>CM031242.1:484957995-486157995 GCA_018340775.1 Taxus wallichiana var. yunnanensis
TAAGAAGCCAACTTGAGAAGGTCGAATTGTATTTTCAACCATGGAACAAACCTAAGAAAATGTAGGTGGACAAACGAGAAAATCTATCCTTGCTCATAATGTCCTTGGAATGTTAACTTTAACCAAAAATACATTTAAGGAAATGATGTGTTGTGGGTTCGCCATTCCTGAAGCCATGTTCTTGTGGTTGGGTCTTTACTAGTAACCTTCCATTGGGAAAAGTGTAGCATCAAGCATGCCTATGTTGTTTTCGTGTGTCTATGTGAGTCGATGATTTTTGTGATTGTCGTATGTGAGTCAAGTTTTGTACTTGAATCCCATGTTGTGTTGTGTGTAGTGAGCATTGTAAGTCAAAAATAAAAATAAAAAATTATCCTAGTATCTTACTGTTGTATTTGGGTGTGAAAAATGTGGGCACTACATATGGTATCAGAGTGAGGTTCATGCTCTCGAACCTCTGGGACAGATTGGAGTTGTGATGACTTTGCATGATGGGATGATGTTACATGATGGGTTGCATGATGGTGATGGTGCTTCATGATGGTGATAAATATTGGAAGAGTAATGTGTTTTAAGAGTGATGTGATCTATGTCATAATTGTGATAGTGTGAATGCACATGAGGTGTATGTCACTTAGTGCGCATTTGTTATCCTGTTGATGTGCTGGGGATGGGAGTTTTCTCTCTCCTTCGTGTGGATTCTATGAAGAGTTCACGTGTGGATTACTACTTGGAATGTGTGAAAAGAATTCTAATGTGGATGATGGGGTGTTGGAGCATTGTGGCATATTGTGTTATGTGGGTGTGTCGATATGTTGTATAACTGGATTGATGTAAAGTGAATTGAATTGTATCATGATGTTTTACCATGTTTTGAAGAAATGTGTGTATCACTTTGTATGTAGCAAATGAATGTTATGTTGTGATGTTACTATGTCCATTGTATGTATGATTTGTGTAATATGTGATGGTTCATGTTGTGATATAGGGGCATACAGTGATCCTATGAACCCTATTGTGTAGTGATTGCACCTTGGGTGCATAATGTGGTAAAGTGATGTAGTACACCCGGTGAATGTAAGATTGTGATCTACCCTGTATATAAACCATGCGTAATACGTTATGGTTGTTGTGTGTGAATTACCATTGTGTTAGTGATGTAGTTATGTGTATGTCGTGGACCCTACACTAGACGACCCTAAGGGGATGAAAATATCAAGAGTGTATGTGTGGAGAGAGGAGGCATGGACCAGGTTTTCATAATCTTGAGCCGAGTATGAGTGAGGAAGTGGAGTCTTACATAGACTAAAAATCCACTTCTATCTGTTTAGTATACTTCGAGCTTGCTCAGTATATTATGGGTGCGCACCACCTTAGGCTCAACTTATGCAACCTTGTGTCCCCTGTTCTTTCCTATTGGATTGTTCGTTGAATAATCCTATGTGATTTTGACTATGTTGATCCTTGTGGGAGTATGGAGGAATGGTTCAGGTAGAGATGATGATAGTTACATTATTTGATATACTCATTTCTGGTTACGTGTATATTTTTACAAGCTGAGGCTCGATGAGTACCCCTT
Organism: Taxus wallichiana var. yunnanensis; assembly: GCA_018340775.1. Taxonomy (NCBI): domain Eukaryota; kingdom Viridiplantae; phylum Streptophyta; class Pinopsida; order Cupressales; family Taxaceae; genus Taxus; species Taxus wallichiana. The sequence goes on from CM031242.1 coordinate 484,959,575, forward strand.
TGGTGGTGGTATGAGGCCACATAGTGATTGTGATGTGCTATTTTTCTCATTACGTATTTTATTCGTAAATTAATTTTTCTCTTTTAGCTAGAACCAGCCATTTTCTTGATTGACATGTTCTTATATTTTGGGCATTTATTTGATTGTTGCATTAACATTTGGATTTTACACTAACCAAGGCTAATTAGCCATTTGTTTTTCTTGGTTTTAAAACTTTCTTTTCATATTTGAAAGTTTTGTAGCCTAGCCCAAGGCTTTTGGTTTTGCCACTTGGCATTTGAATGGATTGTTATGCTGGTTCTAATGTCGTAATGTGTTGGGTTAGGGTCATGGGATTAACCATGGAGTGGTTGAACCTATGGACCCGCTTCGTTGTATGGGGGTACGCCCCAAGGAGTTACAGATAACTAGTGGGTTGTTGAACCACGAGTTATTATGTCACTTGGGTTGGGGGTGACGGGGCTCTATGTGTCCAGGGCAATAGGGTGACCCGGCCTCATTAAAAGGAGAAAGGAGATTGGCCTCTATGATTGAGAGACCCGATATTATTTCTTATGGCACTCTATGGTTGAGTGACCTGTTATTCTGGATGGGGCTCTATGGTTGAGTGACCCGACTTGGTTTTGACACTATGTTTCTTTCTCTTTGGGAGGTATATGGAGATTATCTGGTGATGCTTTGGGGAGGTATATGGAGTTGCATTTTGTTGCTTTTGGAGATATCTGGAGTTGTTTCATGATGCCTTGTTATGTGTGGAGTTGGTATAGTGAGTTATGTGTCCTCTTGTGAGTTTGGTTAGACTTTGTTATGATTGGTGGCGTGACTCTCCCCTTGGTTGGTATGGACTATCGGATATTAGATTGGAACTATGTCATTATAGTCATGGATTTTTGTGAGTCATGTGATACCCGTTGTATATGTATTAGCATGTTGATTCTGTTTGTTAGTCATATGTGTGTACTAGATCTATGTCTGGAATGTAACTGTTGGAAATTAATTGTTATGTGGTCTACTCGCTGTCATTCCATGGTTTGGTGAAACCCTTGTGATGTGGTACGGTCATGAAAGTATGTAAAAGTATGTTGTGAAAATTTGGTGTTGTGTATGACCCTGGTAGGGTGTTGTGACTATAGTTCATGATGGGAACCCACAGGAATGAAATAACTAAAGTTATGCAACAATGAAATGCTAAAGGACTTGAATTAAGAATAATGTCAATGGAAAGAGATTAATGAAATAACGAATAAGAGAGAACTACCAATCTTCACAAAACCTTGAAAATTAAAATTTCTACCAATTGTTCCTAGGGCCACCCCGTGACCGTGCTTTTGGGTCTGAAATCTTAACCTTAGCGTGTGCCTTCACCTTATTCATTCCTTGTTGTTTACCATTTCTCCTTCTTCATTGTATGTCGCATCGAGGATGATGCTTTCTTAAGGGGAGGAGAATGTAATGCCTACATTTTTAAAAAAAATAAAAATAAAAAATAATAAATAATAAAATAAAAGGATTCAAATTTTAAAAGAAAATAAAAAAAGCCGTGATTTTCCTCTTAGGGCGAATTAGGGCAGAAATGGGGCTTCCTTCCATCATTTTGGCTATGTAGAGAGGGAGAGTGCATCTACCACCGCCATGGGGGAACTCCAATTTGTTCTGCAAATGCCTGAAAGAAAGGTGGTTTGCAGTCCTTTTTACTCAAATCAATGCTCTTTGGGCATTTTCTTGTTTCCTTCAAGGAGATGCCTCGCCAAATGTCACCCCATGGATTTTCCATGTTCTCCTTTTGCAGCTTGTGCCAGTATCCTCTCAGTCTACATCAAAAAATGAGCTCTGGGACCCGTGTGGACAAGCTGCCAAGATCAGGAACTGGAGAGGCATTTTTGTCAGATGTTGTAGTTGCTACTGCCTTGGTAGACAGGTATGCGTAGAACAAATGTGTAGAAGAGGTGTATGAATTGTTGACATAATGCCTCAAATAGATGTGGCTCTTGGAATGCCGAGGGAAGGATATGCACAAAGGTGTTTGTTGAAATTCCCTTGAAACTTCCAAGCAAATTTTTTTAGTGCCCAGTTTGGCACGTAGGAAAAATGTGAAGGCATACTCAACCCAGGTGAACTGTTTGACAAAATACCTAAAAGATATGTGGCCTCCTAGGCTACAATGATAGTAGGATAAAAAAAAAAGGGGTCTGTAAAGAAGTCATTCATCTGTTTGATAAACTGCCTCAAAGAAATGTTGTCTCATGGAATGCCATGATGGCAACATATGCACAAGATGGATGTGTAAAATGGCATGTGATCTGTTTGACATAATGCCTCAAAGAGATGTGGTCTTATGGAACATACCCTGACCATGTAAGCTTCATTTTTGTTTAATTGGCTTTCATCCATGCATGTTCAGTGCATGAGGGTTGTAAATACTTCGTTGGCATGAGTGCCTCTTGTAGAATCATGCCAAAAATTAATCATTATGTTGCTGGTTTTGATGAGCACATGAGAATGTGCAAAATGTGGAGGCATGCTTAAGGCATGTGAAGTGTTTGACTAAATGCCTTCAAAAATCTTGGTCTAATGGTTGCAAGATTTGAGGCTACACACAAAAGGAGGAAGATCTCATCCTATCCAAACAACAACAATAAGAAACCCTTTGATCATGCTCAAGCAAGTGGTGGGTCGAATCCAGAAGACATGTATGTTAAATGGTGGAGTTGGGGACGCTCGTGGTCTAGTTGACGAAGTGCCAAGCAAGAGACTGAACCCAAGCCTGTGGCTTCGACCGACTTCGTTCTCCAGGCATGGTTCTTCTTCCCTTACCTCTCATAATTTTTGTGTTTTAGTTCTCTTTTGCAACTAAATAGAATTTTAAAATTATGGGATTTTTTTTAATACAGTTAAATGTCCCTTCAACTCATTGCAAAACAATAAATTGTCATGTCGTAACTCACGACGTCATTATAACTCGCCTACTTTAAACCACGAACTATCACCCTCGCTTCGAGATGATCTAGAAAACTCTTACCCTTTTGATCGCTTCAATATCGTTTTATCGACCAGACAAATTTGACTCTCCATTGATTAAGTTGACCTTCTTCCTGCTTAAAATAGTTAAATTTTGCTATTTTCGGAGACTCACCAAGTACCCTTCGCAACTCTAGAAACGAGATGTGAAGTTTCATTCGTGTACCTTGGTATACGAGGAGTCACCTTGATTTTTGGTTTGACCCGAAACGATCACACGACATCCTTTTGATGCTCTTATAGGAGCCCTGTTACATCGATTTACAATAGTAGAGAGTTGTTAAAACTAGAAAGTTGACTTTCGTTTTGGACCACCATTTGAAACCCGGAAAGAGAAATCACTTTTTGTCCTCGCAAACCTCTAGCGTTTATACTAGACAAATGCATGGAACATTCAGCATAGGAAAGAGCACTTTTTGGGATAGTTTGGCGAAGCCATTTTGTAAGCCTCCGATCGCAGTTTGACGAGGTCAAACTAGACCAATTTCTCCTTGTCGCTCTAGAAAACTTGTCGCCATTTGAAAATAGTTTACTAGTTCTCCGTCCCGTCGACTCTGATGAACTCTCCTTATATAGGGGAACTAGTAGGAGATGTCTCGTTGCGTGCTTCTCCATCGAACGTCAGTTATGGACGCGGTTTTCTGGGCCCTCGAGTTAACTTTTGGCATTTTACAACTGGGTGAACTACGACTAGTGGCCCTAGAGAACTAACCGCCAAACGCAAACCGTTCTCTCCTTTTCAGTTTTGTCAATTGCTATGAATTCTTAGTATATCTGGGGACACGTAGAAAGTTAATCATGGAGTGCATGCTCATCGGAAGATAACCTTTGGAAGCAGTCTCTTAGCCTCCGAACCCATTTTGAATGTTTTGTAGCTAGTGAGAAAATGTAAGAATAGTAAGCTGCGGGACCTCGTAAGGTTGCCAAATCACCCTGAAAACATTTAAACACACTTAAATAACTATTTAAAACACTATAATGAAACTTGTTGTGTGTATTAGAACTTTTGGCAAAATGATGTTTTCTCTCTCTTCCCTTCTCTTTCTCTCCGGGTTACAAAATGAAGAAAAATGAAATGCAATGGATACATGTTCCTAGACCTTTTTATTTCGATTGCAAATTGTAATTATTGTTAGATGTAAATGGGAATCTGAAATATGATACTTATGATTGCTTAGGGTGGATGCCATGCCAATGATTTATCGCTGATATCATGCTCACGTGGGTTTTGTAGGATGGAAGAACGACGACGAAAAAGGGCGATGTGTGATTTAATTATTATTATTGTAATTTTTATAGGTCATTGTAAAATGAATAACTGTCTAATGCAGTCTCTTGTTACCAAAAAGTTATAAATGAAATTTGTTAATATGCATGATATGCTAGTTTTAGGGATACTTAGGAAATGTGCATCTAATCACCGAGTTCATTATGTTTCTTAGTGTGTGTAAAAAAAAAAAAAGGGGGGTTGATTTATACTTAGTAAATTGAAAATCAAAGTTAATACATTGTAGTACCTTCTCAGTATTTAATAAATGATTAAATTAATTATTGGGTTACCTTCTTACATTGCAAACACAATAAAGAGTTTTAATGGGAACACTCAACCCTTAATAAAATATTCATGCATACTTGCCTGCATGTGTGACCCTTTGTACCATATAAGAAATTTAAGACCGTAGAACGAACTTAAGCTTTGCACTCGATGAGACCTCCTAGGTTAGGTAAATAAAACCCCTAGTTAGAGTGTACCGTCATGGTCAATATGTTTAGCGATATGGCCGTGAAACCATATTTTAGGAATGAAATGGTCCAACCTACCCAAAGTATGCGGTTTCCTTCTAGTTTTGGTAATCATGAGAAGAATGTCCTCCCTTCAGGTCCGACATCAGGTTGAGTGTTGAAGACCACCTTAGAAGGCACCTTAGGAGTCATTGTTCGAAGGAACGATTCAGCGGTGCTACCTTGGTTTCCATCAAAATAACATCTTGGTATTTTCTTGAATGTGGTTCATGTATAGTTACAATTCTTCCGATCATGTACCCCTTCAAGATGTTAGTCAAATGCTCATGTAACTCCTGATTTCAAAACAACGCTAAGAATGAGATCTTAGTGCGATGTAAGAGCATATTATATAAATGTTGCACACGAGATTGGAGTTTAGGACTAAGGTCAATCTTGGAGTCATTATAACTTAATTAAACTTTTTCATGCATTGCAAAGAATATAAGTTACCTTGGTGCGACCAAACTTTGAGAAAACAAAGGATATGTATATATAGATATATATAAATCTTATAGGAATTTAATAAGTTTTCAAATTATAATAACAATGGTAGGGAAATAAATATAGTGTGAATCGAGAAATATTTTGGTGAAAAGCTACCCTGTATCTAAATCTCCGTCAAATCCTTTTATTGCATTTTGGACATCAAGTCACTTTCGTTTGAGTTGTAAGGGTAAAACTGTAGACATCAAATAAACGTTGGAGAATAATATTTTTACATAATAATAAGATAATTAAGTACTTTGTATGCAATTTGATTTATGCCAAATATGTATGTCAGTTATGGAAATTTATATAAAGTATAAGAAGCCAACTTGAGAAGGTCTAATTGTATTTTCAACCGCGGAACAAACCTAAGAAAATGTAGGTGGACAAAAGAGATAATCTATCCTTTCTCATAATGTCCTTGGAATGTTAACTTTAACCAAAAATACATTTAAGGAAATGATGTGTTGTGGGTTCGCCGTTCCTGAAGCCATGTTCTTGTGGTTGGGTCTTTACTAGTAACCTTCCATTGGGAAAAGTGTAGCGTCAGCATGCCTATGTCATTTTCGTGTGTCTATGTGAGTCGATGATTTTTGTGATTGTCGTATGTGAGTCAAGTTCTGTACTTGAAGCCCATGTTGTGTTGTGTGTAGTGAGCATTGTAAGTCAAAAATAAAAATTATCCTGGTATTTTACTGTTGTATTTGGGTGTGAAAAATGTGGGCACTATAGGAGTATGCTCCACCAGTCATGGGATATGAAGAAGACATAAGTAACATTGTTCGCGTGTGATTCCATAATACAGTGGGCCTTAAGGACTTGTATGGGTGGGAGTTGATGGACCTTGACATGGAAACCATGCACACAAGGAAATAATTGTCATGGTCCATGTAAACTCACATGGACAAGCCTAATTTTGATGTGTGTGAAGAGTCATATGTGTCAAGGAGAATGAGGAAGGCACAAAAAATAGGCACATAACCATCAAACCAACTATTATGATTGATGAACAGGTGAGTAATGCCTTAGTGAAGGTATCTACAAAGGTGGCACACATGAATGTGGATAAAGCTGCCACTATTAAAGCACTAAGAGAAGAGATCAAAGCCAAAGATGTAGAGATCACACGTCTAAAAGGAGAGAAGGACCTAGAGAAAAAGAAGAATGGGGTTCTCATCGGCATGGCTAGAGGATATCGGAGATCATGTCTTGTAAGAAAGACCGCACTTGGAGCCAAGGTACCCAAAAAGTTCCCTTCGGCTATGCACTATGTGTGTACCCTAGTTGATTTGGTGCTTGAGGATGGACCAATTCGGATGCAGAACCAAAGGACCCTGAGCAAGGAAGCAAAGAGGGAAAGGGATTCAGTGGTCAGGAAGATTTCATCCTATGAGGCATTACTTCAAACCTTGCAAGAGGAGATGAAGAAAATGGACTAGGCATTGAACATATGTGTAGCTCCAGAGGTAGTAATAAGGATCAGGAACATAATAGGAAAATTAAGTCCTAAAGGAAATGAAATAAGAGACATTCAGACGCGCGAGAGATTTTTCTAGTGAAGCAGAAGCGTGAGGCCCTTGCAGTAGCCCAAGACCCCCACAAGGATAGGCTAGATGAAATTGGGAAACTTATAGCCCAGAAGATGGATCTTCTGGAAGGAAGGGTGACTACAATGTCCAACATTGTTATTATATTACAGAATGAGAAGGAAGAGATTGCACAAGAATATTTAGACTCTATTGCATCAAATATTCTAGAAAAGGTAGAAGCCACGTTGAGTGATTGGCAAGCCTTAGAGGCTGAAATCAAAGAGGAATATCCATAGTTGATTCTTCTAGTCAAACAGAGGACATTGTAGGGTGAAGGTCATTCTTTGTACAAAAATTCTTTACTTTCCATTCATTCCATTCCTTATTCTTTATTCTTTAAAAGTATCAGGAGGCAACCATTGTTGGGGCGAAAATGTAGTTTTGTGTGGGGTAATGTTGAGCAGACAAAGTATGATACTTAGTAGAAGGTACACAGAACGTTTGCGCATGAGAACATGGTGAATTTAAAGGAATGAAAGGATAAGGAAAGACACACATGCAAAAGAAAAGGATAAATTTGGGACTTATCTATTTTCATGTGTTCGGCTATTTTTAAGATTGTGTGCAAAGCACACAAACTAGATAAAGACTTGTGCGACACACATAGGCTATTTTGGAAAGAGTGTCTACTAAGATATTTGCATGGGTTTGAGATAATAATAGAGTTTCTACTGCTAGTTAACCAGAAGATATCTATTGTTAGTGCACTTGCATGTGTGTCTATTATTGTAAAGGCGCATAGCTATTTTCAGCATGTGACCTATTTTGGGAATTATGCAAGCGGTGAAGGGAAATTCCCCACCCTTATAAATATGTAGTGATCTACGTAGTATAAGAGGACTGGATATAAGTTATTGTGAAGTTATACTTGCCATATCGATGTGCGCATGAGCTTATGGTATTGTAAGAAGCTTTTGTGTATTTATTGTGTTTAATATAATGGAGTGTATTGACTGATTCAAGGTGTTAAACATGATTACAACTAAATCTTGCATGGAAGAGTTCATTGTGGCTATTACTTAAATCTATTACTCTTTAGATTTAGATCTAGAATATGCTCTGTAGAATGTTATACTAATTATGGATATGAATACATTAACTCTTCATCTTGCTAACATCCTGCACAAGCAACCCTAAAGAGGGGCTTGGTACCTTTGTGCGCTTCGGGTGAGTGCTCAATCTAGGATGAGTGATGTGTCAAAGACTCCTAGGTTATCTTGGTAAATTCTAGAATGCATCAATCATTTCATAAGTTTTCATTTAAATATTTCAAATAGTTGAAAATTCAATTGGAATGAATGATACAACCTTACCCTAACTAATTTTTTTCACAACATAGAAATTTGACCTCGTAAAGCGCACACATGGAATACTGGACCAAAATGTTACCACCAACCAAAACCTCTAAGACAATCCCTATTGACCTAGGACACTATAAAGTACTTAAACAAGCTGGAAAAATCAATTTTATTCCTTAAAGATACAAGTTTTGAATCCCTTTTATCTTTTAAGTCACTTTTGGTGACATTCCTATTTTAAGAAAATGTGATTGGTTTTGGCTTATGGTTTCCGTTTCGATTGGAAAAATTGGAAAAAATACCCACCTTCATCTAGACCTCAAATAGGAGAATTGAAATCAATTCTCAATTCCATGAAAATGCTTTCAGAAGTTAGTTTTGCAAGTGGATTTTGGGGCCCACTCTGGTCGTTATGTAACAAGAGTGTTTGATACGTTTACGATAATCGACCCTAGAGTCACCTTTATAACTTGATCCATGTTCATCATAATGAAATTTATTCAAATATTATGAGTTCTTCGTATATATGGGAGTAATTATTAATTGATAACATTTGTGCTTGAACTTAAAATGAGTAGTTTCGGGACCTAGTTCATAATCACTTTAGTCATTTTTGTCAAATTTTGCAAACTTACAACTTTATCTAGAAAATCCTTCTGAGGCTCCCATTTGACTTGTAACTACTCGTGAAACCTTTTAATATTTTAATAATATTATATAGAGTATGATTTAATCAATTAATTTGTATGAATGGATTTTGAAATTTATGATGTTTTCTCTCCCCCCTCTTCTCCCTCTAGAAATAACTATGAAATTGTGGTAAGTCTTGAAAATGTCAATGTATTGAAAATGTAGATGGATTTTTAATGAAAATGAATATGAAATGTGATAGATCATGATATTGTGGATAGAAAATAAAATGTATCCTAGTATTTCTTTCTCTCTTCCTTACTCTCTCTAGAGCAAAAAAGAAAAGTGTAAATGATCATGTGGAAGTGTGAATGTGTTAGGAAACATTCTCTCTCTCCCTCTCTCCCTCTCTCCCTCTCTCTATCTCTCTCTACTCTATTGTTTAATATTTCTTGAAATTATGGATGCATTAGTTTATGCTTAAGTGTAAGGGTTTTCTACACCGGTCGTCGGACTCTCCCGTGATGGTTACAGTACTTCAGACAAGAAGGATTAAAAACATGATATGTTGTTATTGATGAGATGACATTTAAATGTTGTACATTGAAATTGAATACATAAATTAAATTAAAGTGAATTAGAGAGAATGAAATATATAAATTAGTGTGTTGAGAACCGTTGTTTTCTTGAACTCTATGTTTTAAGCAATGTATATGGGAAAGCTAATTGGCTTGTATTTATTTGGGTTTTAAACTAAATTTTCATCATCAATAGGGTGACACTAATGAATGTAGGACCAACCATGTAGAGATCTGTTAACTTAATTAATGAAAAATATAGTTAACAATGTATTGGTAAAAAGTATAATGATTACTTTTGATTTTCATGCCCATTTGGATTTAAATAAGTAAAGTTAGTCTCACCCAAGATCTAGACTAATGATAGTTGTTCCTATGGTAAATCCCATGGTGGTAAAAGACCTACATTTATTCTTTGGTACCCTGATGTAATATTTCTTCTCTAGCATTGCCTTTAAATCCTTGTAATGGGCCTCACATGCTCATAAGTGTAGAGGTTGTAGTTATTAGTGGAATAATAGGACCTCTTTCATATAGGAATGGTGAATATGCAAAATGTCATGATGTCTACTTTTACATAAGGAATTTTTTTATAAAATAAGATTTTAAATGGAGATTAGACTAATAAAATCTCATACTATGACTTCTATATACACATTGAAGGAAAGATGAAGGATGTAAACTCTCATGGAGTATTTTGTAACATCAACTCACATCCGAGTTATGAAAAAGTAACATGTCTACATGGGTTTAGAAGAATAAAAGCTGTATGTATGTGTTGTTTCCTAGAAACATGATGAGAGAATGGTCACTCTCTTTCTCTCTCATAAGGGATTAATAGAAAAATAATAAACAAGTACAAAACTCTATGGAGCAATTTGCTCATAGTCAAGAAAATATTATAATCCCATTTTGATTTTAGATTGTGTATAAAATGAGGAAGAATAAAAAGAAAAAAAGGAAATCATTCTTAACTCTTCGAAAGGGAAGGATCTTAGTATAAATATTGTCTTGTTAAAAAAAATGGTATTGTGTTATTATAAGATCCTAGGATAACGTTTACCTTGTGAATATGAGTCTATGTACTTAATTTGGTAAGAAAACAAGACCTTAGATTGGCTTGTAAACAACCACCATAGGACTTTGTCTCCTTGTGGGTGCATAATGAAATCATTCTATCAATAGTCCAATTTAAATTCTTACTCTTAGGTTTCAGATTGAAATGAAATGAGGATTTATGACCTAGAAGGTTGACATTATATTTTGAATCACTTGTATGTGCAAATTGTAAAGGACTACTTAAGTGAATTTAATAGGTATATGAATAAGATTTTGGGTGGTACCACAACTCGTCATGAAAATATATATCTTGGTTACTAAAGAAAGGGATGAATCTTTTTAGTTTATAATAAAATTAATAATTAACTATATGTCTTACTCGACATGGTGAACACTCCTATCATTTTAAGAAGATATGAATGAGACGTGAACATTGTAACAAAAAAATTAAAAGATGTGTAATGAGTAATGAATTAAGGCAAAACCACGAGATTATATCTCTATGCATATGATGATACTAGTAAGGGTTATGAGTTAATGAGAATATGTGTATACATTAATTATAATTCTACCTCATCCTTGAAATTTTTTGATTGAGGCTATTATCCTTGTTTACTTTTGCAATTAAAATTGTAACCTGGGTTGTTATTAACATGGGATATGTTGGTTGAATAGGATAACCTTTGTTAAAGGCCTAAAGCATAATTATCATTATGTAGGAATTGATATGGAACTAGCTGGAGAATGAATGAAAAGAATGAATTAAACTGCATTAGTACTTGAATAATATAAAACATTGCCAAAATTTAATGTCAAATAAAATGAAATGATTGTACTTAGTTGTCATTCCCTTGAGAAATTTTGGAAATTGTGTGCATATCACATTATCATGTTGTATACATGGGTCTCTCTTTGTATTAGCATCTCATGTGATGTTGAGTAATTCTAAGTGATCCATATAGGTGTCGTAGAACAAATCAATGAAATAAAAAAATATTCAGGTATTTTTACTAATGTATTTGGGTTTGAAAATTATGGGCATGACATCAACCACCAAGAATAATTTTGAGTGGGGGAAATACTAGTAAAATACTTATATATAAATACCATAGTTCATAATCTTAGAGACAACATATACACAAAATGGGCACCAAAAAATATGGAGAAAAACTAAAACCTTCAAGGCAAGAAACCCCTCCACTAGAAGAAGAAGAGTATGTGACGAATCTTGAATTACATGTATGTAGTTTTTATTTAAATTTGATAAATAATGTATGCTAATTGTAGGAAGTAAAATTCAAATCTTATGATAAATGGTGTAAATACTATAATAAATTGGAAGTAAATTATGTAAATTCTAAATAAAACCTAAAAACCCTATGATAAATTATGTAAACTATAGGGAATATTGTGTAAACCCTAATGTAAATTGTGTAAACCCTAGGGTAAATTGTATAAATACTAATGTAAATTATGTAAATATTAGGTTAAATTATGTAAAGTATAGAGAATATTGTGTAAACCCTAATGTAAATTGTGTAACCCTAGGGAAAATTATGTAAAACCTAAGGTAAATTGTGTAAATCCTAATGTAAATTATGTAAATCTTAGGTTAAATTATGTAAAGTATAGAGAATATTGTGTAAACCCTAATGTACATTGTGTAACCCTACGATAAATTGTGTAAACACTAAGAACCCTCAATATTTTAGATAATTCATGTCATTTTTTTGTGAATATACCATTGAATTGATCATATTACTTGATTCATGACATTCAAATTTTATCATCACTTAATACATATATATAATACCAATTGAATCAATTATGTATGATTTTCTATTGGGGTCCTTCAGTGCCTTGGATAAGAGGTTTCAAATAATAAAAATTTCATATCCTCTCATAAGTGGTATTTAATTTGCACCTCAAATCCTTATTTATTTGTATTCCCACTCATATAGGGTTTTATTACAAAAATTTAGGGATTATGAATCATTATCTTTCATTGTACCTTTCTTCGCATCCTCAAATTATGTAATCTCAAAATAATTTTATCCTAATAAAGACATTATTTCCAAATATGTATACCGATATATAAATAATACATATACTAATCACATAAAATATTCTATCCTAAATCATGCCATAATATAATATTAGATCAACAATTTTTTTAAGTGAAAAATAAAGAAATATGGTTAGGGTTTAGAAAGATGTCATCTTCTATGATGTTTACAGTTATGACAATGATATGTACCTATGCTAACAGGCTATTAAGAGTTTCTTAAATGTTCCTATAACTTATGGGAACCTAAATATAAGATCCAAAAATAATACTTTGTGTCAAACAATATCTCTAAGTGATTTTGTTCTAGGGTATATGATTCCTAAATCTATTATTATGACTAAAAATTATAATATTTGAATCTCATGTAGTTGTGTTTCTAGAACAACAACATGTTCTTGAAATTTCACAATTTCACTTATACTAACAACTAGGATACATACATATACATAACATTATTGTAAATAGGCCGATACCCATATAGATGTCCCTCCCAATAGGTGTGTGGGAATGTGGATAAAAATTGTAAATTGGAAATAACTACTAAGGCCTTCAACGCTTGAAATGAACTTTATATAATTCTCCCTATTGTGATTTCTAAAAGAATATAAGTAATTACATTGTATACTACATTTAATGACATATTTTTCATGACTAAGGCATACACATTTCCTCACTCAATGCATTCTATAATTTTGGTTTTGATATTAGAGAGGACATAACCTATATAGAAAGGAATTTGATTCCTTCACTTGTGGTGGCTCAGGTCTAACACAATATAACATGGGTGAGGATTTATATGAAGCCCATGTGCCACCTTGAAGTTCATCGATCTCTACGCACCCGCCATGGAGGTATACATTTATAGTATATTTTGTAATTTAATAATATTTTTCATATTTAAAATTATAATTATAGATCTTCATAATGATAGGTCTACTACTTATAGATACCCACAAGATCCATCTAATGAAGACCACCACATTTTTATGAGTGGATGTCCCTCAACCTCTAAGGAATCAACATAAATGTATTTATATGAAAATAAATTATAAAATTATTTAATTTCAATGAACAATTCTAATACTACATGTGTATCATAGGTATACTTATCATATAGATCGATGGTAGGATGATGGTGTTGGAATGAGAACACATTATTAATTTTCTCTTAGGGTTTCCCCTACATGAAGGTATAAATTTACAGTTCCTTTTTAATATAATTTATTTTCTCTTAATTGAAAAATTATAATATGACTTGATTATGATAGGTATAGATCCCATATCAAATGACATGAGGATGAGGGAGCCATCTATGTGGAGGTATAATGACTTCATTTAATATTTGAAGTGGTTTTAGTTAATTTGTTTATAATGATTCAACATTTTTTTACAAATCCTCATTAAAGGCAGTCCCTCTCAACCTATTATCAATACAAAATTAAAAAAGTGAAATAGTGAGAAACTACCTAAAATGTATGAATGACCTACTCTCAAGTGGATTAATGGGGGATGACAATGTAATATCTCCCCTCCCGCAACAAATGTTGATAGACATTCTCATCTTGTTCATAGTAACTATAAACACTGGGTGTAAGGGGACCTCAAAATGGACCTCTATGTAAATGATGATATTAATGGATATTCGAGGTAAGTAAATATTTTAGTATATTTTATTTAAGCTAGATTAATTTATCATTATTTTAGTTTAAGTTTTTTTCAATTCACTTTATATATCATTTTAGTGATTTATGTTTTTGTGGTTGTAAGTATTTAAAAAAAAGAATATTTGAGCGAAGATGAAAATTAATTGATTCATATTGTCATCTAGAGTGGCTGAAAATCCAACTTGAAAGACATAGAATTCTATTTGATGTAACTTTCTCTAAGTTTGGGAGGACCCACTATGACCCAAAGATAATTGTAAAATTTTCAACAGAAGGGTTTAGGAGAATAAAGAGGATTTTGAGGGTAATTAACTTACATAATATTTTTAATTAAAAAATATATAGTTTTAAAATATTTTTATATTTAAAATTTGTAGGTTCACTACCAAAGAAACAAAGATGATGTGAGGAGACATATTTTATCATTTGAAATAGAAAAATATGCTTGGTTAGGTTTGTGTGACAAGTGGTTAGTAGAGACACTAATAGGGCAGAAAAATGTTAGTGAAAGAAATGATATATGTTGATATTTGCACTGTAAATAAGACTATTTAAATATTTGCACTATGGTTGATCAACATATATTTTGTAATTTTATATTTTATGTTGTCAAGTTTCCATTCTCATCTTAAATATGAAAAATAGGGTCTAAGATATTAATGAAATAGTAATCGTATAACATGGTCATCGATTACAAATTTAATATACATTACAATTTATTTAGCTATCAAAAGTAATCCGCTCAAGGGGTATGAATCCATAGTTTGAAAAGGATTGTTTGTGACTCATCATTTGGACCGAAAAAACATAGAATAGGTTGCTAATAAATTTTTAAGTTCTATTAAGTTATATATAGAGTAATGTTTTTGTTTAAATATTTTTAAAAATATAAATATTAAAATATGCAATTTTATCATATACTCAAGTATTCATAGGAAGAGTGCAACAAGAAGCCATAACAAAGAAAGTGCATGTATAATTCAAATATTTGGGATGGAACACAAAATCCTTTAATCAATGGGCCCAAGATAATTATTTTTACCGGTAAGACATGTAGTGTTCAATTTGTTGTACACACAAACTATAAATTAAAATTAAACACTTTTAACATTTTATCATTAATTTTTTTTAGGGTAAAACAAATTGGAAGGATGAAGAGGATTTAGAGAAGGATGATGATGATGAGGAACATGATGAAGAGGATGATGCATATGAGGAGTAGGATCGAGTTCGGAAGATAAAGAAGATTGTGAGGATTAGGGAGAGAATATCAAGAAAAATCAATGGGATACTTATGATGTATCTTTACATCTATTTATTTTGTAATTTGGAAGGGACCCTTAATACTCCCTCAAAATTACACTAGTATATATTATTGTAAATCACATTTTGAATTGAAATAATGTCTTCTTTTATTATTAATAATAATATTTGGATACTTTACAAATTCTTAGTGTATAATTTCTCAATGACAATACAATGTAAATAATATTTTAGTATATAATGTTTAATAGTTGTAAATAAGAAAAAAATGTAATATAATTATTCATAATCATAGAATTTGTAATTGCAATTAATTTTATTTATTTTCTTTAAAATTTATCCAAACAATTTTAGTTCACATTTGAACAACCCCTCGTTGTTAAGTTACGTGTATTGCGTCGATTTGGCATGGTGCAAAGAAGACATAGTTTTGATGTAAAATAGTTGCAAAAGTGACACAAATTTGACATAACTAAAATTTTTCTAATTGTGTCTTTCTTTCATCACTTTTCACTTTGCATGAATCAATTCAAATTATTGTAAGAAACATGCCAAAAATCCCAAAAAGGTCAATGTATGACACAAAAATGAATCAAAATATAGCGTTATTCACAGATTGTGTAGTAGTGTTGAAATAATATATTTTTCAAATGTCATGGTTGAGAATTCCCTCTTAGACATGTATGAAAAATGTTTAAGAACTTAAAATGCAATTTTTTTGAATGAGATGTGGTGTCATTGAATGTGATGATTACAATATTAGAATTTAGAGATAAGGAAGCTTGTTTATGTAACAATAAGAAAGGATATAAACCAACATATATTAAGTTGGTATGTTTATGATCAAACATGTATTAAAAATGATTGATTATATGGACATACATGCCAAATTTTAGGAGAAAACAAGTAAAAATTAAAGAATTGGGATTCAAACCTAATTGTTAGAAAAGGCCACATTTGTTGGAAAAGTTACAATATTTCCTCATCACATATATTGTGTACATATAATGTAATCATAACTATCCATAAAACCACATTCCATTCAACCATTCCCAAAAATAGAATTATTTATCTAGAAACATTGGCACTAGATTTTAGAGCCAAGACCACCTTTTCATGTAGGACTCATTACCTACCCATTTCCCATTATAATTAATTTATCTCTCTGAAGGATTTTACAATTTCTATAATATTTTCTCAAAAAGAGACTTTGGTTCTATATTAGAATAAGAAAAATAAAAAGAACAAGAACCAAAATTAGAATCATAATTAAAGTCATCTAAACAATATTATGGTCCTCTCGACCAATCAACAAAATGTTCCCATTTTTTTGAAAATATCATGATTGCATATTACATATCCTCACTCCTTCCAATTTTATACATATGATGATCAAAATTCAGATAGGGAGTTAAATTAACAAATTTCCACTTGTTTGTTTCTGCATTCTCAATGTTCTATATCATCCACTTTTTAATACCATCACAACCAATAAGATGATGTCTTTACCTTTTAAAATTCCACCAAATTTCATGAGATCATTTATAAGTAATTATATGACATTAACAATATTATACAATTTAATAACAATAAGGAGTTGGGAAAATTTAGGCTTCTTATTGTTTTCAACATAGTTTCTTAGAAAATACCATTTAAGGAGTATATAATTTTCTCTATAATTTGGACCTAATAAATAAAGGATGATTTCTTTACCAATGGAACATCAACATATTAGACATGTTAAGGTAAGACATATTTCCCATGTTTGATCATTCTTATTTTGAATCCATTTTAGCCAAAAATCATTGCAAAAGTAATGACCACATATTTGTGCCTTTAGTTCAATTGAAGGAACAACTGTTAGCAAAAATCCCACATTCAAAAATACATTTTCACCTTATTTATGAGTTATAATAGTAATCTTGATCCACCTATATATTTCATATCTACTCCTAGTTTTAGATCATAAACCACTATTTATTTACAATTTCCATCCTTCATTTAAAGTGAATCTAAATAATGATAGCCTCGTCCTTAAAAACACTTAGTATAGAGACCAATTTTCCTATTTCCTCTTGTTTTTGGATAATATCTTCCTCGTTTAATAGAATGAAATTGTTTTCCTGGTCCCTACCATTTTTATCCCATTTAAATGCACCTTTCCCTTCCTCAATATATAATACCTCACTATTAAAGAAATTTTCTCTTTTCTCTATTTGTTATGTGGCCAACTTACCTAGTTGCTTCAAGTTTCAACCCAAAAATAAAATTTAATAAAAATTAAAAACAATGTTGAGAGAGGAGTCTAATAGGTTCATCAATATTTTTTTGATAAAACGATAGAATTAAAAGGCTTCTATGTTTTAAGAGATACATTTTTAAAATAAAGTTGTTATTTTTTATTTCCAAATGTTTTATGACTTGTTCATTTTTTTTAGGAATGTAGTTTGGTATGCATTTCTCTCCTCAAACATAAAATTTCCATCTATAAATTTTCTCAATGGTATTGTGACTTATTTAAAGGATTTTCAAAAAGATATCAGAATAGTTTTTAATTGTATTTCTTGAATTAACCAATTTTTCTTTCTTTATTAGGTACTCATAAAAATGTTTTGAATAAATATAATGAGAAAAGCACATTTACATTTTATAATTATTTTTATTTAATTTTTATTACTTATCCCAAGTTTTGTTTTCTTAATTATGTATAACAATGCATATGAACATATCCTCTACTAACATATAGGTGTAAAGCATTTTAAAAGTTGAGAAAGCATTCTCTAATATCTTTCGACATGTCTATAAAATTTTCAACTTTATGTTAGGAATTTTTTAGGACACTTTAGGCTCGAACAACTTACTTCTAAAAATTGAAGGATGTCTCTTACAATTACTCTCTTTACTTGAAGAGAACCTCTATTCATGAATTACAATTTTTAGAAGTATTGATAAGACATTTAGGCTGTTTTCATGAATAAATATTTAATCCTACAACTTCTAAAGGAATGAAATTGCAAGATAGTAAACTCCACATAACTATTTTATATATTACTTGTCATTCCTAAATATGGAATTTGAGGCCAATAGATTTTTATAGATCATTAAAGACTAGTACAATTGTGTGTGTGTTAGATTTAACTACATAATTATGTTATTTTAGAAATATAGGAGTATTGAAATAATACAAATATTAGAGATAATTAAGGTTTTAGGGTGATATTTTTTTATAAATATAGAGACAATCAACAACAATATTTAGTGGAAAAAGGGTTTAGATCCTTAAAAATCAATAGAATGTGACCGCTTCAACCAAAACCTTATAAGTATAATATAAGTGGCTCAACAAGAAGCACAAACACAAAATCTCCATAAAATTTCTACAAACACAAATTTGATTAGATAAATTTTATCCTCTAGTCATATTATCCAAAGAACTTAACTCACTTTTGGAAAAAAATTTCTTAAGTCATCAAGGAGATTGGTTTCCATCCTTGCAACTATAATTATACAACAAAACCTTAAAACCATTGAAAAATAGGGGTTGGATTCGTGAGCTAGTCTCAATTAGGTCCCCTTTAAGGAACACATCTTGAATATACACAAACAAATATAATGCAACATAGTAGGAAGTCACGTAAAATACAAATAAACAAAACCTTTTTCTATCAATATGTACAAAAATTACTAATTGCTATATGTTTCTCTAAATTCTTGATTATTAACTTAGGATGGGAATGTTTTAGAAATATAATAAATTATATAATTTATTAATTCTATATAATTTACTTGTAATATTTTTGTTTATGTATTAAATGTAGTAATACACCTATGCATTCATAAACTTATTGAATTCAAATTAAGATACTATTGGAGTGCATGTCGGCATCCAATCGATGGGAAAAATTTAAAAATGGCAAAAACCTTAGGATATCCAAAAAAGGGTTAAAGGGCTTGCATAAAAACATAGAAATTTTACTACTACTATTTTGAAAAAGTCCAAAAATGTGGAAGTAAGAGAAAATAGGAAGGAGGGAAGTATTTGCATGACCAAATAAAGAAGAATAAAGAGTCCATGAGTTAAACATAGAGTCATAAGAAATGAATAAAAATATGAAATTCACATAAAGTATAAAAATAAATTTGAAATTTGTATAAAACATAGATAAAATATGCAACCAAAATCCTTAAATAGACCAATAATCAATACATGTAAATACATTAGCACCATAACAATTAACTAGCTATGTACTAGGATTTAGAGTCTTCATAATTCCTTAGTATATGTGTGTGTGTGCTCACACACAAACATCAAAGTTAAAATAATCGTGTGGATCTATAATTTTTTTAGTCACTTCAACTTCTCTTGAGAATTTTCAAAGTTAGTATGGGAACAATAATAAGCTAAAAATAAGTTGATGGGGTGGGAGTGGTGTGGTCAAGTCACATAGTTGTGTGCTTTCCCACCTATGTTCAAATTCCCCAAGGAGCGATCCTCTATGAGGTTGTTTCAGTCGCTAGATGAGGCATATCCGCTCACCTTTGTAGTTGTAGCATGTTGGTTTCTTCACTTGCTACAGTGGTAGCATGTTGGATCTTGCTTCACTCAAGTCAATACTTCATTTGCTACAATTATTGCATTCCCTTTCACTTCACTATGATAATTTCTTCACTAGCTATGGATGCTACATCTTCGCTATGGTTACATGGCTGCTTCAATCGGGTTCCTCGTGTTGGTTCCCTTCATTGTAACAAGGTTTTGGATCCTCTCAAAAATGTACAAGGATACGGGTCCTTTCAACACCCTCAAATTTACCCTCCTTCCAAAAAAATAATAAGCTAAAACTAAAAAGTATTGAAAACATTAAAAGAGATCACATGATATTTATAGTGGAGGGAAGTTAAAATATGATACTCACATTCAAGCTTACGTGTCAGGATATGAGAACATGTACTCTTGAATTTTTTTGAAACACTTTCAAGTGTACTAGTGTCTACATAAATATGTGATCAAGGAAATATTAGAATCTAAGAAAAGAAATATAATAATAATGTGATGCCCTTGGTTATGCTTAAAATTGTGAAAAAGTCTATGAGATCCATGTCTTGAATTTTGTAATGTATATAAATCTAATATGGGTGTGTCTAAAGTGAGAACAAGTGGAAAACATTTTTACCACCATTTTATTGCTTCTATATGAGTAAGTGAATAGATATCCTAGAGGATTACAGATAATAATAAGAAAGTTCTCATTTGGAGGTGTGGGATGGACACATAAATCACATATCTCAAAAGGAAGGGATTATACACACCATGTGTAAGATAGGAAAATAAATCTATGATGTTAATATAGTGAGATACCATCATGAATGTATGTACAAAATAAGCAATTTTCCCACTATGTAGGCCCAAGTATAAGAAAATTATGTAATTACAATATTATAATGCCCTAAGTGGACTCAAGTACT
The DNA here is from genome assembly GCA_018340775.1 of Taxus wallichiana var. yunnanensis. Classification (NCBI taxonomy): domain Eukaryota; kingdom Viridiplantae; phylum Streptophyta; class Pinopsida; order Cupressales; family Taxaceae; genus Taxus; species Taxus wallichiana. Next base: position 484,980,479 of record CM031242.1, read on the forward strand.
ATGGTCTATGTAAAAATGCATATGAAATTTCCAAGTGGGTTTGGGATATTTTTCATATAAATGCTTAAGAAAATTAATCCCCATTGAGAGTGAGGTTTGATCATTGTAATTTGAGGATAATCGTGCCCTATGTTAGAAAGAGTATAAACATGTAAACACACATTTAATAGGTTCTTTGTGAGAAATATATAATAAAGGAGAGAAAATGATAATCATACCATGTGTGTGACTATAACAAAAAGAATCAATTTACTCTCCTATGTCAAATGAATGATTAGTGTAATTGAAAAGGATATATCATATCCATTGATAATATGTAAGGCATGGTTATTGAGGTAAAATTATTTTGGCTAAAAACCATAGGTGGTATTTTATATATGGTATGTAAGAATGTTAATTGTGAATCATAATATAAAAAGTTACAATCCATGTGAAAACTAAACCCCAATAAAAATTAATGGGGTGGGTGAAAAGAATTAATTTGTTTACTAAACTAATTAGGAAATATAACCATTTAATTCAGTTTATATATAAGTGAAAGTCAAACTGAAAATATAAGTGAAATTTCATTTTAACTCACTTGTTTTTTGTGAACAATGCTTTGAGTGATAAGTTATGGTGCAAGAGCAGATATGTTATCACAAAGGTTAGAATGAGTGTGAGATTTGGTGAATATAGGAAACCTTGGGCAATGGTAATTATTTTCATATTTTTTCATGTTTTAAATTTTTGAAAAATTAAATATTTTAAAATAAGCGGAGAAGCATTTTCACGCATTTTGGTAACATTACGGTTATGGTATCTACTTTATCATTTTGACATGCAATGGTAAAATTATTTTAGGAAAAATATGATTTTGGCCCATAATATTAATTTTGTAGTAACTATGTATTATTTTTCAAATTTTATTAGTAAATATCAACTTATGTAACTAATTTTACATATATTTTTCTTATTTTCAGTTATTGATATTTTATCATTCATGACACAAAATAAGGTCCATGTGCATGATTTTTGGCATGGTTGAGTGATCGATTCAATGTATGCATTGGGTTTATCGGGTTTCAACTAGGACTATTTTGAGGATATAGGCCAATGCCACGTGGTTGGTTTAAGTGTTATGAGTCATGACACCAATGTATTAACTATTTAACACAAAAGAATGAAAAATGCACCTTTTGGATCTTGATTGGAAATATGAAAGTCACATTGAATTATTTCTAGAAGATTCCATGGAGTTTCAATAAAAGATAGGAGAGTGGTAATAGATCATATCATCGAGGATAATTAAGAATATATCCATCATTATTCTATAGGAGGTTCCATAAGGGATTGAATGGTATGATATGGGATCACATTCAACCAAATTGTCTTAAGAAATGTACCTCAATTGTGTGAGTAAATTAATATTCTTCTAGTGTCATCCATAGCTACTGATACAATAGACATGGCATGTGCCTATGGGGTAAGTGCAGGAAGTTGATGGACAAATATAGGGTCATCCGTGGACATCATATTGCAAATAACAACATAATATCAACTTGTAGGGATTATTAGCAATACATACACTCAAAATTAGACAAAATTATATTAATATGAATTGTATAATCTGGAATCTAGTTTCTAAAATACTAATTTTTGTAAAAAATGGACAAGATTAGCTATATTAAACACTCAAAATTCAATGACTTGGTATTTTTTTTTTAAATGCCGATAAGATTATAGTCCATTTGCCCACAATTTGGATGACCAAAAATTGATATATATTTTTTTCCTTTGGTGAGAAGTTATATGCCACTATCTATCTTGGGATGGATTTTATTTTGTATTTTTTTGAGTAATATTTTATTTTTTATGATTTTTTCCGTGAAAGTGGTATGAAAACATAAAGAAAACAGAGCACTTTCCGTTTGCCCGCCATAACTTCATCAAAAAATATTGAAATCAAATATATTTTTTTTTGAACATGTATATAATTTCACTACGGTTGGGATGGTATAAGTTTTATCACATTCTGATAAGTGAAACAAATTTTGCAGTCTTAAACGTAGACATAAACATTCACGGGAAAAAGTGTCTTAAAGACCTACTATTAGTAAAAAATTATAAAATGATATTTATCCTCTTCTATTCACTTTAAAATCAGTATTTCTACAAAGCTAATAGTTTCCCCTACGCAATGGTACCATTTTTATGACATAGTTTTTACTTTTCGGCATGGTTCAAGTCCGCGGAAGACTAAATTTGATGTTTTGTTGTTTTTAATGTAAAATTCAGGATTTGATGTCCACTTAATTGTCCCCCAACTTGGTGCACTTACCCTATGACATGGGATTATTGACCTAATATCTAGAGAATAACATCATATTCTATTCCTTGGGAAACATATTCTATCCCAATTTTATTGGGATATGTATCTATTTTCTTGTGATAGTCATGTTGGTTGTATTTCATTGGTTGCACTTATATATGCACGTGATTAAAAATAATTGATAGTAATGGGACCCATTGGATTAAATCTAGTTCTATCAAAAATATGTTACTTATGTAGGGAGATGAGGCACACCACTAACTAAGAGGCCACAAGGTATGTATTTTCTCATTAATAGAGGATTATCGATGCTCTATAAGAAGGTGATGTTGTTCGGTGACTATAAATGGACCATATTGGTTTAGGTGATTAATTCAAAAAAATTGAGGTAGTTATGATTTACGTGATAGTATCAAGGCTAATAGTTTAGGATTGTGGAGAGGTTTTGATGCAGTAGCATCCATGTTTTCATGTAATCTTGCAATAAAAATCTATAGTAGGCATAAACAGTTTTATGTTTTTTCATACTTGTTATGTTTGTGATATTAGAATACCTTTTTTGTTTTTGATATTAGATAATTACTTCATAAGGTTTTGTAGTAACTTATTAATTCTATACCACATCTTAGAAGTTTGTGTAACCTGTGTTTCATAGTGTAATGCATAATTTTTTTATGACAATTGTAATAATTTGCCAACCAAATAAAATTTAGAATGCATTCCACCCTAAGCATGTTATGCATATACATTTATGAGAGTCTTAAGGTATGATATAATGATAAAAATTTGTGGTGCACCATTTTATGCTTGGTACAGAGCTGAAATATTTCACAAACTCTTGGAAACATGGTGAAAGCATAGAAACCTTCATATACATGCATTTTGATGCGCACCCCCTCTCAATGGATTGATTTATGATAATATTTTATACCACACACCTACCTATGAATCTATGAAATCATTAGGTATTTTGAAGGTTCCTATAATCTTAGGAACTTTTTAAATTGGAAACAACCTCAATTCCTAAACATGGAATTCCTTTTACAATGCATGGCATGTGTGCATTATCGTAAGGATAATGTTTTTAATGGTCATGTGTTTGACAACATAAATATTTCCAACCACATATATATATATATATATACAACACATTATTGTGGTTGTCAAGACAAATAGTGTTTTATTGGGTTGTGTTATGCTTACAACATGTTATGGGGAATTCGTGCCCCATCCTTCATTTAATGCTTATCACAAATTTAGTTTTTATGGATAGGAAGTATTTATGAGAAATATTATAATTATGTAGTAAAATTATCTACATAAATGCACTTCTACATTTGAGAAGGCATTCGAAAAACCCAAGAGGAAATAGCCTAGAGTGAGGCCATTAGATGATTTTATAATTAGAGGTATGCGTAAAGATATATGGAAGGACTAAAGGGTTGAATCACATGTTTAGAAGCACTACGGGTAATAATAATATTGTTTTTATAAGGTATATATGTAAGAGTATGTAAATTTATGTGTCTAATCTCTCATTTGATGAATAAAAAGTTATTGTTTTTATTTTATTTTGTTGCATAAAGAATATGTTTGTGTATATTCTATGTTAAAATATTTTCCTTAATTATAACCCTTAACCGTGATTTCATCATTTGGTATTCGAGGCAAGCTCAAGTTCATATTGAGAGAAAGAAGGTTTATTTCTCCATTCTTGTGAGATTAGATAGAGGACATTAAGGTGAGTTAGTGGTGCAACTTGTTGGAATAACAATGGAATGAGAGGGAGGATGAAGCAATCATTACAAAATTAAATCATATTTCAGATTACTTATTTAAATCACCAAACCACTTATCCAATCATTAATGTGTGCACAATATCAAATACCATACATGCAATGAACCATGAACAAGAGAATCAACACAAAGACATAAGATATAAGTTGGAAAAAATCAAGAGGATGAAAAACAACTAAAATAAAATCTATATATGTATATGTTTCAAATTTAGTGAGGCACTAACCCTACAAGGAGCACCAACCCCTAATTTAGTAGAGCTACAACCCGCAAGGGACACCAACCCCTAGTTTTTTGAAGCAAAAATCCCCAAGATGATAAAGAAATAAATAAACCAAATTTTGATGAATAAATATGATATATTTTACTTCCACAATTGATGGAGATCACAAATTCGGCTCACACACACCTTTAAACCCTTATTCAAACCCTAGGTTTTCAAACTTGTAGAATCTTGGACTTTCTTCACTTCTTCTTGCATCAAACCCTTGAAAAAAACTTTATATCATTATTCAACCTATCACACACTTTATCAGTCCTCAAAAATTCTTTTGTACCTGAAAAACTCTCACACCTAGGTCACACTTTTCATACTCACTCAACTAGCTCACAAAAGCACCCAAAACATCAATTTTATAACATCTTCTTGACTCAAATTAAAAATAGGTCTATTTAAATCATTTATTTTGAACAAATTATCTTTAAAAATCCCATATTAATCACCACAATAGTGAATTTTAACAAATTAGGTTAGCCTATCGAAAAGCCACTCAACATGCACCAATAATCCTCAAAATCCCATCACTAGAATGAGAAAAATCTCCCCATGCCGAAAATATTTTTATTCATTCTCTAAAAATCACCACACATTATGAATATTAAATTTTAACATCATACATGGTCGTAATTTACATGAACCAATCAATTTTTTTCATTTAATGAGCCCATTGGCTCATGATCTTTACAAAACACCTGTTTCCAACACCTTGTCTTTACCTTTTGGCCTCAAGACCATCCAAGATAATCTAAAGTATGGAATGTTACCAATAAATGTGAATCCAAGAACATTTATAAAACTCCTAAGAAATTTATATCTCATGAAACAATCATATGTTCAAACCATAGTTCTTATTGTCGCCACTAAATTAAGCTTCCCAAAACGTAGTTTTACAAATGCAAATGGTTTGCACCATTTCTGAAAATTTCAGGAATTCCAAATGGATTAAATATATTAAAAAGTAAACATATTAACTTTCTATGTGATATAAATCATAACCTAATCTATTTCATGCTCAAACAAACTCATTCTTTCGTAAACAACAAATCTGTCCTAAAAATGAAGAAATATTCTTGCTCAAAACTAACCTCGGAAACCACATAAAATCAACTCATCATGAGACCGAAATTATACCATTAGAAATTTATCTGAATTAACTTTACATAAAATATTGTAACTCATTCCAACTCCAAGTGTAAGGCCTTCAACCAAGTTAATCTCTACAAAACGAACTCGCCCTAAAACTACCCTTTGACTAGTCAACACAAATGAAGCAATGTTGACCATTCAAATACATCACCATGACCTAAAACCATCATGTGAATAAATAAAAACTCATATTATCACCATAAGTATTATTTATTTTTCAACTCCTTTAGACAACCTTGTCCCAAATTGAACTTCTTCAAAAATGAGTTGTTTAAGTGGGGTCCACTCATCACCATAAGGTATACCATACCTTTCTAGAAACCTGGAGGATTCCTATACATTATAAAATAATAATCCATATATTAGAAATATATTATGGCCACTTAGGAGCATTTTATCTCCTACCACTTTTGAGCTAGGGTTTCAAACTCATAGAAAACTATTTACCTTCGACCATTTGTTCATAAAAAAGTGACGATGAAATGACATCATTATTTTTATGAAACCTTATAGAATAAATTACTAAACTTCACTTAAATCCGTAAGGTCCCATGCAAAACACACAATTTAGGGTGAACATCAGAAGATCCAATTCGAGTTGGAAATGACCTTGTTCTTGACCTTGTTTCACCAAAACTAACATAACATGAAAAATAATCATCATGGAAACCTAATTTTTTCTCATATCACCATGAAATACCTTCCATAAATATCCAATCATCACAATGTCACAAATATATGTACATATCTCTAGCCCATCTCATTTTCATAGCTAGCCCTTAGGGTTTTACACTACAAAGGCTAGGGTCAGCTGAAACAACATCATAACACCTAATAGAAACATTAAAAAGGACCTAAAAGACTTTTAACATCATGAATAACTTACCTACATACATCCATGATCCCATATGGCTCCACAACTCATCCTCATGCCTTCTAACAACCATACCTGGTCCAAATGAGCACCTGAAACATGGTCACCAACATGTATCCGCATGCTTTGAAACACATGTGAGTTAACAAGAAATCTCAAAAAATTCTCTCCATCATGAAAAATTATTCTCAATATAGAAATATTCTTCAACCATCATGCACCATCACCTAAGCTAGCTAGGTCACCCGAAAGAGCTTGCAAGAATAAGTGATTCTCACCAAATCAACATATACAACTACTAACATACCTAAATCTTCATTCTACCATCCCTCCGAGCATCATATGACTCCACTCCATCATCTAATTTATCATTAATGAGGTTTTGCATCAATGAAAACACCTAAACCACAACATGCCAACAATCTCCCCCTTTGTCATTAATGGAAAACCACCTGAACTTCTCCCCTTTTTACATTAATGACAAAGGAATACATGTACCAACATGTTATTCATCTTCCTCATCTTCATAGGATCATCATTTGGTTAGAAACATCAACCAAAAGTTTCATTCTAGCTCACAAACATGAGATTCTTCACAAAATTATATTTTTGGCTTCATTTCAAGCATAAAAGCACTGAAATCCTAGTAGGAATATCATATAAACCTCCTAGTCATACCAATAAACATGAAGAAATCAACATCATACCTATACTTTGGGTTATAGAACCATCATTCACCTTCTAATCATGCAAAAACTAGACATTTCACCTCTAAACACTTTTTACCATTATGAGACCATGTAATACCTTGTACAGAAGCAAATTCCTCATGATCATGCCAACAATGATCTATTTGAGCTCAAAAATCCTTCTTACCTTCATTCTTGGGCTTCTTCAATCTTTTTAAAGAACAAATATATCTTGACACTACCATCTCTTTCTTTACATACTACACTAGGGTTGAATTTCCTGAAATGAACCTTCAATGCATTTTAGACAACTTTCTCAAGGATTTAGAAGCACAATAATCCTATCATAGACTTCCTTATTACTCTACCTAGACTTAAACTATTCATCTCTAGTAGAAAAGCACAAAATCAAGCTTCTTACATTGCATTCTTGGCTTGAGAGTACTTCAAATAATTGATCCCAGACCTAAACCAATCTTTCGGTCTTTTGAAGCCATATTTGAGTGAAGTAACACAAGTTTTAACCAAACATAGCTTGTTCTTGGATAAAAGCAATCAAATCATACCTCATATAGCTTTTGATCATCAACACCACCTTCTACAACAAAAGCATGCTCCCCTATAAAATTTGGACCATACACCCAATATTGACATGTAGCTACTCTTCTCAAGTATTATAACATCACAAATTAGCATAGAGCTTACCTTTACTCATTTGATTGTCTTCCAAACTTGATTCTTGCATTCCTGGTATGAAGATACCCTTATCGAGAAATTAGGACTGCCATATTCTTATTCTAACATTTGTATACATATCCGACTTATCATAGTATATGCTAATCCTTTTATCCATATTTAACAAGTAACCTTATCTATAAACTAGGCCAACGAGATAGAATTTTGGCCTCTTTTGAGATGGCATTCACTTTCTAGATCACATGATCTGAAAATAGATGGAATTGATACAAACCACATATCCGTAGAAGCATCAAACTCTTCCTTTTACACTTACCTTGCACATGGAGCCATAACAGAGCCAAACCAATCCTTACAATACTTGAACATAACATTTTTCCAATACCAGACCAATAGAATCCTCCACATATGCATATAATTATTTTATGAGGCTAATAATCATAAAAGGATACAATATTCCTATCCTCAAACCTATAAAGAACTCATTCTTAACCTCCGAGTTCACTTTGACCTAAATCTCACTATCCCCAGTACCCTAAGCACCTTGTCACCTCCATGAAATTATTTCAAGATAAATTATATTATTTCAAGTAATTCTCAACAAACCTCTTACTTGATGATGTCACATGCCCTTCCTCTTTCATATGCAAAGATATGTGTAGCTAGTCCTTTGGCTCAAGGCACAAATAAGAGCATCAAACAAGCCTAATATTTCCTTAGAACATCCTCCTTGCACTTTTCAATACCTTTACTATCTTCACACATGTATATAAAAATTCTTAAAGCTTAGTCTCATTAAAAAGTGCAATATACCTATGCCCATACCCGTAGATGCACAACACGACCTCTAAGCACAAACTTCTCGGTTCATTCGTAGTCATCCTGTAGACACCAAAAATATACACCCTTCATCCTTGTCAAAATCATTAATTAAACATATCAATATTATATACAATTCACCCACCTCCTTAATTAATTAAATACATTGACATCCCACATTTAATCAATTAAGTATATGTCTTCCAATTAATTAAACCTACCTTATACCCCACACTTGCTGCTAGTTAATTAACACCCCATATTCTAAATTAATTAAATATATTAATTAAACTAATCCCATCATTATCCTATCTCCATCCTATTTATCTACCAATTATCTTACATTATCTTATATTATCTCACATAATATTTTTCTAAACAACCACCTAATATCCATCCTAAAACAAACCTAGCTAAATTAGACAATATCTAGCCTATTCTATCCTTTCCCCAATGAATATCACACGTATAAAAACTAATCAACCCACCGATGAAATCCAAAATAAGAACCTTGAATTAGCAAGTAGTTCCAAACATTTACTAAACAAACCTCAAACAAGTTGAAATCACTTTCGATTACTTAAGCCCATTTTGCAGTCTCTTTTCGGGATCATCCACTAACATTTTCAAGCCTAAGTTTTCTATTGGAGTTCATCAATGTTATTCTGCATCAATGTGAACATACTATCATCCAAAAATTTTACTCATGGTCATCAAACACTATGGGATTCATTTTGAAGCTATGCATCATCGGCTACAAACTTCGTCATTTTCTTCCATCACTCTCAATCAATGTCGATATCATCTTGTAATTTTTTTTTGCATTCAAGTGTTTTGTTTGATTATTTATTAACTCATATTAGCCTCTGAAAAACCATAATATTGAATCAATTGGTTAAATCCTTCATTTTATTAGTTTTTTATTATTCACCAGTAATTGCCAATGATTACTAGAATCACGTGTGATTCCTACACAGATTTTTTTTCTTGCTGATTTATCAAAATCCATCTAATAATTTATATTCACATCTCTTGTTGCTAAAATTTTACCAAGAATGCCTTCTATTATATGGCAATAGGTGGCCCGAGTCACGAAATCACCAGGATCAATTCTCTATCTATTATCCATCACCTGTTGCATTGGGAGAAATATGAAATTTTACACAACCTTGAGTTGTGTGTCATCCATTCAGTCCCTATGGATCATTTTAAAAAATATTCGAATCTACTCAATGAATCCGTGAAGCTATAGATGAATTTTAGGAGGCCTACTTTGAGATCTTGCGTATCCGAGATGATCTAGCTTGGTTTGAATATAAATACAAAGTTGAATTAGAAGAATTGAGCTCTGAGACTGAATCTAAAGACAAAATTGATTCAGAGCACTCAGATTATGATTTTGAGTACCTGTACGACATAGAAGAAGAATATCCAAAATAAATTTCAGAATTATTTAAGGAGGAATACATTGAAGATGAGAATTTAGATTTCTCTGAAGAAGAAGACTCAAGTCAACTCAAGAAGAGAGTTCTCCTTCCTCTGAGAATTTGGATATTGATTTAGATTATGATTTTGAACTATAGTTCATATCTATTATTGTTAGTAAATTACATGTTTGTAATAAAATTTAAACTTATCACAACATTTACCATTTATTATCTATCATATATCATAGCTTGTTTTTGAATCACTTGATTGTGTAAACAACAAGAGTGACATCCTTGTTAGGAATTCCTTTGAATTATGGGCATTAAACTTTGTCAGAATTCCACCTAATATTTTATTAATCATATCTTGTTTAGTGTCTATGATCTATAGGTATTATCACAGGAAAGGGACTTATATCTCTTTCATATACGTAGCGTAACTTCAATATTTGGAATCAACATCTACAGTATCTCTAAACCCCGTCATACTGAGGTTAGGTAAGTCTTATTTTCTTGCTTATTCAGTTAAGTTGAAGAGGTAGGATTTATTCATAACATATTGGCATGCCCAGTGGGACCTCAATCATTCATTTCATTATTAATTTTATTAAAATTAGCATCTTTTTTTCATTTTTGGTTCTCTACATAGTAATCGCCAACGATTTAGCTAATCTCTAGCGATTCCTAGTATTTTTGATTGGTTTACATATTTTTGCTAATCTCAATTTTTGTTGTTTTCTGCTACTCGCTAACCTTTTTTGCAGTTATTTTTGTTACTACTTTTATTTTCTTTGAAAATTTATAAGATATATATATATGAAGCGTTTATCATGGTGAGTCCTAAATCCATATTTTTCTTTCAGTATTGCATTATTTGTTTGATTGTCTTCATCGAAAACAATATTTTGATTTGGGTTTTAAAATGAACCATTCATCCTTCTTGCTTCACATAGTATTAATTAGGAAGGTAATCTGTTGCATTCACTTTCCTTTCCCCCACACACAACCAAACCACTTAAACATCAAAATGCATTTAAACAATTCCCACCCTAGGTGGATACCTACTTGGATTTGATCACCAAGAGGAGAATCTAACTCAGTGTTCTAGCCGAGTATAATCACCTATCTATCGGTATATCGACAAAGCACCCAAAACCATTATCATTGTGGGACCATGAAGTGAGGGGGTAGGCCCCAATACCATGCCCGTATCGACAACAGTACAGAGTTGGGCCTCATGTACCTTTGGGTATATCGAGGACTCCACCCTTAAACATACTTGAAACCTACCTTATTTTTCCATTTCTTAGGACCTTCATTAACCATTTTACACATTTCACTCTTTTTAATTAAATTAAAAAATACAAAAAAATCATCTTGCTTGCTTTTGATTGTTGTTTGTAACTAACTCATTTAGTTGATTTTTAGGTGAGTGTTTGTTTGTTCATTATGGTACAAAATAGACAACAATCCCATAACCAAACCTCTGAAAACATGTCTCAACCACTATCCACACCCTTGCAGCAACAAACCCCACTATCTATTCCATTGTCTACACCTTTATCTACTTTTGTATCTATACTAGTATTTACCATGCCATTACAAAAACAAAACCCATTCCATCAACCAATTACTTCTACTCCTCTATTTGATGCTCAATGAACCTGGAATGAAATAGAGGAGGAATATAATGAAGAAATGAGACAACGTATCTTACATTCTTCATGTCAAATTCGTAGTCAAATTTTCCATACATTTGAACAAGAAGAAACTAAACAACCATACTCCCCTAGTTTGCAATCAGAATCTTGAACCTGATTTCTTTAAAAGAGGAGACCTTATTTTTGAAGAAATGTTAGATTCAAACCCCATTGCTCTCAACACTTATCTAGAAGCTAGGGTGTTCAACTCTATCCATTTGAACCCGAACCATCCTCAAACATTCCCGATCCCTTATCTAGTTCTCCACAACAATTTGAACCTGAACCATTTTTAAGTATTCTTGATTCTTCACATCCCATTGATTCAAACCAACAATCTATACCCAAACCACCACCTCCATACAATCCTTCATCTAGTATTGAAAGTCTTATTGATTCAAATCAGGAACATGTCGTCTAACAAATATACTCATATCCACCTCTAAGTTAACCTAAAATATCATAAGTTACATCTTCCATTCCTATTCTTAGTCTTCATATGGTTTCCTCTCAAGACACAACCACCCAAAAACATACGTATTCACCTAAGCTTTCCACTGGTTTAAGACCTCCACAAAAAAATACTAGTGCTTCATTATCTACCCCTACAACATCCTCAATCACTCAAGCACCTCCAATGAGTTCTGTTTCTACTTCTACTATTGTATATCAACCAGATTAGCAACATTCAGAACATCACTATGTCCATTCTAACATCTATTCCTTTAATCAATACTAGTGTTATCGCCACCACTCACCCTGTTTCACAATACATACCACAACCATCGCAACCATTAATCTCCATAATAAAATCTTCTCCTACTAAAAGCATTCCACAACAAGCACCATCTTTTGCTACCTCTACTATACCATTTCAATAACCACCTCCTTATTCACAAATGTTTACTATTGCATCTACCCATCACTCTTAGCAATATATACAACCTTTAACATCTCAACAATACATCCCTCAACAAAACATCCCACAAAAAAATATCCCACAATAAATCCTTCCTTTTCAACAATATATTACTCAACAAAAAATTCCACTTACTTATAATATCCCACAACAAAATATTCCTTAGAAAAATATTCCACAACAAAGCATTCCTTCTCAATAATATATTCCTCAACAAAACATCCCACAAAGAATATTCCACAATAGAGTATTCCTTCTCAACAATATATTCCTCAAAGAAAACATTCCTTAGCAGAATATCCCACTTTAACAAAACATTCCACTTACTTATAATATCCCACAAAAATATACCACAACAAAACGTTCCTTATTAGAAAAATGTTCCTTAATAGAACATTCCTTACCAAAGAAAACATCCCTCAACAATACCAAATGTACTCATAACCTGGCTAGTTTGCATTTCAACCTAGCTCATCCTCGCAGCAACAATACAAACTGACCCCCTTCAAGCTCTCATGAATCGTATATCCATTCTAGAAGCTGCCTCATTTGCACCTAAAATGTGCTCTCTTACGATCAAATCTGCAATGAACCTATTCATCCCTCAGTCTCGTACAAAGCATATCCACCTCATTGGGAACTTCCAAAATTTATTAAATTCTATAGTAAGGAAGATCCTCAACAACATATTTATGCTTTTTTCCACGCCTATTATCTAATATCCCATGACCAAGACCTCATGTTGAGGACCTTTCACATGTCCTCACTGGTCCTGCTTTGGACTGGTATAATAACATTCCGCAATATTCCTTTTCTCCTTCACATAACTTGCATAATTATTCTTAGAGCATTTTTCCATAAACATAGCTTGTAAAGTCACTATTAATGACCTTTATGCTATCAAACAATTTGAGGATGAATCCATTGCTGATTTTGTTTCCCACTGGAGGGGTACAATCAATCAATTATCTTTTCATTACCACAATCCGAATTGATCAAGTTTTTTTCGATCATGTGCCAAACATATTTCATCAACATTACAAATTCAATCATTCCAAACCTTTGACGAAGCTTTTACCATGGCCCGTAAATTGGAACTATGAGCTTTAGAAGATGGTCAAGTTAAGCTTCGTCTAAGAAACCATGAACTGAGTTCCCATCTAATTCATCCTCTAACCCCAAAAAATCCAAATCATCTACCAACGCTATAGTAGTTAAATAATCTCCAAAGGAAAATCCTACTACTGAACGTTCTCATCCATAACGTAGTTACACACCAATAGGAGAGAATTATAGCATGGTATTTGATAAGTTACTCTCTGCAAATATGATAACTCTCCCACCCATTCAACCTATTGATACATCTATATCTAAGCCCTCTTGGTATCGAGATAATGACTATTGTAAATATCATAAGGTTAAAGGACATGACATTAAAATGTGTCATATGTTCCGCAATGTTCTTCAATATTTGACAGGTTGAACTTCACTTGCATAATCCAAATGCACCCCCAAATCAAAACCTTTACATATTTAAACAAACATTTCCAAATCATCCCCCATCCAATGATCAACCACAAATTTTTTTTGTTCACGTTCACCACATCATTAACACCATTATTAAAACATTACCCATTCTTGAATCAACATCCGCATCCACTAAACCAACATCTATTGAAAAAACATCCAAACTTACTTGAACCAACATCCACACCTATTGAACCAACATCCGCATCCATAGAACCAACAACAATACCCACCGAAAATAAACATGTACGTCATCAATCCTTATCTCATCAAAAATACCACTAAAGTTATTCTCCCATATTTTTCACCTATCACTATTGAATCTATATCCACGTCTATGCCATAGTATACAAATATAGATATGATACCTATTGAAAAATTTATGACACAAAATCCTCTACCTAACACAGTTACGAATCATATTCATCCCCCGTCTACAAAATCAATTATCTCTACATCAACCAATCCCAAAACTATAAAATCCACAACTCATTTGGATCTCATCAATCGCATCATTCAAACCCCTCTTCCCTCATCAAAACTATCTCTACATCCATACCCAACTCATCTAAAACCACGAAAGGACCTCAAAAACAAGGTATTGTCCAAGTTTTCAAAAGTCCTTCTTATACCTTCCCTGAACCATATCGATTCCACGGTCCTCGATCTCTTCCCCCACCTCCTCCTAGAAGGGTCATTTTAACTATTGGTAATCATATTTTCATTCCTCATCCAAGGTCTACATATCGATCTTCCCCACTAGGTCCTCATCCCCCATTCACTATACTATCTAGGACTCATCAAAAAAAAACAACTCAAAAACCTACAATCAATGTCTTATTGCCACTAGAAGATAAGATATCTAAAACTTCATTACCATCCATGTCAACACATAACGGTGTTATGCAACCATTCTAGATGACCTCCTTTAAAAATAACTCATAATATTACCACCACCAAAACCATCATATCCATGAGGATGGAAACCCGCTTGGTATGACTTTAGTGTCTCATGTGATTATCATAAAACACAAGGTTATTCCATTGAGAATTGTAACACCTTCCACCTGATTGCATAAAAGTTGGGAAATTTGTCTTCCCTTCATTTTGAATCACATGTAACATCAACATCATCTTTTCCTTTGTCTAAATCCAAGGAACCCATGTCTAAAACTCCTTCCCATTAGGTCGATGTTGTACATATCACTACTCACTCATATAATTATGACACAGACCAATTTAAGCCTAAGAAAGGTAAAAATTTCATAGCCATACCTCCACCTCTAGAAACAACTCCTCCATCAGATAAACCCAAAATATCCATCCTTGAAACATATGGTTAAACAATGTCACCCAAAACTAAGGTTTTCATCCTCACCACACCACCTTCACCATCCACCGCGATGCAAAAAGTTGTCATTAAAAAATTACACCAAGCTCCCATTAAAATGTCATTATATGAATTGATACAAACATCACCTCTTCATAAACAAGCCATGATTGAAGCCCTCTAATCAATAATGTACCTTTAGATGATCCTTCATCCTTTACAAAATTTTTAGGATCCCTCAAAGAATCTTCGCCATATCATTCGAACCATCTCGAAATACCTTCTCTTAAATCGAAGATCATGACTTACCACTTTTCATCACTGCTCAAATTAATGACATCTATATCAAAAGGGTCATGATTGATAGTGGTTCCGCTATTAACATTATATCCTCCCTCAATTTTGATCAACTTAAACTACCCAACACTATTATTGCTCAAACTCCAGTCTTACTATGATCCTTTAATGACACTATTGCACCCACATTAGGCACTGTCATTCTACCACTTAAAGTCGGTGTTAAAACCTTACCAGAACTCTTCTACATCATAGAAGGAGAGTTTCAATATAATATGTTACTAGGACGCCCATGGATACATACCATGTGTTGCATTCTGTCAACTCTCCATCATTGCCTTAAATATGAACATGAAGGTCAAACATTCATCATCCTATAGATCCAAATCCTTTCACTAATTGTTACATGATGTATTGTCCTAATGACATACTTGCTCCCAAGTCCATATCTGAATCATCTACTAGCACGTCCATCCCTTCCACTAAACTACCAGATGATTCCTCTCTTAATGATGTCGTACAACACCTTACATTGGGAGAGTATCATCTCCTCATGCTTAATCACATTCCTTCACCAAATACTTATGGCCACCCTAAAAAACAACCCACATATGACCCTAATGTAGGAGATGTTATCTCTTACAGTCTCACTTAGCTAAAAAATTATTGTCTGTGGGGATGTCGACAATCCTTCATTCCATACTATTGATCAACACTATGCCATGCCTTTCACATCGACTTTAAATATTTAGATAATCCAAATTTCACTCATATGTATCTTCATTGTGCATGGAGAGGTTTTTACCTTGGCCATTATGAACAAGGAATACATGATTTAGTTATCCAATGTTCCCTTAAAACTTATGAAAAATATGGTTTAGGCTATAAGAAACCCGACTCCAAAACATCCAAGGCCACTACATCCAAACCTACTACATCCATACTCATTACTGAATTAGAACCATCATCACCCACAACCCTTGAAGATCATATGGATGTAGATGATGTCAGAATCATTGCTGCGACTCACAAAGCACCCTCGGATGCAAATCGGGCTTCTAGGTTGATGTTCAAGCATCCAAGCAGTGTGATTGCACAACATGGAATCCTTTTCCAAGCGTGGGACTTGTAAATATGAGAAACGATTCTCTAGAGAAGGCTGGTTCCTATTCCTCCGTTCGAGATGCACACAAAAATGCAGAGGGTTTGCTAAAACCTAGTCTAACTTGCCAAGGAGACAGGGTAAGAAAATGCATAGAATAAAACCTAAACTACAAAGGTGATGCACCGAGGAATGTTAGACACTCGTTTTGCAAATTTAACATGACCACATGGATGCAATACAAACACCATGCATAGGTAACCAAAGCGCAATAAGAGATCAAAATGACAGCAATGAATACATGAGAGGGTCGAGAGTCAATCACAACACATATATTATTGCTCAAGAGTCAATACAGTACATTGCAGTGGCCAAGAGGCAAAAAAGACTGGCATTACAACCCATATGGGAGGTTTGAAAGCTCCACAATTTCTCTTGCAAGCGAGGGAAGAAGGGAGGATGCAAAACAAGAATGTCCGACCCCTTAAAGGAGCTCTTCTTTACAATATATATCAAGAAATGAGAGAGGGAAGAGAGAGGAAATCCAGAATCTGCCCCAACCACTTCTTGGTAGCATTTAAAATCATCTCATTATGACAGAAGTGGCGGATCCTAGCAAAACGACGGGCTGTCTAACAGGAGCGGCGAGCTGTCTGCTGCATTAAAGTTGGTTGTTGAAGCATTACTTCTGTCTATCACCACGCATCAGAGACATTTTCTTAATTTTCTCCCTCTAAACTACACCAAAATGCAAGATTGATCCTAGAATCATGTAGATAATTTCAACAGCTTTCCGTTGATATAAAGAACATGCAAATCCGAGCTCTGGATCGAAAGATATGATGATATGAAGATTTAGGGCACAAAACAGGCAAAAATGGATTTTTAAATTTCTTTTCCCGCGCTCTGCCATCTGGACAACACGTGGCAGGCTCTGGTTCACTAAGTAATTTTCTCTCTCCACCTTTTCGTGGGCTTTTCTTGTGGGCCCCTTAAACTTGGACATGTGGCACTATTTCATTGGTTCGGATCAGTGCTCGAAAACTCGCCCCTTTGACTTTTTGGACCTTTTTCCTTGGCGACACGTGTCATGCTATGATTTGTCCACGGGCCTACCGGATTTTCGCGTCCACCGTGTCTTTTTGTCCCGGATGTCCCAGTGCTTTGCGGGACAGAATCCTCCGATCCACCTGAAATGGGCTTCCTCGTCCCTTTTCTGCCGGTGACACGTGGCGTGATCTGATTGGCTTTTGGCTCCTTCGGCTATCCGCGCCCCATGTCCCTTTGTCCCACTTGTCCTTGTGCTGAAGTTTCCTATTCCGGCCGAACCGGCCGGTTCGGGTCCTTCACGTACTCTTGTCCCACTTGCTCTCGATAAAGGACTTGGACAAATTTTCTTTCTTCCCGATTCGGGCATTTCACGTCCATTTGTCCCAGATGTCCCTTTGTTGTTTGGGCCGCCTGTAGGCTTTTCGGCCGATCCGCGCCTTTTCGTCCCAAATGTCCCGACTGTCATTTGGACTAGGACTTAGCCGATTTTCACAATTTTTTCTGGCCCAAGCTTATTTTCTGCAACTTTCTCGCATTTTCTCAGAGCTTGTTCTTTTCAACCTAGACAGGAGAGTTAGAAAAAATTTTGAAGGGACCCTAGAAACATGATTTTTGCCCTGGATCAATCAATTTTCCCAGAACTAAAAAAACTCTGATGCATGTTATCAAATTAACTCTGGGGGGTGAAATTTGGATAACAATTTGGTGACTTTTCGGGGTCACCTACCTGCTAGGTAGAAGATCAGTGGCCTTTTAGCGATCCATTGGGCATGGAGTCATAAGCAATAACCTGAAATGAGCCTGATGCTGCAACTCCCTCTACGAGAGCACGCTGAACTGTAAAAAACTCAATCTAGGAGTGACAAAACCTGCGCCAAAGCACTTAGGGAAACTGAAACCTAACTACAACAAGACAATGTGCATACGCACTTAGAGGAATTGAAATCTAGGCTAATATTTACAAGGGTGAACCTTTTATTTTCAGTAGCAATGTTTGAGATAGATTCCATTTACTGGAATCTACAGTTCTTCACCATCTAATGAGGCCAATTGGAAAGCATTGCTGCTCTTGCACTTCGTGACCATGTATGGGCCACTCCAAATGGCATCAAATTTTGAATGCCTTCCGGTTTTGCTCTGTCCACATCCCATTTCAACACTAGATCTCCAACTTGAAAAGATCTATCTTTGGCCTTCCTATCAAAGGTCTTCTTGATCAAAGCTTGATCCTTTTCCATTGCTTGGGATGCCTGATTTCTGATCTCTTGCAGCTCCATCAACTCTGCATACCTCACCTCCATGGGCTCAAATTCAAGTAACTCCAGCTGCTTCATGAGTTCCAATGTTGGCAACTCAAGTGACATGGGCAAGATTGCCTCTCTTCCATAGACAAGCCTGAATGGAGAGTTACCTGTGGATCTTTTGGGAGTGATCCTATCAGCCCATAAGGCTGATTTCAGCTTGGTATGCCAAGACCTCTGATTCTCATCAAGAGTTCTCCTAATGATCCTCAACAAGTTCTTGTTTGTAGACTCGGCCTGGCCATTACCCTGAGGGTAATAGTTCGATGAAGTGCTTAGGTAAATACCATTCTTGATAGCCCACTCAGTCACCTTAGATCCAATGAATGCCAATGCATTGTCAGAGATTATTGTAGCAGGTACACCAAATCTGGTTGTTATTCCCTCATAAAAGTCTAGGATGCTAGACTCATTTGCCTCTTTGAGTGCTACTGCTTCTATCCATTTGGTGAAGTAGTCTGTGGCTGTCAAAATCCATTTATGCCCTTGGCTTGAATTGGGATTAATGACTCCAATGAAGTCCAAACCCCATTGCATGAATGGCTGGTCAACTGAGATTGGATGCAATGGAAGGGCAGCAAACTTCTCTTTTCCTGTGAAGAATGCACAATTCTTACACCTCTTGATCCATGCGTAGCAATCGTTGAAGATTTTAGGCCAATAATAACCAGCCTTCATAATTTTTAGAGCTGTCACTCTTGGCACAAAATGGCCACCAGCTGGTCCACCATGAAACTCTTCCAATACCCTTTGAATCTGACCTGTGCTAATGCATCTCAGCAGCACTCCATTTACATCTTTCTTGAACAAAACTCCATCAACAATGGCATACGGGACAGCCTGTAATCTGAAGTGTCTCCTTTGGGTCTTGTTCATCTCTGGGGGGGCACTGGCCTATACCTAGGAAGTGCATAATACCTTGGGTCCAGCAAGGAATGGGGGAAGCATTGTCTTCTTCATGATTGCCACTTGGCTCATGGCTGTCCTGGACTATCAAAATAGCCTCTTCTTCATTGCATACTTCCTTTTGCTTCCCTAAAACCAGCTGCTCACACAGTCCTTTCCCTCTTACTAGCTTGGTGATCTTGATATCAATGTCATATTCCATGACATGGGTGATCCAACCTGCCCTTTTCTCATTCAAATCCTTGTTGAGGAGGAAGTCCTTAACTCTAGCATGTGAGACTAAGAATCTGGACCTTGTTGTTCGAGATTAAATGCTTGAATTTCTTCAAGATTCGATTCATCGCAAGCACATGCTTCTCAATAAAAGAGTACCTTACCTCACAGTCATCTAGCCTCGGGTGAAGAAGTTAACCAGCTGCTCATCATTATCTTTGGTCTTCACGTACTAGAATGGCGAAATAGTGTCATCACCTCCAAACGCATAGAGGATGAAATCCTTGGAGAATTCTAGGTTGATGAGAGTTGGTGCCTGAGAGATAGCTTCTTTGATTGCTTCAAAACTCTCCTTGCCTTCTGTTGTCCACTTAAAAGCCATGCTCTTCTTTAACATTTTGGTGATGGGCTTAACAAGGGCTGCAAAATCTAGGATAAACCTGTGGACAAAATTGATCCTCCCCAAGAAGCTTTGAAGAGCCTTCTTGTGACTTGGTAGTGGTAGTGCTCTTATGGCTTCAACCCTCTCTGGATCAATTGCTAGTCCCTCTTTCGAGACAACATGGCCAAGGAGCTTTCCTTCATGTGCAAGAAAGATGCACTTCTTGGGGTTCAAAGACACTCCGAACTTTCTACACCTCTGAAACACTTGCCTGAGGTGAAAGAGATGGTCTGCTGCATTCTTTGAGAAGATAGTGATATCATCTAGATATATCAGCACTATCTTGTTGATCAAGCCTTTGAATGCCATGTCCATTGCCCTTTGAAAGGTAGCACCAGTGTTGGACAGCCAAATGGCATCTTCTTGTAAGCATATGTGCCCCATTTAGTTGTGAAGGCTGTCTTGAATTGGTCTTCTTCTTTCACCATCACCTGATTATACCCTGAGTAGCCATCTAGGAGAGAGAATCTCTCTGAACCGGATACTACTTGCAATATTTGTTCCATTGAAGGAAGCGGGTAATGATCTTTGAGAGATGCCCTATTGAGGTCTCGGAAGTCCACACACAACCTGATTTCTCCGCTCTTCTTCCTGACCGGAACCAAGTTAGCAACCCAGCTTGAGTGCTTGATCGGGAATATAATGCTTGCCTCTATTAGCTTATTTAGCTCTTTCTTCATTAGAGGCTCAATGTGAGGGTTAATAGGTCTCTACTTCTGCCTGATGGGCTTAGCATCTGGATCCAATTCTATGGTATGTTGTACCAAATTCGGGTTGAATCCTCTCAAGTCTTCATAGCTCCAAGCGAAGACATCTGGAAATTCTTGGCAAAGCTGTATGAAATCTGATTTCTCCTGCTCAGTGGCCACTTTACCAATTTGAAGTGTTTTGCCTTCCCCAACCGGAATTGGCTCTGAATCTTCTCTCTTGACCTGTATGTTAGCCTTTTCCTTATGGAACTGGTCGTTAGGGTTGAAGATAGACTCCAACGTTACTAAGCCTTTGGGAAGCTTGTTCGTCATGCATTTGCACTACTTGATCCCCATCTGCTTCTGTCTGAGTACGTCCCGATTCCTAGCTAAGAATTCAGCCTCTTCTTGTAAGAAATTGACGATCTATTGATCGTTTTCAAACACCGCCTGCCTAGTGTTATTATCTGGAGCTGCTGGCCTCACAATCACATGGATATGTGGTGTGTTTTTCCCTTTGATGTTGTCAACCACATCAAACGTTGCTCCAACTACTGCGAGCCTATCCGCGGCTTCATTTTTCTTCCTGGGTATGGACACAATGTTGAAAGCTTTGAAATCCTCAATGAGGTCCCATACCCTATTCTTGTAGCTCCTCAGCAAGTCATTCTTTGTAGCATGTTGTCCCCTAACTTGGTTGACGATTAGCTCGCTATCCCCGAACACTTGTAAATTCTTGATGCCTTTCTTCATTGCCCAGTGCAGTCCATGAATTAAGGCTTCATACTCAGCTGTGTTGTTTGAGCAAGAAAACTGAAAACGGAAGGCTGAGTAATACTTTATACCTTGCGGTGAAATGAGCATAGCTCCTCCTCCTGCACCTTGTCTACTCCTTGACCCATCAAAGAATAATTGCCACACTTCATTCTTGTCTTTATGACTTGGCTTAGTGACGCTAGGAATAGGTTGATTTTCTTCGTGTATACAATAGACTCCCAGCTCAGATTCTTCTACTTCTTGATAGGGATCAAAAGCATGTATCTTGTTTGCCCATTCATCAAGAGTTAGGTCCGGGATACTTCCAACCTTGGTGTCAGCCTCATCAGTACTAGGGTGATCTTCTTGATCAAATGCTGAGCAATTGGCATTAATCTGACTTGGAGTGTAAGGCTCAATATGGAAGTTTGCAATAGGTTCAGACCTAATTGTAGCCTTAGTTCCATACCTTGTTCTAAACAGCATGTGAGACCAATCAGCAGACAAATACCCCCCAATCTTGGCTGTGAAGTCCCTTGACAAGCAAAGGGCAAAGAGTGGTGGAAGGTCTATGATTGATATATCTTGTAAGACAACAACATTTGGACATGCATGCAAGGTAAGACTCAAGTTTTTAATCACTCCAACTGTTGCTATTGCTGTCCCATCCAATTGCACTACCCCTTTAGATATTACTTCATATTGGAGACCCAGCTGATCAGCTATTTTCTTGGGCATCACTGAGCTACTTGCCCCGGAATCAATCATGCAATTGTGTACTAGTTTATCCCCAATGATTAATGAAACATAGAAAGGAGGGGGCTTCAACATTTTACCTTGTTTCCCTCCATGGCTTCCTTCAGGCTAGGCAGCATTTGTAAGCACTTTGTCTTGCATCTGAACCTGCTGATTTGAAGTTGTCCAATCCTTCATGGTAGCTTGCAGTCAGATCTCTTTGTCCTGGGATGGATAGGGATTCCCACATTGATATATTGACGTTAGTCTTCTTCATCTGTTCAATGATACTGAACGGGGATGAAGTATCCTTTTGTTGTCCCTTGGTTTGTACACTTATTCCTTGCACGTGGGCAGCAACAGCTGGCATTTGAGTTGGCCTAGGGGCTGTTCTTGGCTGTCCTTGTGCACTTGAAACTGGACTTTGCTTGCCAATCATTTGTGGAGCCATGGAAGGTTGTGGATTGGCTGGGGCTAATGGCTGTTCTTCACCCAAATTTCTCCTCTTTGACCTTGTGTTGGCTGCAACACCTTGAGAGACTGCTTGATTCATGCCACAGAAATCTTCCGCTTGCCAGTTCACCAATGTGGTGTCATTTGGGGCTGATTGTTGTTGGAATGTTTCTGGTTGTTGGCTGTTTCCTTGACTACCCTCACCCTCCACACCAGTAGTTGTCACCATTAGTGCTTGATTGAGAGCACCATTGAAACACATGGATTGGTTATGAGGCTCGTTGCATGGAAAGCACCAATCATATTCCTGAGCAATGTTGTTCTGTGTTGGCGTAATGCCTTAAAAAGCGCGATATGGCATTTGGGTTATAGGGCTGGAATGGTCTATTGGCAAGAGGCCTTGTTTGATTCATATTTGCATATGGATTAGGTGGTCTTTGTGGTTGGTATGACTGCCTATTAGGCTGAGCTTAGGGTTGATAAGAAGGTCTGAAACCTTGGGCTTGCTGCCTTTTGATAGTAACCAGCTCATTTCCCAAATTTTACAACTGTTTCATGAATTCTTAGAGTTCATTTGAAGCACTAGAGGATGAAGTAGAAGTTTCGCTTGAACTTTGATTTCTAGGGGTGGGAACAGGAGCCAAAGTGGGTGCTTGACTAGTGCTTGGATTTTCTAAGTTTGGATACAAGGGCATGGGAGGCCTAGGAGCCAATTTACCAGCTTGAATAAGATAGTTTTCAGCTCTAATGGCAATACTATAAGCAGCAGGTAAGGTTGTGCCTCCCATAGATTGAATTAACATAGAAATATCAGAATTCAAAGCTTTAAGGTAATATAGAAAAGCACCTTCTTTGTTGGCTTTGACCGCCACTTTTGGACTCCTATCCCAAGACCTTTGAAATCTGAAGTTGAAGTCAGTCAGCTACTCGTTGGGGGCTCTCTTGATAGTTGTCAGCTACTCCAAAAGAGACAAGTTGTCTCCCTTCTCTCCAAATTACTCATGAAGTGCAATACGGTGATTCCAGGTTTGTGATAGAACCGCTCTCCAAGGCTCCTAAACCATCAGCAATGATGCTTTACCCTTGAATGAAGATGCTAGTAATTTTGACCACTTGCATTTCATTGATTTCATGGATTGCACAAAGGTTAGTGTTGTACCCAAAATTGTAAGGAAATCTTTGCCAAAAGCGATGTAACAAGTGCCCCGATGATGATACGAGTCTCCTCATGAGGTGTTCGGGATCCGAAAAAGCCCTCGGAGTATGTGTTAAGATCCCGCATGCCACGCTTAGCCCGCGCCCTTTATTTTCTCCTTTTCCCTCTTTCCTTGCCTCTTGCAGATCCCGGCGATCGGTCTAAGATCCTTCGGTATGCCACTGCGCCTTTATTTTCCTTTTTCCCTCTTTCGGGCGGCGGTCAGGTGCGGCGCGTTTTCGAGCGGCATGCTCTTTTGAATGCTCTTTTGGCGTGACTCGTGTGAAATATTACATTTCACCAGCTTTTCTTTCCGACTTGAGCATGCATTAATGTTTTTGGTCCCTGGAAGCAGCAGTGTTTTCCTTTGTTTATTGTTTAGGAGTTCAATTTGGTTTTGGTTTTGAGAGTTGGAATTCCTATAAATGCATGGTTTGTGTACATGCAAATGGTCTGAATTTGGTGAAGAATTTGGTGAAGAATTTGGTCTGGAGTTTTTGGTCACCATTTTTCCTTGTTAGAGTCTTCTGATTTTTAGTGTTTTGGTTAGCTTGCTTAGGATTGATAGCATAGTTTATTTCATACTTGGTTAGTATTGTTCAGCTGTTGGTAAGCCACAGACCCATCTTGTGCAGGCAGTGCTGTTGTTTCATCCAATCCAGTTAGAAGCTTGCCCCTGAATTCCTCTTTGCTGTAGATTTATTTTTACTGTGTCTTGGAGTTCTTAGTTCAATTCATTATATACCTGGTTAGCTTTATTCAGCTGTTGGTAAGCCACATATCCAACTTGTGCAAGCAGTGTCTTTATTTTGGAAAGAATAGCTTGGGAAGCCATTAAAGTTGCAGGTTTTGCTCTTCGTATAGGATAGTTGCAAGGTTTGGGCCGCTTCATGTTCCATGACTCGCGGTAAAATCCCGCTAGGAATCCCATAAGCCAAGCTCGTACTCTTGCGCTATCCCTCTCCTACTCGCATTCTCGGTCTGCATGATTTGTCCTTGTCCCAAAATCTACTCCTATCGGTGCTAGCATTACACGCTTTTACGGATCAGTGAACATGAAAGAACGAGAAGATCATACTGAGGGGACGAGATCATACACACACCATCGGATTCGCCACTGTTCTGCGGAATCCAGGTTTTAAATTTCAAAGTTCTAGTCAGACTCATATCAAATAGAGTAGTTAATCACTTTATTTCATTTCATTCTATTCTCGATATTGCCAGGGAAGCTGTGGGGATTGATAGTTTCTGAGAAACTATGATTCACTCCTCACTTCTGAGGTAGGATCGAGAATCTTGCAGGTAGATTAGACAGGTTATTTTATTCATTTAGAATAATTCTACAAATCACACAGGCAAATAACCACACTCGGTTATCTTGTCTGTTTTTAATTATTGTTTAGTTATTATTTCTAGATATGCTTAAAATAGTTTGCTTTCCTTAAAATTGTTAAATATTTCAGAGAAGAATAAAAGTTATATGCAGTTAGATTTATTTCACGTAGTTAGAATTTGCTTCATTACAGTTAGTTTTGCTTTTTATGACAATTACGGGACCTCAAGAGCCCAGGGAATATATATTTGAGCCAATCGTGCCTCAACCAAACCTCGTCACAGCGATAGTTGACATAGACCAAAATCTCAGGATACAAGTATTCCGAACAACCACAGATTTACAACTGATCAGTTCTCAGTTAAGAGGATTAAACATAGAAGACGACCAAGCACATGCATTTTGGTCAAGTCAGCCAAACTACAGATTACTCTAGAAAACATCCACATGAGTGTAGAAGGGCTCGAAAGAGAACAAACATTCGGGTGCGATCCTCTAGTTCCATAGCCAGACGCTGGAGACACCCTCGTAGATATAGATACCAGCTTAAGAATCTAGGTTGCGAGAACGTCTGTAAGGTATTCTGAGAAGATCGCACAACTATTGGTTCTAAACATAGAAGCTGAGAAAGCATACGATTCTTTGGATACTAGGGATTAGAACTTGATCTCGCGTATGACCATAACGGGACCGCAACAACCAGAGTCTATGGTTGTGACCCACAGATCCCTGACCCAACGAATCCACAAGTCGATTAGATATAGACACAGCCTACGCACACTAGTATTTCAGTCCACTCCACTTCCACCTATCATCATCGAACAACTGTCCTTACTAGATATAGCGGCTAACGAAGCTAGGGAATTCTGGACTAGGCCAGAAAATCATCCGTAGAGTCAATTATATTCATCATCCACTATATGACCTTATCGGGAGATATACACGAAACAATCCCAGGTCATTTTCCACGTATTCCGCAACCCATAGATCGAATCACGCCAGAGCTCGATATTGATTGGAGCCTTCGAGCAGTCATCCTCGCTGATCGATCTATCACACCAGTCCAAGTTAGAAGGGCCTTCTTTGCCTTAGATTCACAAATTCCACTAGTGCGTGTCGAAGACATTAGACTGCCTAACTAGTTTGTCTGCATATTCCATCCCCACCAGCTGTCTCGGCACGACCTCGGGAGGTCGGGTACGTGGAAGAGTTACTTGTTGATTCTCACGCTCGCCTGTCACTTTTCCGACGTACAAAATTGGTGAACCCGACGTGAAACAAACAATTGTTTCACCTTCTCTTTGAGAAGTTTTCAAATCTTCTCTCATCCACCTTCGCTCCTTCCCATTATTCTGCGGGTATTCATATACCCCCCGAATATGTCGGGATTCGATGCATATGGCAGACCCCTCTTGGGTCTTGAGGCATACTACGCCCAACAGAATAGGAATCATCACCCTCGCTCTCAGTATGGGGTGACAACTATTCAACTAATCAGTTGTCAACACAAACCCCAAGAATCAGATATAGTTCATCTTTTCAAGCTGAGGAGTTAGATCAACCCCCTCGAACCCAACAAACAGAGCCTTCAGGTTCAAACAATATGACGTTTACAGGAGAATCTGGTTCATCTCCTCAAATGTTACTCAGACCACAAATTAGTAGGAAATCAGATCCATACCTGGTCTTAGATGATGGATAGTCAACACGTTATCCTAGGAGTGAACAACGCTCCCGGGGAATGTACCCATCTATAGGAGGTTTACAAATACAACCCGAAATCTCTTTTCAAGAAAATACCTCTATGCCGCTGCATACAGGAAATATTCTGGGAGAAACTTGGCAAGATAGCGATCAGTTTATGACAGGATATCACGTACCTTTACAACACCAAGGTATACAACAAACGCCGCTCAGGCAAAGTACCGTGACTTCACCAAATGAAGTCATTTCAACGTTAGTAGAAAGAGTGAGAGGGTTAGAACTGGCTCAAGCAAGTCAAAATTCTCCATTCATACAAACAGGAAGTTCCAATCCTCCATACCACTCTGGTCAGGTAGATCTCCTTACGGGAGTAGGCACGTTAGGCATGCCTCCTCAATATCCACAACAAACGCCAACAAGGCCTATCATCTCTAACACTATTCCTCCCGGTCTAGTGTGAGCAGTCTGTTCCTTCAACAATACCCCGTCCTACTTAAACATATACTCTAAATCACCACAAGGAGATATGTTCTCCTCTCCGGCATGTTTGCTCAAAGCACGGGGACCTCCTATGCCCCTGCAAGCGCGTACGCTGCACCGTATCAACAACCTATCCCACCACCACTCCCTCGCAAACACCATCAATGGTGAAAGCTATGCGATAGGGACTTATTCAGAATACCTAAAGGAACCCTTAGATTTCACCATACGAAGCGTCATGCTTCCAAGACCTCTCCCTGATTTGCCTAAGTTCAAGGGTGAGGGAGATCCAAATGCACATATCAAAGCTTACGCTACTGCCATACGAGAATTACTCCCTTGGGATGGGGTTGTTGCTAAAATATTTCCCAAAACCTTGGAAGGCATTGCTCTCGATTGGTATTATAGAATACCTGAGGCTTCCATACATTCATTTAAACAACTCGTGTCAGAGTTCATCAAAGCCTTCGACATGAACAAACTATTAAGAACAGGAATCAGGGAATTCTTGCACATCAAACAAGAACACAATGAATCTGTCGCCCATTTCATCCAGAGGTGGCGTACAGTTCTTTACTCTTCAGCAAGTGCTCCAAACATGGATCAGATGGAACTATGTGATTTATTCCTTCATTCTCTCAGCTAGAGAAGTGAAGGAAGAAGTCCAGAAGTTCCCACTAAGGACTTATGATGAAGTACTTGAGAGCGCTCTGCGAATAGATCAAGCAGCGATAGATAGTGGTCGTAAGACATACGGAGCAAATGGGAGGTTAATCACCTCCACTCAAAATACTACAACTACCACAAATGTCAATCAAGGACCCAAAATCCTTAACAAAAATGTGGGGTAACAACGGATGGGGTAGCCGACCAGCCCAAGAGGGTAAATGTGTTAATACTCCGTCACAAACAAACAACCAGTGAAACAACAACTTTACCCCAGCGGTCAATACAGTGGATTTTAACCATCCACAACAACAACAACAACAACGGTGAAATCCCATACAAGGGCCAAGCCAAAACTCATTTGGTTACCAAAACCAAAGTCAAAACCAAAAACAACAATTCCAAAACTTTGGTCCTAATAGGCTTGAGTTTGATCGGAATTTTAGGCCCAATACACACCAAACCAACAAAAGCGGGAATTATAATCCCAATTCTTATTGTGGTTTCCATAAAATTCATGGTCACGACACTAGAACGTGTCGTGACTACAATAAATTTATGCAACGTTTTCCAGAAGAACAAAGACAGTTCTTCACAGACTTGTTCTTGGCAGATCCCATCTCATCATCACCAAATACTCTCGCAGGGGCAGTTTCTCCTCAGAATGCTCCCCTCAAGATCTTTAATGATCCGCTCCCAAATCATGACAGCAATAGGCTGAATCCAACCGGAACAAACAAAGGTGCAGTGACGGGAAACAATGACCATGAAGCCTCGACTTCATTAAATCCGTCAGTCGCGCCACAGTTGGGAGCTCAACCGAGACCTAAGATAGTCAGTTTGGTAGAATTAGATGTTGAACTACCTATCGAAGCTATAACGAGAACACGAGAGTATTTCTCTCAACCAAGCCCAAGTCATCTGCCAGAGACAGATAAGAGTCAACAAATAGTTGAAAAACCCATCGGTGCCTATGATTTAATTAGTGACCTAACAAAGACCTTTTCACACATTTCATTTTTGGACTTACTAAAGAACTCTCCCCCTCACAGAGCTGCTCTTTTAGAAGCATTAGGTCTAGGCCATCTAATTAACATCACTCCACCTCCCGAAACACAAGTAAATCACGTAGATTTTGATATCCACCCTCCGGGGCAGCCGGACAAGGATGTCGAATTCATCTTGAAATAAGTAAAATGCCCACGAGATTTGAGATCGCACGCCGAGGTGATTGACCTTACACTTGCAAGTGTGGGTTTATAATAACTATGTAAAACGGGCAATGGTTGATGATGGGGCCGTAGTTAACATAGTCCCTTTCTCTTTCCTCCAAAAACTTGGATATGGAGAAACAAATTGTTCCACTACACGAAATACCTTGAGAGGCTATGATAGCCTTAAAGCCACTTCGATAGGAACTATAATACTGCCGGTCACCTTAGGGCCCAAAACCATCTTGACTGAGTTTTATATTATAGATCGGGAAACTAACTATAATATGATCCTCGGCCGACCTTGGATACATCGAATGAAGGCAATCCCTTCCACGCTATTTCAAGAAGTAAGATTCTTGCATCTGGGAAAGGTATTTGTAGCAAAGGCGATCCAAAACCTTTCGATTTGCACCTAGCTGATTTAAAGAAAAGACCAGGGGTGCACTCAGAATTTGAACTGCCAACAAACCAACTTAATAAACCCTCTGACCCAAAGCCAGAGGAAAAGTTGATACCTACGACGGATCTTGAAACTACCAGCATAGCCAAAACAATTCCAACCCCTAAAGGTAAAACTAAAGAAACAGTATCATTAGGGACTACTGCGAAAATCGTTGAGTTGATAGAACAAGATTCACCAATGTTCTTACCATTCGATTCAGTAGGCATGGGATTTTCCCTAGGTGTTGGTTCCTTGCAGTCAGAGGATCTCTGTATGGTAGAAGTAGAGTGTGCAAACGCAGCAGATGCCCCAACATCTACACTCCCGGCTAAGTATTGGACTCTCCATTTCGATGGAGCTAAATGTCGTTATGGAGCGGGGGCAGGTATAATTCTTACTTCACCCGAGGAGAAGGTCCTCCCATTCTCTTTTAAGTTAAACTTTGAATGCACAAACAATGGCTTTGAGTCACGAAGCCCTCCTCCTTGGCCTCACCTTAGCCGGAGAAGAATTGGTATTAATAACATAGAGTCTTGGGAGACTCATAATTAGTAACAAACCAAGTTTTGAAGTATATGAAACTAAAGCCGAACATTTACAACTCTACAAAAATGTTGTATTAGATTTAAGCAAGGCGTTTAACTTCATATCCATTGAAGCGATCCCGCGAGAGAAAAATCTTCTCGCCGATTCAATAGCAACCTCAGCATCACGTTTTACTCCAAGCAATGAGCTAGAAGATACTCACTTCACAGTATCCATTCGTGACGAACCATTAATAAAAACAATGACAAATCCTCTTTCAAGCGGAAGTGAATCTACCATCCTAGACCATGTTGGAAATGATGCGGCTACTTTGGATTACTTAAATGCCTATGCAGCATTACATCTCTCCTATCACATGCTAGATTTATCCCTGATTCCACATTCGTCTTCCTACTTCGGAAATCCCGTAATGGATCTTCCCTCACAAAGGGAACCTAACATATACGCAATAGAAAATGGGGATGATATAGATTTACCTCCAGCACCACCTGAGTTCGAAGAGGGTAACGCCTCTTTAATCGAAGAAACAATCGATGTCAACATCGGGACGGAAGATGAACCAAGAATATTGAAACTAGGTTCTTCGTTGACACCAGAAGAAGTGGAAATACATACTCAGGTTCTCAAAGAACATCAGAAGGCGTTTGCATTTAATTACAAGGAGATGACGGGAGTCGCACCCCACATTGCGGTACACAACCTCGTCACTAGATCGGATGCAAAGCCAATTAAACAAAAATCAAGACCCATGAAACCCAAAGTAGCTCTCATGGTAAAAGAGGAAGTAATAAAACTCCTTCAGGTAGGATTCATCAAGCCAGTTGACTACTCCCAATGGGTATCTAATATCGTTCCCGTTCTCAAGAAGAACGGAAAGATACGCATTTGCATAGATTTCGAGACATCAACAAAGCGTGTCCTAAAGACGATTTCCCATTACCATCCATAGACGTTATTGTTGATGCAATAGCTGGTTTTGAACTCTTGTCTCTCATGGATGGATTCTCGGGATACAACCAAATCAGAATATCTAAGCAAGATCAAGCTAAAACCACGTTCATAACTCCTTGGGGAACCTATTGCTATGCTGTCATGCCTTTCGGTCTCAAAAACGCTGGTGCTACATACCAGCGGGCTATGACTTATATATTTCACGATTTAATTCATAAAATCGTGGAATCCTACGTAGATGACTTGTTGGCTAAGGCCAAGAAGCGTTGTGACCATCCCGAAGTACTCCGCGTCATTCTTTCACGTTTAATAGAATACGGAGTCACACTAAACCCAGAGAAATGTGTCTTTGGTGTAACGGGAGGAAAGCTCCTAGGTTACATCATATCATCACGAGGATCGATGTTGATCGACCAAAATTTGGGCTGTCCTCGAAATGGTCCCACCTTGAGTGAATGCGGAATCGAGATCATTTCTCGGAAAGCTGGGTGCAATCGGAGATTCATCCGGACTTAAGCTTATTTATTCATCAATCAACAATTTACTCAAGAAAGACTATAGCATTGATTGGACCGAAAGCTGCAATGAAGCTTTCAACGCGATTAAGCGTTTCTTCTTTGTCACCACCTACGCTAATGCCACCTAAAATTTGGATCACCCGTTAATCCTATATTCGTGAGCTACCGATGTCTCATTTGGCTTTGTATGTTGGCCCAAGAAGGCGATGACAAGAGAACGTGTGATTTATTTCATTAGCGAACACTTGCTCGACTATGAAACATGCTATACACAAGCGGAGCGAGAATGTCTTGCCATAGTCTTTGCTACTAAAGCGTCTAAGACATTACATCTTTGAATCAAGAAACAAAGGTCATGGTAAAGACGGACCATTTACGGACTTTTCTCACACAAGGTTCCTTATCAAAAATTTGGACGTTTTATAACCTTAATGGGAGAGTTCGAATTAACATTTGTAAATCAGAAGTCAGTTAAAGGACAAATCATCGCGGATTGGTTAGCTGACAACCCATTAGACGGAGGCGATCTAGTAGATTTGGATTTTCCAGATGAATGCGTATACTACATCGAAACTCGACTGCTATCTCACGAGTGCCCTTGGTACACTGATATCATTAATTATATCATGGACCATACGTACCCGGATGCAGTTACACCGCAACAAAGAAGGCGATTACGCATAATCGTAGCCAAATATGTCATTATAGAGCAGGTGCTCTATCGAAAAGCATTCGATGGAATGCTCTTAAGGTGTGTCGACACAGAAGAGTCCAAGAGGATTCTCCATGAATCCCACAGCGGTATATGTGGAGGCCACTTGGTGGCCATGCCACCTTTGCTCGAAAAATACATCGAATGGGCTATTTTGGCCCACTCTAGAACATGTGCGATAGAGTTTGCACGCAGTGTCATAAGTGCCAAGAATTCTCCCACGAGATCCACATGCCGGCCACAAGCTCTGACCAATCGCAACTCCATGGCCCTTTTCTACATGGGGCACTGGACTTGATAGGAAGTTCTCTCCCTCATCCACGAGATGGCCATAATTTTATAATCACGGCCCTTTGAATATTTTACCAAATGGGTGGAGGCCATGCCTCTTACTCTTACTTGTGCACAGTTACGTAATCGCTAAGTTCATTTTAAATCAAATCATTTGCAGGTACGGTATCCCGCAAATCATTATCTCAGATAATGGAACTTCTTTCAAGAATGAGGAAGTTCGTGAACTATGCAACAAATTTAAAATAAGCCATCATACGGCTTCCTTGTATTATCCCCAAGCCAATGGGCGGTGAAAGCAACAAACAAAAGCGGCTGAAAGCCATTCTCCTTAAAACGGTGAAAGAAAACAAGCGAGATTGGCATTTGAAGTTATATCCGGCCTTGTGGGCCCACCGAACCTCAATAAGAACACCAACGGGAGCAACTCCTTTCTCGCTAGTATTTGGGGCGAAGTAGTTCTCCCGGCTTGAGGTCGAAATACCCGAGTCTCGCATTTCACTACTGAGGATTACGGATGAAAGACGCTTACGAGAGAAGCACGTCTTTCCCAATTAGAAAGCCTAGATGAAACTAGGTTAGATGCTGAGCAATGGCATAGAGCTTATGCTGACCGAATGTGCCGGCAATATAACAAGAAGGTTTATGAACGCGATATATACGAAGGTGATCTAGTTCTAAGACTAGACAGTCGGATCGACAAGAAGACCGGCGAAGGAAGGAAATTCCGGCCCAAATGGTTGGGCCCATACCGAGTCATGAAGGACTATGGAAATGGTGCATACCTCTTATGCACGCTAGAAGGTGAGGAATTTGGTGAAACAGTCAATTCCCTGCACCTCAAGCGTTTCTACGCATAAGCAACTAGCACTACCTATATAACTATCTACATTGCATCTTCATATAGATTTAGATCATTTTGTCCACTTGTTCTTACACAAATTGTGATCAAGGAATCTATTCTCAAAGTAATTCATTACAAACTCATGATGTTGTTGGCACAAAACTTTCTAATCATATCTCTCCATTTTCACGATATCATCAATCACTTCAGAATCTTTTATCAAATAAAATCAAACATGACGAAGTCTTAACGGTAACCATACCAAGATCTGCAAGTTTGTTCTCGCTTTGATTTCTTCTTAGGATTGGTGTCTTGCCTATGGTCTATTCTAGAAGCTTCATGGTGTCACATCTATCCCATATACACATCTCTTTGGAAACAAGCATATACTGACATTTTACTCAAAAAGACAAGTCAAAAAGTGATTAAACAGAAAATTTTATTTTTACACATTTCCTTGCCCTACCAACCTTCGGTGATGAGCTTGCGTCTCTTACTAGTGACGTAGGGTTGGGAAAGGATGGAAATGCCCTTACTCACCTATGCCTTGCCCACGGTGATAAACCCATGCTTCTTACAGGTAGCATGGGGCAAAGTGTAGGGGGTCCTCTAGACAATGCAAACGTTAAAAGGTCATAAACAAACTATTCAAACTTTGAGTCAAAAATGAATGAATCAGATGTTCAAAATTCCAAGAGAGTTAAAAATCCTAAAAACCAGATTTTGTCTACTATGTGGCCATCTACGGGTCTAAGTCTGGATAAACCGCAAAGCAAGTCGCACCCAAAACTATGAAGTCATTCAGGTAGAGTAAGCTTGTAGTTCTCAATTTGGTTCCACCAAAGCTTCGTCTGTCTTTCATCACTATCATTTCACCATATTTCATAACTTGCGCCCTTCTTGGCTCTTGGTGATGAGCCCTCGCATCTTACTAGTTGCGTGGAGTTAGGAGTGGGGCAAGTTAATCTGTTCATCATACTGGTTATTTTCATCACTTTGCCAAAACAAACATGAGGTATCCAAATTGCTCCACGAAGCTAAGATTTAAGATCACAAATATATCTACAATATCATGTATCGGCATCATGAAACACAAAAAGAAAGCAAGCATTTGCATCATCTATTCTCCATTGCATACATTCTAGAAAGCATATAAAACATACATCGTAGTATACGAGGAATTTGGAAAGCAGAAAGGGAAAACACGAGTGACAAGTTTTGATCCAAAAACGAATGCATATATATAAATAACCAATGTTTATATACAATGCCATCATGCTCTAGGCATGGTCAAAGCGCTCAAAGAGCCGTGATATACAAAAGAATCTATAGTACAAAGCATACGGGGCCAAGTCGCCTCTCGGCCCCCTACGCGACCCCTCGAGGGTGCGCGCCCTCGCCTAGGACTCTGGCTACGCCAGCGCTCTTGAATGCACGGAGGGCTCAGGGTCTCGAGGAGCAGCCGCAGTCTCACCATGAGAATGACTCCTCATAAGCGCTCGGCTGTCCTATAGCTTTGCCAACTCTGTACGGAGGTCGACACCATCTGGCCACATGCCAAATGGGAGCGAAGCGTCGGTATGCCTACCAGGCTGCTTGAAGGCTCCCGGCATCTGAGATAGCTCCGCACGGGTCTTATCCATAGGGATCATCGGAGAATCGGTGCATACCCTACGGATTAGATCCGCCACTCATCAGCGAGTCTCTAAAACAAAGAAGAAAAATGAATTAGAAGCTAGGCAAGAGACTAAAAGATACAATATCAAAACGTAAGGAGAGATAGCAATTAAAAATCCTAAATTAAACAAACATTGAAAAGATGAGAGGATAACTTACTCGGATCACCGGGCCTCCAAGATGGGTCATTTGGGGCGGCACCCTGCAGATGTCGTTGCTGCCTTGGCGAGGGGCTGCTCCTGTAGTAGGAGCAACATGACGCCCCGCAACTGACTCATCCTCTCCACCATGGCCCTAGGAGAGTGGCTCCTCTGAAGCTAGAGTCTCTCTCTCTGCACTCTGCTCGGCCCTCTCTGCCTGCAAAATATCCTGAGTGTCATGCCACTCAGGATCGCTATCATCGTCTGCTCCTCTGACCCTCCCTCTGTAAACTCCTCAGAATCGGAGTCAATATCTATGGGGTCATCGCTGCTGTGAGCAGGACCCGTGCGAGCAATCTGAAGCAAAGGTGCCTGGGGCGCACCGGCTCTCCCTCTAGCCCGAACTACCCTCCTGGCTGCAATGGGAGTGCCAGGAGTGATCATTGTCCAACCACGGCCTCTAGGCCCCCTCAGCCTCGCGGGTGATCTATAAAGCGGTGCCGTTGGGGAAGCATGCCCGCATATGGAAGGCCGAACTGCTGAGGAACTCTGCCAAAAGGGTGTACCTCCACCCGTCCCACGCGGTCGATAAGCTGCCCTGTGGTGGAGCAGGAGATCAATGTAAGGGTCTCCTCGCCCCATATGCCGGCCATAAGCCGTACGGCGTCGCCTCCATATCTGCTGTGGTAAGGGAGGCAACTGGCTGGTGAGGTGCTCTAAGCACCGACATATCTGACCATCTAGCTGCCCTCAACGGCCCCAGGTCTGCCACCTCTACCCCTCTGCCATAAGGAATAAAATGCTCGTACACCCAACTCATGACTAGAGTCGGGTGGCTCAATGACTGTCCCTGCAAACGGACCACCCTGTATAAGTCATGGTAGGTGGTCCCCAGAATATCTGCGCCCCAGGCATATATCCGGCCATGCCCCTCTATCTGTGCAATGATGGGGGCCCAGCAGTATAGTAAAGTATCTCC
This sequence comes from Taxus wallichiana var. yunnanensis, assembly GCA_018340775.1. Lineage (NCBI taxonomy): Eukaryota > Viridiplantae > Streptophyta > Pinopsida > Cupressales > Taxaceae > Taxus > Taxus wallichiana. The sequence continues at coordinate 485,017,630 of CM031242.1, forward strand.
TCCCTTGTCCCCGATCAGCCTCGAGGCAAGGATCCCCATGATAGCCTGTCGAAATACGGGGATGGGAAAAGAAGGAATCGATCGAACTCTCACTCCCTTCTTCGACCCCGTAGAGATGGCTGCATCCCCCATGTAGCCTGCCCACTGTGCAATCTGTGCTCGAGACCCTGCCGTCTCCAGTGTGAGTCTCCTCCCGATGATCGGGACCCCCAGGATATGGTAGACATCCTCCAAAGTGATGGTCCACTCACCGCGGACCCCTGGCAATCGGAAAGTGTTCCGATCTGCATCCCAATATGAGAATAAGTCACAAAGAATGTGACTAGATGGCGTGACATGGGGCACGCGTGATATACGCAATATGCCGGCCCTACATGTAATATCCTCCTCATCACGAGAAAGGGCATCAATACCCCGAAAGCCAATCACACACTCTCTCTCTCGGCTCCATCTGATATACTCCTCCTCTCGCCTGCATGCACCCAAAACACACAAAACAGGGCAAGTTAGTATCTAATCAATATCGAGAGAGTCATAAAAGCATATAGAAATGATAAAAATACAAGTGCAATCTCAAAAGTTAAGCTCTTTTGCATTCTGTGCAAAACCGCCGCCCTGAGCGGGGCGGTTTTGTAACCGCCGCCTTAAGGGCGGCGGTCGTGTAACCGCCGCCCTGAACAGGGCGGCGGTCATGTAACCGCCGCCCTGGCCAGGGCGGCGGTCGCGGTCCGAAAACCCGCGCGGGTTGTTAACCCCAAAAAGCCCAAAAGCGTAAAAAATAGACCATTTTAACTAAAAACAAAGCCTACCCAGTAGGCGCCCCCCCTAGATGGACCTTTTGAACCTAACATTTTCAAAAATAATCCCCCCATTGCAAAGAATTTGCCATTTCAAATTTGAAGAGGGAAAAACACAAAATGGAAGAAAACCAACCTGTGATCGCTGAGGTCGGTGTTCCGCTCGTGGAGGCATGATCACGATCTCGCTGCGAACGTTTTGACTCTACTCACGTGAGAAACCGTCACCGTGGGTCCCAGAGCTCAAAATCAATCAAATCAACTCGCGCAAATGAATAGGAAAATGGGCCCACTTTCATATATATATCGTTTACATTTCGTTTTAAAATGACTTTTCGCGAGGTTTGGAGTATTTGATGGAGGTAAGTTTCTATCCCCGCACGAATGGTACGTTCTCCTTCCCTATTATTTTAGCGTTTATCTTCCAAGTTATTGCATCTATCTGCACTTGAGTTCTCTTTTCATTTTGCAGGTAGCGGGAATTTCGATGGCGTCATCTCAACACACGGACGAGTAAGGTATAGCTTCTAACTCCCCATTTCGGGACTGCCATACTCGGACCCACCGTTTTATGCCTCTTCATGGCTAAAACACTTCTCTCGAGGGGGAATATATGCGTACCCAAAATTGTAAAGTCTTATCTTGCCGAAGCAATGTAACAAGTGCCCGATGATGATACGAGTCTCCATGAGGTGTTCGGGATCGGAAAAGCCCTCGGAGTATGCGTTAACATCCCGTGTGCCCCGCTTAGCCCCGCGCCCTTTATTTTCCCCTTTTTCCCTCTTTCCTTGGCCTCTTGACCTTGATGTGAAACCGCCGCCCGAAGACAGGGGCGGTCTCAGAACCGCCCGCCGCGCGCCTGTGCTGCGCCGCCTGCTCGGAGCGGCGGTCGGGTCTGTGCTGCGTTTTCCAGAATGCTCTTTTGACGCGACTCGTGTGAAATATCACGTTTCACCAGCTTTTCTTTGCCGACTTGAGCATGCATTAATGTTTTTGGTCCCCTGGAACAGTGTTTTTCCTTTGTTTATTGTTTAGGAGTTCAATTTGGTTTTGGTTTTTGAGAGTTGGAATTCCTATAAATGCATGGTTTGTGTGCATGCAAATGCAAATGGTGAAGAATTTGGTGAAGAATTTGGTGAAGAATTTGAGCTGGAGCTTTTGGTCACCATTTTTCCTTGTTAGAGTCTTCTGATTTTTAGTGTTTTGGTTAGCTTGCTTAGGATTGATAGCATAGTTTATTTCATACTTGGTTAGTATTGTTCAAATTTGTTGGTAAGCCACGAGACCCATCTGTGTGCGGGCGATCTTTGTTGTTTCATCATCCAATCCAGTTAGAAGCTTGCCCCTGAATTCCTCTTTGCTGTAGATTTATTTTTACTGTGTCTTGGAGTTCTTAGTTCAATTCATTATATACCTGGTTAGCTTTATTCAGCTGTTGGTAAGCCACATATCCAACTTGTGCAAGCAGTGTCTTTATTTTGGAATAGAATAGCTTGGGAAGCCATTAAAGTTGCAGGTTTTGCTCTTCGTATAGGATAGTTGCAGGTTCTGGTCACTCCATGTTGCATGACTCGCAGTAAAATCCCGCTAGGAATCGCATAAGCCAAGCTCTGTACTCTTGCGCTATCCCTCTCCTACTCGCATTCTCGGTGTGCATTACGAGTTTGTCCTTGTCCCAAAATCTACTCCTATCGGTGCTAGCATTACACGCTTTTACGGATCCAAGTGAACACGAAAGAGCGAGAAGATCATGCGAGGGCGAGATCATACACACACCATCGGATTCGCCCCGCATTCTGCTGGAATCCGGGTTTTAAATTTCAAAGTTCTAGTCGACTCATATCAAATAGAGTAGTTAATCGCTTTATTTCATTTCATTCTATTCTCGATATTGCCGGGGGAAGGTGTGGGGATTGATAGTTTACGAGAAACTATGATTCACTCCTCACGAGGTAGGATCGAGAATCTTGAGTAGATTAGATAGGTTATTTTATTCATTTAGAATAATTCTACAAATCGCACGAGGCAAATAACCACACTCGGTTTATCTTATGCATTTTTAATTATTGTTTAGTTATTATTTCTAGATATGCTTAAAATAGTTTTCTTTCCTTAAAATTGTTAAATATTTCAGAGAAGAATAAAAGTTATATGCAGTTAGATTTATTTCACGTAGTTAGAATTTGCTTCATTACAGTTAGTTTTTCCTTTTATGACAATTACGGGACCTCAAGAGCCCAGGGAATATATATTTGAGCCAATCGTGCCTCAACCAAACCTCGTCACAGCGATAGTTGACATAGACCAAAATCTCAGGATACAAGTATTCCGAACAACCACAGATTTACAACTGATCAGTTCTCAGTTAAGAGGATTAAACATAGAAGACGACCAAGCACATGCGTTTTGGTCAAGTCAGCCAAACTACAGATTACTCTAGAAAACATCCACATGTAGTAGAAGGGCTCGAAGAGAACAAACATTCGGGTGCGATCCTCTAGTTCCATGACAGACATTTGGAGACACCCTCGTAGATATAGATACCAGCTTAAGAATCCGGGTTGCGAGAACGCTGTAAGGTATTACGAGAAGATCGTACAACTATTGGTTCTAAACATAGAAGTGAGAAAGCATACGATTCTTGGATACTAGGGATTAGAACTTGATCTCGCGTATGACCATAACGAGGACCGCAACAACCAAGAGTCTATGGTTGTGACCCACAGATCCCATGACCCAACGAATCCACAAGTCGATTAGATATAGACAACGGCCTACGCACACTAGTATTCGAGTCCACTCCACTTCCACCTATCATCATCGAACAAGCTGTCTTTACTAGATATAGCGGCTAACGAAGCTATGGAATTCGGATTAGGCCAGAAAATCATCCGTAGAGTCAATTATATTCATCATCCACTATATGACCTTATCGGGAGATATACGAAACAATCCCGGTCATTTTCCACGTATTCCGCAACCCATAGATCGAATCACGCGAGCTCGATATAGATTGGAGCCTTGAGCAGTCATCCTCGTGATCGATCTATCACACCAGTCCAAGTTAGAAGGGCCTTCTTTGCCTTAGATTCGCAAATTGCACTAGTGCGTGTCGAAGACATTAGACTGCCTAACTAGTTTGTCTGCATATTCCATCCCCACCAGCTGTCTCGGCACGACCTCGGGAGGTCGGGTACACGGAAGAGTTACTTGTTGATTCTCACGCACTGTCACTTTTTCGACGTATAGTTAGCAATATCTTTAACATGATCACCTGGAGTAGTATGATTTTCTCCGGTGAAGTAAGGAATGTTCTTCAAGGCTGCATGATAGGAACCTGGATCTTTGTGCATTGAGAGTAAGTGGGTTGCTTTGCTGTGAAGTTGATGTAGGGATTGTTCGAGCCATTCTAATCGGTCTTAAAACCCTTGTATCTTGAATGAAAGGCTGTCGTGGTGGAGGAGTTGAGAGAGTTGTTTGGTGGAGATGGAGACCTTTGAATCCTTCTTCCTCTTTGCCTTCTTCTTGGAGATAACTGCGAGGTATTCAAATAGCACCTCTTCTTCTCCAACTCTTGACCTTATGGTGATTCTTCTCATGAGTTTTCAGGCCCGCTTCGCTGAAACCAGTTGATTCTTCCCAGTGGAGTCGCGGATATGCAAATAATAACTCTTATAAGCAAGAAAACTACAGCAGATGCATATCAACTTTTCTGCGATAAAAATGAGACCTCTAGGTCCCACCCGGCATGCCAAAACTGTTGTTGCAGACTCACAGCACCCCTGGATGCAAATCAAGCTTCTAGGTTGATGTTCAGGCATCCAGTGTGATTGCACAACATGGAATCCTTTCTCCAAGCGTGGGACTTGTAAAGATGAGAAAAGATTCTCCAGAGAAGACTGGTTCCTATTCCTCTGTTCAGATGCACACAAAAAATGCAGAGGGTTTGCTAAAACCTAATCTAACTTGCCAAGGAGACATGGTAAGAAAATGCATAGAATAAAACCTAAACTACAAAGGTGATGCACCGAGGAATGTTAGACACTCATTTTGCAAATTTAACATAGACCACATAGATGCAATACAAACACCATGCACAGGTAACCAAACTGCAATAAGAGATCAAAATGACAACAATGAATACATGAGAGGGTCGAGAGTCAATCACAACACATATATTATTGCTCAAGAGTCGATACAGTACATTGCAGTGGCCAAGAGGCAAAAAAAACTGGCATTACAACCCATATGGGAGGTTTGAAAGCTCCACAATTTCTCTTGCAAGCGAGGGAAGAAGGGAGGATGCAAAACAAGAATGTCCGACCCCTTAAAGGAGCTCTTCTTTACAATATATATCAAGAAATGAGAGAGGGAAGAGAGAGGAAATCTAGAATCTGCCCCAACCACTTCTTGGTAGCATTTAAAATCATCTCATTATGATAGAAGCGGCGGATCCTAGCAAGAAACGGCGGAATTTGTCTAACAGAGCGACGAGTGCATCATTGCATTAAAGTTGGTTGTTGAAGCATTACTTCTGTCTATCACCATGCGTCAGAGACATTTTCTTAATTTTCTCCCTCTAAACTACACCAAAATGTGAGATTGATCCTAGAATCATGTAGAGAATTTCAACAGCTTTCCGTTGATATAAAGAACGTGCAAATCCAAGCTCTGGATCGAAAGATATGATGATCTGAAGATTTAGGGCACAAAACAGGTGAAAACAGATTTTTAAATTTCTTTTCCCGCGCTCTGCCATCTGGATGACACGTGGCAGGCTCTGGTTCGCTGAGCAATTTTCTCTCTCCACCTTTTCGTGGGCTTTTCTTGTGGGCCCCTTAAACTTGGACACGTGGCACTATTTCATTGGTTCGGATCAGTGCTCGAAAACTCACCCCTTTGACTTTTTGGACCTTTTTCCTTGGCGACACGTGTCATGCTGTGATTTGTCCACGGGCCTGCAGATTTTCACGTCCACCGCATCTTTTTGTCCCGGATGTCCCAGTGCTTCGCGGGACAGAATCCTCCGATCCGCCCAAAATGGGCTTCCTCGTCCCTTTTCTGCCGGTGACACATGGCGTGATCTGATTGGCTTTCGGCTCCTTCGGCTATCCGCGTCCCACGCGTCCCTTTGTCCCACTTGTCCTTGTGCTGAAGTTTCCTATTTCAGGCCAAACCGGCCGGTTCGGATCCTTCGCGTACTCTTGTCTTGCTTGCTCCCGATAAAGGACTCGGACAAATTTTCTTTCTTCCAGGCCGATTCGGGCATTTTCGTCCATTTGTCTCGAGATGTCCCTTTGTTGTTTGGGCCACCCATAGGCTTTTCGGCCGATCCGCCCTTTTCGTCCCAAATGTCCCAACTGTCATTTGGACTAGGACTTAGCCGATTTTCACAATTTTTTCTGGCCCAAGCTTATTTTCTGCAACTTTCTCGCATTTTCTCAAAGCTTGTTCTTTTCAACCTGGATAGGAGAGTTAGAAAAAATTCTGAAGGGACCCTAGAAACATGATTTTTGCCCTGGATCAATCAATTTTCCTGGAACTAAAAAAAAAATCTGATGCATGTTATCAAATTAACTCGGGGGTGAAATTTGGATAACTTGAATAACCATCCCACATAACTTTTTGTAATCAATACCGTATCCTTAGGACTTCGACTTATTATTCCAGTCATGTCATTAAAAAACTTCCTCTTATTTGGCCAAAAATGGTCAAAGAATATTTACCCACCATAAATATCCTTTAATGTCATGATGACAGGACATTCTTTCCCATATGGGAACTAAGGATCACTTCTTCCAAAAATCCCTACCATCTGATACACCAACCCTCCTTAATGAATCTACCATCAACATAAACTTAGGAACCCCTCAGGATCCTCGCATAGTTAAATTCGAGTCAATCATTAAATCCACAAGAGTTGGATGACTTCACTGCATTTTTATCAAAATATTATCAAGATTTCACCTGGTCATATAGTGATATGCTTGGAATTGATCCTAACATTTTCATACATAATATTGTCACATATCCAAACGCTAAGCCTGTTAAACAAAAACTCCGTAAGATGCATCCATGCATAGCTCTCCTTGTCAAAGAAGAGTTACAACGTCTTTTATCTACTAATTTCATTATACCCATTGATTATCCACAATGGGTCTCTAACATTATCCCTGTAACCAAAGCCTCGGGAAAGTTACGTATCTATACAAACTTCAGGGATCTTAATCTTGCATGTCCTAAGGATGATTTCCCTCTTCCAAACATAGATCAGCTCGTTGACCTAATAGCCGGCCATGAAATTATCTCCTTATGGATGGTTTTTCTAGTTATAATCAAATTCTTATCACCACTGATGATCAACATAAAACCTCTTTCATTACTCCTTGGGGAACCTTCTGCTACCATGTCATGCCATTTGGCCTTAAAAATGTAGGAGCTACTTATCAACGTGCCATGACTTACATTTTTCATGACCTCATCCAAAAAATAGTCAAAGATTATGTCGATGACCTTTTAGGAAAATATAAGCAACACAAAGATCATCTTGACATTCTTGAATCCATCTTCACTCGTCTCATTCAATATTGTCTTCGTCTCAATCCTAAAAATGTGTTTTCAATGTCCTCATTGGAAAATTTTTAGGATTCATCATATCTACACAAGGTATTGAATTTGACCCAGAAAAAATTAAATCCATCATTGAAGTGCCTCTACCATCTAATCATTATTTAACATTTCATCATCTTCTCTGTAAAGATGTTGATTTTCACTAGGATTACATTGTCAAAAATCTTTTGACTAAAATTAAACAATATATTCTATCACCACTAGTGCTTACTCCACCTCGTGAAGGGATATGCTTTACTTATATATATCTACTTCAGAACATGCTCTTGGAGCCATGCTCACTCATCATGATAATCAGGGTCATGAACAAGCCATATATTATATCAGCCGTACACTCCATGAATATGAAACCATTGTTACACTGAAGTTGAAAAGCTATGTTGTGCTTTATACTTCACCACTTCCAAATTGTATCATTATCTTCTTAATCACAAAATGTATGTTGTCACTAGCTTCAATCCACTCAAAACCATACACTCTAAACCATATCATAGTGATCATATCACCCAATGGCTTATGCTTATGACTGAATTTGACCTTGAGTTCATATCACAAAAATCTATTAAGGGCCAGGCCATTGTAGACTAGTTTTTAATGCCCCTTTTCGAAAATCAAATTCCTCATGAATATTTTATAGAAAAATCCATCAGTAATGTTAACAAATATGAATTCATCCTGTCAAGATGACTCTCTTCTTTGATGGTTCTAAATTTCAAGAAGGGGGAGGAGTTGGTGTTGTTATCATACCTCCTTAGGGCATTCCTATTCCATTATCATTCAAACTTAACTTTGAATGCACTAATAATATGGCAGAATATGAAGCTTTAATCATGGGCCTTACGATTGCTATTCTCCTAGGTTTTCACATCTTAGACATATATGGAGATTCACAACTTGTTATCAGTCAATTCAAAGGAGAATATTAGTGTAAAAATGAAATCTTACAAAAATATAAAGCCAACATTGACTTTATCCTCGGTGATTTTGATCACTACACTATCCAAACCATCTAACGATTTTCTAACAAATTTTTAGATATAATGGCCTCTTTGGGAGCCCTCATCCCATTAGAAATAGAAGAGTCAAAAGACAACACTAAAGTATTTGTCGTCGTTCAATGATTGGATCACCCTTCACATCAAAATGAACTTCCTCCTATTAACATCGATTGACGATAATCCAATTGATTTGTGGTATAATCAATTCTACAACTATCTTACTGAATCAAAATCTTTGTCTAACTTATCACGTAATGGTAAATGATAATTTCTTAAACATGCCACTTATTTTTCATTATCGATGGTATCCTTTACAAACATAGTTTTGATGGTATCCTATTAAGGTGCCTTAAATCACATGAGTCAACTAAAGCAATTGAAGAAGTCCATGATGGATTTTGTGGAGGAAATTTTAGTGGAAATTCCATTGCCAAACATGTCATATGGTTAGGGTATTACTAGCCTACTATCACCAAATATTTTTGTGAATATGTTAAGAAATGTGTTAAATGTCAACTTCATTCAGATCTCATCCATGTCCCTAGTCAAGCATTACAACCTACTCAGGACCTATGGCCTTTCTCTCAGTGGGGGTTAGACCTCATTGGTGCTATTAATCCTAAATCATCTCAACAACATCACTCTATTATCACAACTACTGAATACTTCACTAAATGGGTTGAATCTATCCCTTTAACATCCACTAAGTTAGGACCTATTATCAATTTCATATATCAATACATTATATGTCGTTTTGGCATCCCATATAAACTTATCACAGATAATGGAAAATACTTTAAAAATAAAGAAGTTAAAAAGATCTCGTGATACCTTCAACATTAAACTCATCTTTTTATCGCCATATTATCCCCAAGAAAATGGACAGGTTGAAGCCTCAAATAAAACACTTAATAAAATCCTCATGAAAATAGTAAATGATGCAGGAAGGAATTGGCATCTCCAAATCCCATTTGCCCTCTGGGCCTATCAAACTAGCATCTGTACTCCTACGAGAGCTACACCCTATTCACTTGTCTACGGCTCCAAGTCTTACCTCTTGAAGTTAAAATCCCATCACTTCATGTATCACTTAAGGACTTCATCCCTGAAAAAAATATCGACAAGATCGTCTAGTACACCATGACATGTTAGATAAAAACGTCTAATGGCCCTTGAACACCATCAAGTTTATCAAGAACATATTAAACAAGCATATAAAAACATATCAAAGAACATGAATTTAAAATTGGTGATCTTGTTCTTAAAGAAAATCAAAATGTCACTCAATTAGAACAGAGTAAATGTGGAAAGTTTTCCCCTAATTAGATCGGTCCATACGTCATCACTCATAAATATGGGTTGGGAGCATATCGTCTTGCTTCCCTTAATGGAAAACCTTAAACGAAACCTTTGAATTCTTTAAAATTGCGGCCATTTTACTATTAAATGATTGATCATCATGATAATAGTTATAATTAAAATATTGTCACCTTGTCATATCATCCATCTTGTCATAGTAATGATTTGAAAGCATGTGGTTATCCGTCATTATCCTAAATATACCTTAAAGGTGAGCACCACGACTTTGTTCATCACATATTTCACTACGGACAAGTTCCTCCTGCAGGGACCCCTTAAATCATTACTCCCATCTACCTTATACCAACTAACATGGGGCACAAATGTGTAGATCATATACACATCTTCTCCCCTCCTTGAAATAGTCTATTTGGGTTTTCCCTTAGCCTAAAATAAATATATGTATAAAAATCATTTGGATGCATTTCTCAAAAATAAAAAATACAATAGACTGATCCCTCAAAGGAAAACTATTCAAAATATAAAAAATCATATTGTCAAGAAAGTAAAAAATAGACTGATCCCTCGAAGGACAACTATTTTGTAAATGTCAAAAATCAAAATTGTAGACCATACCCTAGAAGGATGAATACCCATGTAAAAGGATTTCCACATTGATCAACCTTAAAAACAAATAGCATCTAGGAAAGCTTCCCGCATTGATCAACTTTCCCCTCATAGAAAACTTCCCACATTGATCAGTTTTCTTTAAAATCAAATATGAAAAGTTGGGGCATTTCCCTATGAACCTGCTGAAAAGGAGAACCTTTTTTTCCACATTGATCTACACATACGAAACCCCTTTTATGACCTAGGAAGGTACATTTATTTTATCCTACATTTTCACTTGAGTTCATGAGTAACTACCGATTGATAATATTGTTTAACATTTGTGTTAAGGCTACAAGTGCAAGTGTGTTCAAGCTTTCAAAACCCATCGCATATGTATCAAATCCATCATGGGGAAATCATTTCATTTTACTTAGTCATATTTCTGATACAATTCATTTCAAATCACATTTTAAATTCATTTGATTAATTAAATAGTTCAACATTTTATCAAACATATTCATAAACCATAATATCACAACTAATGCATCCATCAAAATCCATCTAACACTAATACATTCAAATTAAAAACATACATGTATTAACACATATAAGTCAAAACAACATAAGTCATAAAACTCATCATCATCATCATATAAATCAATTCCATATACATCATGATCATCATCATATCAATGTCATACAAAAATGGGCTTCTAAGATCCATACATCAAAATATATCATATCAATGTCATACAAAAATGGGATTCTATGAGCCGTATATCAAATACATCAAACATGTCATCAACTAGTAAATTGATAACCTCGAGGGACTGGCTAGGAGGGGTTGTACTTCCCTCTCCTCCCTGAGCATCTATTCCTCCAACTTCTCCCACACCACCAACAACACCAACATCTCCTCCAGATCCTCTCTTGCTATCACCTACTTGCTTTGGTCTCCAAGGTGGGTGACCCACACTCACTACACTAGTACTAGGGCCTACCGCCTTAGCGACCAAGTGATCAACATACAAAGTGGAATTAGGATAATCATGCATAATCATATCAACGTAATAATCATGCTCTACCCATAGTGCCTCATAATGAGCCCTAGAAACCATCCCTAATATTGTAGGTGCTCTCCTCGATTTACCTGACCTCGACCTCGCCCACTAGCCTTTCTACTAGCTTGTGCCATCTTTGCCAATTATACACCGTACCGAAAAAAGAAGGCCTAATAATCCCCATGGCATTCCTCGGTCCCTCCCTCTACTCATGATATCGATCTCTATCTACAATAGCTGAGCTAGTTGTACTTTAATTCCATCTCACTCAGTAATCAAACTATCCCACTAAGCAATCAATGTATCTTGAACTACTCAAACGTCATATTTCTCTCTCCCTCTACTAGATCCTTCTCATCTGTCACTACTACAATAGTTACAAGCTAAATCATCAACACCCTCTCGCCTCTTGTGTTGGTGCTCCTCTCTCTTCTTGAAAGCATACTCGTTTAACTCTCATCTTGTTCTCGGTGCAACTAGAGTCTTATAAAAACTCCTCAATTATTGTTTCCACCATGTTGTATACTCGGGATTCACCCTTGTATCATCAATAGGCATAATCAAACCCTCATCATTAGGGCCCATGACCCCCTGTTGATCTATGATAATCGTGAGCTCTATCACAACTTCCCTCGAAGTCTCAATGTCTCCATCCTCCTGCTTATATTGTATAGGCTCCTTGGTCACTCCCTGTACTATCTAAACTCTCTCGACATGATAAAAATGAAGCAACTCGTACTCACCAAGTTCACGAGCCTAAATCCACATAGCCTGGTGTAAACCCATCAACTCATGAGAAAAATCAGGCCAAGCAAGCAAATCCATGTAAGGTATCCATACTACATCCCCACCTATAATCCAGATAATAAATCTTGATAATATCCTATCCTCCTCCTCTTCAACCCACGACCTGTATCCTCCCTCCATCTCATAAAGCCAGGATGCCATCACCAATCCCCCATGGAAACCCCACTGGTCGAGAAATGACAATATGCTCGAAGGCCCAATCTGTAATAAGAACCCAATATCAATACCATACCACTTGTGGGCCTTCCAAGCCCACAACTCTCTAAATATATGAGAAATTAGGGTCAAATCACACTCAAAACTATATGATTCTCCATCATCTCTATAATAACCTCTGTCATCATCCATGGAAAATGACCACCTCCAGAATCTGGCAAAGCATAAAAATGATGGCCATCATCATCATGGTCATCCGAGTATGACCCTCTATCTTAGCTGAATATAGTTTTCCATTAAAAATGCCCCTAACTCAAATATGATATCCCCCACATCCTCTCCATATAATCTAGTCATCACATCAGCTCTCTCTACCTCAATAATAATGTCTCGGGATGTTGTGTACATCCTCCAGAGTAATCGTAGTCTCCCAAAATGTAACCAAAAGTGCAAGGTGGAAGGATTCCACCACTCTAATAAAGCCAACATCAAAATTTGACATTTGTGTATCTACCGATAATGTCTCATGGAACCAAAACCAATAGCCTCAACGTGCTCCCAATCATCATCTATCTATCATATCAGCCCTTACCTCATCTAAAATTAGTGGTATACGATCACAGATAGTCAACTGTGCATCCACCTACAAATACAAAATATATAAACAAATATTAGTATCGCCACAAAAAAATCAAAAACATCATCAAAATTTTTATACATCATCATCACTTAAACAAATACCAACAACATCTAAAACATCAAATAGTTATGACATCGTTATCCAAAATCAAAATTTTCCATTTGTGAACAAAAATTAACTATACAAAATTACTTAAACATCAACATTGACATCATCACAAAATATCATCAATATCGACATCAACTACATTGGCATCAATACATTCAACTAGATTGTAACCATAAACATCATATAAAGCTCAAAACATTTCTTTAAAATCATGTCAATAATCTAAAAAATGAAACTATTCACATTACAAGTGAATTTCCGGTGATTCACTTCAATCATTGGTGATTGCATGAATCACTAGTGATTCTTGCGATTCAAAACTAGGGCATCCATGCGTCCCCAAAATGGAAAAAACCCTAAAAATACAAAAATCAACAAAAAAAAAGGTTAAATCACCTACCTCAACCATTTTGGGTTTACGCTTCCTACTCAAAGATGCCATTTTGTCTAAATATCACCTCTTTTGACCCATAAACACATTTTTATGCCCACAGTCACTTTTCCAAATCATATTTACCACAATCACAATGTGGTAAAATAATTTTGCAATTTCCTATTTATACCCTAAATTTTTACCTTGGGCCAATCATCAATGATTTCCCTAATCACCGACGATTTTACCTAATCACTAACAATTCATCCTTGTTATGGCATCTATTTTCCATTTTCCCTAAGTCATGTCAAATCATTACTCTTTTTCACAAAAATATTCCTTTCAATGGACCCTAGTCCTTGAAACATTAAATCGAACAAACAAAATCAACATTGGGATTCGTCATTCATCTATGGGACATGTTCCCTTTGGCCCCCATCACTTGACTTTCCCCATCTATTTATCCTACCTTCACAAATCATATGTCTATAGGTGTCAAACCCCTTGGTTCCCCTATCATTTGATTCCTTGGTAGCACATCTTGTTTTGGTATCCCCTGGACTGGGGAAAATTTTACAAAACACATCATATACAAACATTGGTGTTCCTGTATTGCATTGCAGTTGGATCACCCATACAAATCAACTCTTCATCATTTTTTCTGACACTTTGACGATTAAAACCACTAGACAAAAAGGGGAAAATGTAGACACCAAAAATATACACCCTCATCCTTTTCAAAATCATTAATTAAACATATCAATATTATATACAATGCACCCACCTCCTCAATTAATTAAATACATCGACATCCCACATTTAATCAGTTAAGTATATGTCTTCCAATTAATTAAACCTACCTTATACCCCACACTTTCCACTAGTTAATTAACACCCCGTATTCTAAATTAATTAAGTATATTAATTAAACTAAGCCCATCATTATCCTATCTCCATCCTATTTATCTACCAATTATCTTATATTATCTCACATAATCTTTTTCTAAACAACCACCTAATATCCATCCTAAAAAAAACCTAGCTAAATTAGATAATATATAGCCTATTATATCCTTTCCCCAATGAATATCACACGTCCTAAAACAACCCAATCAACCCATCCTTGAAATCCAAAACAAGAACCCTGAATTAGCAAGTTGTTCCAACAATTTACTAAACAAACCTCAAATCGGATGAAATTGCTTGCGATTTGGGAAATAGCTAGTGATTACTTAAGCCCGTTTTGTAGTCTCTTTTCGGGATCATCCACTAACATTTTCAAGCCTGATTTTTCTATTAGAGTTCATCAATGTTATTTTTCATCAACATGAATGTACTATCATCCAACACTTTTACTCACGATCATCAAACACTTTGGGATTCATTTTGAAGCATGTGCATCATCCAACTACAAACTTCATCATTTTCTTCCATCACTCTCAATCAAGGTTAGATATCATCTTGTAATTTTGTTTCTACATTCAAGTGTTTTTTTAAATTATTTATTAACTCATATTAGCCTTTGAAAAACCATAATCACAAATCAATTGGTTAAATCCTTCATTTTTTCAGTTTGTTATCATTCACCAAGTAATCACCAACGATTACTTGAATCACGTGTGATTTAGGTGCAAAGATTGTTTTTATTACTAATTTATCAAACTCCATCCAATAATTTATATTCATTTCTCTTGTTGCTAACATTTTATCAAGAATGGATTTTATTAGATGGCAATAGGTGGCCAGAGTCACGAAATCACACAAGTATCGATTCTCTCGCCTATTATCCGTCTCCATTTGCATTGTGATAAGTACAACATTCTACATGACCTCGAGCTATGTGCCATCATTTGTCCCTTTGGATCATTTACAAACCATCTTTGAATCTACTCAATGAATCATGAAGCTACATATGAATTCTAGGAGGCTTACTTTGAGATCTTGCATATCCGAGATAATCTAGCTTGGTTTGAATATCAATACAAAGTTGAATTAGAAGAATTGAGCTCTCGGTTGAATCTAAAGAGGAAATTGATTATGAGAACTCAAAATCTGATTTTGAGTACTAGTACGACATGGAAGAAGAAGATCCGAATACATTTCAGACTTCTTTAAGGAGGAATACATTGAAGAGAATTTAGATTTCTTTGAAGAAGAAGACTCAGAGTCAATTGAAGAAGAGAGTTCTCCTTCCTCTGAGAATTCAAATACTGATTTAGATTTTGATTTTGAACCATAGTTCATATCTATCATTGTTTATCAATTATATGTTTGTAATAAACTTGAAACTTATCACAACATTTACCATTTATTATCTATTATATATCACAGCTTATTTTTGAATCACTTGATTGTGTAAACAACGGATTGACATCCTTGCAAGGAAGTCCTTTGACTTCCAGGGACTAGCCTTTTCCAAGAAATCTGCCTAATATTTTATTAATCATATCTTGTTTAGTGGTTGTGATCTATAGGTATTCTCATAGGAAAGGAACTTATATCTCTTTCATATACGTAGCGTAACTTCAAGATTCCCAATCAACATCCACGGGTATCTCTAAATCCCATCATACTGAGGTTAGGTAAGTCTTATTTTCTTTCTTATTTAGTTAAGTTGAAGAGGTAAGATTTATTCATAACACATCCTTCATTATTTAAATACATTGATCAAGTGAACCAAACTTTCTTAATCAAAACACTATCTCACATCATGAATAGTCATGCGTAATTTCAAAAATTCACCGAGACCATTATAGATCAACAAGATAACTTACATGCCCATTACGAATCATGCAAATTATAACATTTCACATGATGCACAGGGGAAGGAAAATATCTCACAACTTACCATTACTCACCTTCTAGGATCAAAATAAGGATTTCATAGTCTTTTTTATGCATTGGATTACTTGTTATAGCTTCAAGATGACTATTCAAGCCATATCCATCTCTTCAATATTGTAGACCACAGTTACCAGGTCCTACTAGCCCTAGAATGATGAAAACCACATCTAGCTTTCAATGCATACATTTTAAAAAGACAACCTTACCTTATTTGAATACCATTTTTTCCATACTAACACCTCCATGAACCTATAGACTTTGACTAAGAGAAGCATGTCCGATTGCAAGTTCATCCTTTGCCAATTAGGTGATTTTTCTTATTCACAATCAACTCACTGCTGTCAAGAACCTCAAGAACTTTAGGAATTTTTAGGGTTTGAAACCACTTAAAACACAAATATATAAATGTATAGAATATTTACACCAATTTTGGGATTTTAACTCCGCAATGAGCTCCTCCAACCACAATGTTTCATTTATACCGTTTCGATGCAAATATAAGACCCAATTTTGAGTAAGAATCACTCACATTGCTCAAGATTAGATATCATGAGCTCTAATTTTGAAATCAACATTGTAAAATCATGTTATACTATCATGAGAGCCCCTTTCTTGATAAAGAGACATTAATGTCACTTATATGCATCATTCCATGTCAATTTTCTCCTATCAAACTTCAAAACACTATTTTAGTTCATATTTGAAATGATGGTATGATTACTTTGATGACACATACCAACTTCAATCTTCATTACATAGTAATATCATATGTGACATCATGATGAGCACATCACAAGAGAAATGACCCAAGTACATTTATATGTAACACTCCTAAATGACTATAATGAGACCAACGAGTGATCATGAATGCTCGGAGGATTTTCTCACACTTTGAATTACTATTTGGGACCACCAAATAGAAACTCATACACTATATACCTTTAGAGACATTTGAATCAAGTGCTTAAGACAAAGATAGACTCAAAACTTCATTTATGACTTAGAATTGACCTTGTGACACCACAAACCATAAATTCTTGACAATTGTACTAGTCACCACCTCAAAGAAAAAGAAGACCTTACTGAGATGATTGTCACGACTCTAAAAACCTCTCATGATAAAAAAACATGAATCTTACACCTATTGATTCATCTAAGAAAATTAACATCACCAAGAAAATGCAGAATCAGAATTCAAGATCACATACATATACATATACATATACATATACTTAAAGAACAACAAGACTTGGATATTGAATTTCACAACATGACCCACCATTTTGAATCATAACAATATGATTAATGAATTCAAAGGATATACCTTGACATCATGGAGGAATCACACATAGACAAAGAAAAATCCCCCTCACTGGAATGCTTCATATGGACTGATATACCTCTAAGAATCATAGTAAAGGCATATGAATACCATGAAGACCTAAAAGAAGGTATTGAAGAGGTCCCAATCCCTCTTAGACACTGGAGAAATCATTCGTCATCTGATTTAAAATCTAAATTATACATTGCCTTCCATCAAATCCTTTTAGTGAAGAACCATGTGTTGATGAAAAATCACAACACCCCTCGAATGGCCTCAGATTTGAGTGGGGCATTTGGTGTGATCTACATAACATTGGACCATCTCTCAAGTTGTGGGACTTACGAACTTGAGATGGACCTCCAGAGAAGGTTGGTTCCTACTCCTAAACTACCTGCCACAAGCTATTCTAATGTAGGAAAACTATCTAATCCTAATCTAACCTTCCAAGGGACCAAGGAGAGAAAGTGCATGAAAACAAAGCCTACACTAAAACGGTGATACACTAGAGAAGGAGGTGGCTAGTCACAAATACAACTTCTTGAAGTGGAGAGAGGTTAGTAATGAAGAGGATGGAAAGATGCATCACAGACCAAAGATATAGTTCACACAGAACACCACTTCAAACCCATTAAAAAAACTCAAAAAACTTGCAATAGACACCGGAAGTGTGCATAGTATAACTGTAACAATGAGAGGCAAGAAGAGACAATAAAATAAGGAAGGATGGACAAAATACATCACAAAACAAATTTTATTGCTCCATGAGTTCACACAATACATCATCAGTGGGAAAGAGGCAAGAAAACACCATTATAGAGCCATGAGAGGAGGCTTAAACTCCACATTCTACCCTAAGGAAGAAAAGAGAAGGGGGCAAGAGAGAAAAGATGACCAACCTTTAAAAATATGCCCCTCCTTTACAATATATAGAAGAAAGAGAGAAGGAGAGAGGGAATAATTCAAATCCTACTTCAACCACCCTAAGATATGCATTGAATTCACCTACTCCAACCACCCTAGAAGCATTAAATCCGAGCTTCCAATCAAAAGATATGGTTGTTTGAAGATCAGGGTTGTGGGCTCACAATATTTAAAAGAGTCCATCTGTGCAAGACCCATGTGGCAGCCCCGCGCCTTGAGATTTTGCCCCCTCCTCAACACTCTTGAAGTTGTACCAAAGAGACACATGGTATTGTGCATGGGCCTACTCTATTTCCTTTATATTCTACCTAATTCCTTCCCATTGGCGGAGACCTTTCGCACGACTCGAGACACGTGGAGGCTTCACACTCATTTGAAACCGCCTTTGATTTTACCTTTAAAGTTGCATAGATGAGGCACATGAAGGATTCCACCCTGACCCTATGTACTTAGCTGATTCACCTACTACCTTTCTCGGTCCACGACTACGTGGCGATCTTATGCATGTTTAGGGACCACTTTTGGATTCACCTCTTGAAAGAGCACCGAAGAGACACGTGGTTCCTTCCGCAGATTTTCTCTATTTCTTTGTGTTTTGGCTAAGTCCCTTTTGTTTGGCGAGGCCATATGTCTGACCCTAGACATGTGGAGGCTTAGCGCTCATTTGGGAACTACCCTTAGAGTTGATCTTTGAAGTTATTCGAGTCGACACGTGGCACCTTCCGCTGGCTTTGCCCTATTTATAATTTTCAACGGATGATTCTACCTTTTTGGGATATGGACAGTGGAGGGCTGCGCTTGTTTAGAACTTGCCTCTTGATTTTTCCTTTGAAGTTACACTGAGATGACATGTGGAGGCTTCCACGGCCTATCTTGAGCTTGGAATTTTCAACGACCGACTCTATTTCCTTTCGGACTGGGACATTTGGAAATTTAGTGCTTGTCTAGGGACCGCCTCTTGGGTCTCACTTTTGAAGTTGCACCGTTGAGGCATGTGGAGGCTCTTGTTGACCCTCTTATACTTAGTCGATTAAATGACCAATTCTACCCCCTTTTCGACTTTGACCACGTGGTGAGCTGCACTTGTTTAGAGACGCGCCTTGGGTCTCACTTACGAAGTTGCACCATTGAGGCACATGGCACATTTGCGGGTTCAAAATTTACATTTAGTGAAAAGTCTTCTCGGGGCCGCGGCCCCACAAGTTCTCATTTCGAAAAGTCATCCCGGGCCTGCCTGCCAACCCACATTTTCCACTTAGTAAAAGAAATCTTTCTCGAGTCCATGGGCTCGCATGATTATAACTTGTTCCTTTTACGAGTGTAAAAATGCTAAAATATCTCCCACCTCCCCACCAGTCCATAATCTTCCCATTTGGTGAAAAGTATTCCCTAGGCCTGCCGGTCTACTTTTGGCAAAAAATGCTTCCAAGGCCCACTGGCCCACATTGTCCACTTATATGTAGCTGATTAAACGGCCTGCTCTGTCCCTTTTCCAAACCTTAGATACATGGAGGGCTAGAGCACATTTGGAAACCTACTCCATATTTTTCCTTTGAAGTTACGATGAGCTGACATGTGGCGCCTTCCGTGAGTCCTTTGAATTTTTCTATGGCCATTGAAACTTTTTGAGGTTCTGACCACGTGGAGGGCTGGGCCACATTTGGGACCTTCCTTTTTGACGTGCCTTATGGAATTGCACTGAGCTGACACATGGTGCCTTCTATGAGTCTATTTTTTGTCCTTGAGTTGACTCATATGAGACAAAGTTTGAAAACTTTGAGCCCTTGCTCCGATTTTCTCTTGTTGAGCCTCTAGTTTCTGTTGATGTTGTTGGCCTCCTTTTCGAGACCCTACCTACCCCTTATAATTGGGATCGATTGTGAGCTCCCAGTGTCTAAACCATCCCTTTAATTTTTCTTCTCATGCGAGGTCGTACTTGATCAATTTTTTTGGGAGGCAAAATTGGGCATGGAGTCATGAATGATATTCTGATAAACAAAAATCTGATCATAATCTCTAAAATCTGATCCTTGAGCCACTTGGAACACCACTAAAACTAGAGCTAGTCTCACCAAATGCCACTTCCAATGTACTGTGCATGAGAAAAAAAACACCACAACACACTATGTACAAAATTAGAAATCATACACACCCCAAGTGGGATATGCAGAGTGTGCACAAGCACTTATTCTGCTAAAAGAAAACCTACCTACTCTATGCTAACCAGAGAGAAGGGGACTCAAACAAATCCTGCAACTGACAAGGAGAAGTAGCTTCCCTTTCTCAAAAAGGGCAGCCATGCAAATGATTTGAAACTAAATATGGCTGCTTGTATGAGTGAAAAAATGACTATAAGCCGATCCTCCACCCAAATCATCAAAGTGTCAATTGGAAACAAGAAAAATTACTATTATAGTTTCTTAGTATTTAGATTGAAGAGGCATTGCAACCGATCCTTGGTACTTTGATACTCATCCTCATGCTCAGGAGTAAGCATGACTAGTTTTGGCTTCGACCTTGGCTTCAATGAAGCCAAGTACCTGATTGGGCACGGTCTGATCTGATAGATGTGCCCATGGTTTTGAATTTCAACTCCAAGACTTGAGTATTCTTGCGAGACCTTCTGGGTGAGTGATGTGAAAGAGATGATGACATCCTCTTGTTCTTTCCATTCCTTCTCCCTGTGAACATGGAAGGTTCATATCTTCCAACCTTGATTCCAGGGCTGTTATGAAATGCAAGCTGTTGAGTAACTCTTCCGCGTGCAGACCTCCCGAGGTCGTGCCAAGACAAGCGGTGGGGATAGAATATGCGAGACAAACTAATTAGGCGGTCTAATGTCTTCGACACGCACTAGTGGAATTTGTGAATCTAAGGCAAAGAAGGCCCTTTAACTTGGGTGGTGTGATAGATCGATCGGCGAGGATGACTGCTCGAAGGCTCAATCAATATCGAGCTCGGCGTGATTCGATCTATGGGTTGCGGAATACGTGGAAAATGACCTGGGATTGTTTCGTGTATATCCCCTGATAAGGTCATATAGTGGATGATGAATACAATCGATTCTATGGACGATTTTCTGGCCTAGTCCAGAATTCCCTAGCTTCGTTAGCCACTATATCTAGTAAGGACAGTTGCTCGATGATGATAGGTGGAAGTGGGGTGGACCTGAATACCAAAGTACGTAGGCTAGCGTCTATATCGGATTGACCTGTGGACTCGTTGGGCTGTGGGGTCTGTGGATCACAACCATAGACTCTCGGTTGTTGCGGTCCTGTTATGGTCATACGTGAGATCAAGTTCTAATCCCTAGTATCCAGTAATCGTATGCTTTCTCAGCTTCTATGTTTAGAACTAATAGTTGTGTGATCTTCTTAGAATACCTTACGGGCGTTCTCATGACACTGGATTCTTAAGTGGTATCTATATCTACGAGGGTGTCTCAGCATCATTTGTGGAACTAGAGGATCGCACCCGAATGTTTGTTCTCTTTCGAGCCCTTCTACGGTCATGTGGATGTTTTCTAGGGTAATCTGTAGTTTGGCTGACTTGACCAAAATGCATGTGCTTGGTCATCTTCTATGTTTAATCCTCTTAATTGTGGTGATCGTTGTAAATGCGTGGTTGTTCGGAATACTTGTATCTGAGATTTTGGTCTATGTCAACTATTCTTTGTGACTAGGTTTGGTTGAGGCACGATTGGCTCAAATATATATTCCTGGGCTCTTGAGGTCCCGTGATTGTCATACGAAACAAAATGCAATCTAACTGTAATGAAACAAATTCTAACTAAGTGAAATAAATCTAACTACATATAACTTTTATTTTTCTATGAAATATTCTAACAATTTTAAGGAAAGCAAACTATTTTATGCGTATCTAGAAATAATAACTAAACAATAATTAAAAACAGACAAGATAACCGAGTGTGGTTATTTGCCTGTGCGATTTGTAGAATTATTCTAAATGACTAAAATAATCTGTCTAATCTACCTGCAAGATTCTCGATCCTACCTCAGAAGTGAGGAGTGAATCATAGTTTCTCAGAAACTATCAATCCCCATAGCTTCCCTGGCAATATCGAGAATAGAATGAAATGAAATAAAGCGATTAACTACTCTATTTGATATGAATCTGACTAGAACTTTGAAATGTAAAACCTGGATTCCGCAGAACAGTGGCGAATCCGATGGTGTGTGTATGATCTCGTCCCCTCAGTATGATCTTCTCGTTCTTTCGTGTTCACTTGGATCCAGAAAAGCGTGTAATGCTAGCACCGATAGGAGTAGATTTTGGGACAAGGACAGCTCAGAATGCAGACCGAGAATGCGAGTAGGAGAGGGATAGCGCAAGAGTACAGAGCTTGGCTTATGCGATTCCTAGCGGGATTTTACTGCGAGTCATGCAACGTGAAGCGACCAGAACCTTTGACTATCCTATATGAAGAGCAAAAGCACAACTTTAATGGCTTCCCAAGCTATTCTATTCCAAAATAAAGACTTTGCTTACACAAGTTGGATATGTGGCTTACCAAGGTGAATAAAGCTAACCAGGCATATAATGGATTGAACTAAGAACTCCAAGACACAGTAAAAACAAATCTACAGCAAAGAGGAATTCAGAGGCAAGCTTCTAACCGGATTGGATGGAACAACGACCTTGCTTTGCTACAAAGATGGGTGCGTGGCTTACTAATTTGAGAAATCTTGACCAAGTATGAAATAAGCTATGCTATCAATCCTAAGCAAGCTAACCAAAACACTAAAAATCAGAAGACTCTAACAAGGAAAAATGGTGACCAAAAGCTCCAGCTCAAATTCTTCACCCAAATTCAGACCAAAAACTCCAGACCAAAATCAGACCATTTGCATGTACACAAACCATGCATTTATAGGAATTCCAACTCTCAAAAACCAAAACCAAATTGAACTCCTAAACAATAAACAAAGGAAAAACACTATTCCAGGGGACCAAAAACATTAATGCATGCTCAAGTCGGCAAAGAAAAGCTGGTGAAACGTGATATTTCATGCGAGTCACGTCAAAAGAGCGTTCTGGAAAACGCGCACAGGACCGCCGCTCACGAGCGGGGCGGCGGTTCAGGGACCGCCTCCTGTTCAGGTTGGCGGTCACGAGACCGCCGCCATGCAGGGCGGCGGTTTCGTCACTGAAGGTCAAGAGGCCAAGGAAAGAGGGAAAAAGGGGAAAACAAAGGGCGCGGGGGCTAAGCGAGGCATGCGGGATGTTAACGCATACTCCGAGGGCTTTTCCGGATCCCGAACACCTTGCGAGGAGACCTGTATCATCATTGGGGCACTTGTTACCTTTATTGCATGCGGTGAGTACCTTACAATTTTGGGTACGTACATATTGCCCCCTCGGAGAAGCGTTTTAGCCATGAAGAGGCATAAAGCGGTGGGTCCGAAGTATGGCGATCCCGAAATGGGGAGTTAGAAGTTATACTTACTTACACAGGTGTGTCGAAATGACGCCATCCAAAATTCCGCTACTGCAAAAATGAAAAGAGAACTCAAGTGCGAGATAGATGATAATTTGGAAAACAAACACTAAAATAACAGGGAAAGAGGACGTACCATTTGTGCGGGGATAGGGACTTACCTCCGTCGGCGCTCCGAACCTGTGAAAAAGCCATTTTAAAACGAAACAGAACGATATATATATGACAGTGGGCCCATTTTCCTATTCATTTGCGCGAGTTGATTTGATTGATTTTGAGCTCTGGGACCCACGGTGACGGTTTCTTGCGTGAATAGAGTCGAAACGTCCGGAGTGAGATAGCGATCATGCCCCACGTGCGGAACGCCACCCCGCGAGATCACAGGTTGGTTTTCTTTAATTTTGCATTTTCCCCCTTCAAATTTGAAATGGTAAATTCTTTTCATGGGGGGGGGGTATTTTTGAAAATGCTAGGTTCAAAAGGTCCACCTAGGGGGGGCGCCTACTGGGTAGGCTTTGTTTTTAGTCAAAATGGTCAATTTTTGCATTTTTTGGGCTTTTTAGGTTTAAAAACCCGCGCGGGTTTTCGGACCGCGACCGCCGCCCTGGCCAGGGCGGCGGTTACATGACCGCCGCCCTATTCAGGGCGGCGGTTACACGACCGCCGCCCTCAAGGCGGCGGTTACAAAACCGCCCCTCTGCTCAGGGCGGCGGTTTTGCACAGAAAGCAAAAGGGACTTGCTTTTGAGTTTGTTCTTGTATTTTTATCACTTCTGTACGTTTTTATGACTCCCTCGGCATTGATTAGATACTAACTTGCTCTGTTTTGTGTGTTTTTGGGTGTATGCAGGCGAGGGAGGAGTACATTAGATGGAGTCGAGAGAGGGAGTGTGATTGGTTGCCCGGGGTGTTGGATGCCCTTTCTCAGGATGAGGAGGATACATTACAGAGGGCTGGCATATTGCGTATATCGCGCGTGCCCCATGTCACGCCATCTAGTCACATCCTTTGTGACTTATTTTCTTATTGGGATGCGAGATCGGAACACTTTCCATTGCAGGGAGTCGCGGTGAGTGGACGATTACTTTGGAGGATGGGTATCCCGATCATCGGGAGGAGGCTCACACTGAGAGGCAGTGGGTCGAGCACAGTTGCACGGTGGGCGAGCTACATGGGGATGCAGCTATCTCCACGGGGCCGAAGAAGGGAGTGAGAGTCAGATCCATTCCTTCTTTTCCCATCCCCATATTTTGACAGGCTATCATGGGGATCCTTGCCTCGAGACTGATCGGGGACAAGGGAGGGGATACCTTATTATACTGCTGGGCCCCCATCATTGCACAGATAGAGGGGCATGGTCGGATATATGCCTAGGGTGCAGATATTTTGGGGACCACTTATCACGACTTATACAGGGTGGTCCGTTTACAGGGACAGTCTTTGAGCCACCCTACTCTAGTTATGAGTTGGGTGTATGAGCGCTTCATTCCCTATGGCAGAGGCGTGGAGGTGGCAGATCCGGGCTGTGAGGGCAGCCAGATGGTCAGATATGTCGGTGCTTAGAGCACCTCACCAGCCAGTAGCTTCCCTCACCACAGCAGATATGGAGGCCATACCGTACCAGCTCATGGCCGGCATTTGGGGAGAGGAGGCTCTCACATTGATCTCTTGCTCCACCACAGGGCAGCTTATTGACCGTGTGGGACGGGTGGAGGTACATCCTTTCGGCAGGGTTCCTCAGCAGTTCGGCCTCCCATATGTGGGCATGCTTCCTCCAGTGGCACCAGTCTATAGATCAGTCCGGGAGGCTAGAGGGGGGCCTAGAGGCCGTGGTTGGACAGTGGTCACTCCTGGTATTCCTATTGCAGCCAGGGGGATTGTTCGGGCCAGAGGGAGAGCTGGTGCGCCTCGGGCACCTTTACTTCGGATTACTGCGGGTCCTGCTCATAGTAGCGATGACCCTATAGATATTGACTCCGGTCGAGGAGTCCACGGAGGAGGGTCGAGAGGAGCGAGACGGATGGCGGTGATCTGAGTGGCATGACACTCGGATATTATGCGGCGAGAGAGGGAGGAGCGAGTGCGAGAGAGAGACTCTAGTTTCAGAGGAGCCACTCTCTCAGGGCCGTGGTGGAGAGGGCGAGTGCATTGTGGGCGTCATGTTGCCCCTACTACGGGAGCAGCCTCCTCGGTCGGCGGCGGCATCTGCGGCGGTGGGCGCGGCCTAGTGACCCATCTTGGAGGCCGGTGACCCGAGTAAGTTATCCTCTCCTCTTTGATGTTAGTTTGATTTAGGACTTGTTTTAAGCTTGCTATCTCTCCTTATATTTGTATCTTGTATATTTTAGCCTCTTGCCTAGTTTCTAATTCGTCTTTCTTCTTTGTTTTGCAGAGACCGTCGACGAGTGGCGGGATCTAATCCGTAGGGTATGTACTGATTCTCTGATGATCCCGATGGATAGGACCCGTGCGGAGCTATCTGTAGATGTTGGGGAGCCTTGGCGAGCCGGTAGGCATGCGGCGTCTTCGCTCCTGTTTGGCATGTGGCCAGGATGGTGTCGACCCTCCGTACAGAGTTGGCGAGCTATAGGACAGCCGAGCGTCTTATGAGGAGCCATTCTCGTGGCGAGACCGTGGCTGCTCCTCGAGACCCTGAGCCCTCCGTGCATTCAGAGCGCCGGCGTAGCCGGAGTCCTAGGCGAGGGCGCGCACCCTCGGAGGGGTCGCGTAGGGGTTGAGAGGCGACTTGGCCCTTGTATATTTTGTATCATGGATTCTTTTGTATATCACGGGCTCTTTGAGCGTTTTGACCATGCCTAGAGCATGATGGCATTGTATATAAACATTGATTATTTATATATATGCATTGATTTTGAATCAAAACTTTGCCACTCATGTTTTCCCTGTCTGTTTCCAATTGCTTTGTGTATACTACGATGTATGTTTTATATGCTTTCTAGAATGTATGCAATGGAGAACAGATGATGCGAATGCTTGCTTTCTTTTTGTGTTTCATGATGCTGATGCATGATATTGTAGATATACTGTGATCTTAAATCTTAGCTTCTGTGAGCAATTTGGATACCTCATGTTTGTTTTGGCAAAGTGATGAAAATAACCGATTATGATGAATAGATTAACTTGCCCCACTCCTAACTCCATGACTTGAGTAGGATGCGAGGGCTCATCACCAAGAGCAAGAAGGGTGCAAGTTATGAAATATGGTGAAGCGATAGTGATGAAAGATAGCGAAGCTTTGGTGGAACCAAATTGAAAACTACAAGCTTACTCCACCGAATGACTTCATAGTTTTGGGTGCAACTTGCTTTGCGGTTTATCGAGACTTAGACCCGTAGATGGCCACATAGTAGACAAAATCTGGTTTTAGGATTTTTAACTCTCTTGGAATTTTGAGCATCGATTCATTCGTTTTTGACTCAAAGTTTGAATAGCTTGTTTATGACCTTTTAATGTTTGCATTGTCTAGAGGACCCCCTACACTTTGCCCCATGCTACTAGTAAGAAGCGTGGGTTTATCACCGTGGGCAAGGCATAGGCGAGTAAGGGCATTTCCATCCTTTCCCAACCCTACGTCACTAGTAAGAGACGCAAGCTCATCACCGAAGGTTGGTAGGGCAAGGAAATGTGTAAAAATAAAATTTTCTGTTTAACCACTTTTTGACTTGTCTTTTTGAGTAAAATGTCAGTATATGCTTGTTTCCAAAGAGATGTATATATGGGATAGATGTGACACCATGAAGCTTCTAGAACAGACCATAGGCAAGACACCAATCCTAAGAAGAAATCAAAGCGAGAACAAACTTGCAGATCTTGGTATGGTTACCGTTAAGACTTCGTCATGTTTGATTTTATTTGATAAAAGATTCTGAAGTGATTGATGATATCACGAAAATGGAGAGATATGATTAGAAAGTTTTGTGCCAACAACATCATGAGTTTGTAATGGATTACTTTGAGAATAGATTCCTTGATCACAATTTGTGTAAGAACAAGTGGACAAAATGATCTAAATCTATATGAAAATGCAATGTAGATAGTTATATAGGTAGCGTTAGCTGCTTATGCATAGAAACGTTTGAGGTGGAGGGAATTGACTGTTTCGCCAAACTCCTCACCTTCTAGCGTGCATAAGAGGTATGCACCATTTCCATAGTCCTTCGTGACTCGGTATGGGCCCAACCATTTGGGCCGGAATTTCCTTCCTTCGCCGGTCTTCTTGTCGATCCGGCTGTCTAGTCTTAGGACTAGATCACCTTCGTATATATCGCGTTCATAAACCTTCTTGTTATACTGCCGGCACATTCGGTCAGCATAAGCCCTATGCCGCTGTTCAGCATCTAACCTAGTTTCATCTAGGCTTTCTAATTGGGAAAGACGTGCTTCTCTGTAAGTGTCTTCATCCAGAATCCCTTGTAGTGAAATGCGGAGACTGGGTATTTCGACCTCAAGTGGGAGAACTGCTTCTGCCCCAAATACTAGCGAGAAAGGGGTTGCTCCCGTTGGTGTCCTTATTGAGGTTCGGTGGGCCCACAAGGCCGGATATAACTTCAAATGCCAATCTCGCTTGTTTTCTTTCACCGTTTTAAGGAGAATGGCTTTCAGTGTTTTGTTTGTTGCTTCAGCCTGCCCATTGGCTTGGGGATAATACAAGGAAGCCGTATGATGGCTTATTTTAAATTTGTTGCATAGTTCACGAACTTCTTCATTCTTGAAAGAAGTTCCATTATCTGAGATAATGATTTGTGGGATACCGTACCTGCAAATGATTTGATTTAAAATGAACTTAGCGATTACAGAACCAGGTACGGTAGTAAGAGGCATGGCCTCCACCCATTTGGTAAAATATTCAGTGGCCGTAATTATAAAATTGTGGCCGTCTGTGGATGAGGGAGAGAATTTCCCTATTAAGTCCAGGCCCCATGTAGAAAAGGGCCATGGAGTAGCGATTGGTTGTAGAGCTTGTGCTGGCATGTGGATCTCGTGGGAGAATTCCTGGCACTTATGACACCTGCGTGCAAACTCTATCGCGTCATGTTCTAGAGTGGGCCAGAAATAGCCCATTCGATGTATTTTTCGAGCAGTGGCATGGCCACCAAAGTGGCCTCCACATATACTTCTGTGGGATTCATGGAGAATCCTCTTGGACTCTTCTGTGTCGACACACCTTAAGAGCATTCCATCGAATGCTTTTCGATAGAGCACCTGCTCTATAATGACATATTTGGCTACGATTATGCGTAATCACCTTCTTTGTTGGTGTCACTTGCATCATCAAGTGCGTATGGTCATGATATAATTAATGATATCGGTGTACCAAGGGCACTCGAAATAGAGTCGAGTTTCGATGTAGTATACGCATTCATCGGAAAATCCAAATCTACTAGATCGCCTCAGTCTAATGGGTTGTCGTTAACCGATCCGCGATGATTTGTCCTTTAAGCGACTTCGATTTACAAATGTTAATTCGAACTCTCCCATTAAGGTTATAAAGCGTCCGCCTTTTTGGATAAGGAACCTTGTGTGAGAAAAGTCCGTAAATGGTCCGTCTTTACCATGACCTTTGTTTCTTGATTGACATGTAATGTCTTAGGCGTTTAGTAGCAAAGACTATGGCAAGACATTCTCGCTCTCTGCTTGTGTATAGCGTGTTTCATAGTCGGCGGTGTTCGGCTAATGAAATAAATCACACGTTCTCTCTTGTCATCATCTTCTTGGGCCAACATACGAGGCAGCGAGACATTGGTAGCTCGTGAATATAGGATTAACGGGCGATCTAACTTAGGTGGCATTAGCGTAGGTGGTGACAGCAAGAAACGTTTAACTGCGTTGAAAGCTTCGTTGCAGTCTTCGGTCCAATCAATGCTATAGTCTTTCTTGAGTAAATTGTTGATTGGATGAATAGCGAAGCTTAAGTCAGGATGAATCTCGGATTTTGACTTCCCAGAAATGATCGATTCGGATTCACTCGAAGGTGGGACCATTTCGAGGACAGCCCAAATTTTGGTTGGATCAACGTCGATCCCTCGTGACGATATGATGTAACCTAGGAGCTTTCCTCCTGTTACACCAAAGACGCATTTCTCTGGGTTTAGCGTGACTCCGTATTCTATTAGGCGTGAAAGAATGATGCGGAGTACTTCGGGATGGTCACAGCGCTTTTTGGCCTTAGCCAATAGGTCGTCTACGTAGGATTCCACGATTTTATGAATTAAATCGTGAAATATATAAGTCATAGCCCATTTGATACGTAGCACAAGCATTTTTGAACCGAAAGGCATGGCGTGACATAGCAATAGGTTCCCCGAGGAGTTATGAGCGTGGTTTTAGCTTGATCTTGCTCGGATATCCGATTTGATTGTATCCGAGAATCCATCCATGAGAGACAAAAGTTCAAAACCATTTGTTGCATCAACAATAACGTCATGGATGGTAATGGGAAATCGTCTTTAGGACACGCTTTGTTGATGTCTCGGAAATCTATGCAAATGCGTATCTTTCCGTTCTTCTTGAGAGCAGGAGCGATATTAGATACCCATTGGGAGTAGTCAGCGGCTTGATAAATCCTACTACGAAGGAGTTTTATTACTTCCTCTTTTACCATGAGAGCTACTTTGGGTTTCATGGGCCTTGATTTTGTTTAATTGGCTTTGCATCCGATCTAGTGAGCGAGGTTGTGTACTTGATGTGGGGTGCGACTCCGTCATCTCCTTGTAATTAAATGCAAATGCCTTCGATGTTCTTTGAGAACACGAGTATGTATTTCCACTTCTTACGGTGTCGGCGAAGAACCTAGTTTCAATATTCTTGGTTCATCTTTGTCCCAATGTTGACATCGATTGTTTCTTCGATTAAAGAGGCGTTACCCTCTTGAACTCGAGGTGGTCTTTGGAGGTAAATCTAAATCATCCCCATTTTCTATTGCGTATATGTTAGGTTCCCTTTGTGACGGAAGATCCGTTACGGGATTTCCAAAGTAGGAGGACGAATGTGGGATCAGGGATAAATCTAGCATGTGATAGGAGAGATGTAATGCTGCATAGGCATTTAAATAATCCAAAGTAGCCGCATCATTTCCAACATGGTCTAGGATGGTAGATTCGCTTCCACTTAAAAGAGGATTTGTCATTGTTTTTATTAATGGTTCGTCACGAATGGATACTGTGAAGTGAGTATCTTCTAGCTCATTGCTTGGAGTAAAACGTGATGCGTTGAGGTTCTTTATTGAATCGGCGAGAAGATTTTTCTCTCGCGGGATCGCTTCAATGGATATGAAGTTAAACGCTTTGCTTAAATCTAATACAACATTTTTGTAGAGTTGTAAATGTTCGGCTTTAGTTTCATATACTTCAGCAACTTGGTTTGTTACTAATTGCGAGTCTCCCAAGACTCTGATGTTATCAATACCAATCCTTCTGGCTAAGGTGAGGCCAAGAAGGAGGGCTTCGTACTCAGCGCCATTGTTTGTGCATTCAAAGTTTAACTTAAATGAGAATGGGAGGACCTTCTCCTCGGGCGAAGTAAGAATTATACCTGCCCCCGCTCCATAACGACATTTAGCTCCATCGAAATGGAGAGTCCAATATTTAGCGGGAGTGTAGATGTTGGGGCATATGCCGCGTTTGCACACTCTACTTCTATCATACGAGATCCTCTGTAGGTAAGGAACCAACACCTAGGGAAAATCCTATGCCCTTGAATCGAATGGTAAGAACATTGGTGAATCTTGTTCTATCAATTCAACGATTTTTGTGAGTAGTCCTAATCGATACTATTTCTTTAGTTTTACCTTTAGGGGTTGGAGTTGTTTTGGCTATGCTGGTAGTTTCAAGATCCGTTGTAGGTATCAACTTTTCCTCTGGCTTTGGGTCAGAGGGTTTATTAAGTTGGTTTGTTGGCAGCTCAAATTCTGAGTGCACCCCTGGTCTTTTCTTTAAATCAGCTAGGTGCAAATCGAAAGGTTTTGGATCACCTTTGGCTACAAATACCTTTCCCAGATGCAAGAATCTTACTTCTTGAAATAGCGTGGAAGGGATTGCCTTCATTCGATGTATCCAAGGTCGGTTGAGGATCATATTATAGTTAGTTTCGATCTATAATTTAAAACTCGGTCAAGATGGTTTTGGGCCCTAAGGTGTTGGCGGTATTATAGTTCCTATCGAAGTGGCTTTAAGGCTATCATAGCCTCTCAAGGTATTTCGTGTAGTGGAGCAGTTTGTTTCTCCATATCAAGTTTTGGAGGAAGAGAAAGGGACTATGTTAACTGCAGCCCCGTCGTCAACCATTGCACGTTTTACATAGTTATTATAAACCCATACTTGTAAGTGCAAGGCTGGGTCACCTCGGCGTGCGATCTCAGCATCTGTGGGCATTTTACTTATTTCGAAGATGAATTCGACATCCTTGTCAGCTGCCCTGCCGGAGGTGGATATCAAAATCTACATGATTTACTTGTGTTTCGGGAGGTGGGGTGATGTTAATTAGATGGCCTAGACCTAATGCTTCTAAAAAGAGCAGCTCTGTGAGGGGGAGAGTTCTTTAGTAAGTCCAAAAATGAAATGTGTGAGAAGGTCTTTGTTAGGTCACTAATTAAATCATAGGCACCGATGGGTTTTCCATTTTTCTTGACTCTATCTCTGTCTCTGCGGCGAGATGACTTGGCTTCGGTTGAGAGAAATACTCTCGTGTTCTTGTTATAGCTTCGATAGGTAGTTCAGCATCTAATTCTACCAAACTAACTATCTTAGGTCTTGGTTGAGCTCCCAACTGTGGCGCAACTGATGGATTTAATGAAGTCGAAGCTTCATGATCATTGTTTCCCGTTATTGCACCTTTGTTTGTTCCAGTTGGATTCAGCCTATTGCTGTCATGATTTGGGAGTGGATCATTAAAGATCTTAAGGGGAGCATTCTGGGGGGAAACTGCCCCTGCGAGAGTATTTGGTGATGATGAGACGGGATCTGCCAAGAAGTCTATGAAGAACTGTCTTTGTTCTTCTGGCAAACGTTGCATAAATTTATTGTAGTCACGACATGTTCTAGTGTCGTGACCATGAATTTTATGGAAACCACAATAAGAATTGGGATTATAGTTCCCGTTTTGTTGGTTTGGTGTGTATTGTGGCCTAAAATTCCGATCAAACTGTTGCCTATTAGGACCAAAGTTTTGGAATTGTTGTTTTTGGTTTTGACTTTGGTTTTGGTAACCAAATGAGTTTTGGCTTGGCCCTTGTATGGGATTTCGCCGTTGTTGTTGTTGTTGTTGTTGTGGATGGTTAAAATCCACTGTATTGACGGTCGGGGTAAAGTTGTTGTTTCGTTGGTTGTTTGTTTGTGACGGAGTATTAATGACATTTACCCTCTTGGGCTGGTCGGTTACCCCATCCGTTGTTACCCCACGATTTTTGTTAAGGATTTTGGGTCCTTGATTGACATTTGTGGTAGTTGTAGTATTTTGAGTGGAGGTGATTAACCTCCCGTTTGCTCCATATGTCTTACGACCACTATTTATTGCTGCTTGATCTATTCGCAGAGCGCTCTAGAGTACTTCATCATAAGTCCTTAGTGGGAACTTCTGGACTTCTTCCTTCACTTCTCTGCTGAGAGAATGAAGGAATAAATCACATAGTTCCATCTGATCCATATTTGGAGCACTTGCTGATGAATAAAGAACTGTACGCCACCTCTGGATGAAATGAGCGACAGATTCATTGTGTTCTTGTTTGATATGCAAGAATTCCCGATTCCTGTTCTTAATAGTTTGTTCATGTCGAAGGCCTTGATGAACTCAGACACAAGTTGTTTGAATGAATGTATGGAAGCTTCAGGTATTCTATAATACCAATCGAGAGCGATGCCTTCCAAGGTTTTGGGAAATATTTTAGCAACAACTCCATCCCAAGGGAGTAATTCTCGTATGGCTGTAGCGTAAGCTTTGATATGCGCATTCGGATCTCCCTCACCCTTGAACTTAGGCAAATCAGGGAGAGGTCTTGGAAGCATGACGCTTCGTATGGTGAAATCTAAGGGTTCCTTTAGATATTCTGAATACGTCCCTATCGCATAGCTTTCGACCATTGATGGTGTTTGCTTTGAGGGAGTGGTGGTGGGATGGGTTGTTGATACGGTGCAGCGTACGCGTTGGCAGGGGCATAGGGAGGTCCCTGCGTTTGAGAAAACATGCCGGGAGAGGAGAACATATCTCCTTGTGGTGATTTAGAGTACATGTTTAAATAGGACGGGGTATTATCGAGGAACGGATGCATTCGACACTAGACCAGGAGGAATAGTGTTAGAGATGATAGGCCTTGTTGGCGTTTCTTTGTGGATATTGAGGAGGCATGCCTAACGTGCCTACTCCCGTAGGAGATCTACGACAGTGGTATGGAGGATTGGAACTTCCTGTTTGTATGAACGGAGAATTTTGACTTGCTTGAGCCAGTTCTAACCCTCTCACTCTTTCTACTAACGTTGAAATGACTTCATTTGGTGAAGCCACGGTACTTTGCCTGAGCGGCGTTTGTTGTATACCTTGGTGTTGTAAAGGTACGTGATATCCTGTCATAAATTGATCGCTATTTTGCCAAGTTTCTCCCAGAATATTTCCTGTATGCAGTGGTATAGAGGTATTTTCTTGAAAAGAGATTTCGGGTTGTATTTGTAATCCTCCTATAGATGGATACATTCCCAGGAGCGTTGTTCACTCTAGGATAACGTGTTATTTGTCCATCATCTAAGACCAGGTATGGATCTGATTGCCTACTAATTTGTGGTCTGAGTAACATTTGAGGAGATGAACCAGATTCTCCTGTAAACGTCATATTGTTGGAACCTGAAGGTTCTGTTTGTTGGGTTCGAGGGGGTTGATCTAACTCCTCAGTTTGAAAAGACGAACTATATCTGATTCTTGGGGTTTGTGTTGACAAGCTGATTAGTTGAATAGTTTTCACCCCATGCGAGAGCGAGGTGATGATTCCTATTACATTGGGCGTAGTATGCCTCAAGACCCAGGAGGGGTCTGCCATATGCGTCGAATCCCGACATATTCGGGGGGTATATGAATACCCACAGAATAATGGGAAGGAGCGAAGGTGGATGAGAGAAGATGAAACTTCTCAAAGAGAAGGTGAAACAATTGTTTGTTTCACGTCGGGTTCACCAATTTTGTACGTCGGAAAAGTGACAGGTGAGCGTGAGAATCAACAAGTAACTCTTCCGCGTACCCGACCTCCCGAGGTCGTGCCGAGACAGCCGGTGGGGGTAGAATATGCAGACAAACTAATTAGGCAGTCTAATGTCTTCGACACGCACTAGTGGAATTTGTGAATCTAAGGCAAAGAAGGCCCTTCTAACTTGGACTGGTGTGATAGATCGATCAGCGAGGATGACTGCTCGAAGGCTCCAATCAATATCGAGCTCTGGCGTGATTCGATCTATGGGTTGCGGAATACGTGGAAAATGACCTGGGATTGTTTCGTGTATATCCCCTGATAAGGTCATATAGTGGATGATGAATACAATCGATTCTATGGACGATTTTCTGGCCTAGTCCAGAATTCCCTAGCTTCGTTAGCCGCTATATCTAGTAAGGACAGTTGTTCGATGATGATAGGTGGAAGTGGGGTGGACCTGAATACCAAAGTACGTAGGCTAGCGTCTATATCGGATTGACCTGTGGACTCGTTGGGCTGTGGGGTCTGTGGATCACAACCGTAGACTCTCGGTTGTTGCGGTCCTGTTATGGTCATACGTGAGATCAAGTTCTAATCCCTAGTATCCAGTAATCGTATGCTTTCTCAGCTTCTATGTTTAGAACCAATAGTTGTGCGATCTTCTCAGAATACCTTACAGGTGTTCTCGCAACCTGGATTCTTAAGCTGGTATCTATATCTATGAGGGTGTCTCCAGCATCTGGCTGTGGAACTAGAGGATCACACCCGAATGTTTGTTCTCTTTCGAGCCCTTCTACGGTCATGTGGATGTTTTCTAGGGTAATCTGTAGTTTGGCTGACTTGACCAAAATGCATGTGCTTGGTCGTCTTCTATGTTTAATCCTCTTAACTGTGAACTGATCAGTTGTAAATCTGTGGTTGTTCGGAATACTTGTATCCTGAGATTTTGGTCTATGTCAACTATTCTCTGTGACGAGGTTTGGTTGAGGCACGATTGGCTCAAATATATATTCCCTGGGCTCTTGAGGTCCCGTGATTGTCATACGAAACAAAATGCAATCTAACTGTAATGAAACAAATTCTAACTAAGTGAAATAAATCTAACTACATATAACTTTTATTTTTCTATGAAATATTCTAACAATTTTAAGGAAAGCAAACTATTTTATGCGTATCTAGAAATAATAACTAAACAATAATTAAAAACAGACAAGATAACCGAGTGTGGTTATTTGCACAATGTGCGATTTGTAGAATTATTCTAAATGACTAAAATAATGTGAAATCTACTGCAAGATTCTCGATCCTACCTCGAAGTGAGGAGTGAATCATAGTTTCTCGAAACTATCAATCCCCCTGACTTCACAGTAATATCGAGAATAGAATGAAATGAAATAAAGCGATTAACTACTCTATTTGATATGAATCGACTAGAACTTTGAAATGTAAAACACGGATTCAGCATGAGCAGTGGCGAATCCGATGGTGTGTGTATGATCTCGTCCCCTCAGTATGATCTTCTTGTTCTTTCGTGTTCACTTGGATCCAGAAAAGCGTGTAATGCTAGCACCGATAGGAGTAGATTTTGGGACAAGGATAGCTCAGAATGCAAACCGAGAATGCGAGTAGGAGAGGGATAGCGCAAGAGTACAGAGCTTGGCTTATGCGATTCCTAGCGGGATTTTACTACGAGTCATGCAACGTGAAGCGACCAGAACCTTTGACTATCCTATACGAAGAGCAAAACCTACAACTTTAATGGCTTCCCAAGCTATTCTATTCCAAAATAAAGACACTGCTTGCACAAGTTGGATATGTGGCTTACCAACAGCTGAATAAAGCTAACCAGGCATATAATGGATTGAACTAAGAACTCCAAGACACAGTAAAAACAAATCTACAGCAAAGAGGAATTCAGAGGCAAGCTTCTAACCGGATTGGATGGAACAACAGCACTGCCTGCACAAGATGGGTCTGTGGCTTACTAACAGCTGAGCAATACTGACCAAGTATGAAATAAGCTATGCTATCAATCCTAAGCAAGCTAACCAAAACACTAAAAATCAGAAGACTCTAACAAGGAAAAATGGTGACCAAAAGCTCCAGCTCAAATTCTTCACCCAAATTCAGACCAAAAACTCCAGACCAAAATCAGACCATTTGCATGTACACAAACCATGCATTTATAGGAATTCCAACTCTCAAAAACCAAAACCAAATTGAACTCCTAAACAATAAACAAAGGAAAAACACTATTCCAGGGGACCAAAAACATTAATGCATGCTCAAGTCGGCAAAGAAAAGTTGGTGAAACGTGATATTTCACGCGAGTCACGTCAAAAGAGTGTTCTGGAAAATGCGCACAGGACCGCCACTCTGAGCAGGGCGGCGGTTAGAGAACCACCGCCCTGTTCAGGGCGGCGGTCACGAGACCGCCGCCATGCAGGGCGGCGGTTTCGTCACTGAAGGTCAAGAGGCCAAGGAAAGAGGGAAAAAGGGGAAAACAAAGGGTGCGGGGCTAAGCGAGGCATGCGGGATGCGCATACTCAGGGATTTTCGGATCTCGAACACCTTGAGGAGACTGTATCATCATTAGGGCACTTGTTACACTTTGTTACGCGGTACAAGTACCTTACATTTTGGGTACGTACATGGTTCCCCTCCATGGTAGTGGACTCATGTACTTAGAAGGTAGATTATGGAGGATAAAATGATGTGATCTCGTTAGACTCCTATCCATCAAGACAATCCTCCAATTTAGACAGATAATCTACCTCCTTGTTGTCTTCTTGTGTGTGTTCAACCTCCTCCATGGTGTCCTTTGGATCTGTAATTTTCTCACCATGGTTACCCTCATCTTCAAACATGAAGTTTGAAAGCTCAAAATATTCTTCGACATTAGATCTTGAAGGGGATGAAGTGGGAGTACGCATCTTGAAGGTTATTCTATGGCCTTCTCCAAACTTGGAGCCTCTAAAACTATATAGTTTTCCATAGCCAAAATGTACTCCTCTTCTTTTGGATTTGGAGTATCTCCTTCTTCACTTTCTTGTGCTACAGTTGAAGCTTCCACCACTTGTCATTTGATCCTGGCCTCCTCCATGGTCTTAACTAATAAGGGGGATTTTGTAATCCCAAATCTGAGAGCCAAGCTTACTAATATTTTGATCATTTCTTCTCTATTTGGCTCTCCTTCCTACTACTCTCCTTGATTGGTTTTTGGAGTCTCTCCTGACATGGACTTGGGAGAGTAGGAGGAGTGGTGGGTGGGGTCTCCACTAGTTGTTTTTTCATCTGTGGTGGGGGAAGGTATTACCTTTGGCTCTTGTGGAGGGGACTTGGATTTGGAAGGAAAAAGGGAAGAGGAATTGAGATGGGATGGAAGACTAGAAGATGGAGAAGGGAAATCAACACTTGGGGTAGCAGATGGGAAGCTAGACTCATGACACTGCTGCGATGATACTAATTGGGGAAGAGGAAAAGAAAAGCTATGAGGTGGCAGACTTACCCATTGACAAGGTTTTCTGGCACCAAGCTCGTAGGACTCTATCTCCTCAACCTACTATACAAGCTGAGGTGACATCTCAACCATGAAATCATGCTTCTCCTATGGGCTATAGCGTCCCGGAAAAGGGTTTGAACCATGGACAAGGTGCCTTGTAACAAATGTTGAATTCCTTCATTTATGTTGTGGCCCTTGATTGAACCATGCATGCCTCCAATTTTTGAATCTTCTCCGTAAATCAACATTCTCCATGTAGTTGATTTCACTACATGCATATCCCTCTTAGCAAGTTCCATAGCCAAACTAATCGTGGTCTCGCTCATAGGGGTAGCCATAGTGATTTTGAATCTAATCGGAATGTTGATCTCGGGAGGATTTGTGAAATACATTAGAGGTGGACTGCTCTCCTTGATTGGTTTTTAGAGTCTCTCCCTGACATGGGCTTGGGATAGTAGGAGGAGTGGTGGGTGGGGTCTCCACTAGTTGTTTTTTCATCAGGTGGTGGGGGAAGGTGTTACCTTTGGCTCTTGTGGAGGGGACTTGGATTTGGAAGGAAAAAGGGAAGAGGAATTGAGATGGGATGGGAGACTAGAAGATGGAGAAGGGAAATCAACACTTGGGGAAGAAGATGGGAAGCTAGACCCATGACACTTCTATGATGATACTAGTTAGGAAAGAGGAAAAGAAAAGTTATGAGGTGGCATACTTACCCATTGACAAGGTTTTCGGCACCAAGATCGTAGGACTCTATCTCCTCAACCTACTATACAAGTTGAGGTGACATCTCAACCATGAAATCATGCTTCTCCTATGGGCTATAGTGTCCTGGAAAAGGGTGAACCATGGACAAGGTGCCTTGTAACAAATGTTGAATTCCTTCATTTATGTTGTGGCCCTTGATTGAACCATGCATGCCTCCAATTTTTGAATCTTCTCCTGTAAATCAGCATTCTCCATGTAGTTGATTTCACTACATGCATATCCCTCTTAGCAGGTTCCATAGCCAAACTAATCCTGGTACTGCTCATAGGGGTAGCCATAGTGATTTTGAATCGATCGAATGTTGATCCGGGAGGATTTGTGAAATACATTAGAGGTGGACTGCACTGCTGTAGGTGTGAATTCCATGAGGGGAATGAAGTCATGATTGCACAACTTCATGAATGGTAGAAGATGGAAGATAAGGAAAGAAAATGGATGAAAATGGATGGGATAAGGTATGCAACTCAGAGGATGGGTTGTTGACCAGATGGAGTTGCGAGATGTGTTTTACATGTGCCTCTAAAGGATGAATCTCACCACGAACACATCAAATTGATGAAATGAAGTGCTAAGGTGCTTGAGACCGGTCCCATCGGGCGTGCTAAAATTGTTGATGTAAAATCATAGGACCCTTGAATGACCTTGGATCTGAGTGGGGCATTTGGTGTGATCTGCATAACATTGGACCATATCCAAGCTGTGGGACTTGCGAACTTCAGATGGACCTCTAGAGAAGGTTGGTTCCTTCTCCTAAACTACCTTCCACAAGCTATTCTAATGTAGGAAAACTATCTAATCCTAATCTAACCTTCCAAGGGACCAGGGAGAGAAAGTGCATGAAAAAAATCCTACACTAAAATGATGATACACCAAAGAATGTGGTGGCTAATCACAAATCAACCCACGAAGTGGAGAGAGGTGAGCAATGGAGAGGATGGAAAAATGCATCACAAACCAAAGATAGATTTCACACAGAACACCACTTCAAACCCATTAAACACAACTCCCAAAACTTTAAATGGACAAAATGCATCACAAAATAGATTTTATTGCTCCATGAGTTCACATAGTACATCATTAGTAGGAAAGAGGAAAGAAAATTCCATTATAGAGCCATGAGAGGAGGCTTAGACTCTACATTCTACCCTAAGGAAGAAAAGAGAGGGGGCAAGAGAGAAAATATGACCAACCTTTAAAAATGTGTCACTCGTTTACAATATAAAAGAAAGAGAGAAGGAGAGAGGGAAGAATTTGAATCTTGCTTCAACCACCCTAAGATATGCATTGAATTCACCTACTCTAACCACCCCGAAGCATTGAAATTCACCTGCAACAATGATGGGTTCCCTGATAGAGTCCATGCCTTCACGTGTTGTTCCTTGCTGGGAAAGAAGGAGGTCTATCCTTCATTATGGTGGTAGGTGAGAGACTTGACAGCCTCAAAATGGTGGACTAAAAATGATGGTGGTGAGTAAGAAGCCGATACTGAGAGCTTTCCAAAATTTCCTCTGTCACTCGAATCCGAGATTTTAATCGAAACATATGGTTGTCGAAGATCAAGGTCGCGAGCTCACAATATTTAAAGAGTCCATTCAAGAAAGACCCATGTGGCAGCCCCACGCACCTTGAGATTTCATCCCCTCCTCAACACTCTTTAAGTTTCACCAAAGAGACATGTGGTATCATCCGTGGGCCTGCTCTATTTCTTTGTATTCTACCTAAGTCCCTTCCGTTAACGGAGACGTTCTGCCTGACCGAGACACGTGGAGGCTTCGCACTCATTTGGAAACTACCCCCAAATTTTACCTTTGAAGTTGTGCAGATGAGGCATGTGGAGGCTTTCGTTGACCCTCTTGTACTTAGTCGATTTGACCTATTTCCTTTCTCGAGTCCCCTAACTATGTGGCAATTTGGCACATGTTTGGGGACCACTTTTGGATTCACCTCTTGAAACAATGCTGAAGAGACACGTGGTTCCTTCGCAGATTTTCTCTATTTCTTTGTGTTTTGGCTAAGTCCCTTTTGTTTGGCGGGGCCATATGTCTGACCCTAGACACGTGGAGGCTTAGCACTCATTTGGGAACTGCCCTTAGAGTTGATCTTTGAAGTTGCACCGAGTCAACATGTGGCACCTTCTGCTGGCTCTACCTTGTTTAGACTTTTCAATGGCCGATTCTACCTTTTCGGGCTCTAGACATGTGGAGGGCTGCACTTGTTTGGAACTTGCCTCCGGATTTTTCCCTTGAAGTTGTGCTGAGATGACATGTGGAGGCTTCCGTCGGTCTGTCTCGAGGTTAGACTTTTCAACGACTAGATCTATTTCCTTTCTAGACACGGGACACGTGGAAATTTAGCGCTTGTCTAGGGGACCACCTCTTGGGTCTCACTTCTGAAGTTGCACCATTGAGGCACATGGAGGATGCTCATCGAACCTTTTATACTTAGTCAATTAAACGGTCGACTTGCCCCCTTTTTTACTTTGACCACATGGCGATCCTACGCTTGTTTGGAGACTACCCCTTGGGTCTCACTTCTAAAGTTGTTCCGTTAAGGCACGTGACACCTTCACAGTTCACAAATTTACATTTGGCAAAAATACTTCTTTAGGCCCATGGCCCCGTAAGTTCTCATTTCCCAAAAGTCATCCACGGGCCCGCTGACCCGCATTTTCCACTTAGCAAAAGAAATCCTTCCCAGATCCGTGGGCCCGCAATTATAACTTGTGCCTTTTGCGAAAAGTATAAAAATGCCAAAATATCTCCCACCGCCCCACCATTCCGCAATATTCCCATTTGACAAAAAGTCTTCCCAGGCCCGCAAGTCCGCTTTTGGCAAAAAATCCTTCCAAGGCCCACCAGCCCACATTTTTCACTCATATTTAGCCGAATAAAGGGCCATCTCTATCCCTTTTTTAGACCTTGGACACGTGGAGGGTTGGTGCACATTTGGGAACCCACTCCATATTTTTCCTTTGAAGTTGTTTCGAGTGACATGTGGCACCTTCGCGAGTCCTTTGAATTTTGCTATAGCTGTTGTAACTTTTGAGGTTCTGACCACATGGAGGGTTGGCACACATTTGGGACCTACCTTTTTGATGTGCCTTTTTGAATTGCATCGGTGACACATGGTCCTTTCTGCATGAGTCTGTTGTTTATCCTTGAGTCAACTCGTATGCAACGAAGTCCAAAATTTTGAGCCCTTGGTCCGATTTTATCTTGTTGAGCATCTACTTTCCTTTGACACCATTTGCCTTGTTTACCAACCTTGCCTGCCCCTTAAATTTGGGATCGATTGTGAGCTCGCAAGTCTAAGCGCCCCTTCCATTTTCTTAATGTAGGGTCATGTTTTATCAATTTTTAAGGGGGGAAAAATTGGGATAACACCACTATCTCTTATTGGCTCCCTCATTCTTCCTTGACTATTGTTATGCATGTTAGCCCTTTGAAATCCACTTCCTTGCACTCTAGGACCTTGAAAGTTTTATTTTTCCTTGAATAGTCATGATAGCAATTTCTTGCAACATGACCAAATCCATTATAGTTGTAACATACCACAAAACTCTTCCTCTTGTAACCATCAACATGACTAGATGAATCATTCAAGAAAATACTAGCAACATGGCCTACCTCATTACACTTGTAGCATACAATATTCTTTTCTTGCTCACTCCTATTGTCTCTCCATGGATGAGTATCTCTAGAATACCTTCTACACTCTCTTTCCCTATGACCAAATGCATTACAAGTATAACAATATCCATTGAAAGTTATTTCATACCTTGAGGCATTAGGTTTCCTAATAGGCTTGGTCTTCTCATTTTCCTTGATGAATACCTTCTTATTTTCTTCCTTGACGTTAGGTTCATCTATGTCCTTTCTTGGAATGATTTATTCTTGTTTTAATTCCTTGTATTTAGATTCTTCTTTTAGATCCAAACCTGCCCTATCATCTCCTAGTCTTTGTTTTCCAAGTAGATCATGTAGATCATTAGAAATTTTCTCAAATGTATGAAAGGACATATTCTTCTTGCCAACCTCTAATATCTCAACCCTAAAGAACTCTATATATTTTTTAAATTTTGAGCACACACTTAAAAATAGATAGTTTACCTTCTCTTCTAAAAGAGTGATTGACTCATTTTAATTTCTTGATTCAGACTTGTATTTTTCTTCTAGCTTGTGAATCTGATTTTCATACTCTTTGACCTAGAGACTCATCTTCTTGTTCTCTTTCTCAAAATGATTTAACTCTCTTTGAATTCCCTCAAGATAATATTTTACATCCTCATCATCTTCATCAGAATAGTTGCAATAACCTGATATAAAATATCCTAACAAAGAATAACCTTCACCAGAAGACCTCATTGCATCATTAGTCATGAACAATACCTCATTTCCTATATCCTCATGATCTGATTTAGATTCAGAATCTGAAACACCACTACTAGCATCAGAAAATTCATCATCTTCCCTTGAATAAAAGCTTATTTTTCCCTTCTTCTTATAGTCAAATTTCTTAAAGTTCTTTTTACCTTTATTGAACTTATGATTCTTCTTATTATGATCATCCTTATGAGTTTCATCTTCATCCTTTTCATGCCTATGAGGACACTTAGTAGAAAAATGACCTACTTCACCACAATTGAAACACTTGAATGGAATTTTACCTCTATACTTACCAGATCCAACTTTCAACCTTCTAGCCATCATTGCAAAAAGTTATTCATCATCAATTTCAGGAGAAACATCCTCTTTTTCCTTATTTACATTTTTCCTTCATTTCAGATTTGAAAGAAACATCTCTCTTGGATGGTTTGGAATCACCTATTCTCATCTCATAAGAAGTCAAAGTACCATGTAAATCATCCATCTTCAAAGTAGTTAGATCCTTTTCCTCTTCAATAGCATATACTTTATAAATAAATCTAGGAGTT
This sequence comes from Taxus wallichiana var. yunnanensis, assembly GCA_018340775.1. Classification (NCBI taxonomy): domain Eukaryota; kingdom Viridiplantae; phylum Streptophyta; class Pinopsida; order Cupressales; family Taxaceae; genus Taxus; species Taxus wallichiana. The sequence goes on from CM031242.1 coordinate 485,062,045, forward strand.
AATGACCTAAAAAACTTTTGAAAAATAGCTTATTCTTTCACATCTTCTCCTAACCCTTTCATGTGATTGAAAACCCTATGAACTCTAAGAAGATATGTAGTAATAGACTAATTATAATTCATCTTAAGAATCTCAAAATGATTTCTAAAAGTTTAAAAATTAGCAATTTTACCTTTGAGTTACCTTCATACAACACTTGGAGTTTCTCCCATGCTTCTTTTTGATTTGCAATACATTACCTTTCCCATATCAGATTCTCTAAGACCACATATGATATAATTAAAGGCCTTATAATTGTCCTCATATGAATTCTTAATTATGGTACTAGTAGGAGGAGTGGTAGGAATAGTATAACCATCTTCAACAACTTTCTAAGCATCAAAACCTAGAGACATGATATGAGTCTTCATCCTCAAACTCAAAAAAACATAGTTTGTTCCATAAAACAATGGTTCCTTTCCAGTAGAGGAACCACTTTCCATTTTTGCACTTAAAGGATCTTCTTTCAAGTGATCAAACTTCTCCAAAAGGACACGTTCGACACCAAATATTGAAATCACAATGGGTGAGAGGGGGTGAATTAGTCCTTACAAAATTAAATTAGATTTCAGATTACTTATGCAAATAAAAACCACTCTAACCTAATAACTTATAATGGTCTAGGGAAGAGAGTGGGATGTTCATGGTTAAAAGTGCTTATAATGCCTTTTTTATTGGGGAAGAAGTACCTGAAAGTTTTAAGTGGGATAGTGTTTGGATCAAAGAGGTAATCCCTAAGGTTAACATGTTTTAGTGGTTGGTTCTTCATGATAAAATTTTAACAGTTTTCAACCTCAACAAAAGAAATTTTTATATGGTAAATAGGTGTGTTCTTTGTGAAAAGGAAACCAAAGACTCATTGCACTTATTCCTCTAATGCTCTTTTTGGAAACTGTTAGAAACACTCTTTTAAACCTTTTTGAAATAAAATGGACGCTCCCATCATCCCTAAAGAAAATTTGGAATTAGTGGAGCAAGCGCTTTACGAGTCAAGGGATCAAAATCTCTAGATTATAACACTTATGCATCTTTGTTGGGAAATATGGAAGGAAAGGAATAGACAAATATTTAAATGTAAAAAGGAGATGGAAACATGGGTGGTGGTACGTTGTTGTAATGCTAGCAATGCTAAATTTGCTATCATTAGTTGAAATAAGAAGACCATCATATAGGATGAGCGTAAAGTCTCTAAAAATTGGAGCTTAATGCCCAATCAAAAGGAATCTTCTTTTTTGAATCCAAGGATACAAGGATGGAAGAAACCCAACATGGACTGGATCAAACTCAATTTTGATGGGGCATCTAAAGGGAACCTAGGTAGAGCTAGCTGTGGGGGTCTTTCATGATCATATTGGCAACTTTATCCTAGGCTACTACTACAATCTGGGAATCCAATCTAACCACGTAGTTGAAGTTGCAACTGCTTTCTGGGGTGTTTCAATAGCTCGCCAAAGAAATTTCAGCAGATTGGAAGTGGAGGGTGATTCCCTCAATATTATTAACAACATACTTGACAAAGGTACCATATCTATTTCTATTCAAAATTATATTACTAGTATCAAGGAGATGGTTGGTAACTTTGAAGAAATAAAGTTCAAACATATATATAGGGAGGCCAATGGAGTTGTTGATTACTTTGAAAATAAAGGTATATCTAGTCAGGGTATGATTTTGTTCACCAATGTGGAGGAAGTCGACCCTAAGGTGCGAGCACACCTAAAAAGGAACAGGATGGACACATCACCAAATGATAATCATTACAAGATTTGGAATTACCCACCGTATTATAAGGCTTTTATTAAAAAGAGATGTGAGGCATGTATGGTAAGGAGTAGAGCTTATGCAAAGAAGGGGAATTTGAGACGCCCATGCCAGTATGTTAATCATACTTTAAACATGTATAATGACAACAACATTGCTTGGGTAGATCGATGCAGCCTCAAGAATTTTAAATAGAGAACATTTAATGGTAAATGCCTGAGTGATAAAATGGGGGATGATCTTGTTATAATAGAGCCATGAGATCTTGAGGGCATCAAGCTTGAGGCAATGGAGGTCTTTGAGTGGATGGGGATTTCCCCCTTTTTAAAAATCTTTGAGGGTCATTTTGAACACCTTAGCAAGGATTTTGTAAAAGTGTGGAAGTTGGCTAAAAAAGGTCTGGGAGGAGTTGTGATTCTGAGGGGCATGTAGATTCAGGTCTCCTTGGAATCGGTGATGCATGTCATGGGATTGTTTATTGTTAGACGTGAGGTTTACAAGATGAAGAAGGAAGCTATGGAAGAGATGAAGCTCTTCCTTCAAGGTAATGAAAAATTAACTCCCCACTTCGTTGGTTTTTAAGAAACTTCCTACCTCACCCTTTTGATGAATTTTCCCTCACTCTAATTCAGTTCTTGACCCTTGAGGGCCGCCATAAATGCATATATGCCTACCACCTTCCTATGTTGAACTTTCTTAGACACGACCACAATTTCATCTTTCCCTATTTTCTTTTCTATTCATTATGTGCCACTATAGACCAGTTTAAAAAAATAGAGTCAATGTCCCTCTCCATCAAGGTTTTATTCTAGCCCTAGTGAAAATATCAACTCTTGACTTGGACAAGAAGGTTGGTAGGACTATTTATTTAACCAAATCCCTAGAGGAGTATGTTGAGGAAGAAGAAACAGACTTAGAGGAAGATGAATCCAGTGAGTCTTCAGAATCACATGAAGGAGATGATACTGGGGATGATCAGGATGTTGTGGAAGTTGCAGTGGTTCAGAGTCTTAAATATATCAAACACAAGGAGGAACAAGCTTTGTCTTCCAACAAAATGGAAAAGCAAGAATTGAGCCTTCAAGGAGATAGTTACTGTGGAAACTCGGATGGAGAAACAAGTTGAGGTTTTGGGACAGATGGGTACTAATCACATAAATAATCTTCTTTGGAATGACCTGCCGACATTGATGATTTGAAGGGTGATATGAGGCTCACCAAAAATATTGTTCATGATTTTTGAAATGATTGGCATTCTATGAGAATGTGGGTGGAGGATGTAGCTAAATTCATGAGCAAAGGTAATATAGAAATTATGAAATAAAATTATAATAACCTCAATAATGATGTTGACAAAATCAAGGCCATTCTCCACAACTACATGGAATGGAGCATTATCACAGTTAAGTATACCTTGCAACACCTCTAAACAATCAAACAACTGGCCAATCCTTACAAGTAAGTCGATGAATAGGGTAATATGAAGAAAAGGAAAATGGAAACAATTGAATGTGACCTTACTTCACTTGGAACTTGTTGGGGCTCAAAGTAGTCTCACCCCGTTTGTCATTTAGGTTCCTCAGTTTGCAGCCTCTGTCATGTTTTGTCTCCCTGTGTTGGTGCTTGAAGACTCTGTCCTCCATTTGGTTGCCATGATCAGTCCCTTCCTTGGTTGAGGATCACTTAAAGGTCTAGAATTTTTTTTTGTTCCTCTGTCCATCTGAAAGAGTCTGAACTTGGTCATAAAACTCGGGCTTTTCCTTTCCCTCCATTTTCCACAGTCATGTTTTTTTGTCCCTATCTTTTGTGTCCCAAATATCTATGGAAACATGATTGGATATGGCTTGGAGGATCACATTTGGGCCTTATAACATTTCCAAGTTCTCTGTCCTTGAAGAAAGATTCATTTTCGGGCTCAAATGGTGATTTTCCTACATTTTACGATTTGACGGGTGTATTTTCCGATCAAATTTACATCTCTACATCAGTGGAAATGTGGCCCTTTTTGGTTGGATGCAGCTCGTGGGGCACTCTAAAAACTTTGTGGCTCGCCTCAACCCAAAACTTTTCCATGTGGAGGAACGACGCTCATTTGAAAATTCACCTTTTGGTTTGGCCTTGGAGTTGTGTCGGGGGACACATGGAGGATTCCGTTGCTTTTCCCAGACTTAGAAAAAAATTTCATGTAGCCAGTATAGTTTTTGGTGGGCCATGGACATGTGGTGGGTTGGCACTCATTTGAGGATCCGCCTCAGGGTCCCACCTTAACAATTGCGACAAGGGGACAGGTGGAGGTTTTTACGGCTCCACTTTGTACTTAAAATTTTCAAGCAACTTCCTAAAGGGCTTGGGACATGTGGAGGGACCATGCATGTTTGGGGTCTCTACTTTTGGGGACCATCTCAAAATGCGCCATCGAGACACGTGGTAGGTGGGGAGATGGAGAAACGGAGCTTTAGGGTTATTTAAGGTTTTTTACCTTTTGTAAAAGGGATAAAATTGTAAGTTGAAGCGCGGCCCTGACAAGAAAGTAATGCCAGCATTGAATAGTCAAAAATGGAGGTGCGGGCCCGTGGGGAAAATGTGGAATTTTTTCCTTTTTGGAAAATAAGTATAAAGTGAAAAAATGAAGCGTAGGTCTGCTGGAACCCACATTAGAAGCTAAAGGCGGAAGGGTGGAGCTGCGGGAAAATTTGGAAAATTTTCCTTTTTCCAAAAATGAGGTAAAATAGCATAATCAAGTTGTAGTTCCTCTGGGACCCACATTGGGACACGTGTCAAGCCTGTTTTCTAAGGGTGGAGGGGTGGAGAAAAATGTCAAAATTTTACTTTTTTCCAAAAGTTATAAAATGTCAAAAGGTGCTCCTAGGCCCGTTTCCAATCACATTTTTCCATGTGGAAGGCTCAGATTAAAATTTGAAAGGAAAGATCAATGGTAGTTGTGCATTTCATTTGATTTTTCCACCATTGAAGCTCCAGGATGTTTGGAGATGCATTTTTGCATCATTCTTCATCAAATTTTTGGCAAATTTGTGTCGTTTTGGTCTGCAAAGTTCAATTGAATCAATTTGGGAGCTCAATTTGTAAATATGAGGTACTTTTGAAGTGGATTTTTGCTCGGGCTCGTGAAAAATGCAAAATTCTAGATCCAGAAGTTATAGAGTAAAATTTCGGAGGAAAAAGGATGAAATGATGAGGTTGTAGGTGCAAAAGGTGAAAAAGGTGTTGCCTCAAGAACGAAAAAGATTACTGTTAGATCCAGCTGGTACATGCAGAGCCTCGGAAAATGATTAAAAGGGGAATTTATCACATGACAAAATCAAAATGATTAAAAGGAGTGTCAAAATGGTTGTGGCATGGCATCCTAGTCATTAGTCGAGGGTCTGAGAAACGTGATCAATTCATGATTTGTCCACCTGGCAGATGTGGGTGTGAATTTGTTAAACGTCACTTTCTGTAACAAATTAGTAGCAAGCAAAGGTCCCTCAAATATTCTTCTTTTTGGGGACAAAATTTGGGGTGAATGAAATGTATAAATGCAATGAGAATACTCTTGTAAATGGTCAAAGTTTGAATTCTTGAGAAGAAATTTGAGAAAGTCGTCTTCCTGAGAGACCAAAGCCGAGATTACCTATTATTTTCTTCTGTGTTAGATTTTTTGTCATGTCAAGTTGGTTGCAGATGTATAGCCATTGACAAGTAATGAGATTTCTCTGGAATCTTTCCCCTATGAGATGAATCTAAGAAATTTTGGAATTAATTTGTGTCTAATCTCTAGAAATTTTGTGTCTGCTTTATTTTTAGAATGTCTGCAAATAGTTTCTTTCATTCCTATTGCAATCTTACACTAAATTTTTGTGAAATCACACAGGATCTCATCCCTATGTGATCTAATGGTATTTGCAATTTCATTTCAAGAAGAGCCTTCATCTTGGATGAGATAAACAAATTTAAAATCAATTCATTGTCATTTGTTGATAAAGATTGTCTGTAAGTCTTCGGGTGTACCTTAGGTGTGATTAATCAGAAACTTTAGTGTTTAATTGAGTCTTCCAATTTGATCCTTTGTGTAGATCTGGGCCTCCATTGAAGCACACCTTCTAGTTGAAGGAACGTCTTGACTATTCTGAAGCTTTCTGTTGTGAAGTTGTTCATTATTGTGAAGTCCCTCCAAAGATCCGGTATAATCAACTTTATCCTGCTTCATCTCCCACCAAAATCATTTAAAAAACCATTGATCCACCCTGAACTACCCCTGTTTTCCCTGTGTATCAACAAAGGAACAAAATATACTTGCAAAAATATGTAGAACAATCAGGATTTCTTAATGTCTTTAGTAACCTTTGCCTTGTATTGAAAATATCTCCATAATCTGGAAGTGACAACTCGTGAGAGTCAAATTTGGTGTGTTGATCATATTTTCCCAAGGTCTTCTCTATAAAATTTATGCAAAATAAGGATTTACCAACATTCTTCAATAACAGAGGTTACAAAATAGGTTCTCTTACCTTGGTTGAAAGGCACAACCTAAAATAGTTAGGATAAGATCACATCATTTTAAGGTGCTACCCACTTTTCAAAGCTTGAGTGCTAAAAATTTAGATAGATTACTTCCCACTACAAAATGACATACATAATCATCTATCTACCTCTAAGTGTCTTGTCAAATCCATGATGTTGCTTAACCTTTGAAGGAGATTAAATTTGGGTACCAACACAGTACTAGCACCGTTTCCAGGGAACCAATTTATGTTGCCGGGGATTATTTGAGCTCCAATATTTATTTGTGTGGCAACACACTTTTGGTGCCATTTCGGGAGCTGATTTGTGTTTCGAGAATGTATTTGCATTTCAAGGATGATTTGTTGATTTTTTCTAGTTCATATCCATTTGTCCCGTCAACAACACTTTTGGCACCGTTATCGGGGACTCTTTGAATTATTTTACAAATACAATACATACAGACCCTGGTAATACTTCTTACACATGTTGTGTGCTAATACATTTGCTGAAATGTCATTATCTGTTCAGATCTATAAGAATTGTTCAAAGTTGTAAGTTCTGAGTGTAATATTTCCAACTTATACAATTATTGCACTAAATTTTGTATCATCATTGATAAATTTGGGTAGAAGAAGAGAAGATATTGTAAGCTTTGCATGATTGGTATCTTTGAGGACATTTGATAGGTCTTTCATATTGCATTTGCACAAACTAAAGTGAAAATCCTTAGTGGCGACTCCATGTTGTTTAAATTCTTAATAAATACCAGTGTCTTAACATATATCAAGTAAGATTTTTCATTAATCTCTACAAAGTTGGAAGGAAGAAGATCTTTCTTTTCGTGGACCCTAGTAGAAGGTTGTTTCTAGAGTTTGGAAAGTCTAATTCAGAAGGAGGAAGAATTTGGAAGGTTGTTGGAGATCAAGCATCAAGAAAAGAGATCTCCATTGGTGAAATTGATCAAGGCACGTGATTGAAGATTGCAATACTTCCTCAACTGCTTTTGAATCAGGTAGTCTCTTTGTAAATCCAAATTCTCCATCTGGAGAGGGGCCTTCTTTTGTATTTGAAATATTTACATCTCATTCTACCCCTGTATTTTCCAAATCTGATAGTGTCTGCCATGAAAAAGAGCCATTAGGGGATATTCATTTTGAAAATCACATTCCTATTCCTAACAAACCCCTCAGTCCTCATCATCTTGCAACTCCTCCAAGATCACCTCCACAAAACAACATGGCTCAGCCTCCACCCAGACCTCCATTTGTTGTTAATACTTTTGGTCCCATCAATTTTAGAGGTATGGCTGGCTACCCAAATGCGATTCCCAAGATGTAAGAAATAGATTGCCTAAGTTTCAAGGAAATAATGCAATAACTGGTGATCAACACTTGAAACTCTTTGTCAATATGATGGAGGATTTTGAAATAGAGTTTGAAGATGTATACATTAAATTATTTATTCATACTCTAGAAGAGGATGCAAGGGACTGGTATAAATCTCTACTGATAACTCTATTGATTCTTGGACTGAAATGAAGAATGCATTTAGATTGCAGTATGGTGACAAAACAAACCCTAGGTTTCTTTTGTCATAATTTGAGAATATTAAAAAGAATCCTAATGAATCAGTGCATGATTTTAATACAAGATTCAATAAGACATTGAGAATATTTCTGTGAATTTGAGGCCATGTGATGAATCTTGTCTTATAAAGTATGCTGATGCATTTGACAAGAAGGTTGCATACTATTTGAGGGATAAAAACCCTGACACTTTGAGGTAGGCCTTTACCATGGCTCTGTAAATTGAGAACAACATTAAAGTAGTTGGAAAACCTCATAAGAGGGAGGGTGTTAAACTGATCAACCCAAATAAGCCTTAATCGAGTAAGGTTGTGGATCTTGAGGAAGTTGTAAAGAATTTGGTTGGAGTTGTCAAAGAAATATCTTACAAGCTAGCCAAGGTAGAGAAAGGAATTGGATAAGGTTCTCAAGGTCAGCATATGCAACAAGGACAAGACAGATTTGTAAATCACCCAGAAATGATCAAAGATTTGATGACATAGGTAAATGACCCATGGGAGCTAGATAACCACAAAGCTAGGAAAATTGAGTAGTGCCTAATCCTCTAAATGCCGAGTTCTGTTGTTGGTGAAGATCATGAAATTGAGTGGTGTGATAACTGTTTCTTGCCACATTATCCATGTGAAGTAGATCAGCAAGTTGAAGAAGTTGATGATGATGATAACACTTGATGATGATGCATGCATGATGGTTTCCTCTATGAGTTCATAGTAGGGAGCAACCTCAACTAAGCTGATGAGTGCCAGAACTATTAAAGATTTCTAGGATTGCATTCACCAAGTATTACCTCTTCCTCCCACTCATACTTCTGAAATTGATATGGTGCAAGATTTTGAACTTCCTAATAATGATTTTGAGTACCTAAGAGCTCTAATGATTGAGAAGTATGATGGAGGGATCCCTTTTGAGGAGGATAGGTAGTTGTTAATGAATGTTGTGGTTGGCCATGAAAAAGAATATAATACTAGGAGTAAGGTTTCCAAAGGGGCAGGGCCTCAGGCTAAACCAAAAATTCCAGTGCTTACTAGTATCCCAAAAGAAAATCCAAGGAAAGATGCATCTAGAAAAGGCCTTGTTGTCTCAAGTAGAACTTGTGTCCCTCCCCATGCTCAGACTATAAAAAATCTTGTGCCATCAGATGAATTTGTAAACCTTCCTCCTAACACTGCATTACCCAAATATGTTCCTTGTGACATAGCCCAAATCTTGAGTTAGATCAAGATTTTTGTTCCTATTGTTGAGCTGCTTAGGATTCCTGAGCACAAGAAGAGGGCATTTGATTATTTGGGATTGAAAGAAAAGAAAAGTACCCCAGGAAGAAATGTAAACATTGTGGAGACTCCTCCAATCATTGAAGAACTAGAAACACCACTAGCATTAGAAGATCTTGGGGAAGTACCTGAGGTTTATTTGGGAACATATTTGGTTGAGTCTCAATTGAATTTTGATCAATTTTTTACAACTCTAATAATTAAGGAAAAATTGTTGTATAATTGTATGTTTGATTTGGGAGCATCATACAATTTCATTCCTCTTGAGGTCATGAATGAATTGGATATCAAAGTGATAGCAACATATGGAATATGTACTGCCATGGACTCTAGAGAGGTGTCAGTTGTTAGATGTGTTAAAGGATTGGTGGTACAACTTGCAACTTATCTGGGTAAGAACTTGAAACTTGATGTTGTTATTGTGGATTGCCCTGCCAAATGGGGTATGTTGTTGTCTAGAAAATGGGTTGCAAGTGTTGGTGGGAGTGTTCAAATGGATATTTCCTATGCCACCATCCCGATTGAGGGAAGCCTTTTCAAATTGTATGGGGAAAAGAAAATGTTATATCTTATTGCGGACCCCGACAATGCTTCTTTTGAAGTATTGCATGCGGATATTAATATTGATAACTCGTGAGTTATGTTACTTTCAAGGAACATGAAATTGATCAATGCGGTATCATGAGCGGGATGATTTTCCGGGATTTTATGTTTTATGCAACCTTAAAGAATGTTAAAAACTTGCCCGGGCATGAGGGGTAAGCCTAAAAAAGTGTGGTCGAGATAGCGACTTGGATGGAAACGAGAGACAATCATATGACCAGCTGTTAAAGACATATCAGGACTATTTAGCATGGTCATATCTAGAATGACAGCACTTAAATAATTTCCTTGATTGTTTTCTTTGAATCAGAGTTACTCACAATTTTCAAAGTATATAGTTCTTTGTTCTTGTGTGCTTTTGTGTTTTGTTCATTCTAGTCCTTGGTGACCTAGTTTTTCTGGTTTCTCGGTTCATTTTTTGGAGGATGGTTATGGATGTTCTTCTCTACTAGCTTATCCTTGAACTCCATTACCCAATGGTTTATTTTTGCACTTGTTCTGCTATTTGTTCTTATAGCACTCGCAAGGAGTGCCCATCCCCGAGTCGGAGCCGATGTTGGTGCTCAAATTAGTCTTGCCCCGTTTGTCATTTAATTTCCTCAGTTTGCGGCCTCTGTCATGTTTTGTCTCCCGTGTTGGTGCTTGAAGACTTTGTCCTCCATTTGGTTGCCATGATCAGTCCCTTCCTTAGTCGAGGATCACTTAAAGGTCCAAAATTTGTTTTTCGTTCCTTTGTCCATTTGAAAGAGTCTATAACTTGGTCGTAAAACTCAGGATTTTCCTTTCCCTTCATTTTCCACAGTCACATTTTGTTGTCCCTATCTTTTGCATCCCAAATATATGTGAAAATGTGATTGGATGCAGCTTGGAGGATCACATTTGGGCCTTATAACATTTCCAAGTTCTTTGTCCTTAAAGAAAGATTCATTTCAAGCTCAAATGGTGATTTTCCTGAATTTTACGGTTTGACGGGTGTATTTTTCCCAGTCAAATTTACATCTCTACATCAGTGGAAACATGGTCATTTTTGGTTGGATGTGGCTTGGTGGGACACTCTAAATACTTTGTGGCTCACCTTAACCCAAAATTTTTCCACGCGGAAGAACGACGCTCGTTTGAAAATTCACCTTTTGGTTTGGCCTTGGAGTTGCATCGGGGGACACGTGGAGGATTCTACTACTTTTCCTAGACTTAGACAAATTTTTCATGTAGTCGGTATAGTTTTTGTGGGCCACAAACATGTGGTGGGCTGGTGCTCATTTGAGGATCCGCCTCAGGGTCCCACCATAACAATTACGACAGGGGACAGGTGGAGGTTTCCGCTGGCTCCGCTTTGTACTTAAACTTTTCAAGCAACTTCCTAAAGGGCTTGGGACATGTGGAGGGACCGCACATGTTTGGGGTCTCTAATTTTTGGGACCATCTCAAAATGTGCCATTGAGACATGTGGCAGGGGGAAATGGAGAAACGGAGCTTCGGGGTTATTTAAGGTTTTTTACCTTTTGTAAAAAGGGATAAAATTGTAAGTTAAAGCACGACCCGAAAGGAAAGTAATGCCAGTGTTGAATAGTCAAAAATAGAGGTGTGGGCCGCGGGGAAAATGTGGAATTTTTTCCTTTTTGGAAAATAAGTATAAAGTGAAAAAATGAAGTGCAGGTCCATTGGAACCCACATCAGAAGCTAAAGGCGAAGGGCAGAGATGAGTTACGGGGAAAATTTGGAAAATTTTCCTTTTCCAAAAATGAGGTAAAATAGCAGAATCGAGCCATGGTTCCTCTGGGACCCACATTGGGACATGTGTCAAGCCTGTTTTCTAAGGGCGGAGGCGTAGAAAAATGTCAAAATTTAACTTTTTCCAAAAGTTATAAAATGTCAAAAGGTTCTCCCAAGCCCGTTTCCAATCACATTTTTGCCATGTGGAGGGCTCAAATTAAAAGTTGAAAGGCAAGATCAATGGTAGTTGTGCATTTCATTTGATTTTGCCACCATTGAAGCTCTAAGATGTTTGGAGATGCATTTTTGCATCATTCTTCATCAAATTTTTGTCGCATTTTGGTCTGTAAAGTTTAATTGAATCAATTTGGGAGCTCAATTTGTAAATCTGAAGTACTTTTGAAGTGGATTTTTTCTCGGGCTTGTGCAAAAATAGAAAATTCTAGATCTAGAAGTTGCAGAGTAAAATTTTGGAGGGAAAAAGGAAGAAATGATGAGGTTGTAGGTGTAAAAGGTGAAAAAGGAGTTACCTCGAGAACGAAATCGATTACCTATCAGATCCAGTTGTGCAGAGCCTCCAGAAAATGATTAAAAGGGGAATTTCTTACATGATAGAATTAGAATGATTAAAAGGAGTTTTAAAATGGTTATGGCATGGCATCCTAGTCATTAGTCGAGGGTCTAAGAAACATGATCAATTCATGATTTGCCACCTTGGCTAGATGTGAGTGTGAATTTGTTAAATGTCACTTTCTATAACAAATTAGTAGCAAGCAAAGGTCCCTCGAATATTCTTATTTTTGGGGAAAAAATTTGGGGTGAATGAAATGTATAAATGCAATGAGAATACTCTTGCAAATGGTTGGAGTTTGAATTCTTGAGAAAAATTTGAGAAATCCGTCTTCCCGAGAGACCAAAGCCGAGATTACCTATTATTTTCTTCTATGTTAGATTTTTTGTCGTGTCAAGTTGGTTGCAGATGTATAGCCATTGACAAGCACTAAGATTTCTCTAGAAGCTTTCCCCTACTGATGAATCTAAGAAATTTTGGAATTAATTTGTGTCTAATCTCTAGCAATTTTGTGTCTACTTTATTTTTAGAATGTCTGTAAATAGTTTCTTTCATTCCTATTGCAATCTTATACTGAAATTTTTGTGAAATCACACAGGATCTCATCCCTATGACAATCTAATGGTATTTTCAATTTCATTTCAAGAAGATCCTTCATCTTGGATGAGATAAACAAATTTAAAATCAATTCACTATCATTTTTTGATAAAGATTGTCTGTAAGTATTCGGTGTACCTTAGGCATGATTAATCAGAAACTTTAGTGTTTAATTGAGTCTTCTAATTCGATCCTTCATGTTGGAGTCTCAAAGATTATGTGAAAACGTGCTGATCTGGGCCTCCATTGAAGCACACCTTCTGGTTGAAGGAACATCTTGATTCTGCTAAAGCTTTTGTTGTGAAGTTGTTCATTATTGTGAAGTCCCTCCAAAGATCTGGTATAATCAACTTTATCTTGCTTCATCTCCCACCAAAATCATTTAAAAACCATTGATCCACCTTGAACTACCCCTATTTTCCCTGTGTATCAACAAAGGAACAAAATCTACTTGCAAAAATATGCAAAACAATCAGGATTTCTTAATGTCTTTAGTAACCTTTGCCTTGTATTGAAAATATCTCCATAATCTGGAAGTGACAACTCATGAGAGTCAGATTTGGTGTGTTGATCATATTTTCCCAAGGTCTTCTCTATAAAATTTATGCAAAAGAAGGATTTACCAACATTCTTCAATAACAGAGGTTACAAAATAGGTTCTCTTACCTTGGTTGAAAGGCACAACCTAAAATAGTTAGGATAAGATCACATCCTTTTAAGGTGCTACCCACTTCTTCAAATCTTGAGTGCTAAAAAGTCAGATAGATTGCTTCCTAGCTACAAAACGACATACATAATCATCTATCTACCTCTAAGTGTCTTGTCAAATCCATGATGCTACTCGGCCTTTGAAGGAGATTAAATCTAGGTACCAACACGCTACTAGCGTCATTTCCGGGGAATTGATTTACGTTGCACGGGGAGTATTTGAGGTCCGAGATTTATTTGTGCAAAGAACACGCTTCTAGTGGGGCCTTCTTCCTCATGCTCATTGAGAACTTTTTTATCAAGTTGGGTCTCTTCTTCTCTATACTCCTCTTCACCTTCCACATTGATAATAGGTAATGATTCTTTTTCACACACAGTCCGTATGACATTCCTTCCTCCTTGTTGTCATGATATGTCATGATCTTGTGCCTTATTATTGTTTTCTTCTCTGGGGCTTGGCTTGATCAGTGACATTCTTGGTGACCTCCTTATAGGTTGGGATGCCCAGCGCCACTTCCCTATGTCTTTGTTCTTCTCCTCATCTTTCTCCCGAACCCCTGTTCAACCGCACCATGTTATTCTTTTCCCGTTATATCTTCACACAAATTCTTGATACTGTAGTTCACTATCTTATAGCACCATGATATAGCACACCATTATCTTCCATATCCTCCTCATCATCATTGGGTTTTCCTCTTCTTTTGTCCATAGAGGGGTTAGCTCGCGCTCCTCCCCTGGTCCTAATTGTACACTATCCCTTTGGCAACTCGAGATTTTAAATTTTTCTTCAATTTACTTGTCATTCACCAATCTAGGATTAAGGTAGATGTATACCTTAGCTGCATCAATCTTCCCTACTACCAAAGTCATATAATTTATAATGATATCATCGATATCACCATCTCAATGTAATCAGACTTACCAGGGTAGATTGTATGGTAATTGTAGTCTACCTTGTCAACATCAAACCTAAGATTTCACACATCTGAAAATATGTTCAATGAGGCCTGGAAGTAGTGCACTATAAATGCATAAGGAAACTTGCACCATGGGCTCCACTTACCAATCTTCATGTAAAACCTCCCAATGCAGTAGTGTTGGTAGACCAAAACTCTGCCTTCCCATCAACCATTATAGGTAAGTTTCTCAGTATGCACTATTCATGCTCAAAATATTTGCACATTATTTTGTACCACATTTCAAACCTGATTTTTAAGCACTGCCTATGACTCCATCACAAGTGTAATTTTCAAATATTTCAGCTAGCAAATTCTTCTCGGAGTAGGTAATGCCACATTTTGTCCTTAGGTCCATCTAGAACCCTAATCTCTACAAATACAATTGAAAAGATGACTGCACCCCATGATATCTTATTTCCCACACACGCTTCCTCCATAATTTCTTCGAAATGAATGCAAAAATATTATAGATAGTACCATCTGCCATTTTCTTCACAATGTGGAGCCATTTCTTGTTTACTTAGCTCCATCTCTCTGGTTATTCAACTTAGTCAAGAGATGCGTTGTGATTTAACAACAATAGGGTCACTTACCTTTGAGATATCCATCATGCACCCTCATTTTTGGTATACCACCTTGATAGCGAGTGGCCTCCACACCTAATTCATCATCTATATCAATGGTAATTTTAATACCTGAGATCCGTAATCCTATAAGTTTCCTAATTAGAGATGCGGTGATTCATACTTGCCTTCCTACGAAGTAGAAGTCCTCATGGAATCTTGACATCATCCATTGATAAATTCTTTCTGGTTTACAAAAGTATGATAACTCATAAATCTACAAGACTCCATCTTTCTCCAAAGTCTTGTATCCTTCATTGTCATAGATTGGTTTATCACTCTCTTTTCACAAATTGGTCTATTTTATCAATTCATTCTCTATCTAGTCCTTGTTTGCATTGGTGTGATGGTTATAATCACTCACCTTGCTTTTGTGAATGTGGGATTCCAAATCATGCCCCATGATTACACCCTTGGGATAATTTATTTCTAAAAATATTTCCTCGGGCACTCCTTCTACTTATTCCTCTAGTTCCTTCTACTTCTTGCTCCTTGTGGCTGTTGTAGGTGCTCTTTTTGGTGCCATTACTAACTTACACAACTTATCCTTTCCTTTTTCTACCTTTTTCTACCTTTGTTACCCTAAAATTATGTGCCATAGCTATAATTCATTTTTCCAAACCCTACTCTTCACACCTTTTTCTCTCTCTCACAGTTCTCACAAAAGAGATCCACTATGGCCATGACCAAATTCAACTAGTTCAATGTACTTCTCGTATGTAATCACACTTTACTCTTGTTCACACTTAAATTCACTATTCAAATAATCGAAAAATCAAACATACAAGGTAAGAATGAAGTCATTTGTAATATTTTTATAGATTTTCAAAATTTTCCTTATTTATTGCTCCTCACCTACCACCATACCCACCTTTGATTTTGTTTTTTCACTTTTTCAACATTTTCACTTCCTTCTTCTATGCTTTTAAACGTAACCTTCTAGTGTACCATACTACTTCTCGAGGCCACAAAACTACTTACGTATGTTTCCATGCGTAAATATACATAATCCTTTGTGCCTCATACCTAGTATTTCACGATGTCGCTCCCTACCTTGCATTACACATCGCATGAGTCCTTTTCTCACGTGTGGTCTTCATTTGAGAAATTTCCTATATGATAAAAATCATTCTTAGCACATGTAGCACCTTTTCAACTAGCATCCATATATCACACCTGTACCTATGTAATCATTTCCAACACACCAACCTATATATAAAATTTCAACACAAAAAGATTTTTTTTTCTATTCTAAACACTTCACCTACATCTGGTTCACCCCACACTAAAATTATGTGTAGTTCACTACGCTTGAAATCAATAGATAGTAATCATCTTCTTACACACAAGTGCACTTATTAAAATAAAACAAGGAAATAAAAATAACATGCATAACAACAACGAATGGAAACCCATGAAAAGGAAAATCTAATCTAAATGGAAATACTACCTTGTTATAAACACCACGAAGCTTTATTTATATTATGGCTTTAACCTACTCTCATTGAAGTAACTAAGAAACATGGTGCCATTTAGCAAGTGCAACTGACATGCACTTGATTCAAGTATCTTGGTTACTACAAAATGTCCCAACCAATGCACTTTCAATTTTCTGGGTAGTGCATAAAATTGAAGTCATAGAGAAGGACCATATTTCCAACCTCAAATGTCTTGTTCTTAATGTGCCTATCATGCCATGCCTTGTGTCTTGCATTCTCAGTATTCAGGCTCCAATGCGAAATACTGTGCCTCTCATCTAATTGTATTAGTTTATCAATGCACTCTTCAACATCCTTCTCATCATCAAGTCCACATATGCACGTAATACATAGGGATGGTAACATGAATTCAACTATTAGTAATGCTTCCGCACCAAACACCAATTGAAAATTATGGCCTTATTCAATCTTTTATAAGTGGTCATATATGCCAAAAGTACAACTGACACTTTATCATGCCAGTCTTTTCTTCTAATGTTACATATTTTTGTCAATGTATGTCCCAAGATCTTGTTGAAATTTTATGTAGTTCCATTAGCTTGTGGGTGATAATAATTAGTCTTATGATGTGCCACCATAAAATCTTCCAATAATATTCTTATTGTCTTATTCAGAAAATGAGTTCCTCTATCACATTTCCAAATTAATGGTAAGCCTTATCTACTAAAAATATTTTCCCAAAGAAACCTTGATGCTATAGTTGCAGTATAATCCTTCATAGGTGCTTCCTCTACTCACCTTGTCAAATAGTTTATAAAAGTAATAATGTAACATGCACAAGTCCTATGCATGGGTGGTGAAATATGACCTCAAAGTTTAATATCCCACTTATCAAAAGGTTTTGTGCTTTAATCGGCTGAAGTGGTATCTCATGTCTATATCCAAAGTATTTCCATGACACTGAAAATGATCAGATGCCTTCATGTATTCCTTGGTATCTTTGTAAAAAATTTCCCACAAAAATCTAGCCATAAGGATGTTGTACACAGTGGCATCACTAGTGTAATGACCACCTACTATTCCACCATGAGCCTCCTTCATAATAGTGTTGTGTTCATGTTCAAGAACACAATGATACAAGACTTCATCACAACCCTACTTTTATAAATATCCACCAATAAACTAATAAGGTGCCACATGTATAATAAGCTTCTTTTTCTCTAATATCTTCATTCCTTTAGGAGCTTATCCACTGCGTAAAAAATAATACAATATCCTCCAATTCTATGGGCACATGATTCAATCTAAACAACTATGCATCCGAAATAGTATTTTCGATGCTCTACATGTTCTTGCTAGGATTGATTCTTGATAAATAATCGCCCGAATTTCCATTTCCTAGTTTCAAACAACGATGAAATCAAATTCTTGAAAAATAAGTATCCATCAAAAATGCACCTTTGCAAAAAAATATTGTTGACTAAGTACTTGAGTTCCATATGATCTGTATAGAAAATAAATAGAGTAGCCAATAAGTATTGTCTGAACTTATGCAATACATAGATCATAGACAAAGCTTCATGCTTAGTAGTTGTGTAATTCTTCTCTATGGGTGTCAACTTCCTACTTGTAAAACAAATAGGATGATCCACAATCCCTTCTCTTGGTTGTGCCAACACTGCACCTATCATCATGCCAAAATCATCAACATGAACATGAAAGGGCTTATCCCATGAAGGAAAATGCAATATAGGTGCAGTAGTTAGCCTCTCCTTTAGTGTCTCAAACTCTTGTTATTGCATGTTACCCCAATAAAAATTTCCTTAAGCCTTATGTAATTCTTCCGAAGGTGCAACAATCTTTGCATATCCTTTTATGAATTTCTTGTAGTATCCTGTATGTCCTATAAATCCATGCACCTCACTTTGATTAGTAGGTTCTTCTTAACCTAAGATCATAACTATCTTGGAAGGGTCTACCAATAATCCTTCCTTACAAATGATGTTCCCAAGTAAAATTCTGAAATGTGCTACAAAGATACAATTTTTAATGTTGAGATAAATTCTCAAATTTCTACACATCTCAAACGAAGCCTGAAATTATCACAATGACCCTAAACTAAACCATACACCATTCATTCATCTAAATATACTTAAGAATTTATGAATAAATTCTTGAAATTCCTACATAACAATGCGTGAGAACACTACTGGCACATTTTTCAATCTAAAAGGCATAAATCTATACATAAATCTACCCCACTCATTAGTGAAAGTGGTTTTATGTTGATATCCTTTCATGATGCGTACTTGGTGATAACTTGAAAATCCATCTGTAAAAGAATATATCTCGCGCATAGTTACAACTTCAAGGATATCTTCTGTGAAAGGGGTGGGAAAGGGATCTATGACACATGAAGCATTTAAATCTTTGTATTCCACACAAATCCTAATCCTCCCATCCTTCTTAATGCTTATGACCATGGGGCTGACCCATTCAAACTCTTCAATAGGATAAATTATTCTAGACTTGAAATTTCTTCCTTCACCTTTACGTGTAGATTAGGATTCATATTACAATGAATCTTCCGAACCGGGTGCGTGGATTATTTTATCTTGGTATTTATCTATCCTAAATAAGGGTGCACACCTTTTAACTCATGATATCCTAAAGAAGGGTGTACAAGTTCTGAAATTCTCACAAGATCTCAATAATCTTTGTTACTTCTTGCTCTAACTAGTAATCACCAATGATGGCTTCCTTGGTATCATCTTTTGTACCAAAGGTAACCTTATTTATTTTCACAGAGCATAGTATATGTGTTCCTTCTCATCTGTAGAATCCATTACCTCGCACACACCTTCAGTGTGGCTAGTATTCAAATTTTCAACTTCCTCATCATCAATCATATATACCAGTTTACCCTTCTCTTTTTCTTTCCAGGTGTGACCCATTTGTACTTCTTCTATCTCCTCAAGATCAAGGTGTGCCTTGAGATCGCCAATAGTGTGTAGGGCATAGCCCCTCTTTGAGACAACAAAGTGAAACTAGTTTATTGCTATTCTATCAAGCAGGAATCTGTGCAAATCTACACTATTCTAACTTCAAGGGGTTTGGGATCTCATCCCAGTAGAGGTAGTTCAACTATGAATAGAAATGTAAGAGGGAAGGAACAGAGGAAGGTAGATCTAAAGGGAGAAAAGAAATGAATTCCAAGACAGAAAGGTCGGAGGGTTTATGCTTTGGGCTGGTAGTAAATAGAGCCAAACTTACTTGCATAAACAAACAAAGCAATACTGATGAACATATGATGATAATAAGAATGAATCCAACAGAATAGAAACATAGATCTAACTTAAGAAAATCTGATGCAAATAACACATATATTGAGCACAAAGTCTGAACATATATATTAATATCTCTTCTGTTACAAGAAAGCACAAAGTCTTTCTCTCTTCACCTCTTTTTCATATAAAAATATCCACTTGGAATACAACAAGTATTCCAGTATTTATAGAAGAAGAGGAGGAAAGAAGACAAAAAGAAACCAACCACTTTTTATAAAATATCTACAAAATATCTAAAAAGTCAAAAGTTGACTTTGGGCAAGTTTTTGGATGGCAACATCCCATGATGCAACATGGATGATGTCATCGTAAATGCCAACATACTTTTTAAATATTTATTACAAAATCAATCAAAGCGTACATATGAGGAGAAACTACTCCTCATCATCTCTCGACTTAAATGGAATGTCTTGCTTTTGATCGGGAGAGGTGATGTGACACTAAGCTCGGTATTCCATAAACTTGCTGATCATTGTCTAAAGTTGATTATGATCTGGACCCTTGAAATGGTCTCCAATAACTTCACAAGTTTCTTTTTCAGTCTTGAGCTTGTCAGGTTGTCAGTGTACTCTTCGCATGCCTCAATCAAGAATCCAATGAAATCACGGCAAGCTAGAAGGTTATTGATTGATTCTCGGTCAAAAGTGACCTCTAGCGCCAAACCTTGGGTTGTGATAGCCTTGAAGAGCTGGATTGTATCATCTGCCTCCCTCAAGGTGAATGATTCACTGAGCATCTCTGGAGCCATCTTTGTAATCATCTACTCCATGTTGTATTTTGCATCTAGGGCTTCATCCTTGATTTTATCTATCCTCTCAGGATATATTCCATTTGATCAACCTGATAATCTAAAGTGACGAGAGATTTGTTATGTGCTCATGGGTGATCGATGACACCGACCTTTAATAGGTCATTGGACTGAACAATTAGCCATTACTTGGAATGTTTCATGTTGTAATATGGCATTATCCAACTCCTCGAGAGGGATCCTACTACTGCTTGTAGCTCTTTATTTTCCTAATCTATACCCCGAGTAGAGTCCTATGAATTTCTTGATTATTTCCTCACTATCTCTGAGGATTCACTCTATCCAGGAGGACACTGCCATGCCTTGTTCACCAATCTTGGCGTATTCATTTATCTTATCCTGACTAAGAACTTCAGTAGGTTCAGCGGCAGTCATAGGAGGAGTGTTGCCCATTCTCTATAAAGCTTGGAGGAGATGTTTGTTTTGCTCCTTAAGTATTCTCTTCTCCTCTTTGCTTCTTGAAGCTTCTTGCAGAGGGCATCTATGGTAGATAAGGCCTCTCCTTGTAGGCTCTCAGATGAGGTTCCCATCGTGACTTGGGTCACTGTAAAGTCTGTAGGAGACAAATCTTTCTTTTCTTTGGTGGGATCGGATATGCAATCTCCATGACTCTCTCTCCTGAAACACTCTTAGAGAAGCGAGTTATAGATTTTTTCTTCTTGGGTCCCTTCTTGGAATGACAAGAGAAGTCCATGGGTGCTTATGGAACCTTTCTCTTGAGTTGACCCAGATGGTCAAAAATCTATCTTGGACTTATGGGAGAGGAGTAGAGAAATGGAAGAAGAAAGAGGGGTGAAAGGGGAAGAAGAAATAGGGAGAAACGTTGAGAACTTGGTGGTGGCAACTAAAGAGGCTGCTTGCTTATGGGGAAGAGTTACTACAGGAGAGAAAAGGACATGGAGGTGGAAGGGATCGATAATGGGATGGAGGAACACTAGGTGACAGATCACAAGAGAGAGGAGAAGATGGAAGAGGGGAGATGGAAGGGAGGAAGGGAGAGAAGAAGAAACATCCATTGGAATAGATGTTACTACGAGGGGGGAGGAGAAGGAGTGGAAGAAGGAAATGGTGGGTACATGGAGTTGGAGCTGTGACCACATCTGAGTGGATGTGTCCATGTTGAAACTTTGGTGGTCTCTTATTCTTTACTTAGAGACACTAGGTCGATAACTTGCTTCTTTGAAGAAAGTAGGAGGGATTTCAGGAGTTTCTTCCTATTTTCTTGGTTCTCCCTCCTTATCTTTTCCTTTTCCTTTCAGCACTTGGGCCGTTCTTGGAGGCGCTCTACTGAAGGAGAAGTAGTGAAATCTACCGAGGTAGGTGAGACCATTCTATTTGCACCAATGTTCGGTGCGCTGCAACATGGGCTTGACCCTTTCCTGAATGGTCTTTGGTGCCTTGGCTCTGTCGATCTCTATGAATGGCCAATCATCCCCATCATGTCAAGGTAAACTTGATCAATTTCTTGATCAAGTTCTTGGAATCCTTTTGGAACGATGGTGACACCATAATGAATGATTTCCTCTAGAGCCAGCCGGGAGTGATCCTTTTTCCTGATATCTATTTCATGTGTGTCAAAGTTGATGTAGATGTCCTCGATCTCAGGAACATGGATAGGATCAATTTTTTCCTTTGGGAGGCAACCCTGCAATCAAAGGTAGGCCTAGCTGGGAATTTGTGCTTTAGATTCAGCAATTCAAGCTCGGCATACATTTCCCGTGCTTTGGCCAGTGTGGTGTAGGTGTATCGGCCCATAGTAAGGGGGAATGAAATTTCCATGCATTTCTCATGGTATGTGATCAATTGTCTTGACAACTCCAAGAGAATCAGCTTGGGCCCTGCATACCTTGGTAGCTTTGTTGGTTCACCTTCGAAATTCACTGCCCTAAGATATGTGAATGTGGGAAACTAAGTGAACAATGCTCCCCACTTCTTTGTGACAGTGATCACACTCGGGCTAGTTCGACCATGTCTCATATTTGGCCTCAATAGGTAGATCACCTCATAGAAGAAGGCATCGTTGATTTTTGAGAACTAAGGGGATGTTGTTCTCAAGCCTTAGCTCTAGGTAGTATTCATATATTTTGACTTGGGGCCATACCCCATTCCGAGCTAGGCCTGTGAAATATCTCGTTGATGTTGCAGCGTATACAACGTAGGAATTCATATAGAACTTCCCAGTTGTCATGACCTATTGAAGTTGTTGGGAGATGGTGTTTGATGATTTCTCCCCAGCCAAAATGTTGATCGGTACATTCTTGCTCATGGTCTCTAAGTACCTCAAGCATCCATTTATGGAAATAATGGGCATCAGGAAGCCCAAACACTCTACTCAAGAAGGTGATTGTATCACTCAGTTCCTCATTGAAGTCACTGCGGTGGATGGTCTGTGGCCATCTGCTCACCAACTTTTTGTTCTTAAGATATAGCTCATTCATCATTTGCATACATTTGTCCTCATTTTCATCCCATGCCTTCTTGCAGTCTTCTAGGCTTATGGTGACATATTACCTATGATGAGGAATGCCCAGGGTTATTTCAAAGTGATGAGCAGTTAGGTCGATGATTGTATTTCCTCTTTATCTTTGACACATCTTGTGTCCTTGTTATAGCATCGAGCCACCAACATGATGAACTCGTTATTTACAACACTTACTGGTAGCCCAGCTACAAAGTGTAATCCACTGCCCACCAGTTTGTTCATCCAGGGGCCACTAGTTGCCTAGTTGGTTCTGCCCAGAAGTCTTCCATATCAATGTGCCCAAGCTCAGAGTCTCTGATATCGAGATCACTCTCTGCATATGAGTTAGGCATCCTGAATTTCTGATATTTGTACTTCATCTCTTGTTCTATCAACTTTGCTTTTCCTTTAGACTTGGTTGGCTTTTTGCTTGATGAAGACATGTGTGAGCTCGAGGATGGCTATTGTTGTTCTACAAGGAGAATCAAGGAGGTCCAACACAGAAGAGCCATGTCAACCATCATGTTATCCATAATAAAATCTTATAGAAAGAAGAATGAGCAATTATAAGGCTTAGGGCGCAAGGCGCAAGTTCACAACATGCTGCAGAGGCTTAAAAAGGCTGGGGCACACTTTTGAGGATGTCAACATGTAAAAAGGTGCGCCTATGTTGACAGGAGAAAAGTTGCACCAAAGGTTATAAAGGGTGCACTTTTAAGAGTTGCATACAAAAGGTTTTAGTGCAAGGAGAAAGGTGTAGGGGCGGATTTTACAACACACAACATGCATGTTGATGTTAAGGGATGTGTGCCTGCGCCTTTAGGAAATTGGATCTTTTTTTGGGTGCTAAAAAGGATGGTGTTGCATGGCTTTTAAGTGCACCTAAGGTGTAATTTTGGAATATGTTGCAAAGCAATTCAATGCACCAAAGGAAAATGCTTGGATGGATTTGGAGCACACAACATCTAATGTTGATGTTGTGTAGGATGCTGCCTGCACGCCTTTAGGAAATTTTCTAAGTGTTTTTAACTTAGCGTTGGGTTAGGGATATGTTGCAAGTGAGGATAGTGCGCCAAGGCATGACTGTGGGGGTTGTAACATGTAAAAATAGTGTGCCAAGTTTTTAGTGGTTTCTTTGCAATTTCTCATATTTCCTCTCTTTTTTGGTTTTTTTAAATGGTAAAGAGAGGTTTTGCAACAAGATAATAATAGGAGAAATGGCCTTAGGTTTTTTCAGAGGCAGGGGCCTTCCAGATTTGTAGATCTGGAAGGAGAGGAAAAGTGGTTTCAAATGGTTATGGATTGTTAGGTTTTTCATTTTTAGATTTAACCTTTTGGTTTATAACAACCCTAAAACCTAACAATAACCAAGAAACAAAAACCATAAAAACAACAAGGATGATAGAAGCCACTTACCTAGTTTTATAAAGGATGAAGGATGATGTTGGGGTCCACAAACTCGAAAAATGGCATGCGGGGGTGACTAGGACAGCTGACAAGTGTGAAGAAATACTTTTCACAATTTTCAATTCGTGAAAATGATAGGTGTTGAGCACCTATTTATAGAAAACCTGGCATTAATTATCTCACCAACTTTCTTTTGGCATAGTTTTCAGAGTGTCGACACGGGTTTAAATGTGCCTTGGCACAAGTTTATTAGCATCGACATAAAATTTTTAGCGCCTTAAGCGCACATTCTATGATGTCAACACAAAATTTCCCGCGCCTTAAGCGCACATTTTTTGTGTTGACATGATACTTTCAGTGCCTTAGCACACTTTTTAGGCACATGTTTAATGATGTTGACATGTCATTTCCTAGTGCCAAAGGGTGCAACTTCATAGATGTTGACATGTTATTTTGGGCGCCAAAGGATTTTCTAAGGGGCACATTTCATGGTGTTGACACAACATTTCTTGTGCCCAGTTCAAAAAAGGTAAAAATGGCTAAGTTCTTAAAACTTGATTTTGGAAGGGAGTTTTAGGCCATTTTGAAATGTTAATCGAGACTTCTTCAGGGGACCAAAATAGAAATTTTGGTATGGTTATCTGCAAAATTTCCCTTGTCAATTTTATAGGATAACAACTGGCTCTTTCTGGGGACTATCTTTAAGTGAAACTTAAGGGTAGAGAATCCCAGGATTTTACGTGCCTATCCATTGGGTTAGAGAGTCAAAAACAAGGGTGACCAAAAAGGGAAGAAAGGGAACACACAACAAATAAAAAAAACACAAAAAAAAGAAAACACACGACAAAAGTAATTTGTACAAAGAAGAGAGCAAGCTCTACTTCCTGAAGATCTTTAGGTGTTACCCACTATAGGGAAGTGGGAGCTCGGTTCCATCCAGATATGAGAGATAGAAACTATTCTCTCCATTGAGTTGCTTGATCTTGTATGGCCCTCTCCAAAGAGAGTCAAACTTTCCATGCATACCTTTTCGGTTCTCTTTGTTTGTCCCACAGAAGGACAAGATCCCCTACTTGGAAATCTCTCCTAGCTTTCTTGTCGAACAACCTCTTGACTTGATTATGATGTTCAGTGATCTTTTGACCACTTTCACTCACTTTTCTTCAAGTTCCATCAGGTACATAATCCTCTTTTCAAGAGAATTCTGAAAAGTTTCATCTTCGATTGCTCGAGCCAAGTGTAAAGTAGGAAGTTCTACGGAGATAGGGATTTCAGCATCGGTCCCATATAACACTTGAAAAGTGACATGCCGAGAGATCTCTTTGGAGTGATACGATCCACCCACAAAGCATCATATAATGATTTGTGCCAGGACCATTGGTTTTCATCAACTAGCTTCCGTATGATAGTTACCAGGTTCTTGTTGCTAGATTCTACTGACCATTTCCTGAGGGTAATAATAGAAGCATGAGCCAAGGTTATTCCGTATCCATAGAAAAAACCAATAACTTCCCATGAAGAGAAGTTGGAAGTGTTATCAGCAATGATTTTGTGTGGGATGCCAAATCTCATGATAATATTTTCCTTGATGAAGTTACAAACAACTTCAGAAGTGGCATGTTTGATAGGTATGGCCTCCACCCATTTCGTGAAGTAATTCATTGTTGTTAGGACATAACTATGTCCAGCACTCGATTGAGGATTGAGTGCTCCAATGAAATCAATTCCCCATTTTCTGAATGGTTCATCGATGATGACGGGCCTGAGGGGAAATGCAGCCAGCTTTGGTTTGCCAATGATATTTGGCAAAGTTCACATTTCGCTACCCAAGTGGTTGCATCCTGAAATAGCATTGGCCAATAGTACCTAGCCGAATGATTTTATGTCATTGTCATGGATGAGGAGAAGTGACCACCGTAGGCTGAGTCATGAAAACTCTCCAATAATTTTATCTGTTGTGGCTTATCAACACATCGTAGAAAAATGCCATCAATTCCACGTTTGTACAATCCATCATCCCATATGACATATCTTGTGGCTCTGAGCTTTACCACTCACTTTTCCTTAGTGGTTAGGTGAGTTGGGCACTCTCCATAGGTGAGAAAGAATGTGATGTCAGAATACCATTCATCGTTGGTTGTGACAAACAGAACCATGGGTAAAGAATCCACTTTCTCAGTTCATTTTGTTCTTCATCAACGTGAGCAACTTTCTCTTCAGGTACCTCTGAGTCTTTATTTTCAGCCATTAGCTAACACAGGCCCTTACCCCTTACCAACTTGGTTGGTTTGATGTCTAGATCGTATTCTTGGACCTTTGTGATCCAATTCCCTCGTAAGCTCCTAACTCTGTTGAGTTAGGATAGACTTAACAACTGTGTCTGGAACCAACACTACTGTATGAGAATTCAGAATGTAGTAGTAGAAATTTTTTACTACTTTTACCATGGAAAAGGCATGCTTTTCAATTGTGACATCTTTAGTTCATGAGGCTTAAGAGGAGAGCTCATGAAAGCAATGGGGATTCAATATCCTTGGAGTTCTTTTGCATCAAGATAGTTGATACAGTATGCGCAGATGCATAACTGTACATGATGAAGTCTTTGCTGAAGTCAGGACACACCAGAATAGGGGCATGAGTGATGGAAGTCTTTATGTCTTCGAATGATGCCTTGCCTTCCTCACTCCATTGGAATGTTTGGGATCCTTTCATCATATTAGATATATGATGAGTCTTCTCAAGCAAAATCAGGAACAAAGTGCCTAAGAAAATTTACCTTTCGAAGAAAGAGTGAACACCAGTCTTGCTTGTAGGAAAAGTAAGGCTCTGAATAGCCTTGACTCTTTTGACATCTATCTTAGTTCCCTCTCTGCTGATGACATGTCCTAGCAGCTTTCCTTCGGTGACCCCAAAAATTGACTTCTTGGGATTTAGTGAAATCCCGTGCTCTCGGCATCTGATCAAGACTTGTTCTAAATGATCGCAATGATCACTTCATTTTTTGGAGAACATGGTCAGGTCATCTAGGTAAACTATGATGACCTTTCCCATCATACCTTTGAATGCAAAGTCCATTGCTCGTTGGAAGGTGGCACCGGCGTTGATTAAACCGAATGGCATTCCTGTTGTAGGTGAAGGTACCCCAAGGGTGGTGAATGTTGTTTTGAACTGATCTTCAGGCGTGACTTGAATTTGATTGTAACCTAAAAAACCATCAAGCATAGACAACATTTTTAAACCGGTTACTACTGTAGCACTTGATCCATTATCGGTAGTGGATAGTTATCCTTTAAGGATGACTGGTTCAAGTTGTGAAAGTCACGCATATGCGTATCTCACCATTCTTCTTCCACATAGGTACAATATTAGCAACCCAGGTACTGTGATGAATTGGAAAAATAATTCTTGCATCCAAGCATCTTCTGAATTTCAGCCTGGATGGTACCTGAGATTTTGGGGTTGTAATGCCTTTGCTTTTGATGAAAAGGCTTACATGTCATCCTTGAGTGGGATGTCGTGCGAATGTCCTTTGGCTTGAAAGACTTGAGATCAGCATAAGACCATGCTAATACATCCATGTACTTTTTCAAGCAACTTGACAAATTTTTGTTTCTCTTCGGGTGTACAACACTTCCCGATGTTCATGGAATGAGGATGTTCCATAGTACCCAGATTGATGGATTCAGTTTTCGGAGAAGAGGAAGGATCATCCTGTCACTTTTTCTTTAACAAAATGGTCATGATTATCAAATAATCATTCTAAGGAAACTAAACCTTTGGAATCTTATTTCCTTTGAGTTGTATCATTGTTTCTTTTTTAGATTCATGTGCTTGACTGGTGAGAGACTCATGACACGACATGTAGAAGTTGATCCATCGAAATGAAGCTCTTTGAAATTGTCAGCTTTCTCAAAAAAGTGATAAGTTGGTTGTCATCATTGAACACTTGCCAGTGTTGTGAATTATCTGGCACACTTGGGTGAAAAACCACCTCAATGGTATATGTATCATTTTTAACCTGGGTGAGGGAGCATGAGAGATGTTGAGATGGCCAATGAATCAGCCATGTCATTTTGAGCTCGTGGAACTGCTTTGATTGAGAAAGCATCAAACTCTTCGATGTTATCCCATACTGCATTGCGGTAGTGTCTGAGTCGGTCATTTTTACTTGGTATATCCCTTTTACCTGATTGACAATTAGCTCAGCATCACCTTGTACTTTTAGATTCTTGATTCCCTTCTCTTTTGTAGCTTGCATGCCAAGTAACAAGGATTCATACTCGGCAGTATTATTTGTATTGAAGAACTACAACTTGAAAGAAAAAGGGAAAATCTCCTCCTCAGGAGATATTAGAACAGCCCCAACACCGCATCCACTTGTTGCACAACTGCCATCAAACTGCAATGTCCACACTTTGTTGAGATCCTCTTTTTGGATGAGAACATCCATTTTATCTGAGTCGGTGGACAAGAAGTAGTTTCCCATCCCTGATGATTGAAAAGAATCTGAGCCTTAGGGTCATCAGAGTTGGTGACTAGATATTTCTTTTTGTGATTTGGTTCCAATGTCTGCATCACTCCTTTGACAGGAATCCTAGCTTTGGACCAGTCCATATGAATTTCCCCACCAACTTCTTTATAGAAGCTCCTCCCTAGTAATATCCGTAGGCTGCTAGAATATCAGCTACGAGAATAGTCATTTTTACCCTTTTTCAGGAAATGCTGCGAATGCAAATTGTGCATCCTTGATCTAACCAATCAATGGTACTTGCTTGGTTTCCATGGAGTAGCATCTGCCAAAAGGTTTAGTAAGTGTGAGGCCCAAAGCATGGGTGACCTTTGTTGGCATAACATTATCAGAAGCTCTAGAATCAATTATATAATTACTTAGTTTATGACCATTGATCAGGAGAGATAGGTAAAAAGGTTCAATTTTCCCGACACGAGAAGTCGAGGCAACGTTTACGTGAGACGTAGGAGGGTGGGAAGAATTCCTTTTGGGGAAATGGGAGGAAGGATGGTAGCCTAGCTTTGGATATACTTATTTAATCTTACAAGCTGCTCTGGGTTGGACTGAAGGTATTCAACCTCAGACATTTGGATCTTGGTCTTTTTGGCATGATCAATTATATCGAATGCGACCAAGGGTTGTGCTAATGAAGGAATGAGTCCTTCATTTTCATGTTTGTGGAGGAGGATTATTGGTCTTTATGGAATTGGGGAAGGCTGATTTGGAGGAGAAACGGGAGGAAAAGATTTCTTTACAAAAGGTTTAACAGGAGGTTGAGTAGGAAGGGGATTACCTCTTTTAGCGATCGTTGGTGGTGGAGCTACCACGACCTTTTCCTTTTGTTTTTCAGCAGCAACCTTTGCTTCTTTTCCTTGAGTGAGTGAAAACTGCGTATGATTGTCCACTCACGTATACCCTTGGGTACCCTCTTCTTCATCAGATTCCTCATCTTCAAATTCCATATACCCGATAGTAGAGTCCAGTCGGTTCACCGACATCTTGATCATCTTCGTCTTGTGACAAAGGTTCTTCATAATTTGTATCATCTTCTTCAATTTCAACCAAAGCATTAACCTAGAGGGGCTTCAATTGCTAACCTTGAGAAGCAGTAGGAAAATGTGGCCTTTGGGGGCATTGTTGGGAGTGAAGTTCCTCCGTGGGATATCCGGTATGGAGTAGTAGATGATGTTTGAGCCAATTGCTTCTTTAATGAGAGAAAGTCATTTGCCATCTTCTGGAATGTTGGATCTGATGAGGTAGCTGAGAAGAAGTTGAAGCCTTTGATTTTGATGGCTCTCATCTTAACTCACCAGATATAAGAAGGTTATCTTCTATCCGAATGGCCATAGCTTGAGCAAGAACCAAGGTTGGTATTTGTTCTTGTAAAAGTAAGAAACTTACTCTCGAACTCATTGCGTTCACAAAGAAACACTTTTGATTCTCTAATGTTGGCAACATGGCAGGTGGCACATGGTTGATTAGTGAATTGAAATCGGGTGATAAAATCATGCATGGTTTCATTGGCCTCCTTCTTCATGTGAGTGATTTTTGATAGTAATGCATGAATGCATCTTCTGAAGGCTTATACCTATCTTCAAATGCAATTCCGTAATGTGGCCCAATTGGTGATGGATCCGGTTGGTAAATGTTGGAACCATTTGATGCAGGCCCTTGCAAGGTCTCGAGAAAGAGACATACATGATACGTCTTCATGAGTCACATCTAGAATATTACATGACATAATAAATGTAGCTATATGCGCATCTATGCTTTGATTTCCACTCCCATCAAATTTTGGGAAATTCTTGTGATTCCGTGAGGAGGGGGTGTATTGGATGCGGTAGTGCTAGAGGACCCATGGCATTTCCCCATGGTACAGGTAGATTTATCACCATTTGAAAAGTGGGAAAAAGAACATGAGTAGGGAGTGTGGTTCCACTTAGCAAAAGAGCACTGCAAATTGATGTCGAGGCACCTTGTGAAATCGGCTCTTTCGTGGAGGTGAGGCACTTCTTGCTGATCGATCCATTGAACTTAGTGATGTGAATCATGTTGGAGTGATACTGAAATTGTGCCTTTGAAGTAGATCAAAGATTGGATCAACTTCTCCATGAGCTCTTCTGCCACGAGTAAATTGTTCACCCCAGCGTACCCATTCAGATCTACAACAATTAAGAGTAGATTTACAACAATCTTTTTGTTTGTACTTGCTGATTTTCTGATTTTTCTGGCAAAAATCAGCAGCATGTACTTTTCAATTTTTAATTTTATCCTTTTTAATAACAACCGATTGCGGTTTTTTGACAAAGATTAACAAGGATAAAAAGTGGGTTAATTTAGAAAGCTGATTTTGGATCTTTGACTGAATTTTGCAAGGTTTTGAAAATATCATGAAATATCAGAATCTCAGATCTACGGAAATATACAAGTTTTTGTAAAAACTCAGTGAACTAAAAGCTCTATCTGGCCTAGATCTATGGATTTGTATAAGGAAATTTTAGTTTTGATCACTTTTACAAAAATTTTAATTTTTAACAAAGAGTTAAAATTTGCAAACTGGTAGTGATTTTTATAAGTTTTTAATTATTTCCTTAGTTTGATCCCAGTGGAGTCGCCAAAAACTATTGGTTTGAAAATATGTCAGTTAGACAAGTCATGGGGAAATAGGCCAACAGTGTGTAGGGCATAGCCCCTCTTTGAGACAACAAAGTGAAACTGGTTTATTGTTATTCTATCAAGTAGGAATCTGTGCAAATCTACACTATTCTAACTTCAAGGGGTTTGGGATCTCATCCCAGTAGAGGTAGTTCCAACTGTGAATAGAAAGGTAAGAGGGAAGGAATGGAGGAAGGTAGATCTGAAGGGAGAAAAGAAATGAATTCCAAGACAGAAAGGTCGGAGGGTTTATGCTTTGGGCTGGTAGTAAACAGAGCCAAACTTACTTGCATAAACAAATAAAGCAATATTGATGAACATATGATGATAATAAGAATGAATCCAACAGAATAGAAACATAGATCTAACTTAAGAAAGATCTGATGCAAATAACACATATATTGAGCACAAAGTCTGAACATATATATTAATATCTCTTCTATTACAAGAAGGCACAAAGTCTTTCTCTCTTCACCTCTTTTTCATACAAAAATGTCCACCTAGAATACAA
Organism: Taxus wallichiana var. yunnanensis; assembly: GCA_018340775.1. Classification (NCBI taxonomy): domain Eukaryota; kingdom Viridiplantae; phylum Streptophyta; class Pinopsida; order Cupressales; family Taxaceae; genus Taxus; species Taxus wallichiana. The sequence goes on from CM031242.1 coordinate 485,094,116, forward strand.
CAAGTATTCCAGTATTTATAGAAGGAGAAGGAGAAAGAAGACAAAAAGAAACCAACCACTATTTACAAAATATCTACAAAATATCTAAAAAGTCAAAAGTTGACTTTGGGCAAGTTTTGGATGGCAACATCCCATGATGCAACATGGATGATGTCATCGTAAATGCCAACATACTTTTTAAATATTTTTACAAAAATGATCAAAGTGTACATATGAGAGAGAAACTACTCCTCATCATCTCTTGCTTAAATGGAATGTCTTGCTTCTGATCGGGAGAGGCGATGTGACACTGAGCTCGGTATTCCATAAACTTGCTGATCATTATCTGAAGTTGATTATGATCTGGACCCTTGAAATGGTCGCCAATAACTTCACAAGTTTCTTTTTCAGTCTTGAGCTTGTCAGGTAGCCCGGCGTACTCTTCGCATGCCTCAATCAAGAATCCAATGAAATCATGGCAAGCCAGAAGGTTATTGATTGATTCTCGGTCAAAAGTGACCTCTGGCGCCAAACCTTGGGTTGCGATAGCCTTGAAGAGCTTGGATTGTATCGTCTGCCTCCCTCAAGGTGAATGATTCACTGAGCATCTGGAGCCATCTTTGTAACCATCTGCTCCATGTTGTATTTTGCATCAGGGCTTGTCCTTGATTTTATCTATCCTCTCAGGATATATTCCATTTGATCAACCCGATAATCTAAAGTGACGAGAGCTTTGTTATGTGCTCGCGGGTGATCGATGACACCGACCTTTAATAGGTCATCAGTGAATAGTTAGACCATTGCTTGAAATGTTTCATGTTGCAATCTGGCATTGTCCAACTCCTCGAGAGAGGGATCCTGCTACTGCTTGTAGCTCCTTATTTTCTGATCTATACCCTGGTAGAGTCCTATGAATTTCTTGATTATTTCCTCACTATCTCTGAGGATTCGCTCTATCCAGAGGGACTGCCATGCCTTGTTCACCAATCTTGGCGTATTCATTTATCTTATCTGACTGAGAACTTCAGTAGGCTCGGTGGCGGAGTCATAGGAGGAGCATTGCCCATTCTCTGCAATGCTTGGAGGAGATGTTTGTTTTGCTCCTTGAGTATTCTCTTCTCCTCTTTTGCTTCTTGAAGTTTTCTTACAGAGAGGGCATCTACTATGAGATAAGGCCTCTCCTTGTAGGCTCTCAGATGAGGTTCCCATCGTGACTTGGGTCACTGTAAAGTCTGTAGGAGACAGATCTTTCTTTTCTTTGGTGGGATCTGGATATGCAATCTCCATGACTCTCTCTCCTAAAATGCTCTTAGAGAAGTGAGTTATAGCTTTTTGCTTCTTGGGTCCCTTCTTCGAGAATGACAGAGAAGTCCATGGGTGTTATGGGAACCTTTCTCTTGAGTTGACCCAGATGGTCGGAGATCTAGCTTGGACTTATGGGAGAGGGAGTAGAGGAAATGGAAGAAGAAATGGGGGTGAAAGGGGAAGCAATTGAAGAGGCCGCAGGGAAGAACGTTGAGACACTTGGTGGTGGCATCGACAAGGAGTCCAATGCGCTACTGCTTGTAGGGCCTGGAGTTACTACTATGGGGAAGAAAAGGACATGGAGGTGGAAGGGATCTATAATGGGATGGAGGGAACACTAGGTGACAGATCGCATGAGAGAGGAGAAGATGGAAGAGGTGGGAGATGGAAGGGAGGAAGGAAGAGAAGAAGAAACATCCATTGGAATAGATGCTTCAATGATAGGGGGAGGAGAAGGAGTGGAAGAAGGAATGGTGGGTACCTCAGTGGTTGTAGTTGTGACCACATCCTGAGTGGATGTGTCCATTGAAACTTTGGTGGTCTCTTCTTCTTTACCTAGAGACACCAAGTCGACCACTTGCTTCTCAGAAGTAGTAGGAGGGCTTTGAGGAGTCTTCTTCTGTTTGCTTGGTTCTCCCTCCTTATCTTTCCTTTTCCTTTCAGCACCTGGGCCATTCTTGGAGGTGCTCTACCTGAAGGAGAAGTAGAAATCTACCCGAGGTAGGTGAGACCATTCTATTTGCACCAATGTTTGGTGTGCGCTACAATGTGGGCTTGACCCTTTCTGAATGGTCTTTGGTGCCTTGGCTCTGTATCGATCTCTATGAACGGCCAATCGTCCCCATCATGTCAAGGTAAACTTGATCAATTTCTTGATCAGGTTCTTGGAATCCTTTTGGAATGATGGCCATGCCATAATGAATGATTTCTCTAGAGCCAGCCGGGAGTGATCCTTTCACCTGATATCTATTTCATGTGTCAGGTCGATGTAGATGTCCTCGATCTCAGGAACATGGATAGGATCAATTTTTTCCTTTGGGAGGTAACCCCAACAATCGAAGGTAGGCCTGGCTGGGAAGTTGTGCTTTAGATTCAGCAATTCAAGCTCGGCATACATTTCTTGTGCTTTGGCCAGTGTGGTGCAGGTGTATCGGCCCACTGTAAGGGGGAATGGAGTTCCTCCCTTCTTTCTCTTCATGCATTTCTCATGGTATGTGATTAGTTGCCTTGACAACTCCAAGAGAATCAGCTTGGGCCCTGCATACCTTGGTAGCTTTGTTCGGTTCACCTTCAAAATTCACCACCCTGAGATATGTGAATGTGGGAAACTACGTGAACAATGCTCCCCACTTCTTTGTGATAGTGATCACACTCGGGCTAGTTCGACCATGTCTCATATTCGGCCTCAATAGGTAGATCACCTCATAGAAGAAGGCGTCGTTGATTTTTGAGAACTAGGGGATGTTGTTCTGAGCTGAGCTCTAGGTAGTATTCATATATTTTGACCTAGGCCATACCCCATTCGAGCTAGGCCTGTGAAATCTCTCGTTGATGTTGCTACGTATACAACGTAGGAATTCATATAGAACTTCCCAGTTGTCATGACCTATTGAATTCTTTGGGAGATGGTGTCGCTGATGATTTCTCCCTAGCCAAAATGCTGATCAGGCACATTCTTGCTCATGGTCTCTAAGTACCTCAACATCCATTTATGGAAATAATGGGCATCAGGAAGCCCAAACACTCTGCTTTCAGGAAGGTGATTGTATCACTCAGTTCCTCATTGAAGTCACTGCGGTGGATGGTCTGTGGCCATCTACTCACCGGCTTTTTGTTCTTAAGATATAGCTCATTCATCATTTGCATACATTTGTCCTCATTTTCATCCCATGCCTTCTTGTAGTCTTCTAGGCTTATGGTGACATATTGCCTGTGATGAGGAATGCCTAGAGTTATTTCAAAATGATGAGCGAGTTAGGTCGATGACCATCTTTCCCTCTTTATCTTCGACACATCTTGTGTCCTTGTTATAGCATCGAGCCACCAACATGATGAACTCATTATTTATAGCACTTACTGGCAGCCCAGCTGCAAAGTGCAATCCACTGCCCACCAGTTTGTTCATCCAGGGGCCACTAGTTGCCTGGTTGGTTCTCACCAGAAGTCTTCCATATCAATGTGCCCAAGCTCGGAGTCTCTGATATCGAGATCACTCTCTGCATATGAGTCAGGCATCCTGACTTTCGATATTTGTACTTCATCTCTTGTTCTGTCAACTTTGCTTTTCCTTTAGACTTGGTTGGCTTTTGCTTGATGAAGACATGTGTGAGCTCGAGGATGTTGTTGTTCTGCAAGGAGAATCAAGGAGGTCCAACATAGAAGAGCCATGTCAACCATCATGTTATCCATAATAAAAGCTTGCAGAAAGAAGAATGAGCAATTATAAGGCTTAGGGCGCAAGGCGCAAGTTCATAGCATGCTGCAGAGGCTTAAAAAGGTTGGGCACACTTTTGAGGATGTTGACATGAAAAAAGTGTGCACTGTGTTGACAGGAGAAAAGTTGTGCCAAAGGTTATAAAGGGTGCACTTTTAAGAGAGTGTTGCACAAAAGGTTTTAGCACCAAGGAGAAAGCGCGGGGCGTGGTTTTACAACACACAACATGCCATGTTGATGTTAAGGATCATGCGCCTGCGCCTTAGGAAATTTTCTTTAGCTGGGTGCTGAAAAGGATGGTGTTGCATGGCTTTTAAGTGTGCCCAAGGTGCAATTTTGGAATATGTTGCAAAGCAATTCAATGCACCAAAGGAAAAGTGCTTGGCATGGATTTGGAGCACACAACATCTAATGTTGATGTTGTGTAGGATGTGCTGCTGCCCTTAGAAAATTTGCTAAGTGTTTTTATATTTTGGGCGCGGGTTAGGGATATGTTGTAGGTGAGGATAGTGTGCCAAGGTGTGATTGTGGGGGTTAACATGTAAAAATAGTGTGCCAAAGTTTTTAGTGATTTCTTTGCAATTTCATGATTTCTCTCTCTTTTTGGTTTTTTAAATGGTAAAGAGAGGTTTTGCAACAAGATAATAAGCAGGGAAAAGGCCTTAGGTTTTTTTTCAGAGGTAGGGGCCTTCCAGATTTATAGATCTGGAAGGAGAGGAAAAGGGGTTTCCAGATGGTTATGGATTGTTAGGTTTTTCATTTTTAGATTTAACCTTTTGGTTTATAACAACCCTAAAACCTAACAATAACCAAGAAACAAAAACCACAAACAAAAGGAGATGATAAAAGCCACTTACCTAGTTTTATAAAGGATGAAGGACGATGTTGGGGTCCACAAACTCGAAAAAATGCGGGGGTGATAAGGACAGCTAATGACGGTCGCAAAGAAATACTTTTCACAATTTTCAATTCATGAAAATGACAGGTGTTAAGCACCTATTTATAGAAAACCTGGCATTAATTATCTCACCAACTTTCTTTGGTGTGGTTTTTAGAGTGTCGACACGGGTTTAAATGCACCTTGGCATAATTTTATTGGCATCGACATAAAGTTTTTAGCACCTTAAGCGCACATTCTAGGATGTCAACACAAAATTTCCCGCGCCTTAAGCGCACATTTTTCTGTGTTGACATGATACTTTCAGCACCTTAGCGCACTTTTTAGGCACATGTTTAATGATGTTGGCATGTCATTTGTGCCAAAGGGGTGCAACTTCATTGATGTTGACATGGATTTGAGGTAAGATACTTCCCATGAAATTCACATGTTTGTGTAGGTACATTACTTTGAGTACACCTAGATGAAAAAGTGATTCTCACTTATCTCCACTCCAAGAGGTTATCTCTATATGATTACAACCATCATTTTGTTATCCCATGTAATGTATATAAAACCATGTTTCTTATATCCCCTTCATTCTTCCACTAAGTCCCCATTATGTCTAATAAGGTATCATGATTCCCTTCACTAGTATACCTTAGTACTTGAGCTAATCCTAAGTGCCTCACCATATGTAGCTTGATCATCCTTGTGACTCACGCTTTAATTTTGCACATGACCATTTCATATGTGTCATGGGCCCATTTATCACAAGCAACACTAGTAGTGTCACTTACAGAATGTGTGTCCTCCCACTAAAGAATGCCTTCTTTTGATGGTTATAAATTCTCTAGATCACACACTCGACTAAGCATAGATTCTATTAAGTTCTTCTTCACTCAAGGGTTCAACATAAGGCTCTACCTTATTTTCAAATAGAGGTATAATCACGCACTCATCCTTATTCTCAAAACTGATGTACTTATTGTTAAAACGTAGATCAACATTGTTTGCATAAAACCATGGTCACTCAAGTAATTCTAGAAAATTATCTTCTTTGGTAAGATCCAACACCTCAAATTATTAAGTAAAATTGGCTCCTTGAATGATAATGGATACATCCTTTAGTACCCCAATAGGCATAGCCTTAGTTTTATTTTCCATATATAACACATTCAGAATATCTCGTAATGTAGGTCTTCTCATACAATTCCATGCTTCAAGCATCAACGCATTTACCTCAAAGGCATATATCGAACAAGATATTACTTACTAACCAACAAAAAATTATTATACAAGTGTGATATCATTTTCAAATCATTCCTGTGGTGGTAGATTAACATGAAGTATGTGCCTCTTGTGCTCAACTCTAGCACATGGTACCTTCTCTCAAGTTCATTCACCTAGAAGTGTGATGATATTCTCCTAGAGAAACATCTTACACACCTCATTTAGTTCATCCACATCCTTCTGCGAGAGTTCAACACTCTTTTCATGCTATCGTGCACACGCCTATTCTTTTAAGAAATGTATTTCACCCTACAAATCTCTAATGACTCCCATAGTCTCTTGGTAAACTTCCTTCTAATGTGTTGCATCTAGATACTTAGCATGTATCACTTCCTCCCTTATTATAAGTGGCTTGGCCTTTAGGGGCTCACGTTCACGTCTTACCTCAAAGTGCGTCTTGTAACTAACATGGGTTGTAATTTTGGATCATTATTCTTCGACATCCACTGATCAAAATTTGCACATTGTACCTTGATCATCCCGACAATCTTTTCATTTTCTCTTTCTTAATCATGTGCTCATATAAATCTGGTCAATCATCTAACTTATGTGGCTTCCCATACCATGAACATGCTGCATTTTGAGGGAAATCCGCTAGTAATGATCAAGTGACCCACAAGTGTAAAAGTTCCTCTAGCAAACCTACCTCTACCACCACCATGACCTCGGCCATGATATCCTACTCGGAAGCCTCAATTCCTATTGTCTCCAAGGTTGTACCCTTTATTATATTGTCCTTCTTGCTCCTTGGATCTGTTTGCCACACTAGTCTAGCATACTCCTATCTCAATTGATTTATGGATGTGATCAATAAATCTACAATGAGTGGTGTTATGAGTATGGGACTTGTAAATATTATAGTACAAGTACACATTCTTTTGGATTGCATGTTGCAAAAGAGGGGAATCCTTAACATCATGGTTCAGGTGATAGAGCTCACAATCTAGTAATAACATGTGCACTGACTTGCGTGGACAATTATCCTTAGTATGTCCCTCTACTTCACAATATTTGAACCATATTCCACTTTGTGTCTCATGTGGTGAGTTAGCATAAATTTCAACAAAATTTTTTCCATGGCTTTAATATGTGCCTCTAATAATGGGCTCACTCCAGTATTAACACTTCCAACCACCTCAGCATGCAAAGCTACTTCCAAAGCTTCACATGGATCCACATATGTCTTATGAGATAGTGCCCTTCGGAATGGAGTCAAAAATCCTCCAATGAACCATTGTGCATGCTGACTAGGATGAATGTCATAAGACAAATTAGACAACAAATTCTTAAAATGCATGTCATACTCCTACACGCTTTCAACTAAACCTTGTTTGATATCCTTGAGAGAGTTGCTGCTCTATTGCTCAAATTTTAGAATGTGAAACTCTACCTAGAAACGTAGAACGAAAAGCATCATAATCCACCACAGTTTGATGTGGGTCATAATTCATGTACCAACTATGTGAATTCCCTTATAGTGTAGTAGTAAACTAACTAGCCTTCCTATTTGAGGTTGTAATCCCCTTAACACGCCATAATACACACTTATACACGTGATATATTGCATCTTCAATCCCTTTATACTCTTGTAATTAGAGATACATAGCATAGTACACTTGGGGTGTCAATGTAATGGTTGTTGAGGTTGATGTGGGATTTTTGGAGATGTGGGTCTTGTCCACCAGATCCGCAACTGCAACTAACATCCACCAAGTATTTCCTCCCGATCCAACTAATCCTCCTAAGCCTCCGCTACAAGCTATGGGCTAGTTGATGTACTTCCTTGTGTCCCAGTGGTTGTACTAGAATGGAAACTAATGGTATAAGTTGTTGCAGCTGCTACTATAGTAATTCTAACTATCTACGTGCCAACATTATATCGATGAGCGTTCTGAAAAACAACCTTAAAATCAAACTTCCAAATAATGGTGTTGACTATGACGCCATGGGTGTGTTACTAACTTTATCTCCTAAATTCAAAAAAAAAATATTATATCTACTCATCTCTACTTGCTTTCTTGCACTAGCCTACTTATCAATTACTACCTCTGGATCCGAACACCATGTGTAAGGGATGGGTGACTAGGGGGTTTAGATGTGTCCCTATGGTCCTCATTGTTTACTCGAGGCACACTCTCATGTGATCTCTAATGGGATTATCTACTGCACTTAACTAAATTTGGGAGAGCCTAATGATGTGGCTTCTCATCTTCCACAAGAGCTTCAAAACCTTCACGATCCATCATCATCCTCAACTCTAGTGCCTCCTGAATCTCCCATTCACGCGCCATGTCCCTCTTTTGTGCTTCATTAAAATTGAGTTATCTTTCCTCTCTCTTCCTTTCTACCACCAGGTCCACCATATTTCTCCACACCTGCTCCTACCCTTGTGCATAATGTGGATTTAGCTAGCCATGGGAAGATGCTCTAAATCTAGTTTTATTATCAAAATATTGATTGATAATGGTATAACATGCAAGAAAGATCCATTGGGATTGCACAATAACCTAAACTCAGCTTCCTCTAGACATAAATAAGTAGAAATAACGTACTCCAATGTATAACTATGTAACACTCCATCCCACAAACGATCTACAGCTCTAGTCCACTCCACATCAGCATCAATAATATTTTGGTAATCCTTTTACGTCCAAATTCTTAGCCTATATCCCTAACACTTTCCCTCTTTGCATATGCTACCACCACTCATACAATTCTACTAGAAAGAAGTTGAAGAACGTTTCATAGAGTTCATGATAAATATTATCTTCCACCTAATGACATGCATTGAAATCAGGTCTAGTGCTATATCTCTGCAAACTAATCCTGACCATTCTCTACCTATCTTTCAATACTCTCCAGAGTCAATCGATATGCCATCTGCAAGAAACATCCTAGAAAAAAATTGAAAAGAGGTCCCGAAAATGGAACCAAAATGTAGTCTCTTATTTCCACATAACTGTTATGCGCATTGACACCTCATTTAGAAAAATCTGAATGCTCACCCGAAGCATGTGAAGATAATAGGTCCCTTTTTGTGATGCTTGTCAAGATGTTATCATGCAGATACATGATGATAGATAACCAAGTGTTCATTCAATCATAAGAACTCATTGCATACATTCAATTGGAAACACACATATCATATAATAACTAATATCATATGCACCATGTAATCACCATATTTAGACACATCAATTACTAGAATCCATCCTCCATATTCCATCATAACAAAGTATTACATAAAAAGATGAATACATAATAATCATTACCACGAGTCATGTGTGCCAAAGTGTGACCAAACCACATAACTCTAACACAACACCAATTTTTTCTCACATACACGGTCGTGGTCATGGTACCCAATATGAAGACATACACTAGATATATATAGGGGTGGGGAATTTCCCTTCACCACCCATGCATTTTGAAAAAGAATATATGCTGAAAATAGCAATGCATTCACATTCTTTTACAATGGAGCTAATAATAGATTATCCTATAAATAGAACTTTCTTTAATCCTAATAATAGATCATTCCATGCATGACCTTTCATCTTTTTTTTGCATGTGATTTATCCCAAAAATAGACTTTCCTTGGCCCTCAATTCATCCTAATTTTATCCTTTTACTAATCCACACTCCATCGCGATTTTCCTATTTTTAGCATGTAGATACAAAATCAGCTAAGTCCCAACTCCTATATTCTTGTGTGCACGCCACTTTAAGCGTACTTTTGCACATGCACATGTTCCCCACTTGCGTACCTCATTCCTCCATGCACTCTCCATACTTAGCCATTTCTTCCAATCTAACAATATTTTAAGATTCTACTAAGAAGATTTATGAGATTAGAAATAATAGTCACTAATGTATCTAGAAGGATTAATTATATTGTGTAAATTTTATGAAAAGAACACATGCAATTGATTTTATAAAGGAAGATAGTAGAAGAGGATTTATCACGAACAACGATGTGAGGGTTGTAAAGTTTTAAACACAAGAAACAAATAAGAAACAATACATACATGAAAGAATTTAGATGTACAATAAGAGAGGATTATCAAATTCATTTCCAATATCAAGAGATCACAAATTTATGTTCCATGTTTTTTAGAAACACTTAATGTGGATTTATTGAATTAGCTCACGAAGATATATGTAAAATTTTAGTTTGATGAGGTAATGTATATGTAGAAAGTAGAGATTGCATAAATTTGAAAGGGTGGACAATTCTTTGGTTAAATAAAGTTATTTTGGAGTGTAAAAGGAATGATAAGGATAATATTACCCATTAGGAGAGGATGGTTACAAATTTTAATCAGAAATTTCTTCTTGATGATTTACCATTTATTTTTGTAGAATTGAAAATATTACAATAAAAGAATGGAGTAAGTAATTAAGTTTTATAAGATCAAACTATGGATTAGTCATATTTGGATGGACAAAGAGAAGGTTGATTGGTACACTCAATGGCTATAATGGGTTGTATATTATGAGATAAAACTAATTGGATTGTAGATAGTGGAAGAGGCATACAACTATTTCTCTAAGAATAAAAGAGAATTAGATATGTAAGAATAATTTTGAAAGGTTTAAAGGGAATATTGATGGTAGTAGAAAAATAGTGGCACACAAGAATGAGAGTGAAAAAGGTACATGTATCTTAAAAGAACAAAAATCCATAGGAGAAACCAATTCTATAATAGGGAATAATAAATTTATAAAAGGAGAGAGGTGGATGGTTCAAGGGAGCTGTTAGTGCAAAATCACAGTACCCCCAAATGAGTTATGGATCTGATTTTCTAAGGTAGGGTCATTTGGTGTGATTTGCATAACATTGGACCATTCCCCAAGCTGTGGTACTTGCGAATTGGAATGATCCTCCATAGAATATTGGTTCCTCTTCCTAATCCTAGCACTAAACTACTTCTAAGGAAGGAAATGGGACTATATACTCCTAATCTAACAATTCCAAGGGACCAAGGAGAGAGAGCGAGCATGCAAATAAAGAAATCCTACACTACATAGGTGATAGACCGAGAAAAGGAACTGCGATCAAAACCCAACTGCTGAAATGGAGAGAGGTGAGCAATGGAGAGGATGGACATGATGTATCACAAACCAAGGATAAAGTTCACACAGAACACCATTTCAATCCTCTTAAACACAGCTCCAAAAACCTACAATGGACATCAGAGATATGCACAGTATACCTACTTGATGGTGAGAGGCGAGAAGAGACAATAAAATGAGCAAAGGATGGACAAAACACATCACAAAACATATTTTATTGCTCCAGGAGTTCACACAGTACACCATTAATGGGAAAGAGGCAATAAAATTCCATTACAAAGCCAAGGAAGGAGGCTTAAACTCCACATTCGACCCTGTAGAAGAAATAGAGAGGGGGTAGGGAAGAAGAATGAACAAAAACTTTACAATGAATCCTACCACTATATTTATAGATTTGATTGGAGGGAAGAAAGAGAGAGGGAAGCGGAAAAATTGGGTTGAAGCTCAACCACTGCTGTTAATGCTTCAGATAAAATTTGCCCCGAAATCCATCTTTACTACATCAATCCTTGGTTCGGTGCCTTGAAGGAAGAGGAAACGGTGGAAACATATCAAATCTGATCTGGTTGTTGAGACAAATGGATCCTACATTGAAGGCCCAAAGATGTTTCCTCCATTTTATTCTACTTAACCTCCTCAAAATGTAAGTCTTAGACCTTGGTGTCCCAGATTTCATCCTGAAATCTAAGACTACCCTATCCGAAAAAAATTTGTACTTTTAAATAATGGGTTGTTTTGTGTTTTTATTGCCAAAAAGTTCCTATAATGTGTCAAGATATTCCCAAAGAGCCGTATTATCCATTTTCACCAAATACCCAGATGCCCAAAATTGTTATATTTTGTCGTCGGGATTTTCCTGCAGGAAATTTGTATTTAATTATTTTGAGCCTCGTTTGAGGCAATTTGTGCTCTAGTTTAACCCTGTTGTGATCGTATATATCATTATTCCCATATACCATTAGGGTTTTAACCAGGAATGAATCATGGGATTTATTTGTGACTTCGCAACGCGTTTTGTATTTTTCGTGTTTTCTCGTTTCATTTTCTGTGAAATTTCTCTGGATCAATTCCTTTATTGGTTTGGCCTAATTCTTGGCCTAGAGTATCTGGAGATCACATATGCACATTGTGCCAGAAGGAATTCACCATCGAAGGTCTGGTTCTCTTGGAAAAGACGAAGTTATGCACCAAAAGCCTCTTCTGGGATGGCTGCATTTTTAGAAAAAGAAGGTTTGAAGTGGATCATGGGATTTTTGGAAGCAGTAGGCAAGTGGGAATTTTGTACCTACCTAGCAGGGTACTTTTTCCCATGGAAGCAACGTCACTTAAGTCACAATGGGAAAATTAGAGGCAACAGGCAGGCGGGAATTTCTTACCTGCCTTGCAGGGAAAAAATTCCCATTGTGGAATAAAAGAAAAACAAATTAAGTAAATCATGAGATTCTATTGCCTACCTGGCAGGGAAAATAATCCCATTATGAAATTCAAATGACTTAAGTGAATCATGGGATTTTCAGGGTTGCCTTGTAGGGTAAATAATCCCATTGTCATGTGACTTTTAAAAATAGAAATTCCTTATTCCAAAAAGTGCGACCCACCTTGGGTGAATAATAATGCATTAAATAAATATTTGTTAATATTTATTCACCCAATTTTGGCACCCAGGCTTGTGGAAAAGTCAACAAAGGGAAGTGGACAAAAGGAATTTAAAAATAGAATTCCAAAATTAAATAAATTTAATTTATTTAATGCAGCCCCATTTGGGAGAGAAATAATACTTTTTAAAGTATTAAATGATTAAATTAATTCTATTTTCAGTGGCCAAGGTAAAAGCATATTGTGAGGCTTGAGTTAAGTGGAAGTAGAAGTCTAAAATTAAATAAATTTATTTTATTTAATGGCAGCCATAAGCATGCACAAGATAGGTGCCCCATTTGAAGAGTGAAGCTTATTAATTAATTAATTAATTGTCAGTAATAGGAAAGGCGTTAATTAATTATAGAATCATAAGGATTATATAAGCAGGGGCTGCCATAAGGATGAATTAATTAATTCACAGGCAGAGAAGTGTAGCCGGAGAAACGTGTGCCCCATTTGAAGAGGATTTTTGCTCAAAAGAAGGTGAAATTAATGCTGAAAGCTTCTAGAATTGGAACACAGGTTGAAGGAGGTTGATTTGTGTCTGGATAATTGCTTACATAAGTGATATAGGTGCTCAAGTGAAGTTGGTAAAATTCATGCTTGTTTTGCATGCCAATAAAACATCAATTTTGGGGGTGCAGGCTTGAATTATGCAGATTTTTATGATTAAAATCCACTATTCATGGTCCGGTTGCCATCTTTGTCTGAATTAATTGCAAGAATTCATTACAGGTGCTTTACAAAAGAAAAGGAGCTTAAATCAATGTCCAATACATTGAATATATCCTCCGAATCTGAAGAATTATCAGTTTCGCACTGAGTTTTGAAGAATTCAGCCGAGTAAGAAGAAAAAGAATTGTTCAGACAAAGATTGCTCCAGCCATGGCAAAGCGGGATGAAAGAGAAAGCTCAGTGGAATCATGCGTAGCTTCTAGATTTGCTGAAGTCAATAGGCCCAGATCCAGATCCAGATCTCATAATTGCAAAATCTTCCAGCATAAAGGCTTCATCCTCTTGTTTGATGCAGGTCGACTAGAAGTCAGTGCGTGGAAAATTTCTTCTATGATCTTGTGCATGTGCTCTCAATCTTCTATTTGAAGCCTTCATTGAAGTTGCATTCACCCGGAGTGCTTTCCAGATTTTTTAATTGCTCATATGCAATTAAAAATAAAAATGATGAGTTATTTATGGCAGACATTGCACTGATGCATCTACAGGAGAAGAATTGCAAAAGCTTCAAGGATAAGAGGGAAGACAAGGCAAAGGCAACACTTGTAAGCAAGTTTCTAGATCCATCTTGTTTCCAGATCTAGCTTGTTTCAGATCCATCTTTCTTCCCGGATCAACTACTCCCGAGGTCTAGTTTGGTGAGAATCAAAGGTAAAAGAATAAGGCTGCATCATGCGAGAATATGAAAAGGACAAGGCGCAACTTTCCTCTTTCTTCTTCTTTCTCTTATTGGCTTCGACAAAGTAATTGAGAGATCAATTAAATTATACAACTTAAGTGATTGGTTTAAAAGCCATTACTTGAAGAAGTCAACTACTTAGAGATAGGTGGCAGACGTGTAAAATAGAAGGTTCTATTTTCAGTTGCAAATCATGTATGTCATGCAAAGAGGAATTCCAGGAGGGAGATTTCCAGTTGTTTCTTTTCCCACTTCCACATGTGCCAGTTCAACTAAAAGCTTCCAACTTGTAATTTCCCTCTACATTCTATAAGTAGAGGAAAAACCTTCGGGTTAAGGATCAGAATTTGTAAGCAGCAACCTTGTGTTCCAGACTTTGTGCTAAAACCCTTGAGAGCCACTTGAAGCAAACGAATATACAAGAGTAGATTTCCAGAGAACTTTGTGTCACGGTTTATTGTGTTTCTTAATTTTTATCTTAGATCTTTTAATAGAATTTGTGTTATTTTAGATCTAGATCTAGAGCTACCTTTGCTTATAATTCGTGTTTATATCTATTGGTTTCTTATATGTGCATACAATCAACTCTGTTATCTATTGATTGGGATGCACATCTTCCCCATTTCTTCTCTGTGTTTATATAATTCCCTTTCCCTTCTTCTATAAATATTTCCTTTCTTTAAACAATTGCTTACTTGCTGCAGAACTGTACAACTATGGTTCATGAGTTGAATAGTTAAAGTAAAACCCCATATAGATATTAGCATACTTTAATTGAAAAATTTGACATGGGAGCCTCACTGGTAAATGAGGGAGATTTATCTCATGACTGCCTAGGTTTTGTGCTATGTAGAAAATCTAGCCAATAGTTTTGGCGACTCTGTTGGGGATCAACTATCTTTGCAGATCAAAGCTTATCTTTTGAAGATCAGAGTGTTTTCCATACAAATCTCAACCTAGCTGAACGTCCATTCACCCGATCTGTGAAGGCGCAAGGAAGGACTAATCATTTCTTTAGACTGCAGGAGCAATTCAATTTCAATCATCCTCCTCAAGTTAGAAGCTGCAGATCTAGTCTTTCACCAGGAAGGAGAGTGCACGCTCATCCAGATCTAGATCATCTTCAGCATAATCCGGTGGCTAGAATTATTCATCAAGTCTACACAAGGAGAAGACGTGCCCCATTCATCATGGCGAATCAGAACTAGATAGTACCTGTCCCATGGGGAGCAACTTTTGGGCCACTGAATTTGACTCCTCCTATGCATGATCTACCTAAAGGGATGAGAAAGAAATTTCTAAAATTCTTTAGAGATAGAAAGCGAGAATGCGAGATGACCACTTGGCTACATTTTTCATATCTTGTGGAGTGCTTGTCGTCAAACATGAAGATGTATCTGTTAGACTCTTCATAGAGACTCTTCATGGCTTGGCTGGAGAATGGTTCTATTGGCTAGCTCCTAGCACCATAACCAACTGGGCTACTATGCGGGATAAGTTCCTAAAATTATTTAAACTAGTGAAGATTCTAGCACAAGACATTGATAACTAAACCGACTCAGCTGAAGAAGGAACCACATGAGCACATGCGAGATTTTATTGCAAAATTTCAAAGATTACTGTATAATATTCTACTTTCTGCTTCTCTAAATGACGAGAATCAAAAAGTATTCTTCATCAATGCTTTACTTCCTGAAGTAAGCTATCAACTTCGAAGAGCATGTCCTGCTGATTTTTAACAACCCAAAACATGTTTGTTGAAATTAAAGATGACCTCATCATGGCTGGAAAAATAAAGAGCAACACTTCTAGAGCTGAAATTTCATCTTCTGCTACTACTTCCAATTCACTACTGCAAAAATTGGCAAATGAGATGTTGCAGATAAAGAAAAAAATGGCTCAAATGGCTCAAGGCAACAACACTGCTCCTGCTTGGAATTTCAACAACAACCGGAACCGCATTGCTAGTTCCCAAAGATTAGCAATTGAAGCTGCTCCAAGAAACAACGTGGAGATGAATGAAGAAGACACGGGGAAGTGTGACCTTTGATCAGCTCGAGGATGATGTTTTTGTAGGTCCTATTGGCGAATCCAACATTAATTACCTGAACTACAAATTCGAACATGATGATGAGAAACTTCATGAAGATGATCATGGTCATACATATGCAGTACTTACAAGATCACAAACTCGCCAAGCCAAGGCATTAGCTGACGAATAAAGAAGGGCCATCCCTTTACCTTCTTCCTTAGCTCCTAAAAGTAACCATGTGAGTTCTTCATCTCAACCATAGAAAGTAGCTTAGGTATCTGAATCTATTTCTTCTTTTGACATTATTGATCATGTTAAGAAAACCAGAGTTCAAATGTCAGAATCTGAATACTTGAGAGCCTTTCCTAAGCACTTAAATAGGCTAGTCAAATATGTATAATCACCAGGACAATCGAATACATCAAAAGGCCTTTTTCCTAAGCCCAAAGATACTCCTCCACAAAACAACAATGCAGTTGTAAAATCCTCACCATCTTCGACAGGTGGAACTTTTCTATGTCTTCTTATTACTTAATGGTTTCAAGTTAAGCAATTGCATTCTAGATTCAGGGTGCTTCTGATAATGTCATGCTAGATAAATTTTCATATGCTCTTGGGCTTAATTTGATGAAGACCATAAAAAGGTGTTATTCCATGGAGAGACAAGTCCCTTTAATCGGAAAAATCAAAGATGCAAAATTGTTCAGCAGATTTTCTGACAAAAGATTAAAGATGACAATTCTAGTTGCAGATATTCTGTCTCCTACGGGATGTTCTTTGAGTAGAAACTTCTGCAAAAAGATGGGAGGAGAAGTAAAGATGGATTGGTCTTGTGCCCATATTCCTATCAAGAGGATTAATCAGAAGCTAGAGCCGGAAAAGAAGTCAAGGTACATGGTTACAAAATCTGAGGATCCTAGGTCTCAGATTCTTTTTCAGGAATCTGACTGTGGGGTCTAGTTCTTGGAAATGGATAAAGACATTCCAGAGCAGAACTTGACTAGAGCCTAAGCCAATAAAAGAAGAAGAAAATTTTTGGATTACGGAGTTTAAAGGCACTTCTTGTTCTTTTAGATCAAGAGCCCGGCACTCTACTAGTATCTCCAAATCATAAGGTATTTCCATACTCCCAAAAGCTTATGTTTGAGAACACCAATCATATGACATGAGTATGAAGCATTGCTTCTAGGAATGGAGCAAGCTAAAAAGAAAGGAGTAAAAATCCTCAAAGCTCAAGGAGATGTTGAACTTCTAGTAAAGTAGGTTCGAGGGAAAAATCAAGTCAAAAGAGATGAGCTAGAGCATTACGAGAGATAGAGTACTTTACGCCTTATTTGATTTTTCAGCCTTCTCTATTGACTTCATTCCAATAAATCAGAATTCCAAGGTATACTCTTTGGCAGTCACAACTACACTATTGAATCTGGATAGACCACCATCCATATTCAGACAAGAAAACTATAAAGTGGAGATGGTCTACCGCCCCAAAGTCTACGAACAAAAATCACATTTCTTTGCTTTGTATTGATTTTCGATGTAAAAATTGAGCATTATATCCTTTTGTATTTTTAATAAAAGAATAAAAACTGAGCATTAATCTTTTGTATTTTAAATATTTAAAGAAATGAATGTTTGAGAATTCACCAGCAATTTGACACAAGAATTGATAACGGAGTTCGGCGCTTGAGGCCTACGTCTCCGAGTCGGTTGAATGGGACCGATCTATTAAAATCTTGAAAATAATTCTTTACAAAGAATTCTACAAAATTATGACCTTCTCATAGTCTTCCTCTATCAAAAATAACAGAGGGTTGCTTTTTACATCTCTCTCAAAATTCCCTCCTAGCTCCAAGTTATGAGCATTTGATATTTTTTTACAGAGACCGAATGCTATTCAAATACAATAAAGCTCCTTTTATAATGTTTCTAAGCGGCTGGCTCAATGGTTAGGTGCCTAAAATTTTGCATGGGAGGTTAGCGGTTCAAATCCCCTCCACTTCCCTCTCCTTCTCCTTAGGCGGATTTGTAGAGATTTATCCCACATTGTGGGTGCGTGAAAAAAGTAGGCATTTAATAATGCAAAAAGGCGGGCTGTTTGCATTGGCTTAAGAGCCACCTTAGTTCCTTAGGAGTGGGCGCATTTCTTGGATAGATAACCATGGCGCATGGATGGATATATTTTTAGGCACTTAAAATGCAAGGATAATGTGGACCGAGGTAATAAAAGATTTTAATGTAATAAACGTGGAATATGGAAATAAGGATTAATAAATGCATGGAATATGGAATTGAATAAAAATGTGTGGAAATGGTAATTGCATAGTTTAAAATGGCATGTCTAATAGTCCCACATGCATAGCATGCAAATGCAATTACAGGCATATATATACACAAGTTGGTATAGTGATTAAATGAGAAGGAGGCCAAGACACCCCTCCATAATCGAGTGTGTCGAACCTGGCTGAGGGCCCCCAGCCAGTAAATAGCGGGGTCCATTTGTCTGAAAATGAGTGTCCAAGACCGGCGTTCCAAAAACCACTTTTAGTACGTCACACAAATTGTCCACGTGTCACAATATAATTGAAACACTTGGCGAGCGTGCACACGTCCAACCTGCACAAAACTCCAAATTTTGCTAGTTGCCCAAAAATTTCAGCGGGCTATAACTTTTGCAAACGAGCTCCGTTTCCTGCAAACAAGATATCGACGGAATCGTATAATTTTTCTCCACGCTTTAAAAATGACTGCAACTTATTCTGAGAAGATCTTAGATCGGTGTTTCTCTGTGAGGATCCTCTGGATCATTCCTCCCCACTGAGAAACTTTTGGACCCCAAAAGTCAACTTAATTGGTGAATAGGTGAGGGTATTTCTCCCTCACCTTTCCGGTTTCCATCCATTTAGCCTTGTTCGGATGCATGCCTTTGAACCCAACACGAAGATACTCAATATCACCCCTTCGCGAAGTTCTTACTTTCTGTCCAAAATGATGTCTTCTTCTGACTCATCAAGATACTCAGGAGAAAAATCATCAATGGAAGGCATTATGTTAGAATCATCATGATCAACAATCATAGGCGGTTCATACAATCTTAAATTCTCAACATTTACAACTGAGTAGATTTGCATATATGGAGGTAAATCCAACCGGAAAGCGTTGTTACCAATTTTTTCCAATATTTGGAATGGACCATACCGTATAGGTTTTGATTTTTACCTTCACCTGTCAGTCTTTCCTTGTTGATGTGAAGCCAAATTGAATCACCAACTTTGAACTTGTGATCAGTTCTATGTTTATCATGCCTAGCTTTGTACTTAGCTTTGACTTTTCTCAATTGTTCATGGACATATTGATGAACTGTTGTATTCTCTGCACAAATCTTTTAGCCTTGTCAGAATCACTTGCACCATTAACAACAGTTTCATGTCCATAATATATATCTAATGGAGAATTAGGTAGATATCCATAACAAGTCTCAAATGGAGACTTCAAAGTAGAAGAATGTAAGGCACGATTATAAGCATGTTGCACATAATAAAGATGTTCATCCCACAATTTAGGATGTTTGTTACTATAGCCCCTAAGTAATTGTACCACTATGCGGTTTACAACCTCTGTTTGACCATCGGTCTGTGGATGAAAAGTAGTGCTCTTTTTCAGTTTTGTGTCCATTAACCCCCACAATGTTGACCAAAATTCCCCAAGAAATCTAGAATCCCGATCAGATATAATTGAAGTAGGTAAACCAAAATGAACCCAAACAAACTGAAAAAACAAAATGTGTAGTTCCCTCACCAGTTATTTGTTTAGTACATGGAACCAACACACACATTTTGCTAAATCTGTCCACTACCACATATAAGTAATCATGTTTCTTCCAGTGTCATGGGCAAGCCTCCTACAAAGTCCATGGAAACACTTTCCCAAGGCCTTGTTGGAACAGGAAGAGGAGTGTAAAGTCCTAATTTCCTGTTACTTGGCTTGCTTGTGGCACAAAGAACACATCCCTTAATATACCGGTTTACATGTTCATGCATTCTAGGCCAATAACAATATTTTTGTAAATGTGCAATTGTCTTACTAACACCAAAATGCCCTGAAATAAGAGAAGTATGTGCTTCCCTAATCATATGCACACGCTCATTTTCTGGAATACAAAGTTTTCCAGAATGATATAACAATCCTTCATGCAAATGATAATCTTTTTCTCCTACTTGTTTCCCACTTACTAGATCCTCATACACTTCTCTAAAAGTCAACATCATTTACATATTGTTCCTTGTAACTAACATGAGCCAAAGAACTATGTTGAAAAGAATAGATCTACTACCCTTTGGTGGTCTAGATAACATGTCGGCAACCTTGTTTTGAATACCTTTTTATACTGATTACAAGATGAAATTGTTGCAAAAATCCCATCCACGGAAATGTCTGCTATTTGCTGCAATTTGGTTTGTGTTTGTAAGTATTGAAGCGGTTGATGGTCAGTATGTATAATTGTTTCTTTTCCCATTAAATAATGCTTCCACTTTTTAACACTTTGAACCAAAGCATACAACTCTTTATCATAAGTTGGATAGTTTCTTACCGCACTTGTAAAGGTTTCTGAATGGTAACACCTTTGGTCGTTTGTTTACGCATCAAAGCGCCCCCATTGCGTAGTCACTAGCATCTGTCTCAATCTCAAATGAATGTTGTAAATCTGGAAGTGCCAAGATCGGAGCGGTACTTATCTTCTCTTTCAGTGTATCAAAGGCTTTTTGTTGTTTTCCTCCCCACTGAAAGACTGTTTAATACTTGTCAAAGCATGCAAAGGAGATCTGATATATGAGAAGTTAGCAATAAATTTTCTCTAGTATTGAACTGCACCTAGAAAACTCCTAACTTCCGTCACATTAGTGGGTCTAGGCCATTTCACAATAACCTCTATTTTTGCAGGATCAATTCTCAATTCTCCATTTCCTACAATATAACCCAAGTAAATTAAAGATGTTTTCCAAATTCACATTTTGACATCTTCAAATACAATTTCTCTTTCCTTAGTGCATCTAAGACTTTCTGGATGTGTTTAACATGTTCATCCCATGACTTACTGAAAATAAGAATATCATCTAAGTAGACAATAATGAAATTATCAATGAATGGTCTAAAGATTTCATTCATAACTCTCATGAATGTTTCTTGGTGCATTGCACAAACCAAAAGGCATCACTAACCATTCAAACAATCCTGTTTCATTTTAAAAGTAGTTTTCCACACATCACCTTCTGCAATTCTTACTTGGTGATAACCACTTCTTAAGTCTAACTTAGTGAAATAAATTGCATTCTTTAATTGATCCAGTAAATCATCTATTCTAGGAAGAGGGTAACGATTCTTTATAGTAATCTTGTTTAAAGCATGGAAATCAACACACATTCGCCAAGTGCCATCCTTCTTAGGAACCAATATAATTGGTGAACCACATGGGGATGTACTTGGATGAATTATACCTTGAGCCAAAAGTTCCATTACCTGTCTCTTGATTTCCTCATTCTCTACTACTGACAACCTGTACATTCCGATATTGGGAAGAGGTGCATCCTGAAGAAACTGTATCTCATGTTGAACCCCTCTTTTGGGAGGTAGACCTTGTGGATCCTGAAAAACATCATCAAAATGAGAAACAATTTTTACCAATTCATCCTTATGTTTCAGATCGCAAGTCTCAAAAGCCATCTCATGTTCTTTTTCTTTGGCTTTGACCACCATGAGCACAAAACTTTTGCTTGAGTTTACAAGCCTTTTCATTTGACTGTAGTTACCAAGGATAGATTATTCTTTTCACGGTGAGCTCTAATAATAAACTCAATTCCATCCTTTACAAGCAAATATTTATTTTCTTCCCTATAGAAGATTGCTTTACGATCATACAAATAAGGACTTCCCAAAACCACCCCACAAATATCCAAAGGAACTACATCCAATTCAACCTCATCTATAAACTTTTCTGTAATGGAAAATCTGAAAGTACAAGTTTTAGTTACCTGCAATTTTGCATCATCACAAACCCAGCCCAAAGGATAAGGCTTAGGATGTGGTTTAGTTTTGAGTCCTAGTTTCTTAACAACCTCCTCAGAAATTAGATTAGCTTGAGATCCACTATCAAAAAGAGTATCAATTTTCGTATGCTTTGAAATTACTCTAATGTGGAAAAGCTCATTTCTTTTCTTATCATCAGGTATAGTTTGTTTACTAGAAGAAGATGCTAACATTTGTAGTGTTATTGTTGGAAATTGAAAGAGTTGATTTACCTTGAAAACTCATAGCTGTGATTTTGGTTTCATCACCTGAATCAGAACCAAGATCATGCACTACAGTGTTTGTTTTCTTTTCTTTTCCTTTCTTAACCATCCATTTAGGCTTCTTTTAGGATGTAATTTCCAACATTTAGACTCATCATGGTTTTTTTTACAATGATTACAAAATGGTTTTCATCTTCCTTCTTAATAGTAGAGTTTGTTTTATGCTTACCCTTTCCTTTTCCTTGTTCTTTGAACCTTTTCCTTCAGATTGCTTGTTCTTTTGATTAAAAGAAGAGAAAGAGGACTCCTTTGTCATTTTCCCTCGTGCTTCCAAATGGGTTGCTTGAACACATACTGCATCAAGATTAGTAGGACCTAAAACAAGTATCATATGCCTTAGATAACTATACAATCCACCAATATATTTGAGCAGTGTTTCTTTGTGTTTAGGGAAATTCCTAGAATTAGAGCCCTTTTCCTAAATTCTTGTGTGTATTCTTGAACACTTTGTCCCTTAGTTTGTCTTAATGTTTGCCAATCCATCATAGCTTGTTGCTTATAACCAAGAGGATAAAATTGTTGCCTAAGATTTGAAACAAATTCAGACCAAGAAGTGATTTCTATACCTTTGTTTTCTTCCACTTCCTGAAGCTTACTCTCCCACCAAATGAGTGTTGTGCCACCCATCGAAGAGTTTCCAGATGAATCTTTGCTTCATCATCAACAATTCTCTGAACCCTGCAATATACTTCTATCTGCTTGACCCAGTTATCCAACTTCTCTGCATTTAGCTCTCCAGTATACATAGGCAATTCAAACTTGATATCTAACTTTAATGAAGGAAAATCAGATTTTAAAGAGTCTCTTTTTGGAATATCAGAACTAGAGCTTTCTTCTTTCTTACCTCCTCTAGTTCCCTTTTCCCTTTTCCTATCTTGGTACATTTCTTCCACCATTTCCTTCATCTGTTGGAATGATTGATGAAAGTTTTCTTCCACTTCCTCTCGATCCGCCATTGTAGGACTTGAGATAAATGCAGTACCAATTTTGGGATCTCCTTAACTAACTCTCCTTCACCCTTCTTAGATCGAGACCTTGTTAACATCCAACACACAACTTGCAATCCAAAACACGTTAATCTGAACCAAAAATCAGTCAAAACCAGCTCTGATACCAATGATCTGAAAATCAAATTTAACTAGCAATTGTGCACACACATTTCTTTGCTTTGTATTGATTTTCGATGTAAAAATTGAGCATTATATCCTTTTTGTATTTTTAATAAAAGAATAAAAACTGTCAAGTACTGTGCAAATATTTAAAGAAATGAAGAGAATTCACCAGCAATTTGACACAAGAGTTGATAACGGAGTTCGGCGCTTGAGGCCTACGTCTCGGGTCGGTTGAATGGGACCGATCTATTAAAATCTTGAAAATAATTCTTTACAAAGAATTCTACAAAATTATGACCTTCTCACAGTCTTCCTCTATCAAAAATAATAGGGGTTGCTTTTTACATCTCTCAAAATTCCACTCCTAGCTCAAGTTATGAGCATTTGATATTTTAGCTGAGACCCAGAATGCTATTCAAATAAAATAACTCTCCTTTTATAATGTTTCCAAACAGATGGCGCAATGGTTAGGTGCCTAAAATTTTACATGGGAGGTCAGTTGTTCAAATCCCCTCCACTTCTCTCTCCTTCTCCTTAGGCGGGTTTGTAGTGGTTTATCCCACATTGTGGGTGCGTGCAAAAAGGTAGGCATTTAATAATGCCAAAGATGGTTGTTTGCATTGGCTTAAGAGCCACCGTAGTTACTTAGGAGTGGGCGCATTTGTTGGTTAGATAAACATGGTACATGGATGTATATTTTTAGGTGCTTAAATAATGCCAAGGATAATGCGTGGACCAGGTAATAAAAGATTTGAATGCAATGTGTGACATTTGGAAATAAGGATTAATATGCAATGCGTGGAATATGGAAATAAATAAAAATGCGTGGGAATGGTAATTGCATAGTTTAAAAAGGCATGTCTAATAGTCCCACATGCATAGCAGTGCAAATGAAATTATAGGCATATATATACACAAGTTGGTATAGTGATTAAATGAGAAGGAGGCCAAGACACCCCTCCATAATCGAGTGTGTCGAACCTGGCTGAGGGCCCTTAGCCAGTAAATAGCGGGGTCCATTTGTCCGAAAACGAGTGTCCAAGACCGGCATTCCCAAAAACCACTTTTAGTACGTCACACAAATTGTCCACGTGTCGCAATATAATTGAAACACTTGGCGAGCGTGCACACGTCCAACCTGCACAAAACTCCAAATTTTGCCAGTTGCCTGAAAATTTCAGCGGGCTATAACTTTTTGCAAGCAAGAGCGGAATCGTAAAATTTTTCTCCATGTTTTAAAAAACAAGATATCGGTGTTTCTCTGTGAGGAATCGTATAAGGTTTTCTCCATTGGGTGCTTTAAAAATGAGGGCATGCGTGAAAAATTTATTCACGAGAAGATCTTAGATCGGTGTTTCTTGCCCAAAAGACAAGATACGAAACTAGAGATGCTAGGATCTCATCTTTTCCCTTGTCATTCGAGAGAGAAAATATGTCCACAGACGGAGCCGATTGGTGTCCCCATTTCATCCCTGAAATCTAAGACAACTTTATGTCGAAAAAATTTCGTACTTTTAAAATAATGGGTCATTTTGTGTTTTTATTGCCAGAAAGTTCCTGTAATGTGTCAAGATATTCCCAAAGAGCCGTTTTAGCCATTTTTGCCAAATACCCGGATGCCCAAAATTGTTATATTCGTCACGTCGGGATTTACTTTGGAAATTTGTATTTAATTATTTTGAGCCCCGTTTGAGGCAATTTGTGCTCCGGTTTAACCCTGTTGTGATCGTATATATCATTATTCCCATATAATAGTAGAGTTTTAACCAGGAATGAATCCATGGGCTTTATTTGTGACTTGACAATGTTTTGTGTTTTTTGTGTTTTCCCATTTTGTTTTTACGTGAATTTTTTTGGATCAAATCTTTTGTCAGTTTGGCCTGATTCTTGGCCTGGAGTATCTGGAGATCACATATGCATGTTGTGCCAAAAGGAATTCACCATCGGAGGTCTGGTTCTCTTGGAAAAGATGAAGTCGTGCACCAAAAAGCCTCTTCTGGGCTGGCCGCATTTTTGGAAAAAGAAGGTTTGAAGTGGATCATGGGATTTTGGAAGCAGCAGGCAGGTGGGAATTTTGTACCTACCTAGCAGGATACTTTTTCCATGGAAGCAACGTCGCATAAGTCACAATGGGAAAATTAGAGGCAGCAGGCAAGCGGGAATTTCTTACCGCCTTACGGGGTAAAAATTTCCACTATGGAATAAAAGAAAAACAACTTAAGTGAATCATAAGATTCTATTACTCGCACAGTAGAGTAAATAATCCCATTATGAAATTCAAATGACTTAAGTGAATTATGGGATTTTCGGGCTTCTCATAGGTAAATAATCCCACTTGTCATCCGACTTTTACAAATAGAAATTCCTTATTCCAAAAAGTGTGACCCACCTTGGGTGAATAATAATGCATTAAATAAATATTTGTTAATATTTATTCACCCAATTTTGGCGCCCAGGCTTGTGGAAAAGTCAACAAAGGGAAGTGGACAAAATGAATTTAAAAATAGAATTCCAAAATTAAATAAATTTAATTTATTTAATGCAGCCCCATTTGGGAGAGAAATAATACTTTTTAAAGTATTAAATGATTAAATTAATTCCTATTTTCAGTGGCTAAGGTCAAAGCATACTGTGAGGCTTGAGTTAAGTGGAAGCAGAAGTCTAAAATTAAATAAATTTATTTTATTTAATGGCAGCCATAAACATGCACAAAATAGGCGCCCCATTTGAAGAGTGAAGCTTATTAATTAATTAATTAATTGCCAGTAATAGGAAAGGCATTAATTAATTATAGAATCATAAGGATTATATAAGCAGGGGCTGCCATAAGGATGAATTAATTAATTCACAGGCAGAGAAGTGCAGCCCAGAGGAAAAGTGCGCCCCATTTGAAGAGGATTTTTGCTCAAAAGAAGGTGAAATTAATGTTGAAAGCTTCTAGAATTGGTGCACAGGTTGAAGGAGGTTGATTTTTGTCTAGATAATTGTTTGCATAAGTGATACAGGTGCTCAGGTGAAGTTGGTAAAATTCATGCTCGCTTTGCATGTAAATAAAACATCAATTTTTGGGGCAACAGGCTTGAATTATGCAGATTTTTATGATTAAAATCCACTGTTCATGGTCCTGCAGTTGCCATCTTTGTCTAAATTAATTGTAGGAATTCATTACAGGTGCTTTACAAAAGAAAAGGAGCTTAAATCAATGTCCAATACATTGAATATATCCTTCGAATCTGAAGAATTATCCAGATCTGCACCAGTTTTGAAGAATTTCGGCCGAGTAAGAAGAAAAAGAATTGTTCAGACAAAGATTGCTCCAGCCATGGCAAAGCGGGATGAAAGAGAAAGCTCAGCAGAATCATGCGTAGCTTCTAGATTTGTTGAAGTCAATAGGCCCAGATCCAGATCCAGATCTCATAATTGCAAAAGCTTCTAGCACAAAGGCTTCATCCTCTTGTTTCTGATGCAGCCCGTGTAGAAGTCAGTGCATGGAAAATTTCTTCTAGGATCTTGTGCATGTGCTCTCAATCTTCCAGTTGAAGCCTTCATTGAAGTTGCATTCACTCGGAGTGCTTTCTAGATTTTTAATTGCTCATATGCAATTAAAAATAAAAATGATGAGTTATTTACGGCAGACATTGCACTGATGCATGTACAGGAGAAGAACTGCAAAAGCTTCAAGGATAAGAGGGAAGACAAGGCAAAGGCAACACTCGTAAGCAAGTTTCTAGATCCAGCTTGCTTCCAGATCTAGCTGCTCCCAGGTCCAGTTTGGTGAGAATCAAAGGCAAAAGAATCAGCTGCATGCAGAATATGAAAAAGGACAAGACTGCAACTTTCCTCTTTCTTCTTCTTTCTCTTATTGCCTCCGACAAAGTAATTGAGTGATCAATTAAATTATACAACTTAAGTGATTGGTTTAAAAGCCATTACTTGAAGAAGTCAACTACTTGGAGATAGGTGGCAGATGTGAAAAATGGAAGGTCCTATTTTCAATTGCAAATCATGCATGTCATTC
The DNA here is from genome assembly GCA_018340775.1 of Taxus wallichiana var. yunnanensis. Lineage (NCBI taxonomy): Eukaryota > Viridiplantae > Streptophyta > Pinopsida > Cupressales > Taxaceae > Taxus > Taxus wallichiana. The sequence goes on from CM031242.1 coordinate 485,121,635, forward strand.
AAATAGGAATTCCAAGAGGGATATTTCTAGTTGTTTCTTTTCCCACTTCCACATGTGCCAGTTCAACTAAAAGCTTCTAACTTATAATTGCCCCTCTACATTCTATAAGTAGAGGAAGAACCTTCAGGTTAAGGATCAGAATTTGTAAGTAGCAACCTTGTGTTCTAGACTTTGTGCTGAAACCCTTGAGAGCCACTCGAAGCAAAGGAATATACAGGAGAAGATTTTCGGAGAACTTTGTGTCACGGTGTAGTGTGTTTCTTGCTTTTATCTTAGATCTTTTAATAGGACTGTGTTATTTTAGATATATATCTAGAGCTACCTTTTCTTATAATTCCATGTTTATATCTATTGGTTCCTTCTATGTGCATGCAATCAACTCTGTTATCTATTGATTGGGATGCACATCTTCCCCATTTCTTCTCTATGTTTATATAATTCCCTTTCCTTCTTCTATAAATATTTCCTTTCTTTAAACAACTTCTTGCTTGGTTTGAAGCGTAAAACTATGGTTCATGAGCTGAACAGTTAAAGTAAAACCCCATATAGATATTAGCATACTTTAATTAACAAATCTTACATGGGAGCCTCACTGGTAAATGAGGGAGATTTATCTCATGACTACCTAGGTTTTGTGCAATGCAGAAAATCTAGCCAATGAGACCTCCTTGGTGTAGGTGAGGCCAAGATCTTTCCAATGGTGTTAGATTCGTGATATTTCAAGCCCTGAGTCGAAAGATATGCCCCTCTTGATATAACATGTGGAGGCACCGCACTTGCTTGAAAACTTGACCCAAATTTTGCCTTTAGAGGAGCATCGAGTTGACACTTGTCATCCTCTGCTTATCTGTGGACTTTTCAACGGTCCCTCTTACTTTTAGACTCTAGGACACGCGTTAGTCTGGCACTCATTTGGAAACCTTTTCTCTATTTGACCCTTGAATTAGCACCGTTAGGACACGTGGCTTCCTCTGCTTGCTTCTTCATACTTAGTCAGTTTTAGACTCTTTCCCAAACTATTTTCAAGCCCGAAAACTTTGGATCCTTGCCATTTTTTCTTTCTTGCTCCTAGCTTCTCTTGCGGCACTGCCCCTTCATTTCGAGCCCACCTGTAACCTGTTTTTCATCCTGGAATGTGAGCTCACGGGTCTGAAATGTTTCCCTTCATGTTTTCTTTATGTGTAAGGCTTGTTCTGACCAAACTTTCTGGGGGAAAATTTGGGATAACAATTTGGCAACTCATGGGGACATCTGCCTACTAGAGAAAGAGACTAATGGCCTTGAAGCATCCATTGGGCATGTAGTCTAACCTTATAAATTGATTCGATATGAAATCTGAAATTCTAACCTCTGAGCCTCTTGAAACCCATTTGAAACTTGAAGTTGGACTTCACCAAAAGCCAACTGAATGCATTGTTTAAGAGCAATAACACCAAAAACTATGTACAAACTGAAAATCATACATACTCCAAATGGAACATACAGAGTGTCAAAAAGAACTTCTTCTGCTAAAAAAAAACCTACCTACACTACTCTAACCAAGAGCAAAGGGAGCTCAAACAAAGCCTACAACTGGCAGGGAGAAATAGCTTCCCTTCCTCAAAAATGGCAGCCATGCAACTGATTTGGCACTAAACATGGCTGGTTGGATGAGTGAAAAACTGACAATAAGTTGATCCTCCACCCAAATCATCAAGGTATCAACATTAATGGAAAATACCTCCTTAAGATGACTTGCATCAGACTTCTAGAGGTGTTGATGATGACCCTTGGTACTTTGATGCTCATCCTCATGCCCTAAAGTAGGCATGACTGGTTTTGGTTTCTCCTTTGGCTCCAATGAAGCCAAGTACCTGATTGGGCATGGTCTAATCCTTTGGATGTGCCCATTTCTCTAAAATTCAACTCCAAAAATGGATTCTTCTTGTGGACCTTCTTGGATGGATGGTGTTAAAGGGATGACGACATCCTCCTGATTTTTCTCTTCCTTCTCCTATAAAGAACATGGGAGAGACATGTCTTCTAATCTTGGTTCCAGAGGGTTGTTATGAAGTGCAGGCTGTTGTTCTTGAATGTTCTCCTCCATGGTAGTAGGCTCATGTGCTTGGGATGTGAGAGATGGAGGAAAAAATGATGTGATCTCCATGGGTTCCCCTCCATCAAGACAATCCTCCAAGTTAGATAGGTAATCTACCTCCTTGTTGTCCTGCTACAGGTGCTCAACCTCCTTCATGGTGTCCTCTTGATCTACAATTGACTCACCATGGTTCCCTTCATCCTCAAACATGAAGTTTGAAATCTCAAAATCTTCCTCAACATCATATCTTAAAGGGGATGAAGTGGGAGGAAGAACTGAAGGTTATTCTATGGCCTTCTTTGCACTTGGAGCCTCTAAAACTATATGGTCCTCCTCCACAGCCAGAATGTACTCCTCTTATTTTGGATTAGGAGTAGCTCCTTCTTCCCATGCTTGTGTTGTAGCTAGAGCTTCCACCACTTGTGGCTTGACCTCATCCTCCTCCATAGGCTTAACCAATAAGGGAACATTTGAAAACTCAAATTTAGCAGCCCAACTCTTCATATTTTCTATTATTTCTTCTCTTTTGGGTTCCTCTGTTTGATCTTCTCCTTGGCTAGTTTTTGCAGTCTCTTCCCAACATGGACTTGGGAAGGCAAGAGGAGTGGTGTGGCGTCTCCACTAGTTGTTTCCTTGTTTGTGGCGGAGGAGAAGGCATTTATTTTATCTCTTATAGAGGGGAATAAGATTTGGAAGGGAAAAGGGTAGAGAAAATGAGGTGGGATGGAAGACTAGTAGATGGAGGAGAGGAATTAACATTTGGGAAGTAGATGGGAAGCTTGACTCTTTCATTTGTCGAAATGATAAAGATTGAGGGAGACAAAATGAAAGGCACGGAGCTGGTGATTGACTTACCCATTGATAAGGTTGTCCTACACTTTTCTCATAAGCCTTGATGTCCTCAACCCACCGTGCAAGTTGGGGCAGCATTCCAATCATGAAGTCCGACTTCTCCCGATTGTTGTAGTGTCTTGGAAAAGGGCCTTCCCATGAACAAGGTGCCTTGCAACCAATATTGAATGCCTTCATTTGATCTTTTGCCCTAAATTGAACCATGTCACCTCTTTTTTTTAATCTTCTCCAATAGACCAGCATCCTCTGCATAACTATCGCCATCATATGTGTCCCCTTGTTTGTGGTAAGCTTCATAGTTGAACTAGTTTTGACACTACTCATATGGGTAAGCATAATGGTCCTAGATCTGATTATAATGCTGATCTAGAGGAGCTGGGAAATACATTGGAGGTGGATTGTATTGCTGCTGTAAGTGTGAGTTCCATGAAGGGAATGAAGTCATGATTGCACAACTTCATGGCATGGGAGAAAATGAAAGAGATGGAAGAAGAAAATGGATGAAATGAGTGGAAATGGATGGAAAAGTTCTGCAACTCAAAGAATGGGTTTTCGACCAGATGTGCTTAAAAGTCCCTCCAAAGGCTGAAATATTCACCAAGAGCACATCGAACCTAATGAAGTGAAGTGGTAAGGTGCTTTAGACCTATCCCACCAGGTGTGCCAAAACTATTAGTGTGAAATCACAACACCCCTAAATGAGTTATGGATATACTTTTCTAAGGAAGGGTCATTTGGTGTGATTTGCATAACATTGGATCATTCCCCAAGCTGTGGGACTTGCAAATTGGAATGATCCTCCACAGAAGGCTGGTTACTCTTCCTAATCCTAGCACTAAACTACTTCTAAGGAAGGAAATGTGACTATATACTCCTAATCTAACAATTCCAAGGGACCAAGGAGAGAGAGAGAGAGAGAGAGAGAGAGAGAGAGAGAGAGAGAGAGAGAGAGAGAGAGAGAGAGAGAGAGAGCATGAAAATAAAGAAATCCTACACTACAGAGGTGATAACACCAAGAAAAGGGAAGCGCTGATCACAAACCTAACTACCCGAATGGGAGAGAGGTGAGAAATGGAGAGGATGGATAGATGAATCACAAACCATGGATAAAGTTCACATAGAACACCATTTTAAACCCCTTAAACATAACTCCAAAACCTACAATGGACATCAGAGATATGCACTAGTATACCTTGCAATGGTGAGAGGCGAGAAGAGACAATAAAATGAGAAAAGGATGGACAAAATGAATCACAAAATAGATTTTATTACTCCAAGAGTTCACACAGTACACCATTAACAGGAAAGAGGCAAGATAATTCCATTACAAAGCCAAGGGATGAGGCTTAAAATCCACATTCAACCCTAGAGAAGAAATAGAGAGGGGGGCAGGGAAGAAGAATGAACAACTTTATAATCAATCCTACCCCTGTATTTATAGATTTGATCATAGAGAAGAAAGAGAGAGGGAAGTGGGAAAAGTGGGTTGAAGCTCAACCACTGTTGTTAATGCTTTAAATAAAATATGCCCCCAAATCCATCTTTACTACATCAATCCTTAGTTCAGCACCTTGAAGGAAGAGGAAACAGTGGAAACAGATCAAATATGATCGGTTGTTAAGACAAATGGATCCCGCATTGAAGGCCGAAAGACATTTCCCCATTTTCCTTTACCTAACCTCCTCAAAATTAAAGTCTCGATCTCCATGGCATAGGTGAGGCTGAGATCTTTCCAATGATGTCAAATTCACGATATTTCAAGCCCGAGTTGAAATATATGCCCCTCTTGATATAACATGTGGAGGCACCACGCTTGGTTGAAAACCCAACCCAAAGTTTTCCTTTGGAGGAGCATCGAGTTGACACTTTTCGTCCTCCGCTTATCTGTGGAATTTTTAACGATCCCTCTTACTTATGACTTTACTGGGACACGTGTCACCTGGTGCTCATTTGGAAACCTTTTCTCTATTTGACCCTTGAATCAGTGTCGTTAGGACACGTGGCTTCCTTCGCTTGCTTCTTCATATTTATTCAGTTTTAGACTCTTTCGAATGTTTTGAGCCCAAAAAATTTAGATCCTTGCCATTTTTCCTTTCTTACTCCTGGCTTCTCTTGCGGCACTACCAATTCATTTTTGAGCCCACCTGTAACCTGTTTGTCATCCTAGAATCTGAGCTTGTGGGTCCGAAATGTTTCCCTTCAAGTTTTCTTTATGTGTAAGGCTTGTTCTAACCAAACGCTCCGGGAGAAATTTGGGATAACAGAACATTCTTAAACTTTGGGGAAGTTGGAAACTATACATATGATTTCTCGAATGTTGCGCCCATGATTTTACGACCCAAAACCACAACTAACCACTAAAAATCATAACATTTTTTTAAAATGTTAGTTGAGTAAGTAACACAATTTAACCAATGTTATTTCTAAAAAATTAATCTGCCAAGGATGTACTACACATACTAAAGGAACAATGACATCTTGTTACCTTTTTGCAAGATTAAAGCTAGCTAAGTTATTACAACTTCCACTACTAAATGGGTCTACAAATATCGTCAAGTTAAATTCTATAAACGTTAGTTATGCCATCTCATTAATCCAAATTATTCCAACTCCATAAAATCCATTAGGGAGTATCAAGTGCGAAAAAAATACACCATAGCCCTATTAACTCAAATTATGGTCACTACTCATGTCTCCATTATTCTAAAGCTCCATGGAGGTATACCAAACATCATCGTGCTATATATTGCACAACTAGGTATTCCGTTAAGTACTATAAAGGACAATGTTTGGGGTTTCAAGCTTATGATGATATTGGTTTATAATTTATGAGGCTTCGATCAACCAAAGGCTACAAGATGTGCACCAAACTATTATATACATGAATGGAGATAGATTAGATAGGGATGAATAGGAGAAATCAAATGATATTTGTGCTAATAAGACGACTTAACTTAATTAAATTTATTCCAAAATAATAAAATTATCTTTGAAGTTTTAACAACCACAACGTTATGTTTGTAATCACATGTAAATAACTTTTTCCAAAATTTCCCCTCCAAGGGGTTAATTAAGATTAATTCTAATATATATAGTTTTCTCGAAATATGGTGACTAGGGTTTAGACAGAGTTATCCAAGTTCATCACGTTTTTCCCACCATGGGGTTGACCGAGCTAATTAAGAGGTTAATTAAATAAGGTAATAAGATGCTTCCAAAGTTTAATTGAGTCATTTAGACATGGATCCTATTTGGCCCATCCAAAGGGACCCATGTCCTCTTACACCAAAATACAATTTAATTTAAATGTTAATTCAATCTATTAATCAAAGTTTTAAAATAAAGTCACTTGACTATCCAAGTCAACCAAATTTCCCTAAATGGAAGTAGGAGAATCTAGGTAGATTTAGAGCCATAGGATCAAATAGATCTACACCATTGATCTTAAGTATAGGTTTGAATCATTAACCTCATCTATGAACTCTATTTTCTTTTCTCTCTCTCATTTTCCTCTAATTTCTTCTTGTTTGATTGTTTTGCTTGTTGAGGAAGGAGCTTTAGTGAAGGCCAATATTATTGGATTATTTATTATTTGTTTATTTAGTTTCTTTCATATATTTTTTCTTGTTTCCAATTAAAATTATTAGGGTTCTCATAAGAGAAGTTCCTATCTAACTATGTATAAATACATACACACACACACACACACACATATACATATATCTATAAGTATATGGTATATATATGTATATGTGTAATATATACACATCTACATATATACATGTACATATGAATATATATATATATATATATATATATATATATATATATATATATACATACATACATACATACACATACACACACACACACAAGTACTTTCATGCGCACATGCGCACGCACACACACACACACACACACACACACACACACACACACACACACACACACACACACACACACCTTTTTAAATAAAACCCTATAAATTTATATAATAAAATGTAATATGTTTTGAATTCAATTTTCCTATCTTTTACTGCCCTAAGTATACCATCTTTTAAAATATAGGTAGATCCAATGAACGATTTCTTAATCGTGTGTGTGTGTGTGTGTGTGTGTGTGTGTGTGTGTGTGTGTGTGTGTGTGTGTGTGTGTGTGTGTGTTTGTGTGTGTGTGTGTGTGTGACCTTAATAAGAAAGTGAAATGCCTAATTTTCTTTATGAATCCAAATATATAAAGATGTAACTTATTTTAAATTTGATGATAGTTTAATTCTATTATACAAGGAATATATTTATCTAACTTTGCGTGGAATCAAATAATCTCTTCATATATCTAAACATAAACATGAATGAATTTTTTTATCTAAACCTTGTAAGATCTTGTAAGAATTATAAGAAAAAGAAGTTTCTCTCCTAAAAATTAAAAAATCCAAAAATCCATTAATCCCTATTCTAAATCAATCCACAAATAATAAGGCCATTTTCAAACCTAATCCAATGAATGACAAGATTCACAATTTCAACAAATTAAGTATATACTGGATTTCAAGTAATACAAATTTTACCCATTGTTTTCAATGATTATCATACCTTAATGAACCAATCAATCCACATATGTTCATATCCCAAGTACAAGATTTATACATAAGACTCAAACCTATCCTCAACCAAGGAATATACAAATCTAAACTATTTCTCCTAATTTTCAAAACATTATTGGTAATAGCATAACAATAACATTTTTAGTTCTAATCCAACATAACTTTTCATTTTTTCTCTTGCAAGATAACATGAACTACAACATAATAAAATTTAATTAGATAAGCCTCCCGATAAATGAGAACAACATGCCCAAATTTTGAATGAATCCTAAATAGTTTATCCGCAAGAAATGTAAGCTCCAAATAAATTAGAAAATCACCAAAAACAAGATGAATATGATTGGTTATCCACCCAACCTATAATAATAATTACATGCTACTTCCCAATATGGAAGGTATGTTATCCTACCTTTAATCCCATGGGAGAGAGAGGAAACATTCCTCCAAGATGCACAATCAGGGAAAAAACAAGGATTTGGTACACAACATCAAATACAAAACTCATAAACTACAAATAAAAATAATAAGTTCCATGCATATAGTGGTAAAAACACATAAACAAGAAATCTAACACCAATAATAAAATACCAATTGACATATAATAATCTACATGATTCTTAAGAGGGGAAGAGGGGAAATAATTCCTATTTAATCACTTTTTTATATATTCCAATCAATTCACAACTTTGAAAAGAAATACCAAGATTCCAAAAATCCTTATTTCTCCCATAAACCACAAAAATGCATGCCTCCTCCTTGACAATGTTTTTCAAACCTTGAAGGTTTCCTTGGAAAGGAAGGGAGATGAGTTCCAAACCATATGGAAACTCATCTCCCACATCAACCAAATGAGGGGGAATAATATACTTCCCAACATGGATTTCCCATCAAACCACGTGGGATCAAGAGGGGTTATACCCTATTCCAAAACACTCCAAAATCCATCCCCAAAGGGAATAAATGGAGGAAAATTTTTTTCAAATGAAACACAAATACAACATTCATTCTTACACCCAAACACAATCAAACGAAACAAAAATATTCATAAAAACACTAAACAAATCTAAGAGGTGTGAGGCCTACCTTACAAGATAATTAATACAAATTCCAAATGCAATCTAATTCTTCCAAGCTCATTTCTCCTCCAAGATCTCTAAGTGAAAATGAACCAAGAAATCTCAACCTCCTCCAAAATGGAGGTTTATTAATAAGAAGATAAGAGACTCCAACCTATGAGATGGTGACATGTTTCACCCATCCCCTTTTCAAATTCATGTCATCCCAAGTCCATTTCATGAATAATAAAAAAGTGTTTGAATAAAAATGGAATAATAGAGATGAGGTCAATCAATCCTACAAATTTTTCTACTTCATTTACAAAAACATATATTCATCATTTGAGTTGTCCATACATCATTCATAACCATATATGCGCATATTAAATGTGCATTAACCATTCAAAATAACAACACACAAGAACAAGTATATAAGACACAAAATATAAGTGGGAAACCCTCACAGGGAAGAAAACCCACTGATATTTTACTTATATTACACAAATCAAAGAGACTTAGTGAATCACTAACTTCATAAGGAGTTCCAACCGCTAGTTTAGTAGAGCACGAACCCTAAAAGGAACACCAATCCCTAATTTAGTGAAGCACCCACTCCACAAGGAGGATACAACCCCCTAAGAAAATGAATCACCAAATAAATCATTTGAATATGATTATCTCTATTTTTTTACGCCACAACTAACAAAGATCACAATTTACGCTCACATAAACAACATCAAACCCTCACTCCTCTCGCTTGCTCTTTCTTCTTATTTCACAACTTGTCTTAGATTTAAACCAATTTTCACATGCCTTATAAAATTATTTAACCTTTCACAAACTTTATTATCTCTAAAATCATGCCCTCATACCTATTATAATATTCCTCTTGGGTCGATTTTTACCCATGCACAACTAGTTCAAAAATGAACTCAAAAATTTCCTTTATACCCTTCTCTACTTATAAAAGTGAGTTCAGTCCTCATGCTTTCATTCAACCAATTCATCTTTAAAAATACCATTACATTCATAAAAACATTCATATTTGACCCATATAGGTCGGCCATGCCCAAAACCATCAAACTTGCACCAAACAAGCTCAAAATCCCATCACCTAGATGAGTTAAAACCACTAACACTAAAACCATGATTATTCAAGCTCCAAAATTCATCACACATATGTAATATAGCATAAAAAATAATCCACGGTCGTTAATTATCTTTTACTAATCAAATAAATCATAACACATGATAAAATGCTCATATCCTTCACCAAACAATTGCTTCTAGCACCCTATCTTCACCTTTGGACCTCAAGACCACCCAAGATCAAATAAAATATGGAATTTAAACACTCAATTAAATCATCATTACCCATATAACACATCCATACATGTGAGAGATAATTACACATCCATATGTGCAAACCACAACAACTTTCCTCTTCACCAAATCAAGATGCCCATAAACAAATTTTACAAACTCAACTAGTTTTCACCCTTTCTGTCACTTCCAAGACCTTAAAAGGTTTTAAATAGGAAAAAAATCATCCCTCTATACTCTAAAACTAATATCAAGAATCGATCAATCCATATCATGCCTCATTCAACTCAATATTTTATCTTGAACCATCTTGTCCTAAAAACCAAACAACCTTCTTCCTCACAAATTGACCTAAAAGACCCATAAAATCAACTCACCAAGACACAAACCTTATATAAATAGAAATACCTATGAATAATATTTCAAGAACATATTATAACACCTTTCAAATCCAAGTGGAAGGCCTTCAACCAATCTAATCTCTGCAAAATGATTCTTTAGCCTTTTAGGACTCAAGAAATGACCTTGAGCTCAACTTTATCCATCAATTCAAAGTCACTTCCACACTTAACCAAATCATGGAAAATACTTATAAATTATGTATAAGAACTCATAAACCTTTAAAAATAATAAAATTCTCATAACTTTCACTTTGTGATTTTGTTAATTCTTAAATGAAGCCACTGACACCTTTCTAGAACAAACATCCTCCATATTTGACCCTCAAATAATAGATCACAACTTGTTCATACCATATTAAAAACACAAGTTTGATATACCATTAGAAATTTATCTAAACTAGGATTAAAAAAACTTGAATAGATTCGTAAATCCTCTTGTAGTGCCTTGAATCTCAATTTTACCACGAGGAAGCCCCAAACTACCCCCAAAACTAGTCTTCATAAATAGGGTGCACTTTTCCTTTTTACTTCAACCGTGATTTGAAACTATTATGGAAATATAAATAACTGTAGGGCTAAAAAAATGTCAATTTATTTCATACCTTCTTTGGGAAACTTCTCCTCAAACTGAACTTCTTCATAAACAAGAATTTTCAAGGTGGGTCCACATATTGTCACATGCTCTAATATACTTGTATGAAAAACAAGAGGAGTCCTCTACAACCTCTAATCATCACATTTTCAAAACCAATCAAGATAGTCTCACTACACTTCATTTTCTCCAAGTCATTTTTAGCTAGGGTTTCAAAGAAACTTACCTTCTTAACGATCATTCATAAAAACATGATGATCAAACCACATTTGATAAAACTTATTAGTTACATGGAAAAACATCTCGTAAATTCTTTGGGTCCCATGCAAAGCATATAACTCATAGTGAGTATTAGAAGGTCCAATTTTTCTAAAACACACTCTAAATCACCTAACTTTTCCAAAAATAATGTAACATGAAATTCCTTCTTCACTTTTACACCTGAAACTTATCATTAAAAATACTCACTCACTTCATATTTCAAATAAATCTGAACACTCTATCCATTAAGGCTTACCTCATAAATACACTATATCACTAAATATTGACCTAAAACTCACCATGCACCTACTACATCATGTCAAAACTCTATTCACATGCTTGGATAAGACTAATCTTATCCAAAACTCACACCCTTATCTCATTCTACATGCTCTAGGGCTAGGAATAGGCCTGAAATGACTTGACTCAACCATGACACCTCATGAACTGACCTTGTTGACTTGTGTAGACTCATGTACACCTCTAACACTCCTCATAGACCATGAATTACCTAATAAAACCATTTAGAAACTTAGGATATCTCAAACCATTACAGGCCTACTTTAACATGCTCCAAGACCTCATAGAACATACCAAACTTGGACACTACCAATCAACCTTCATCTTTGACACTTTGAATGACACCTCATGGAAACACATACAACACCATTAAACCATTTTCCATCAATGGACTAGAAATAAAGGAAAATATAAACACACAATAGCCAATAATATCCCCCTTTATCATTGATGGCAACCACCTTCAGAAACATTGATGGAAACCAACAAGACCAAAACCTACATAACCTCATTCTGCAAGTATGATGCTTCTCTCCCTCTTTAATATCTATTACAAAGGATAAAATGATAACAAAACATGGAAAATGACAACACACAATGAAAACAATGCACAAAACAACTTACTTGACTCAAATAACTCCTCTTGGGACTATACTTGCTCTTCTTTGATTCCTTCAACAACATATGAAGATCCACGGATCTCGTAATGATCCTCAACAAAGATCCTCTCGAATGTGTACTCTCCATATTTTGATTTAATTCATTTTTTCAACCTCTTATTTGTCTTTACCATGCTCAAGAACCCAAAATTTTCCTTCATCCTTTACATATCCACTTTTAGGACTTAGAAACCCTAAACAACCCTTTTAGTACAAAAATGATCAACTTCTCCAAGTTCTAGAATTAACCCAAGCCTATAAAACACCTTATAAATGCCCCATGGACTTGTACTATCATACTCTAGTAGAAAACACAAAAATTGAGATTATTACCTTTTATCAAGCCATGGAATAACTTTAACCATATTGCCTCATCCCTAAAGTAAATTTTTAGTGTATTCATTATTTTGAAACTTTTATAGCCTTCTTGTGTCAGTTTCTTACTTACCTTCTGAAATATACTTTTAAACCATCATCTTCACTATTTTGATTACCTTCTTGACATCTTACTTAGACCATTTGGAGTCAAAATTTCTCTCTTACCTTAAGAGACTCATACATACTTGTACCACTGCACTTTTCTCTTCCATAGTCACAAATTCAATCATTCTTTGCTTAATCATGATGATTTTCCTTTAGATGAGGATGTTCATTCATAGTTAATTATGCTAACAAGAAAACATATCTTTCACTTACCATATTCTCTATTTACTAGGATTTCTTTGTGCTCTTGTACACTGTAATATTACACCTTCATTGAGAATATCCGCCTTGGGAAGCACTACAACACTTACCTTTAGGACCTCAAATCTGGACATGCTCTTTTTAGGTCATTAATACAATTTTAGTTTAACTTAGATGCTCCTTATGCCTTCAAGACCATCTAAAAATGGCTAGGATATTTGTGATCATAGGTCATAGACCTCTATAATATCATCATTCAAGGGTTTTGAAACCCTTAATGATCCCATGAGCTATAACCGTGACCTTCTTGAACAATAACATAGTCTTGTAATCACCTAAAATCTTGAGACAACAATACATACCTAAAACACTCATTTATTTTCATGAAAAAAATCATTCCATGACAAATTGAAGAGACCCTAGATGTACACTCACAACCTCAAATTCTTCATAGACCCTGCAAAGGACTTGACTCTTCACACACAGTTTTGAGGCCACATTTGTAGATCCTTAGAACTCTTTGATCTTATTGTTACATATTTGAGACATTCTTTCCTTCTTATAACCTTACACTAACCCTCATAATGATATTTCAATCCTCAATACTTTGTAATATATTTTTTCTTGCTTCAAGAACTTAGACCACCAATACTAGCCCTTGTATACTTTCAAAGCATTTAGATGAAGGAACACAGAATCCAAAACCCTCACATATAATTAAATGTCTACTTATGATGTAAAAATTCAACTCTACCTTGCCATGTGAATTAAAGCACCTCTATACATGCTTGAGGTCATTAGAAAGGATCAATTTTTGTATCATTAACCATTCTTACTCGAGACACCCTTTGCTTGATACCACCTTCCACCTTATTCACAATTGAAATGCTTGTGAGATCAAATAATAGCTATTGAAGAGTACTGAGCATGTTTAATACTTTCACAATTCTTATTTGGATTCAAATCATGCATTAGAACCTTAAGAATTTTATACATCAACGGAAACCTTAACATTCTCGAGACCACTCTATGTTTACAAAATTTGATTCGACCTGAGTAACATTTTGGGTACACACAACTATAGAGAATTTCATAGTTTCTTGAACACCGGTTAGAAGACTCCTATTTCACCTTTTATTTATCATACTTGTAAAAGCATCTTCATCATGTAACCCATATTATACACACCTAGGAAGACACGAGAATAGACCTTTTGGAACTTGATGAATGAGACAAGGAATAACACACAAACTCATGAGCTCATTGACTTCTAAAACCACAAGATACAACTCATGACTAGTCTGGGAAGAAATTTTTACTTGATATAAGACTTGTGGAATGATATAAGACACTCAAAAACACTCACAAGACTAGGAACACATTTTTATCAACCTTTATGAATTTGATAGACTACTATTGCAAAACATAGATCATTGGGACATATAGTGACTCTCTAATACTTCTTTCTTGTAGAACACACCTCTAAGACACCTCATTATCAACCATGATTTGGTACAACTCAACACACTCATAATATTCATATCATACTTAGAACATATGATTATGGCATAGATCGTATACACTCTAGGATCATGACAAAAAAACATTATAACAATATGACTATGACTCTATGATGAATTAAAAAAATTTATACCCTTAAGATTCCTTCAAGATGAAGTGAAAAATTCATTATTCATATCAAAACCACACCATATGAACCACATTGCTCATGTAAATAGAGTAGGTCATAGACCATAAATACCAACATGTGACACAATTGTTGAAACTATAATATTAAGTGATCATAATATTTAGTTTATAGTTAAATAATATATAATATAAGTTATTATTTATTATTTAATATAAATTTTATATTAGGTTATTAGTTATTTATTAACTAATATTAAATCAGGGTGTGCCCAATCACTTTAGAAGGTCATAACCCTTGAGGTTATTTAAATATGGCTATAGGTCATATTCAAAACATATATGTAATTATGGGTTTAAAAAAATGGAGTAGAAGTGAGGAGGGAATTACTAGATTGGGTGAAAAGTTTCTCAATTAATGGAAAATATTCTTCCCTGGTTTTTTACCCAATTGGGGTTTTCCACATTAAATATCGTGTTAATGTGTTATTTAATTAACTTTGTATTTATTTATTTATATGTGCACATTAATGTTTATTAAATAAGTTTAATATAACTTTAATTCCCTCATCTTGCCATGGTATGAGAGTGGGATAAAATATTAGTTAAATAATTTTAATCCTAAAGTCATATCGGTTGGGAAGTTAGTTGGTTAGTTTTTTGGGAACCTATTTAACCCCCCCTTTCCTCTCTGGCATGAATTAATGGTTTTGGATATTTGTGTGTTTACAGGTGAAAGGGTCCCCGCAATAATTTTTCTATCTTCATGTGAATATCACATACGAGAATAGGTAAAAAGTTAATTTATATATGAAATATCTTTTCAATTTTTCTATAGTTCATGTGTGTAGGTTAAAATTTATTCAAAGATAAAATCAAGAATAAATGGAGTTGACAAGTTTCGTAAAAATAGGGATTTCAATTTATTTCATTGGCCGGGGTTAAATTCTTGTCCCCTCCTCGTATCCTTATTTAAATTAGTTACATTCCAAATATTTGTATAAAGTTGGTTATATTTATAATTTAGGTACCTATTTTTAATTTATAGATATCTCAAACATTATAAAGGAGCGAGAGCTCTCTCTCTCTATATGTATATATACAAACTATTATTATTTTGTTTCTTTTTTCAAAAATATAAATTAATCGTAAAGTTATTTCTTTTTGAGAAAAATAGTCAAATAATATAATCATTTTTTTGAAATGAAATATTTTGCGACATCAAAATTGGATCATTGTCTTCATTTAGATAGAAAACTAAAAAAATCACTCACATTTTGATTTATTTTTAATATCATACTAATACATTTGTGTATAGACTATCCACTTGATAGGACCTCCTTTTTGCCATAAAGTCGATCGATTTTTTTGATTGCAAGGATTTAATGAAAGAATAGGGGGATTTCTATTAACCTTTGAATTTTTAATCCTCGTTAATTATTTAATTTTACGCAAAATTAGGGTCTAATATTTTTTCAATGGATAAATCTTAGATGTTGAATGGTAATAATTACAACATTTGAAAGATTCAATTGAAGGAAAATTCATGGCTCACAAACTATGGGTAGTTGTGAATTGAATCGATAAGGCTCAAGCGAAGCTAAGAAATCTGTGGACAACGTTGTTACGTATCAACAAAAGCACAAGAATCAATGTCCATTATTTTATGGAGTTATCAAGATGACTTTATGCTTCATATTGGAAATCAAGAAAGTTCCAGTGAGGCTTGGACCCAATTGGAATTAATGCATGAAGGTATACGTTTATCAAAAATCATTAAATTGATATTAGAACTAATGACAACTCTGATGAAGGGACATGAAAAAGTAATAAATTATTTGACTAAAATAAAAATATTAAGTCTTAGTTGGATGGGAGAAGTTATAACTTAATTCAGGATAAGTTGCATTATTTCATTATTCAGTTGAATATTCATGAAAAATTTAGAAATTTCATTTCAATTTTGAATTCTAAATATCAAACAGAACAAAACATTCTAAGTTTGCAAACCCTTAGTGCTCTCATGGTTTAGGAAGATTAGGTTATCACTAATTTTGATTGGAGAGTTAAGATAATGCCACACAGGCACTTCTTGCTCATAAATCGAAAGGTAAACTTTTTAGGTTCAACAAGAATCAAAATCAATTTTTAAAACTCCTAGTGGAAACAAGAAACCAGGAAACTTAAAAGTTAGTTTTTATGGTAAATTTCATAACCGTGGGAAATTTTGACATAAGAAAGAAGATTTTCAATTGAAAAACAAGTCAAATTTCAAAAATAAAAAATAGAATAAATCGATCAAAATCAAACATTATAAAGGAGCGAGAGCTCTCTCTCTCTATATGTATATATATAAACTATTATTATTTTGTTTCTTTTTTCAAAAATATAAATTAATCGTAAAGTTATTTTTTTTCAAGATAAATAGTTGAATAATATAATCATTTTTTGAAATGATATATTTTTGCAACATCAAAATTGGATCATTGTCTTCATTTAGATAGAAAACTAAAAAAATTCACTCACATTTTGATTTATTTTTAATATCATACTAATACTTTTTTGTATAGACTATCAACTTGATAGGACCTCCTTTTTGGAATAAACTGATCGATTTTTTTGATTGCAAGGATTAAATCATGAACAAGGGGATTTCTATTAACCTTTGATTTTTTAATCCTCATTAATTATTTAATTTTACGCAAAATGGGGTCTAATATTTTTTCAATTGATAAATATTAGATGTTGAATGGGAATAATTACAACATTTGGAAGATTCGATTGAAGGAAAATTCATGGCTCACAAACTATGGGTAGTTGTGAATGGAACTGAGAAGGCTCAAAGAAGCTAAGAAACTGTGGACAACATTGTTACGTATCAACAAAAAGCACAAGAATCAATGTCCATTGTTTTATGGAGTTATCAAGATGACTTTATGCTTCATATCGGAAATCAAGAAAGTTCCAAGTGAGGCTTGGACTCAATTGGAATTAATGCATGAAGGTACATGTTTATCAAAAATCATTAAATTGATTTTAGAACTAATGACAACTCCCATGAAGGGAGATGAAAAAGTAATAAATTATTTGGCTAAAATAAAAAATATTAAGTCTCAGTTGGATGGGTGTAGTTGTAACTTAATTCAGGATAAATTGCTTTATTTCATTATTCAGTTGAATATTCATGAAAAATTTAGAAATTTCATTTCAATTTTGAATTCTAAATATCAAACAGAACAAGACATTCTAAATTTGCAAACCCTTAGTGCTCTCCTGGTTTAGGAAGATTAGGTTATGAATAATTTTGATTTAAAAGATAATGCCACAGGCACTTCTTGCTCAGAAATCGAAAGGTAAACCTTTTAGGTTCAACAAGAATCAAAAATCAACTTTTAAAACTCCTAGTAAAAACAAGAAACCAGGAAACTTAAAAGTTAGTTTTGATGGTAAATTTCATAACTGTGGGAAATTTGGACATAAGAAAGAAGATTGTAAATTGAAAAACAAGTCAAATTTCAAAAATAAAAAATGGAATAAATCATATCAAAATCAAGATGAAGATAATGAGAATAATCATAGTGCTAATATAATAGCTTTATAAACTACTTCTATTACTTCTAAATGAAAAGTATATTTTCTATTTGTATATTGTTGAAAAAGGAGTTGTTTATTTATTTATAATTAACTCATATGGGTTAGTAAAATGACTAGAAGTAGCTACAACTGAAAACATACACAAAATGGATTATATGTGTTTTAAAATTTTGCTTCATTTTTTGATAGTTTATTCAAAATATAGAACTGTGTTCATTTTTGGCATGAAAAATGATCATATATGACATGTCTAGGATTAAATTTACCACCTATGAAATTTATTGAAGGGTGCTTACATGATCAATTGTTGAAGAAAAATTCACTTAAATCCATGGGAAATGTCCATTGTTAATGGATCATGTTTTCAATGAATTATGTGATTATTCTTGTATGATTTGATTATTTGTTTAGATATGTTATCTATCAAGTCTTATCTCATTTTGTAAAGGCTTATAATAAGATAATGAAGATATATATATATGTTTTTATAAAACATGTCTAAAATTTCTTAGTATGTGATTACTAAAATGTTATTATATGCATATCAAATGACACTTGGGGACGCCCTTGCATTTGTATTAGAGATGTCTAATACTAATTGCATTTAATATATATTTTACAAGAATAGTATGTTGAAAATTTTCAACATATTTTAACATGGTTAGTTGTTAAGCATATTGTTATATTAGTTATTATACAACTAATGTTTAACTTTTACAGATAGTTAAAAGTGAAATCAATAATGATTTATATGCTTATTATGATGTCTATATGGATATTGTGACTCTAACCATGTTGATGTTGTGTTAGATATAAAATATAATAGATATGTGTTCAATTTTTTTGGTGCAGAACTATTAATTAGAACAACAAAAGAAATCAATAGTCTCCATTTCTTTTCTTGTGGTAGATGAGTATAATGGAAGAAACAAAGAAGCCATGTGGCTGAAGTGAATATTGGAAGAGATACACATGGAAGCTGAAAGAAGTATTCCTCTTCTATGTGGTGGTTAGAATTGTATTACTCTTGCTAAAGAATCTAGTTCAACATCAGAGAATGAAGCATATTGAAGTTCATATGCATGTTATCTGAGAGAAAGTTATCTCATGCAAAGTGATAGATATATCTCATTCGAAGATCAAGAATGTAATTATGTTTATGAGCCATTGTGTACTATAAGATACTGCAAGTGTGTGTAATTCTTGGACTTTCAGGGTTTACATTGAGGGGGAGTGTGCATGTAATGTCATCTCCGAATGGTTGGCTGGTTATTGACTCTTTGTCTTCTATATTTCTACTTTGGTATAAAACATTGTAAATGATTTTTTATGATCTATATAAACTGATAGAGTTTAGGAAAAATATAGTCCAATGTGTGCATCTATTTGTAAAGGAGGTCCTTGTATTATAAAATGATCCTAGAGATGTGGTTTAAGAATTTTTCCAAGAAACAATGGGATTTAGTCTCACTAATCATGCTTAGCCTAAATCATACTTCTAATTTATGGATTCAAAATCCTTTTATACTAAAAGGTAAGTTGAGCATAATGAAGGTGTTATAATTCCTTCAAAAATACATATGCTAGCCTAAACCTTTGGGGTTTATGGATTTATAAATCCTGTTATACAAACATGTAATGTTTGCATATGGATCCCACTTAACATGGAAATTTTAGTGGAAAATTTTCGTAAACTCGTGAAAATATAGGATTATGGAAATTTGAATTGGAAAATATTCAATGGTTCGCATCCGACTTATTCGTTGAAAAATTTGACCAACATGTCCCTTATACTATTCGTTTTGCCTATATTTTACACATATATAAGAGCTTATGAATTTAATTTGCCACCATTTCAAATCATATCGTCCACATATAGCCTGACCAACCCTTAGCTATCCAACACTATACACTCCAACCATTAGGTAGCCAACGCTTTGCCATCCATCCCACCGCCAAACCCTTAGTCATCCAAGCCCCACCCTATCTAATGTTCATGTATAACCCTTATCGGTCTAAACCTCACCCATCCATCCCACCCACCCAACCCTTAGTCGTCCAACCCCACCCCATCCAATGCGCCCATACAACCCTTAGCCGTCTAACCCTCACCGTCCAATGCACCCGCCCAACCCCTAGCCATCCAACCCCTCACCCATCTAACCCACCCACCCAACCCTCACCCACCCAACCCCTCAACTTCCCAACCCTTGACAAACCTACCTAACTAACTTTGCAAAACGAGGGAAAAATTCTCTCTGCGAAATCACCTTTGCCACAAAACATTTTTTCAAATATTCGCCAATGATTCGAAAGTCGATTTTTGAGATTCGCCAATGATTCGAAAGTAATTTTTCAGAGGGGTCTTCTTAAAATGAACCCTACCACTTAATATTAAGGAGAGTGTTGAAACTATAATATTAAGTGATCATAATATTTAGTTTATAGTTAAATAATATAGAATATAAGTTATTCTTTATTATTTAATATAAAATTTATATTAGGTTGTTAGTTATTTATTAACTAATATTAAATTGGGGTGTACCCTGTCACTTAAGAAGGTCATAACCCTTTGGGTTATTTAAATATGACTATAGGTCATATTTGGAATATATGTGTAATTATGGGTTAAAATCATGGAGTATAAGTGAGGAGGGAGTTATTGGACTGGGTAAAAAGTTTCTCGATTAATGGAAAATATTCTTCCACAAGTTTTTACCCCATTGGGGTTTTCCACGTTAAATATTGTGTTAATGTGTTATTGTATTATTTACTTTACTTTGTATTAATTTATTTATATGTGCACATTAATGTTTTTAAAATAATTTTAATATAATTGTAATTCCCTCATCCGAAAACAATTTCATACTTATAAGATACAAACATACTTTCTCCAAGGCTTATTGAAACTCACAACCTTGAATAAGCCCACATCAAGACATAAATACATCATAGTCTTAAACTTCTCAAGTATAGGATTCTAACTTTTGATCTTGCTTTGAAACCATCTTTATTTAGATACGAGATAAGACATATGACAAGGACTATTTTAACAGAGAATATCTACTTTTGGACTCACAACAAAATCAACTAGTGGACTTAGACCTCATGCTCAAGTGGAGAACATATTATTATGTGAACCATAGATTTAGAGTGTAGACTTCAACAAGAGTACTCGGACTTTTCATTATACCGACCTTATGATCAACAACACATTTTCAAGATTTCATACTCATGATAACATTTTTACAATATAGTGGAGCTAAAAATCCTCAAGACAAGATAAAGCATCTTTGAAACCTCCATGACTTCATTAGACAAGCCACTTCCGGGCTGTACCATTAGCAATTTCAAAGGTTAGACCATCACCTTTTGATGATAAACAAATTATGAAAAAACATAGACCTTCTTTACCGACCTCTAATAATGGAAACGTTGATTTGAATACTTGACTACATAAACTTGAGAATTTTGACTATCCATATAGATTTGTTTACTTAGCCAATAAAGAGGACCACAAAAACATACTTTTATAGACTAGGAATAAGGTCATGGACCAAAATCATTTTGAAGATACTTTTAGAGATCTCGGACTTTCAATTTCAATTGGAATTTGAACTAATCACAGATATTTGGATAACCTAACTGATGAGGGTAGACTTCAGGACCATGAAACCATCTCAAACACCTTTGACATAGACTGACATACTTTTCATGACAATATGACAGATGGGAACAACAAACTCAAATACCTGCTAATGAAAATAACTCAAAAACACATGGATATTTCACTTTCCATACCTTATAGCTCTTGAAGTATATCCCACACTCCTAGAATTTTAAAATTCTCATAAACTGGAGAGTGAATAGTAGTCACACACATATGATGTTCTTAAACAAACATACTACCTTGATCTCGACTTGGAATTCTTGATAAAATTAAATGGATTAGGGTTCATGGTATGCATATCAAACTTTAAATCTATTCCCATGACATCTTTAACTTGAGCAACATCCTTCTTGATCATAGGAGTAGACTTTACAATGAAATTCTTCTTGCTATATGACCTGATTTTTGATAATTGAAGAAAACAACATCCTTCTTTCCTCTTGGCTCATATACACTTAAATTCCAACCACATTCCTTAGCTCTATGACCATACTCACAACATGAATGAAATTCACCTTTGAAGATACTTACACCATTCCTAAGAGACCTTCTTTTGCAATCTCTAGCTCTATGACCAAAATCATGACAAACATAGCAATATCCATTGAAAGAAGTACCATACCTCATAAAATTAGGTTGTATAACAAGGTTATACCTTCTCAAATCATTTCTCTTTGACTCCTTCATATCTTATTGGGAACTTTGACCATCTTTTTCATCATTCTCCTTTTTCTTTTCTTTTAAACCTAGGCTTGTATTATCATTTACATCTCTTTGTCTCTACAAAATTCCATCTAGAGCTTCATAACTCTTTTCTAAATTTTCATACATCCTCAATCTACTACATACATTTTCCAAACTAGATTTGATGGCTTTCAATCTTTCCTCACACTTGCAACAAGTTTCTAATTTAAATTTTAGAGCATTTAAAACAAACTCCACTTAATAATCCAAACCCTTGATGACTTGACCATGCTCTATTTCAATACACTTGATCTGATCTTACAAGATATGAATCACAAATTGAGTAATCTCATAATTTATTCTTAACTGAGCCTCAACATATGATGACTTATTGCTTGTGATTCTAGAATCTCCTTCAAGTGATTAAAATTTCTTCACAAGGACTTTCTATGGTACCAATTGTTGGAAGCATAATGTTGAGATGGGGGTGAATCAGTCCTACAAAACATTTTACTTCATTTACAAAAACATATATTCATCATTTGAGTTTTCCATACATCATTCATAACCATACATGTGCATATTAGATGTGCATTAACCATTCAAAATAAAACAACACAAGAAAAAGTACAAAAGAAACCAAATATAAGTGGGAAAAACTCAAGGGGATAAAATACACTGAAACTATGCTTATATTACACAAAGCAAAGAAATTTAGTGAAGCACCAACCCCTAGTTTAGTAGAGCACCAACCCCTAATTTAGTGAAGCACACACTCCACAAGGAGGCTATAAACAAATGATATTATCAAGAAAAACTAAAACATCTTAGGATGATGATCTCTAAATTTTTTTGTTGCCATAAATGATGGAGATCACGGTTTCAGATTCACACAAACATCATCAAACCCTCACTGTCTAGCTCTCTCTTTCTTATTCTTTCACAACTTGTCTTAGCTTATATTTTTTATCACATGTATTATAACATTATTAAACCTATCACAAACTTTATAATATCTAGAAACATTCCCTCATACCTTTTATACTCTTCATCTTGGGTCACACTTTTTACCCATGCATAACTAGTTCAAAGCAGAACTCAAAACTTTTCCGTATACACTTATCAACTCATAAAATAAAGGGAGTTTATTCTGGATGCTTTGGTTTGACCAATTAATCTTAAAAACATACCATTACATTCATATTAGACCCATATAGGTTGGTCATTCCCAAAACCATCAAACTTGCACCAAACAAGCTCAAAATCCCATCACCTATATGATCTAGAACCACTAACACTAAAAACATGATTATTTAAGCCCAAAAATTCATCACACATATTTAATATAGCATAAAACATCATCCATGGTATTTATTTATCTCAGATGAATCAAATAAATCATAACACAAGCCAAAAGGCTCATATCCTTCACCAAACATCTACTTTCAACACCATGTCTTCACCTTTGGACCTCAAGACAACCCAAGATGAAATAAAATATGCCACGTAACCACTTAATGGAATTTAGAGGATGTGTAGAAAATATTCATGCAATAGAGAGCTCATGAAACATCCATATGTGTAAATCAAAACAAATTTCCTCTTCACCAAATCAAGCCGCACAAAAGCAAGTTTTGTAAACTCAACTAGTTTGCACCCTTTTGTCTCTTCCAATACCTAAAATTAATTAAATAGGTCACTTCCAATACCTAAAATTACTTAAATATGAAAAAAATTAATCCCTATTCACACTCTAATTGATATCAATCATCAATCAATCCATGTAATTTCTCATTCAACTCAATCTTTCAAACCTAAACCATCTTGGCACGAGAACCAAAAACCTTCTTCGTCACAAAATGACATGAAATATCAATAAAATAAACTCACCAAGACACAAAAATTATATAATTTTAACACCCTCTTCATCCTTTTTCTATAACATATTATAATACCTTTGAACTCTAAGTGTAAGGCCTTCAATCAAGCCAATAATTGAAAGCTGCTTCTTTAGCCTTCTAAGACTCAATTGCTAAGAGTGAACTCAAATTGCTCTATCACTTCAAAACTCACTTAAAAACTTAAAAAATTGTGGAACATTGTTATAAATGTTTTTAAGTACTCATAAACCTTTAAAAGCATAAACAACTAATAATTATCACTTTACCTCATGAAGCCACTTGGCACCTTGTGAGAACAAACATCCTCAAGATTTTACCCTTAAATAATAGGTCATAAATTATTCATACCATTATAAAAATAAATTTTTGATATAGCATTAGAAATATCTCTAAACTAGGATAACACCATGATGTTAATGGAGTCCTAACTCCTCTTGTAGCTCCTGCAATCTCAATTTTACCACAAGATGCTCCAAAATACACCAAAAACTAGTCTTCATAAAAATGACACACTTTTCCATTTTTAGCTTCAAACATGATATTAAAATATAATGGAAATCTAGAAAAACTTCAGGGCTAAAAATAATATCAATTTATTTCATACCTACTTTGTGAAACTTCTCATCAAACTAAACTTCTTTAAACAAACATTTTCAGTAGGACCCACATACTATCACATGCTGTAATATAATTTTATGGAAATATTGAGGAGTAATATAAAACCTAAAATTATCAAATTTGTAAAACTAATCAATACAGAATCACTTTGCACTTTTTTTTCTCTAAGTCACTTTTAGCTAGAGTTTAACCATTGTTTCAAAGCAACTTACCTTCTTAATGATCATTCATAAAAATGTAACGATAAAACCACCTCATTTTTTTTATAACCTTCTTAGTTCCATGGAAAAAAATCCCATAAATTCTATAGGTCCCATGAAAATCATATAATTTGCAACGAGCATCGAAGATCCACTTTTGTCTCAAAAACACACTCTAAATCACCCGATTTTGCCAAAAATGATGTAACTTGCAATTCCTTCTTCTCTTTGACTTGAAAATTATTATAAAGCATAATGAAAACATCCTATAACTATACATACTCACTTCATATCTCAAATATCTCTGAAACATTTCAGCCATTAATACTTACTTGCGCCTAAACCGCCCGCTCACACCTGTTTACTTCCCAAGGACCTCATAAATGCACTCTATTACTTAATATTGACTTGAAACTCACCAAAAACCCACTATATCATGTTAAATTTGTTTTCCAATGCTTGGATGATACCGATTAGCTCCAAAACTCACATCTCCATCTCATTCTGCATGCTCTAGGGCTAGGAATAGGCCTAAAATGACACTTCATGAATTGACCTTTCTGACCTCATACAAACTCATGTACACCTCTAACACACCTCATGGACCATGAATGACCTCATAAAAACATTTTTATAACTGAGGAGAGTGAAAACCATGACTAGGCCTACTCAACCATGCTCCAAGACCTCATAGAACATACCAAACTTGGAAACTACTGATCAACCTTCATCTTTGAAAATGAATGACACCTCATGGAGACATATAAAATGCTATAAAAAAATTCAATGTACTTGACATAAATGATAATACAAACACACAATGGCCAATTAAAATTCTTAATGGAGGAGAATCTCACAAAATAAAAATAAAACAAAATAAAATCCTCTCCCAATTCCCAAGTGGCTCACAAAAACAAACTCATAAATAAATATGGGGACAAGAGAGGGTAAAATGGGAGGTAAAATCCCTTTTAAACCTTGGAAAGAGTCCCCCTACCCATAGGTAGGGTCCAAGGGGTCCATTTTGGTGTAAGAGTGACCCCAACAAGTAAAACACCCCTTTAAAATTCCACTTTTAGCCCAAATTCGGGATTTGGGAAAAGTGGCACACTTAGAGAGGTGGTGGGGCCCACCTAATCCATGATTAGGTGGAAAAAACCTCCTTAAACAAGATAACACTAATTAAATCATCCCTAATCCAATTAGGGACAATTTAATCTGATAGAATTGGCTTAACACATTAATAGAATAATTAATACCAAAATAATTCAAAAGGAGACAATAAGCCAAGTTGACCAAGCCAAATGAAAAAAACACATAAAAGGATGATGAATTTATTATTTCCATCCAAGAAAAATAAAATAAAAGGTTGATCAATCAAGAATTGAGGATTTGGCTCAAATGGACTATTATGAAATCTTGGAGGTGCAACCCCGAGTTTCATATTCTCATGTGGCATGCACTGTCACCGACACACTCAATTGCAGTCACCCGTACTTTCCCAAAGTATTTAATTTCATAGTTTTTTTCCTATTTTTGATTGGGGTGCCCTAGTTCGCTCTGGGCGCTATCATTCTCTTTACACTTTCCTCTTACTTTTTGGCCATTGTTTAGTTGTTTCAGCTTCTTATATTTTTAGTGGTCGACCTTTTCATGGTTAATTACTAAATTGAAGCAAGAGAGCCATATAAATATAAAGTTATGTGACCTTAATGAGGGACCAATCACTAATCACTTAGTATCACCACCTTATGTTGCATTTATCAAATGAATCTATAGGTACATTTGCATTCATCTAGGTCCATCATAAGGCACATAAGGTTGGTTCATCTGCATCACACTTCATAGGACAAGATTCTATTGTTTCCATTCAAACATTTACTACATTCTAAATCTAGTTATTTTCTCACTACTTCACAAAGTGTGATTGACACAAGAGCACCTAGGGCACAATAACACACCCACACCTAGAACTACATTGGGTATGAGATGTAATATAATTCTCAATAATAAGTCCATCAATTTGGTATCTAAGGAAATTCCAACCCCTTCATTTGCATCTTTATTTTTTTAGGGTTTTGATGTTTTGTTTGGGGTTTTACATGTGATTCTTCATTGCAATTTTACTAGTGCTTTGGTGATTATAAAACATTATTTACTTGATAGAAAGGGAACACAATTGAATATCCAACGATACTCTAGAGGATGTTTCCTATCCATTTCCACAGACAGTGGTGCCTAGATCTCAAACTAAGGCACCCATGGGTGCCCATATCCATCTTTAAGTACCCCAATTTATCCGAGACAATTTATATCTACAATTTCTCGGGATCCTGTGCGACAATTTCCTCTTCCTATTCACCTAGTCTACATTGTGACACTGTCCGTGATATCATCAAATTAGCTAAGGATTTCTTCACCCTTCTTGCACATTAGGGTTTCATATTTTCTATTTTAGTTTGCTTGGGTACTATTTCAGTATTTTATTACTTTATTTACTCGGTTATTTTATCGCTCCTATAACAATAGATTACACTAGAATATATTTGTAGTGCCATCAATTTTTTTCCATTTTTAAAGCAAACACACTAAATTTTCAGATTTAATATGTAATGCACAACTATATTTTGCATATTTCTAAACAACAAATTCTTCCAAATGAAGACATTGAAATAAAGAAAAACTCATGGTTTCATTATGATTTCAATACGATAATCTTACAAGATTCTTGCAACCATAAAGTAAAAACTTCCTTAGTAATGACTAAAGTTTACAAGAAGCAATAAGTACAATAATGGGTATTTACAAGAGTATAAAACTTCACAAAGCTACATTTATTTACAAAATGAAGGTAATGCCCACAAAAGATGAGGATGACCAAGATGGCAAGAGGCTCCAACTATCTCCAACTTGAGTGTTCTTCCAAGGATGCTGAAATAAGAGACAAGACTTGTTTACCACCCAACCAATAGGCATCATCACATGCCTTTCCATGGTTGGAAGCCATGCTAGCCTCCCCTAAGCCCATGGGAGAGAAGAACAAACTTCCACAATGTGCACAAGTATAATGGGATAAAACACAACAAAAATACATAAGACCATTTAACCACTTAGACATACTACACATGATAAAAACAACAACATGAAGATAACAAGGTAAACCTCACAAGGGGGAAGAGAAGAAGTAGGATGCCCAAATCAAAGGTTTCCAACCATAGGAGCACCAGCAAAAACATGTTTACAAAACTCCTTATACCTCTTAATCATTCATCCTCTTATTCCCCCTTTTTGTCATAGAAATCCTTCTTGGGAGGATTTTCAAACCCAAAAGGGTTTCCTCACCAAGAATGGGGAAAGGTTCAAGCCATATGGACCTTTCTCCCACCTCAAACCATATGAGGGAATGAGAAGGGACCTTCATGGCTTAACC
This sequence comes from Taxus wallichiana var. yunnanensis, assembly GCA_018340775.1. Lineage (NCBI taxonomy): Eukaryota > Viridiplantae > Streptophyta > Pinopsida > Cupressales > Taxaceae > Taxus > Taxus wallichiana. The sequence continues at coordinate 485,150,186 of CM031242.1, forward strand.
AAAAACCATGAGGTTTGAGAGGGAAATCCCTCTCTCTTCCCCTACATTCTCCAAAACCATCAATCCAAATGATGGTGGAGAGAAAACAAAAAGAAAACAACAAGAACAAACAAACAACTACATTCACCATACACTTCATAATACATCATTTCATTGATCAAAGCATAGTTAACAAGAAATGTCCCACTTTTTGGTATGTTTTGTACCATTATAAACATGAATTTTCAGTTTCATTGATTTTCTAAAGGTAATAGCCATAAAACCATACATATTCATGAAATTCCACAAACTAACAAAATTTTGTATTTAGAGTGTAGAATACATGTAATTTAAAAAAAAAAATTACATAAAAACGGTCTTTTCTTAATTTTACTCATACGTTGTTTCTTATGTTATAAAAGAGGAATGACTGTCCCCGGGTGGTTCTTTTGAATGAAAATTTATTTTTCACCATGAAATTTTAGATATGTGTTCAAGATTTGAATTTTGAAGTGCTGTCAAATTTTCATATTTTGGGAGTTATATTTTTTTTTTAAAAATTATTTTGTAAAAATATTTTCAAATAAATGGCGTACAAATGTTTATGCCAATAAATTTTAAGATTTATATCAAAAATGAATTTTTTTTTCACAGGTAAGAAGAAGACTTCAATAAATAATAATTTTAATTTTTTCAAATTTTTTTGATATTTTTGCTATTTTTCAAATTGGGTTGATTGTGTACAATCGATTGTCCTAAAATACCATATGTTAGAAAAATATAAAAAATAAATAGTAAAACATATTTTTAAAAATAAAAATTATATTTTTAGAAAGCTAATAAAATTTTGTATTTTGTGTTAAAATTTTGTAATTTTATTCATTCGTTAACCCTAATTACGTGGCACCTAAGTGGCACATTTTGGCATAAAATTATCCTCCAAATGGATTTGGCACCAAAATGTGCCACATAGGTGCCACATAGGGGGTTCGCGCGAAGGGGTTCACGTGAAGGGGGTTCGCGTGAACCCCCCCTTCGCCTGAACCCCCAAACCTTAAATCCGCCGCCCAAAACTATATAAATATCTATATATAACTCTTTGCCGCCAAAAATATTTGAATTCAAGGGGTTCGCGCGAAGGGGTGTTCGCGCGAACCCCCATTCGCGCGAACTAGTTTCTTCGTCCTACGTGGCAGTTCAGGTGAAGGGGGTTCACGCGAAAGGGATGTTCGCGTGAACACCCTTGATTTTTGATCCCACCCAACTTCTTACTCGCATTTTTGGGACATGAAGTGGGACACAACATTGTGCTTTGAAAGCACAACTAAGAAAGAAAAAGGTTAAGAATCCTACCTCTAAAATGCTTTCCAAGACTCTAAGCTTTTCCCTTTTGTCCAAGCTCACCTCCAAGCTCCCAAAATTTTCCAAGTTCTCAAAAAAACAAAATGAGCCAAGAAGGCCCCTTCCTTCCACATGAGGAAGAATAAGAAGAGGAACCCAAAAGTTTCCTCACCAATGGGAAGGTGACAAGTGTCACCCACTCTCCTCTCAAGAGTCAAAGATTCCAAAAACTAAATAAGTAAGAGTAAACTCACCTTTTAGCCCTTATCACCCAAAATACTAAAAACTAAAATAAAACAAAGTGGAGCAACTTTTAACAATTACACACAAATCAACCATCTTACATGGATGGTGACTAAGGAGGGAAAAATGGGAGGGAAACTCCTCCAAACCTTGGAAATAAGCCCCCCTACCTATTAGGTAGGGTCCAAGGGCCCATTTTCATGCTAAGGGAACTCCCAAACTCAAAAGGGGTCCCTAAAAATGCCCAAAATAACCCAATTTCGGGTTTGGCATGCTTGGGCACAAGGGTAGAGGGTGTGGGGTCCACCTAAGGTTCACATGTGGTCCCCAATCCCTTCTACCAACACACACACACTTACCCAAAACCAACACTTAAATTAAGATGAGATCATTAAACCCCTAAGCTAGTTTACTTAAAAAAACACAACCTAAACATAATCAATTTTTCAAGACATAAATACATTACAATTGAGGGTTCACCCATGGTGCCCAAATAAATACACCTATTCTAAGGCCTCAAACATTTAGCATGGTTAGGACTCAACCCATGGGCCGCTTGTGCACAATTGCGTAGCTGCCCTGAAACCCATGCTCTCCTATACCTGTCACCTACACACTCATTACACACATTAACCGCATCTGTCCAATATAATAAACATCATCTACACATCACAAATTCAATCAAACTTATAATGTCCTAACATTATTAAACAATTGATAGTGCAATGCATACAATTATTCACATAGTTTGCCATGAATCACCCCCAAATAAAATTGCAATGACATACACTTAGGCTAGCATGAAAATTACCATTATTAAATCTAGAAAACTATATCATTAATCAAATCAACCACAAGAAACTAACATCTAACCAATAAATCTATCATATAACCCTGTTAGTGTCATCAACATCATAAGAAATATGTCAATATACGAATCTAGTCCAATTGGCGCTACACGCCCAAAACACCATAATGTCCATGAGGATATAATAACATAGTAAACTGTCCAAAATATATTAGAGTATCAATCAAAACATGTCTATGCATAAAGGAACCAACAAATAAGCGGAGCTATAAAAACTTGGGCACTACACCCCCTCTCCTAGAATTAGACTTCCTCCCGGAAGTCATTGGAAGAGATAGGGATATCTAGCCCTCAGTGGTGTAGCATCCTCCGAGGAAGCTAATGACTCACCATATCGGTCCCACTGCACTCTAACCTGGTCCAAACCTCGACCCCGAAGGGCCAACCTCTCGGTGCTCCGGTATGCGTATGGGCTCCGGTCTCCTTTGCCCTCCGTCCTCTACCGTAATGTCAACCAATCCAAAACATGAGAAACATTTGGTACATATCTATGAAGTACGAAACATGAAAAACATCGTGGTCACGTGCAAGGCATGGTGGCAAAGCTAAATGGTAGGAAATTGGACCGATGACCTCAATAATATCAAAAGGCCCCACAAAATGAGGCGATAGCTTAGAACCCTTTCCATAACAGATCAAACTCTTATGAGAACGAACCCTCAAGAATACTTTGTTACCCATAGAGAAGTGACGACCGATCCTCTTGGTGTCCACATACGCCTTACGGCGTGCTCTAGCCTGCTCAAGACACTGCCAAATAGAACAACCTACTACTCTAAATCCTGAAGATAAGTTGGCCCCAAAATAATCCTGTCATCTAGTCTGTCCCAGCTCAAAGGTGTCCTACAAGGTCATCCATACAAAGCCCGATAGGGAGCCATGCCAATGGAGCTATGATAACTGTTGTAGGCAAACTCAACTAAATGCAAATAATCTTCCCACTTCTTTTACTGGTCCATCACATACATCCTCAACATGTCCTCAAGAACCTGATTAACCCTCTCTATCTTCCCATATGTCTCTGGATGATATGCCGAACTGAAATTAATCTGTGTACCCAAATCATCCTGAAAAGAAGTCCAGAAAACTGATGTGTAGATGGTGTCTCTATCATTGATGATCATCTTCGGGATCCCATGCAATCTAACAATGTCCTCCATGAACAATTTGGTGATGGCTTGTGCATAATAGGTAACCTTGGTTGGCGAGAAATACGCAACCATGGTCAACTTCTCCATAGTGACCATAATGGCATCATGACAATAAGAGGACATAGGGAGTCCTACTATGAAATCCATGAAGATCACATCCCATTTCCACTCGGGAATGTCATGAGGGTATAAGAGTCTTGCGGGATGAGAATGCTCTGCCTCGACTCTCTGACACTCAAGACAACATGCTACAAAATCTGCTATGTCTCGACGAAGACCTGACCAATAATATAACTCTCTCAAATTGGCATGCATATTCTTCACTCTTGGATGTGCTACGTATGGGGTTTGATGAGCCTCAATAAGGATGAAACTATGCGAGATCACTGGCCTTAGGCACATAAATGTGCCTATGGAACTAAAGCAAACCATCCGAATCTAACATACATCTTGAATATCTTCCCTCAAAAGAACCCTGCGAATCCAACATCTGCCTAGCACCCTCATAAAACTTGTCCTCTAGAAGATACTCAAGTATCCTGCCTCTCAAATCTAATTGCAGCGTCAAAGAAGCAAGCACATGCCGTCATCTACTAAGTGCATCTGCAACAACATTTTCTTTTCCTTTGATATACTGTACCTCCATGTCATACTCACATAGGAACTCCATCCAACGCCGTTGACAAGCATTGAGGTTCGGCTAAGAGAAGATATGCTTGTAAGCTAAAATGATCCGTCCTCAAGATGAAAGGTCTACCTAAAAGGAAATGTCGCTAACGCACAAGTGCATGAACAATCGCTGCAAGCTCTAAATCATGAGTAGGATAGTTAAGCTCGTAGTCTTTGAGATTACGCAACTCAAAGGCAATCACTGAAGCTCTTGCATAAGAACTACTCCCAAACCTTTTAGTGATGCATCAAGTACAAATAAAAAAACCTCTGCTCGGCTCTGAAGGCGCTAAGATGGGTGTCGTGGTTAACCTTTCCTTAAGCAATCGAAAGGCTCTGCTCACACTTTTTTGACCAATCAAACTTCTTTCCTTTCCTCACGAAGGGACGTAATAGGGTGAGCACTCCTAGAAAATTCCTGCACAAATCTGTAGTTATACCCTGCTAAACCCATGAAACTCCTTACCTCGAATGGCGATGTGGGTTCGCCGAGTCCAAGATAGCCTATATCTTAGAGGGATCTCTGAGAGATACCCTCGCTTTGATATGATATGACCCAATCTTGAATCTCTGTCTGAAAGAAGCTACATTTTTCCAAGTTTCCATACAACTTCTGCTCTCTCAAAACTTGAAGTACCTATCTCGAGATGCTCCTCGTGTTCCTCCTCGGAATGAGAATAAATCAATATGTCATCATGGAACACTAAGACAAAGTGATCCGAGAAATGTCTTGAATAATCCATTCATGAGGCTTATGAAGACAGAGATGGGGCATTGGTCAATCCAAATAGAACAAGCGTGAACTCATAATGTCCATAACGTGTGCAAAACGTTGTCTTATGAATGTCTACATCTAAAATGTGCAATTGATGATATCTGACTTGAGATCGATTTTGGAGAACAATCTCACTCCCCACATCTGATCAAACAATTCATCAATCTTAGGGAGTGGATAACGTTCTTTATTGTGACTTTGTTGAGCTATCGAAATCTACTGAAAGCCCGAGAGAACCATCCTTCTTCTTCACAAATATGATTGGCACTCCCCAAGGAGATACACTAGGGTGAATGATACCCTTCTCTAATAACTCCTCTAACTCGAATCTTGAGCTCATGAACCTCTGAAGTCATCATCGATAGGGTGCTCTAGAAATTGGTGCAGAGCTAGGCACTAAGTCAATGGTGAAGTCCACCTCCCTACTAGGTGGTAAACCTGGAAGCTCTCCTAGAAACACATCTGCATACTCCCTCAAAACTGCATGATCATCAAGGGGTGAATGCTCTAGAGTACTGTCGAACGATCACTGATAGTGATAGCAAACAACTGGAAACCCTTACGCATGCTCCGCTTGAGTTTCTTAGCTGAGATCATACGCAAGGAAATAGGTCTCTACATCCCTAAAATCACAACTGCACTACCAAGATCATCCTGACACTCAATAACCTTCTTCTTGCAATCCACCTTGGCTCGGTGAGCCTTGAGCCAATCCATACCCAACACTACTTAATAGGATCCTAAAGGAATAACTCGGAGGTCAAGTGTAGTGGAGAAGACTCCCAAGTCAAGTACACAACTCTCCACATACGAGTCCACGATGAGTTTATCCCTAGAGGCCAACTCAACCTGCTAACTATCTAGTTGCCTAGCCACTACTAGCCCACACTGGTCCACTACAGAAGGAGATACAAAAGAATCTAAAGCACTTGAATCGAAAAGTAATGAGACAGAAATACCCCTGATAGTACTTTTCGTCTTAATGACTGTGGCCTGATGCTCAGCCTAGTGGTTGTTAACCGCTACATACACATGATGGGCGCGTCCCACGTCACCCACCATCTGCTCGGATCTAGGAGCTCTCTGCATATCCATAGTAGTGGGCTTGTGTAGACACATACGCACATAATGGTCTGGAGCCCCACAAATAAAACATCCTCTTATACCCCTCTGAGATGGGGTCCCTCCTGTACTCTAGTGAACTAAACCTGCCGGTCCAACCCTAGTAGACTGCATGAGTGGGGCTGTTTGTGAGTGATGAATACCCAACTGTAATGCCCTGTTCGGCGTGTACCCTAGTTCTTGTCGCAATGACCCCTTTTGTTGAGTGTCGAATGGCTGTGTGAATTTCCGTTGTCTTAGATCTTGTCTCAGTGATGTTTTAGAACCTTCCCTCTCCTTCTTGCGTTCTCAAGTCATTATTGACACCTCTGTGTGTGGACTGTGTAATGTCCTGTGCGTAAACCTAGTTAAAGGAGGATTTTGTTGTCGCATAGTTAAGCTGGATCTTTGGCCATTATTGATGTGAGTAGAAATTATTTATATTTATAGTATATAATGATAACAATGTTGTTTTAATTTAATTATCGATTGGCCTCTATCTTATAGTGTTATTGTTTTACATTATTGTCAAGTTGGTATATACGTCTTTGTTAATATGATTAATAATTATTTTAAGTGGTAATAATAATAATAATAATAATTAAATAATAATAATAATAATATTAACAATATTATTATTTTAATTATTGATCGACGATAACTCATTATTTTTAGTGTCGATTGTTATCAACTGTATTATTAATTATCGTTAAACGATTTTATTGTTTGGTTGGTCGCTTTGCAGAATGAACCCCGTTCCGCATGCTGAGGAAGGGATTACCCGTTTTGGTGCCATGGTCGTTCCTTGCCTTGTGTTTGCTTTTGAATGCCAACCTCTAGTTTTCTGCGCTTGGTCGCTTAGGCCTGTTCGCATGTTGTTTTTAATCCTTGTGAGTAATGGAGAGTTCGATTCTTACTTCCTCTAGCTTGCTCGTGTGTACGTGATTAAATTTTCTCGGGTTGAATAGTAATCATGCAAAAATTCGTATACCTTTTTAGCTTATGAGAACTGTTCAGGTAACCTTGTAACTCCTTTTACATTTGTATTAATATATCTTCTTTCGTATGCTTTGTGAGCTTACCTTAGTTGTAGAGATTTTTGTTATCCCGTATCTTTGCTGAAGGAGGGGCTCATGGGGGCGCCAGGTCGTGGTGAGGACTGCCCAGTTTTTAAATATTTTAAACTACTTTCACCTACCCTCCACTGCCACCTTGGCCGACCAGGTCCTTTCACATGTCTTGTTGCAAGTAGATGGCATTAGTCTCCTCCCAACCACCAACCTGCAGACTGTAATGGCCATTATGTTTCTACCTTGCGTGAGGGAGATGGGAGTCGGTGGAGTCCTGACTTTCTTCACCATGATCTCATTTTGATTCTTTTATTCAATGCGTATGGGCGCAGTAATGGGTTGATATGGTGGTTAGAAGAAGCTACAAGCTAGTGAAGCAGGCGTGTTACCTCCACTTTCATTGGGTGCTGCGAGGTGTGTTCTTGTCGGGGATCCACAACAATGGCCTGCAACAGTAATTAGCCAGCAGCAGGAAAGATAGCAGAACATTGTGGGTTTCAGCTTACAGTCTATTCTATTCTGTGGGTTTATTGGGTTAAAGAGAGGATTTGACCATGTATAACTCTCCCTTGAGAGCGCGTGGGATCGAAACGCAAGAAGGACGCGTTCACTGTTCCAACCGCAGCTCTTCTTCTCCCTCTCGTCACTTCAATTTCCCGCGCTTTGTGAATATAGACACCCCTTGGCATGTCACGGCTCCTCCTCATCGGATGGGATCGATACCGTTGCAACCGTCAAAATACAAGAAGTTTAGAGGGTATTCCATTCTTATTTGCGTATGCCACTTCTTTGGAAGACTAAATCCCTGGAGAGTCTCAAGATTATTGCGAGGGTCAAGTCGAGTATGGAAGAAATGCGGCGGCGTATAAGTGATCCTCATTGTGTTGAGATTATGCATCAAAATGAAAAAGAGCGCCTCAAAATTGATCAAGTGACAGTGAGAGTGTTACCAGGAGACCTGATGAAATTTATTACAAAGATTCTCTATTGAGACCTTACTTGTTTTACGATGTAACTCATGGAAGAGAATCTCATAGAGGTGGATCTGTTTCATATCAGAATATTCATGAAGCACAATTTGCTTATTAAACGTATGCCCTGGTTTTTCTTTTGGTGACCTGCTCACGCCAATTATTGGCTGGCTGCGTGAGGATTTGGTGGAGAATATAGTTGGGTTTGTGGGCAAAAGGAAAAGGGGCTTGGAGCTTCCCAATGAAATGCGTGTAGCCATTACTTTTCTGCCCACCCCTTTCCTATGCCAAGCATGGCCGTTAACAGAGTATGGACCTTCAGCAGGCTGAGGAAGAGAAGTTATGCAGGTTGTGTTGCTGTTGCCCGAGCCCTGGTCGACGTGCTTGTTGGTTGGAAGAATTCTGATCAGGCATGTTAAATATACTCCTTGTAATAGTTTTCTACCTTCTTTCAGTATCTTGAAAAGAATATTCTTTCCTCTTGAATGGCGCCTAGACAAAATGTTTTCGTGGTTGTTTAAATCGCTGCCTGATTGTGTTGGTTGTTCCTTTAAATCTCGTTCCAATTTCGCTGGTTTTGCTTGGAATGTTCTTTCCTCTCTTATAGCTTACTCTATTTCATATTTGTCTAAATGGGCTACTACAATATTGAGTGATGCAGTCTAGTTCGTAGGGAAGGAAACATTATAGAGTTTCGTTTGCTTATATGACTCTCTTTTAAAAGAATTCTGTGATGGTATTTAAAATTGAAGGCTTACTATATGGAAGGTTAAGCCTTCATATCTCTATTTGGTTGAATAAATACGTATTTCCTATTTAGGGCTCTCCTGTTTTGCTAAAAGGTACATTAATAGTGACATTGTGTTCTAAAACTTGTTTAAGCCTGTGGGCATTCCTTACTTTTGTTTAATTAGAAAATGGCATTAGGGTTTTGTTTTAGAACTGTACATGGTTGACTTTTGTACCCAGTTCTAGAGGATGAATAACCTGACATCTATTTTGGCCTCTACGTATTGAGAGAATTACTATACCTACTTCCTGGTTCAAACTCTTGTTTGATTAAAGTAAGGGGGAAACATTGTAAGTTTTATTGAATGAAATCTCTACAATTTTTATTAAGGGTCACAAGCAAGCTATTAATAGTTGGACTGAAACAAAAGTTGTAGGTGAATCCATGGTATTGGACTCGTGAACTCATTTCCTGTTAGATGATAGCTGATTACAGTGATAATATAATAGGTGGCTATTATATTCATCTGTTTGATATTTGCTAGACATTTCCTTGATAAGCCCACATGGATCGGGTAAAATTTCCATCTTCTATACCATTGGCAAGGAGCTCATAGAACTTCTAGGCTTGACTGCATTGCGTAACCTTCCTGATGGATATGTGTGTTGGTTCTTATTTTTTTGTGCTTGCACTCGTGGTAAGGTCTTTTGAGTCTGGGGCATCGCTGGTGTATTACCCACCGTGTATCGAATCCCTTTGTTTTCGAACTCGAATATCTTATACTTCAAACTTGGTTACTAAAAGTCCCATTTTGTGGCTTTGTTAAGGAAATCAATTTTTATTTTTATTTTAAAATACTTATTGACATTGTCGGAAATATATAAAAATTATTAACGACTTTTGGGTTTAGCCTTCCCTTATATTATGTAGAGAAGTACGATTAGGATAAGGTTTGTTGGTAGAATAATGGCCCCTTTTGTGTCTCATTTGTATGCTTTTGGAAGAGTGGATTTGTTTTGTTAACTAGTACTACGTTTAAGAAATCCTATAAGGAGGTAGTGGTAAACTCCTTGGTTAAAACTGAAACTATAGTTGTGTTCTTTTAAGGGCGTCGAACCCATATTACTATGAAGCCTCCCCTGGGAGAATTGGATAACGTCGTTTTGTTTCGCGCCTACGATCATAATTAGTATGTTTTGTCTTCTCTTGGACCCCTTTAGTTGGATGGATTGAGTTTTGGATTCCAATCACGTAATCCATAGGATTACATGAAGGAGATATCAACACTCTTGACCTTCTTGTTCCTAACCCATAAGGTCTTGCCTTGTTTTATGTGATTTTGTTCTTACTGGTATTTTGACTTTCTCCTTGTTGGTTGGTTTAGATTTCTTTCTCATGCGAATAATTTTTGGAGTTGTGGGTTGTGCTTTAATCCATTTTTGAATTAGAACATTCCTTTCTTGATATTGTTAAATGTTAGCTTACTGTTGCAATGTGTAGCCTTAACATGCTCAGTTCTCGTGAACTGATTCTAGCTAGTATTTGTGCAGATGGATTATGCGAGTAGATTAAAGGAAAGAGTTGTAAAGGTTTCATCAGTGCAATTTATGAAGTTCCTTGTAAAAGTGTCCAATGTGAGGTAAATTTTGTAATAGTGCTTGCAAAGGAGTTTAGAAGACCTCTTGCCTTGGGTTGTTCAGAAATTGCGTGATGATGTTGTCTTGCCCTTCTGTAGGTAAACTGGTAACTTATCTTTGTGAGAAATGGTATTCAATCCTTACATTGATATGAGTATTGTAAAACTTTGATCTTGAGAATAAATTGTTAAGTTAAATCTTTCTAAGACTTAGTGACAATATTTTATAAGTAAAGTAAAATGGGTCGGTTAACCCTTAAAGAAGCTAAACAAAAATAATAATTTTATATTCAACAAATAAATGTAGAGGTGATCTACTTGAAATCAAATAATTCCATGAGTGATCAAAATGAAACCATCCTTTGTGAAGTAAAAATTTTATAACTTGATATCCCTAGCTACACTAGCGAACATTATCCTTTTTATGGTGAATTCTTAGAATGATCCTAAGGTGAAACAAATTGTTAGTTGATATAAGATAATACGATTTAATAAGTAGGAGGAATCGGTTTCGAAACCACGCAATCTGTCTCTCAACCATTTGAAAGGTAAATTGTTTTCTTTTGTAAAAATCATCCAGTAAAGCCTAAGTAAAATATTTAATAATTTTCGATAAATCCTCAAGCTTCAATAAAAACCGGGTTAATAACTAATGAGGTCATAAAGATGAATTCAACTCGACCTTCTTCCTCTAACCTAATTTTTTTTTCAAGGTGCTTGGTAATCTTTCTCTTGAGTATGTTGAAAGCGAATCCATATTGTAATAAGGTTATGAGCGAGTTTTAGTAGCATAAGTGAGGATAGATGGCCTTGTGGAATTAAATTACCTCCTTTATTAAATAATTGAATTAAACAAATAAATGTCATAATAGAGAAGATTTAAAGTTAATTACTCAGTGAAAAAGGAATAAACTTAGCTTGGTAAGATGAATTGTATGAATCATATCTTGAGTCTCCTTGAAAACGTAAGCTAAGAATTGCAAGATGTCTTATTAAAATAAATAACCCTCAAGAATATCTCATTGTGGTTGGCCCTAACTGTAAGTGTGTTTTGTGGTTGGACTTCTATGTTGTCATGTCTAAAAGAAAAGTAAATTGTCCTTGATAGGTGTGAACATTTCCGTGCTGCCTTTATGGCCATCCTTGTATCAAGTTGTTCACAGAGTTAGTTGTATCCTTGGTGATGACATGTTGCGTCATGTTATGTGTCAAGCAAGTCAAAAAAAAATTTATCTGTGTTTTCCTATGTAGTCTTGAGCCGATTTTAGTGGGCGCTACACTTTGACCTCTGTCTCTAGATCCACCAAAACCACCTCTAGACCCACCTCGCTGAAAAATCACGAGTCTATCTACCCCTCTACGATCTTGGTGTCCTTGATCTTGTGTCTGGCTTTGTGATGGGTGTGGAGGAGCTCTCGATCTTTTCTTGGAGAAGACTAGAATCCTCCTCTAGGGGGTGGTACTGCTCCCCATGCCCTTTGACTTTGGAATGCCTAAATCATGTCCTAGAACTTACTCTTGTTTCTATCTCGGTGCTCTTGTGCCTTGGTCCTATTCCCCTAAGCCAAGTAGGCCTTCTCAATGACCTTCTCAAGCGTGGGAGGAGATAACATCCTAACATCTCTTGTTATATCTGCATTCAGGCCCCGAATGAACTGTTTAGCTCAACTTATCATCTTTTAGGTATTTTACATACTTATGCAAGAGATCCAAAACTTACTCTCATACTGTGCCACTAAGCCAGAACCCTATCGTAAGTCGTGAAACTCATCAATCCTCTTCTGCACAAAATGCTCTGACATATACCGGGCTCTAAACCGCTCCTCAAACAACTCCCAAGTCATTGTATCTCGAGTCAAATGGAGCTTCCACTCCTCATTCCTCCACCAAATGCCTACTGTGTCTCGGAGGAGGTGTATGGCGAACTTGGCTTTGATATTTCTCTCATGAGAGTGCAAGCCAAAGCAGCTATCCAAGCTAAGGAGTTAGGACTCTACCCCAAAGCCATCTGTCGAGCCAGTAAACATAGGTGGTTGAAGGTGAAGAAGGTCTCGAATCACACTACCTGTGTCTTGATCCTGGTGATGTGGTCTAACAGGTGAAAGAGGTCACCTATCTCCAAATGGTCCCTCGAAGCTGTGTGATCGGCTGTGATGAAACGAGGCCACCCTCTCACCAAGGATGGAAGGGTTGTGTGACCTCTCTCATCTCAGAATATCGTGCTCAGGTGGCTCTGAATGTGCGTCCTCGCCAATCAAATCCTCATCTCCCAACTGAATTTCCTCCTCTCTTGGCTCCTACGGTGGTGGGAGGCGCTCTGTCTGACGCCGCTATCAGTGCTGCAAGGTCTCTAATATCTGAGGCCCAAAATTGGGGGCCGACGGCTCCCGTGTAGGTGTACTACATCCCGAACCTTGAGCCGATCATCCCCTCTTGGGTGCCATCCTGAACCCAAGGTAAAAAAATGTAAACAAAATGGTTTATAAACCTTTTTTTCAAGGTTGCGGATGCATTTTTAATTATTATTATTATTATTATTATTATTATATAATGTAGTGCCCCTTCCTGTTAAAAATTAATTTACATTAATAATTAAATTACGAAATAAATATTAAAAAAAAACTTAGCCTAATAATAATTTAATTCATTTACCCTATCAAGCTTCCTAGGGTCATGATTAAAATCAATACCCCTAGAAAAATAACTAGTCTTTCCCCCTTTTATTAAATTTATTTGCCCACACACCCCATAAAACTTATTCTCCCATTCCCATAAAATGACTTGACTTAAAAGGTGCAAGATTTAATGTGAGCCTTAGGATTAATCAAATCTAAACCCTAGATTTTGAGTTTGCCCTAAATTTTGCCCTAAACATCTTTATCTTCTCCTTTTCTTTTCTTATCCTTTTCTCTCCTTTTGATTTCATTTCTTTTTTTGTTTCTTCTTGCAGGTGGAGTGTCTATGGAGTTTGTTTCCTTCCTTATTTTTTTTGTGGGAGAGATCCACTCAACAAAATTTTTTCCTTAGTATTGAATACTTGTGTACTTTTTTTTTTGCTTTGTTTCAGGGTACGGTGAGGCCACGGTTTTGGTAATGGCATCGGTTTTTATTTATTTATTTTGTTGTAGGGGGTGAGGGAATTCGGTTGTGGGTGGATGGGGGTCGGCGTGCACGGGGGTCGCGCGGGTGCAGATGTGCAGGGGGTGCACGAGGCGAGTACGGGGGGTTGGGGGTGCGCGGAGGAGTCAAGTGGCGAAGGGGACGCGGGTGTGGAGGGGGACGGGTGCACGAGGGGAGGGAGGGGTCAGGGGGGCCGCGTAGGGTTTGGGCTGCGGGGAAGTACGAGGGGGTTCGCAGGGGGCAGGACTTCGCGCGGGGAACCGGGGGGTGTTTACCCAAAAAAATAGTCGACCTATTTTTATTTTTTATTTTGTATTATATTTTATTTTTTTATAAATAAAACAAAAAAACTACATATATATATATATATATTTTTAAATCCATATTTATTATTTAATATATAATATATATATATATATATATATATATTTAAATCCATATTTATTATTTAATATATATATATATATAGATATATACTATATATATATATATATACTACATAGTATATAATATATATATTACATAATTTATATAATAAATATATATTATATAATAAGTATATTATATCTTTAATAAAAACCGGTGTATATATATTATTATTATTATTATTATTATTATTTAAGTCTCTCTTGTTAAATAGAATGTATTTACTCAAATAAAACTATATTTACAAAAAAAAATTGTAGGGAAGAGCACATATTCTAAAGCTGGTTTTTTTTTTTAATAATATACACATACAAGAAACAACAAATCTCATTTTATTTAAATAGTGCTACAAAAATTTCAAGAAGAGATATATGGCAAATAGGATAATGGTTTTCATTCAATGTCATGTAACACTAACTTTTCTACAATGTAATAACTAAACAACTAATACAGATTTCTACAAGAGGGAGATCCAACAACAAAAAGAAAAGGACATTTTCTTATAGCACTTAAAACATCCTTCCAATAACTAACTTTCCTTTCAAGAAGTTACCCAAAGAGTCCGTGTGTTTGAACCATGGCTCTGATACCAAAATGTAGTGCCATCAATTTTTTTCCATTTTTAAAGCAAACACACTAAATTTTCAGATTTAATATGTAATGCACAACTATATTTTGCATATTTCTAAACAACAAATTCTTCCAAATGAAGACATTGAAATAAAGAAAAACTCATGGTTTCATTATGATTTCAATACGATAATCTTACAAGTTTCTTTACTGACCATAAAGTAAAAACTTCCTTAGTAATGACTAAAGTTTACAAGAAGCAATAAGTACAATAATGGGTATTTACAAGAGTATAAAACTTCACAAAGCTACATTTATTTACAAAATGAAGGTAATGCCCACAAAATATGAGGATGACCAAGATGGCAAGAGGCTCCAACTATCTCCAACTTGAGTGTTCTTCCAAGGATGCTGAAATAAGAGACAAGGCTTGTTTACCACCCAACCAATAGGCATCATCACATGCCTTTCCATGGTTGGAAGCCATGCTAGCCTCCCCCAAGCCCATGGGAGAGAGGAACAAACTTCCACAATGTGCACAAGTATAATGGGGATAAAACACAACAAGAATACATAAGACCATTTAACCACTTAGACATACTACACATGATAAAACAACAACATGAGGATAACAAGGTCAACCTCACAAGGGGGAAGAGAAGAAGTAGGATGCCCAAATCAAAGGTGTCCAACCATAGGAGCACCAACAAAAACATGTTTACAAAACTCCTTATACCTCCTAATCATTCATCCTCCTTATTCCTCCTTTTTGTCATAGAAATCCTTCTTGGGAGGATTTTCAAACCCAAAAGGGTTTCCTCACCAAGAATGGGGAAAGGTTCAAGCCATATGGACCTTTCTCCCACCTCAAACCATATGAGGGGATGAGAAGGGACCTTCATGGCTTGACCAACAACCATGGGGTTTGAAAGGGAAATCCCTCTCTCTTCCCCTACATTCTCTAAAAACCATCAATCCAAATGATGGTGGAGAGAAAACAAAAGAAATTAACAAGAACAAACAGACAACTACATTCACCATACACTTCACAATACATCATTTCACACACATCATTTCATTGATCAAAGCATAGTTAACAAAATAAGCACAACTAAGAAAGAAAAAGGTTAAGAATCCTACCTCTACAATGTTTTCCAAGACTCTAAGCTTTTCCCTTTTGTCTAAGCTCACCTCAAGCTCCCAAAATTCTCAATTTCTCCCAAAAAAAAATGAGCCAAGAAGGCCCCTTCCTTCCACATGAGGAAGAATAAGAAGAGGAACCCAAAAGTTTCCTCACCAATGGGGAGGTGACAAGTGTCACCCCCTCTCCTCTCAAGAGTCAAAGATTCCAAAAACCAAATAAGCAAGAGTAAACTCACCTTTTAGCCCTTATCACCCAAAATACTAAAAACTAAAATAAAACGAAGTGGAGCAACTTTTAACAATTACACACAAATCAACCATCTTACATGGATGGTGACTAAGGAGGGAAAAATGGGAGGAAACTCCTCCAAACCTTGGAAATAAGCCCCCTACCTATTAGGTAGGGTCCAGAACCCATTTTCATGCTAAGGGCCCCAAACTTAAAAGGGGTCCCTAAAAATGCCCAAAATAAGCCAATTTTGGGTTTGGCATGCTTGGGCACAAGGGTAGAGGGTGTGGGGTCCACCCAAGGTTCACATGTGGTCCCCAATCCCTTCTAACACACACACACACACTTACCCAAAACCAACACTTAAATTAAGATGAGATCATTAAACCCCTAAGCTAGTTTACTTAATAAAACATAACATAAACATAATCAATTTTTCAAGACATAAATACATTACAATTGAGGGTTCACCCATGGTGCCCAAATAATTACACCTATTCTAAGGCCTCAAACATTTAGCATGGTTAGAACTCAGCCCATGGGCCACTTGTGCACAATTGCGTAGCTGTCACGAAACCCATGCTCTCCTATACACATCACTTGCACACTCATTGCACATATTAACCACATCTGTCAATATAATAAATATCATCTACACATCAAAAATTCAATCTAACTTATAATGTTCTAACATTATTAAACAATTGATAGTTGATGCATATAATTATTCACATAGTTTTCCATGAATCACCCCCAAATAAAATTACAATGACATACACTTAGGCTAGCATGAAAATTACCATTATTAAATCCAAAAGACTATATCATTAATCAAATCAACCACAAGAAACTAACATCTAACTAGTAAATCTATCATATAACCCTATTTGTATCATCAACATCATAAGAAATATGTCAATATACAAATCTATTCGAATTAGCGCTACACGCCCAAAACACCATAATGTCCATGAGGATACAATAGCATAGTAAACTGTCCAAAATCTATCGAGTCTCAATCAAAACATGTCTATGCATAAAGGAACAACAGATAATTGGAGCTATAAAAACGTGGGCACTACAATATTATATTTTAGTTAATAATTTTGGTGAACCCAATAGATCCAACCCTTCCTTTTGAAGATGTCTTCTCCTTATCAATTCATGGCTCAATAATCTTATCCTTCTTACACACCAACTAAAGTATTTGGTATAGTCACCACTCTGCTACGATTTGATACTGTTTGCATACTCAACATCCTCCTCACTTTGTTACCCATAGGCTTATCCATCCATCAATGTAGTTACTACTCATTGCACTCACCCTCCTACAGTTCCACCCACTACTCTTCCTCCACCTATCACTTCCTTGGCTCCTTGGCTCCTCCTAAGGGTTATGATATCATAAAACAACTTAAAAATACACCAGCCAATATTTATCTCTATGACTTCTTACATAGTGCACCATACTGTTGTTAAAAACTAGAAACACCCTTTTGTGCCATTCATATAGAAAGTGATAATTCTGCGGTGGCCTTTACACACCTCATATAGTCTCTCCAAAATATGCCACATGCTATATCCTTCACTGATGAGGATCTATCACCTTTTTCTAAAAAAATCCATGTGTGCCCTTGCTCATTACTGTCATCATTAACAACACTTGCAAGAAACACATACTTATTGATAATGGGTCAGCCATCAAACTGTGTTCTTTCTCTCTTAAAATAATTGGGTATTAGCGATAATCTAATTTCTAATAATTCTACTCTCATCCGAGGTTATGATTCTACTACTCGTACATGTCTAGGGACTATCTCATTACACATTTAGGTTGGGCCTAAGACCATTCTCATTGACTTCTATGTTATAGATTCCTCCTTTCAATTCAATCTATTTCTAGGTAGGCATTAGATCCAAGCAATGCAAATAGTCCCATCTATTATTCACCAATGTGTCAAATTATTACATGATGGATATGAACACACTATTTTGGCAGATCAGAACCTTTCAAATTTTGTCACATAGACCCCATTATGGCTATTCCTATTCCTCTTACACAACATATCCCATATAGTAGTATTGATACATATAACGTTGGTTAGTCTATTTCTTCCCACTTGTCTGCCACTCAGAATACTCCAGTCATTTCTACTCATACTATTGCCATCATTTCACCTATAGTGCCTACCTCCATCCACACTACTACTCAACCTGTTGAGGTTTCCCTCACTCCTACACCTAATACACCTCCTAAAAATATTCTTGACAAAGCTATACAACATGATAATGTTAACACAGATGATTCGAGGATTCAGATGAAAAATTTGATCATTATCAAACTCACTGATGAAGCATTAGGCCAACTAAATTTTACACCTCTCGACATAGATGAATCTTACTTCAAAGACACCTTTGTGGCCAATGGCCTAGGAAAATATAAATTCAAGACCCCTCCTTCTACCAATGTTATGATACTCTATCAGGGATCTGTTAACACTTTAGATGTTGTTTCATCTCCTCCTACATGATCTGCATCTACACCATCATCTTTCACATGCACATTATTGATCAACAAATCTTTTTGGCATCATATCCCGATCGATCGCACTTGTCCAAATACTATTTTCACACATGAGGGATTTTTGAGGCTTGGCTTGATGCTTAACAAAATTCTACCACCGATTCACTCACCACATATTTACCATGGTTATTTTCATATTACGACCACTTATGGCCTGTGTGTGTTCCATTTTATAGTATTTGTTGCATGTACACCTCACACTTCTTTGTTGACTCTAGGGAAATATTGGCTTGATTATATTGGTGGTAATTTAGATACATACCACACTTATCTCACATTTCCTATGCCATTTGGAAACGTTTCCATTGGTAATGACTCATCTCCTACTTATTCTCAAAATATTTCTTGTTGGTATACACATGATTATCTGCAAATAACCTTCACTGATGAAAAATATGCCATGAGTGTATACATCCTACATTGTAATATCTCTTTATATGATCCACCTCATTCTATTATTTATCATGTCTCGAATGCTGATCTGGTAGGTTTTGATCATGACAATGATGATCTGTTAGATAGTTTCACATGACTATAATCACCACCACACAATTAGGGGACATGAAATCTATACTTCC
The DNA here is from genome assembly GCA_018340775.1 of Taxus wallichiana var. yunnanensis. Lineage (NCBI taxonomy): Eukaryota > Viridiplantae > Streptophyta > Pinopsida > Cupressales > Taxaceae > Taxus > Taxus wallichiana. Next base: position 485,169,370 of record CM031242.1, read on the forward strand.
CCTAACATCACATGAAATCTCACTCTCTCATCACATACTTACACATACATCTTAACATACACATCTATATAGTCATTACCTAATGACACACTCTTGTTCTTTGATTCACACTTGACTATTGAGGGAATTATATATACACGAACCCCACACACTTCAGTATATAAATTTCATGTCTTCATACATTCTACACTTTGCATACTACATATTTTCCTATTTACATCATACATATTATACTCATGCCTCAAATAATACACCATAACCACTTTGCATATGACAAGTTTTTCCACATCATACATGTCATCTTACACTTTACATCCTATACCTTACATATTACATCTTGTATCTTACATCTACCATGAATGTACACATCTTAGGTCATCTATGCATCTTGCATTATATACCATACACCCTACTATGCACATTACGCATTTTGCACACTCTCTTCTACGTCTTTGCACTCACTACCGATGACACATTCTAGTATTGCAATCCATACTAGAATGTTGAGGGTATGCACTATAAATGGACCTCATCACCCTTACACATTCATCATTCAATATTTTCTCACGCGACATACCTAGATTAAGTGATATATGCTTTAGGATACAAGGTCACTTATTCTCCATCCTCTTGTGATAGGTTACATCACCACTTTCGCTTGTATCATTTAGTGGTAGATGCTTTAGGATACATCACCACTCCTTTCTATTCATCTTTTCATGATATACACTTAGAATAAAATGGAGCATATAGTTCATCTATGTTGTATATCATCACTACACCCTCATCATAGCACGTAACACACAACACAGTTCAACCATTTCTTGATGATGCACTCTCATTTATAGTTCATTATTGACTACCGAGTGGGCACACTAAATGAACCTCACTGCATACAATTCCATTCACTTGGGAAGGGGGGCAATTGGATCCTATCATTCACTATTCCTTCCATTCCATCCATCCACAACATACTACATTTTATGGTTGCATTTACTCTTGTTTGCACTTGCTCTTACATGTACACTTTATTACACATACTATATAGATATCTTGTATGTCTTTATCATTATTATACACACATGCACATTCACTTACTTCTAGTTGTGATCACATGCTATATAGGGTTACTACATGCAATATGGATGCTTGAATACTAGTCCTATAGTGGTTCTTGGGGTATCCACATTCATACATTATAGGTGCTATTGTTTCATTTTTGTTCATAGCACACTACTTTGGTTTATACATGATTTGACATACATTTTATATTTCTAACATGCTAATGAGTGTTTCATGTGCAACATTTTCTATGCAGGGATATTTGCTTCCATACTTATTTGTTACACTATCTACTATTGCTTGTTCTTGTTTGTGGGATTTTCCCTTTGTCTTGTGTGCACACTTGTTTATTTGTGGCCATCTGCAGCCTTGAGTGTCTTGCAACACCGTGAGTGGTGTCCCATGTTTGCAACCCACTTTGTGTGACCTACATTTTCTTCTTGGGTGTTTACATTATTTGCTTATGTTCTAGCTTACACATTATCTGTTTATCTTACACTTGTTTTCTACATGCATGTTCATACTAACACTTGTTTTCTAGCTACCTTGTTTGTTTGTGCCTTGGTTTCTACCAAGCACATCCCCTCTCCCCTATAGGGCACAATCACAGTTTCCACATTAGATCCTCTTTTAGGGCCACATTCTCCTACCCGTGATGTCGCATGCACCCCAAAGAGGGGGAATAATTTGGGTTTACACATGGTACTAATACAATTCATTTTTCAATTTTTGTCCATGACACAGTGGGTTACACAATGAGTGGGTTCATACCAGTCTAAAAACTCCATACATAGTGGATTTTACAGGACAAGGTGTCCTTAGCACATTCAAGAGTAGTTAAAGGATAGAGGATAAACCAAACCTTCCTCTCTACACTTTGCCATGGTGTCGCATCACCTAAAAAACAAGATTATATATATATATATATATATATATATATACATCTCTTCACTCTCGGGAAGTAGTTATAGGTTGGAGGATAAATCAGAATTTCCTCCCTACACTTCTTTGGCCAATGGCATGAGATCACCCAAAAATATCACATGACATCGACATGATCCTTTCTACACCCTTTTTCTCATCACGGATCAAGTGCACATGTTCCTTTTTCATTTTCATATTTTCTTTACATGCTTTTTACATATATACATGCATTTTTACACATTACACATATACATGCATATTTGACTACTTGATCGTATTCTCTTTTGTAGGTCCATTTGTATAGGAAAAAACAATAAAAAACAACACACACATGGCATGTACATAGCACACACAATACTAACTATGCAGGTACACCACACACATTGGCATCTACACACACATTTTTTCCCTAGGTTCACTCTCATCATTTTATTTCACTTTTGCATCTTTAGTATCCACGCTCTATATTTTTATCACTCCATGTTTTGTCTAGTCCTTTGGAACATTTTCTACATTGATCGGCAAGGAAATGAGGTATGCATATCTATGTAATTTATGTTACCAATATTTCCGCTCACCAACATAAAGTGGGGGAAAATGTAGACACAGAATCACACACTTTGAGTCATTATTTAGTCCGAACTCATACTACTATTCATATGGTTTTTAAGTGAAAAGAGTAATATTTAACCCATGTCTTTAGCTTGATTTTCATTGCTTTTTTGTCATTATTTTAGATCTAACACCCATACTTGTCCAATCTATACTTTTAAACTGTGTTTTTCTTATTTTTAGTGCGGTGCCCAACAAGGATCGGGGTGTCCTAGACGCCCTAATCCTCTTACTTTTTGGGGACTTTCTAGCCATTTGACCTTCTTATATTTTTTGGTGGTCGGCCTTTTCGGGGTTAATTATGAAATTAAAGCAAGAGAATGATATAAATATAAAGTTATGTGACCATAATGAGAGACCAAGCACTAAGCACTTACTATCACCACCTAAAGTTACATCCACCAAAGACATCTATAGCTACATTTGCATCCATCTAGATGCATCACAAGGCACACAAGGATGGTTCATTTTCATCACACTTCATAGGATGGGAGTCTATTGTCTCCATGTACACATTTACTACATTTTACATCTAGTTATTTTCTTGCTACTTCACAAAGTGCGACTACCACAAGAGAACCTATGGCATAATTACACACCCACACCTAGAACTACATTGGTCTGAGATGTAGAGTAGTGCTCAATGATAATTCCATCAATTTGGTAGTTGAGGACAGTCTGACCCCTTCATTTGAATCTTTCTATTTTTAGGGTTTTGATGCTTTGTCTATGGTTTTACAGGTGATTCTTCATTGTAGGTTTACCAATGATTCGATGAGCATACAAAAACATCCATGAGAGAGGAAGTGAACACATGAGAATATCCAGTGATACCCAAGAGGAGGTTTCCTATCCATTTCCGCAAACTAGGGTGCCCATGGGTGCCCTTATCCCTCTCCAGTGCCCAAGTTTATGCGAGACAATATAAATCTACACTTTCTCATGCTCTTGTGTGACATTTTCCTCTTATTGTTCACTTGGTCTACATGAAACACTATCCTTTGATATCATCGAATCAGATAAGGCTTTCTTAACCCTTTTTACACATTAGGGTTTCATATTTTCTAGCTTAGTTTTCTTAGGTACTAGTTCAATATTTTATTATTTCATGTATGCAGTTATTTTACTACTATAACATTAGATTACACTAGAATATATTATATTTTAGTTAATCACATCATACATGCTCAATAAAATATTCTAAGTGAATAAATCACACACATCTCAAGCAATTACACCATACATATTCAACTATAAAATAGTTATAAATTCATTTGTCTATTATACAAGATATTAGAAATCATAACAATTTAGTCATTACACATTTCACGAGTTTTTGTTACAAGATACATGATAATCTATAAATACATGAAATTATAGATGTTAAACCATCATAATTAGATGATACTAATAATTCCCATAAATTAGCCTCATGGGCTAAATACAATAATCTACCAAGCCCGGTTAGCATATATAGAATAAAGAGATAACGAAATAATGTATATTCAAAAATATAATCCTTGCAAATCTTAGATCAACATATCCTTAGTATCATATTTAAACTAATCAATAATGATAGAGTAGCGAATTGGAATCATATGCCTCACGCATCATCCTACTAAGAAAAATGAGAAACTAAGCATTAACATGGTGATAAAATCATAATTATTCAATTTAAATAGCCATAATAATATTATCACCAATTGTCCCGATCATGAATAATATCTTGAGTCAACTCTTGATAATGAATAATTGAAAATAATATTTGACACATAAGCTTTACAGAGAAACAAGATGGTTCTTGCGTATTTTATTAATATCAAAAATCAAGCAATATAATCAAAAGAGAGAGTTGCAATATTTATAGATATTGGAGAACTTCTATCTCTTCCACAATATATGGAACCAGATCACCTAATCTAAGAAAATATGTAGGAATAACATATTTCCCCTAACTACCCCTATTGCCCCTCATGGAAATCATCTGGGAACAAAATATGCAAGATAGAACATGATCCCACAAACCAAGGGATAAGACAACTAAAAGACAACTCACTAATAATTGACTTTATCTAAGATAACTTAAGTAATTAAAAAATTAATTTATTACAATATCACTTTAACTCATATGATGAATTAAGTGTTAGTTTATTTCCAACATTCTACCCCTTAATTCAACATACTTTGAAGTGAATAGGAAAGAAAAAATTTGAATGCCTCAATTTTTGGACGTGTAAGAGACTTTGTGAAGATATCTACACGCTAATGTTCTGTCAAGAAATGTTGGAGCTAGATGTTTTTGTTTTGAACATGTTTATAAATAAAATATACTTACACCTCAAAGTGTTTGGTGCATTCATGAAAAAATAGATTCGAACAAGTTTTATTACTCCTTCATTATCTACATGTAGGATTGTTGGATCTTTCTCTGGTATTCCCAATCCTTTAAGTATACATCGAAGTCATATCACTTCAAAGATAGCTCCACCTTCTACACGATATTCGATTCTCTAGAGGATCTTGAAAAAAAATTGTACTTATTACTCCCCCATGATATCGGTCCACATCCTAAAAAGAATACAAATCCTGAAGTGGATTTGTTGTCATCTATGTTTCTTGCATGATCGAATCTGAATATCCTGTTAAGAAGAATTTATTATTCTTCTTGTATTCTAGGCCATAGTCCATAGTTCCTCTCGATGTATCTTAGTATCTCGATTTGTTGCTTTACGGTGAGAAACCCTTGGTTTTTGTATGAACTGTGAAAGATAGTGATTGATCGCATCCGGCCTAGTGTAAGTCAAGTAGATGAGACTCCCAATCAACTGCCGAAAGAGAGTTGCATTTACTTGTGGTGATGGATATATTCGAGAAAATTGTAGTCTTGTCTCCATAGGTGTAGCAATTAGTTTAGAATCCATCATATTGAACTTCTTGAGCATTGTCTTGGTGTATTTCAATTTTGACAAAAGATATGATTTTCTCTTTTTCAAACTTCAAGTCCAAGACAATAATGCAAAATCCCAATATTAATCATGTCAAATGATCGTGTTAGATATTTCTTTGTTGACTCAATCATCCTCATTGATCCTCTAGTGATGAATAGATCATCAACATACACTACAATGATCACTATCTCCCCCTTTCTTTTTTAGATAGAGATTAGGATCATATGGACTCCTATTGAATCCATGTTGAATGAGATGCTCATCAATTTTGATATACCATGACCTCGGGAGACTGATTTAAGCCATATAATGATTGTATGAGTTTACATACCTTTTCCTCTTTACAGTATGACAAAACCCTCTAGTGAGTCATTTAAAATTCTTTATGCAAATCACCATTAAGAATGGAACTTTTCACATCCATTTGGTGTATTTTCCAACCAAATTGTGTAGCTAGAGAAAATATTAACTGAATTCTTTTTATCTTAGTTGTGGGAGAAAAAGTCTCCTCATAATCAATGCCTTCTTTTTGAGCATATCCCTTAGCAACTAGTCTAGCCTTGTGTTTATCAATTTTTCTATCTGCTTTGTACTTCATTTTGAAGATCCATCTGCATCCAATTGGATTTTTCCCTGGTGGAAGATTTGTAAGTTGCCATGTATTATTTTTCATAAGTGACTTATATTCTGCATCCATAGCATATTTCCAAGGTTTAGACTGTAGGGCTTCTGAAACTGTGGACAACTCAATAGTTTCAACAAATTTACCCATTAAGGCCAAATTGACCTCATTTATTTTTATACTACAAGTCCTAGTTCTAGTGGTAGATGTGTCGAGGGAATTGTCCAATTTTGCATCTCTCATCATACTTGTATACCATTTAGGAATAATTTTAGTGGTTCCTATAGGAGGTTGAATTTCACCATCTTCCCCATCATCACTTTCGTCATCAAATTGATTACCATCCTCTGATTTTTTGTAGGGATGATTTTTTCATAATGTGAGTGTATGGAAGGAGCATATACTTCTTTCTTCTCAAATAACTCAACATCCCCATTAGTGTATACCCTCCTTGTTCTTGGATCCATAAGTCTCAGCAGCCAAGTGCTTCATCACTGTATCCTAAGAAGATAAGTTTTTTTAATTTCATATCAAGCTTAGTTATTTGTATCTTAGGAATGTGCATACTTGTTTTACATCTAAAAACTATAAGGTGTGAAATAGATGGCTTATTCCCTAACCATGCTTCCTGTGGTGTTACTCCATCAAGAGCTGCAGTGGGAACTTTGTTTAGTAAATAGACTATCATTTTAGCTACTTTGGCCCAAAATGTTTTTGATAAACTTGCATCATCAATCATACATTGCACCATATCCATGATAGTATGATTTTGTATTTCAACAAAACCATTTTTTTCAGTGTGTGAGGAGGATCCATTTGACAACGAATGCCATGTGTTTCCAAAAATTGTTGAACTCATTGTTGGTGTATTCTCCCCCTCGATCTGAGCGGAGTGTTTTTATTTTCCTACCAAACTCTGTTTCAACAAGGGCTTTGAACTTCTTGAAATTTTAAAATCTTGGTATTTTGTAGAAAGACAATATATCCACATTTTTCTTGAAAAATCATCAACAAAGAGCATGAAATATTGAAACCTAGAGTGGCTAGGTCTCATTGGTCCACATATATTGGTATGCACCAAGTCAAGTTTTTCCTTAGCTCGAAATGTACTATGTTTGAATGGTGCTCTATGTTGTTTTCTTACCAAATAATGCTGACATTTATCTATACCCTTTTTTATAAGTGGAAAACCCCTAACCATGTCATATCGATGAAGTGTGTCAAGATATCCAAAACTCACATGTCCAAGTCTTTGATGCCATAGTTGAGTTGATGATGTATCCTTGGCTACAAGTGCTTGATCATTTCATTGAACAAAATCCAACTGAAACATTCTTCCCACATTCAAAGCTTTTGCAACAATTTTTGAGCTTCTTGACTTATCTCAAATTAAGCACATCTTTTTACCGCCTTTACAATCAAAGTCAATTTTGAGATTGTGATCTAATAGTTGACGCACGGATAATATATTTTTTGTTAAACCAGGGACATAAAGAACATCTGAAATTTTACAATTATGTTGCCCAAGTGGTAGTGAAATGGAAGAAATGCCTTCAACACTGTATGATGTATCATCCCCCAAAGAGACATGATTTTTTGTGGGTGTTTTACTCATTGTGAAGAACCAATATTTCTTTCTGTCATGTGTCAAGTTACACCCGAGTTGACATACCAAATTTGATTTGTATAATTGGATACTTCATTTGACTATGCAGAATATAGGAAGTCATCATTATCAAATTGATCTTCCTATTTGGCTACATTTCCTTGTTGAGTTGGTTTCTTTTTCCATTTTTGATTACTTTTTCACTGTTTATTTTGTTGTTAGCTTGATTTTTTAATTGGAAATCAATATTTTGTCCACTTGACGATCCTTGTTGGAATGTGTTATACCAAAAATTCTTTAACTTATGTCCTTTTCTACCACAAATAAGACATTTTAGTTGGTCATTTTGGCCTTGTTGAGTATTACCTTTCTTCTGAGGTTGTTTACTAGACTTAGCCTATTTTTTTCCTTTTTGATTAGAAGCAAGTACATGCTCTTCAATTTCAGTAGTTGAGTGAATAGCTTCCTCTTGTTGTAGCATATTCACTAACTCTTCAAAAGTTGTTGTTTGACCAGTTATGTTTAACGTGGTCACAAAAATCCTATAAGAAGGAGGAAGAGCTCTCAATACTATAGGCACAAGTGATGTGTCAGTTACTTCTTCTTCCAAAGCTTGAAGTGATGCACATAAAGTTGTTACTCTTCTAAAAACATTTCAACTTTCTCAGTTGGTTGCACTTTCAAGCTCAATAGTTGACTCTAGAGATGAGGTATTGTGTTCTTATTTTTGGAATCATATACTATTTTCAAATTTTCCTAAGATTATTTTGTTGTTGTGGCCTCACGAATATGAGGTTGTACCTCATCTGAAAAACTAAACAAGATTATTAACTTTTATTTTTGATTTGCATGATCAAATGTAGCTTGTTGTGTAATGTATATTGCAGATCTTGTTAATGTACCAGAAACGATGAACCATATATTTTAAAAATAAAGTTGTGTGCGAATTTTTGTTTTCCATGCTAGGTAATTATCAAAACGTAAAAGTTGATAATCTAGTAAAAATAATTTTGGTGTTGTAATTAGGGCCATTGTGAAGAGTGGTAAACAATAGAAGAAAATATTGAGCGCTTTTTCCCCTTAAAACATGCACACCCGCCCCCAAAATAATATTTTATTGATTTGGGATCCTTTTCATTTGTCTGACAATGAATTTTTTGGCACTATTGGACTTGTTACAAATTTGGCTATGCGGCTGATTTGGAAAAATAAAAAGTTTTGGACTCTTTGGCCTCTTTTCAAGTACAAAAAAACTCCAATATTTGCAATTTTTACAAGATAAATCTTATTAAAAATGGACCTATACATAGATCTCGCAAAAACACACACTTTAAAAAAATGACACCTTAATCCGAGGTACCAGTTGAAAGTTATCACTTGTTTAAATTCCAATTTCAATATCTTTCTGGACCCCTTTCCAAAAATGGAATTTTTTTGTCCTATTTTTTTCAACAAAATCCAAAAATGGATTTTTAAAACAATTAATTTTTATAAAAATGCGGCCCGATTTGGACTTACGACTTGTATATGCATTGGTATGTTTTAGGGCACAACTTCTGATTCGACCGCTTTTCCTAAACATTATAATAAACCTTGCTGTCTTTTTTTTATTATTTATTTGCTCCTTGCTTTGGCTTCGCGCAAGTATATTCTTTGGATGTGGTTTTTGTATTTCCCTTGAGCTTTGGATGTTGAATATTTTATAAGAAACATTGAATTTATTACTTCCTTTAAAGATAAGGATTTGGAATGGATTTTTTTTCTTTGTCTTTGCGAGGAACGTATACATTTTATCTTGAATGCTCTTGATCTGTGAATGCAATCTCCAAGTTGATTGGAGGCTTTGGGAGGTCTCTTTGGAAAAATATTTTCTCACAGGCATGTAGAAGTCTCTTGTCGGATATATGAAAAGACCTGAACATAAAGAGGAGAAGGAGAAGTTATGTGGGGAGATTGAAAGGCTTGGGTCCCCAAAATACAAAAATATTGTATATATATATATATATTAAAATGCTTCTAATTTTAAAAAAATTACAAGTACGAGTAAACATTTTTAAAAAGTAGAGAATGAAACAATGTCACCTTTTGCAATAGAGTTGTATCTTAGTACGTAAGGGGCTCGTGATTACACTACGGGTGTTCTTCAACCGCAAATCAATCTATGAACCGGGGTTTGGATTCGGGTAGGGCCAAGCTCGAAATTTCACAAGGTCTCCCTAAACTTACCTAAAACTTTCTACTCTCCTAGATTAGAATACTACTACGATACCAAATCTTGACAATGAATACTAGAAAATAATATTTGACATAGAAGCTTTACACAGAAACAAGACGATGCTTGTGTATTTTATTAATATCAAAAACAAGCATTACAATCAAAAGAGAGTGTTGCAATATTTATAGATATTGGAAAACTTCTATCTCTTTCACAATATATGGAACCAAATCACCTAATCTGAGAAAATATGCAGGAATAACATATTACCCCTAATGGTCCCTATTTCCCCTCATGGAAATCATCTAGGAACAAAATATGCAAGATAGAACATGATCCCACAAACCAAGGGATAAGACAACTAAAAGACAACTCACTAATAATTGACTTTATCTAAGCTAACTTAAGTAATTAAAAATTTACTTTATTAAAATATCACTTTAACTCATATGATGAATTAAGTGTTAGTTTATTTCAACATCAATGTCACCAAAAAAAGGACTAAAACTAGTAGGCACTACATCCCCTCCCCTAGAAATAGACTTCCTCCTAGAAGTCACTAGACGGGGTAAGAATGATTAACTTCTTAAATTTGGTCACATCTTACCATGTATCTATTTGTCAAACAAAATGTCCCACTAAACCATAACTTGGTTCAAAATCAAGTGCATGTTCGAATAAAAGAATGTTAATCAAGAAAATTTTGGCTACAAAAAGGTTCATTAACATCATCATCCAAATTCTCTACAAGGTTCAACATAAGTGGATGTACAACATAATGGCCACTCTTAAGGAAATTTTTGATGGGTGAGTCAAGGGAACAACGATTGTTGTCTTAGAAGGGTTTATAATATTTGTGCACATGATGGGAAAAAATCCATACATGACATCACAAAAATCATATGAGAAGAGGGTAAACTTCCAGTTTTACATGAGGATTCACTTCCTAGTTCACACTTATCTTTAATGAAGTAAAATTTATTCACGGGACCTCAAATCTGCCCTTGCATTTACACTTCCTATAGGGGTCAAGGATGAAGGTTCACATAACACCAAAAATAATGAAAAAGGCATTGACATGAGATGGTGATACTATTTATGTGCACACAACAGAAGTACCAATAAATTAAGTATGTATCATCTATAAAATCATAAGGTGAAGATTAGTTTCTAGTTTTGTCTTGGGGTTCCATAGCTTTAACTATTTTCTCATAGATCAAAATGAAAACCAAAATTTTGATTTAAAATACCAATTAAGGATATAACATTTTGTTTATGTTTAAGAGAATATAAAAGCTTTTAACATGATAATCCCAAATCCACACTATGAGACCTACAAAAATTCCACCATCCTTTATTGAAAAATAACAAATTGGTTTCAAACTTGATGAGATACACTAGAAGCTAAGATCACAAACTTTACCATTTTAGCCATAAGAAAACCTGACTGATATAGGTAGAAAAAACATCCAAAGGGGGTTTAAAAAATTATTAAAGTTCCCAAGAAAATCACCAAATTATTATTATTATTTTTGGATAAGCTCAAAACAGCTTGTCCTTTCACATTTTTCCCAAGAGATCAAGAGGACAACAAGAAACATTTCCTCTAAATGGAAATGAAGATTCCAATGTTTTCTCAATGTACTTAACATATGTTTCTTAAACTCATCAATTAACCATGGTCACTAAACACCCACTAAGTCCAAAGGGAGGGGTTTCCCTTAAACTAGAGGCACATGATTGTTTTTCGAAAAAGAATACAAGTTTAATATCTTTTGAGATATAATACAATGGGGCTACACTGTTGGTCAAGAGGACCCTAATAATAAACATAAATCTAAACCAAACTCTAAATCCACATTGTTTGGCTAGATGATACACCGATTCAAAGGATACCATTACATAAGGTAGGTGGGAGAATAAATAATCACCATTTCCAACTTTTATGATGTAGAGTCAAATAATTTATTTAATAACAAGTTAATGGGTTTTTTCCAAGGTGAAAAAAACCTTAAACAATGTCCTTCCAAGAATCAAGTAACTAATGGAATATCCCAAGTGTAAGATGTAGTCTCTTCTTTGTACTCAATTTCCTAGGTGTCTAGCATTTCATTTAGGAAGAACTAAACACTCACCCGAGGCGGGTGAAGCATACTAGGTTCCTCCTTTGTGTTGTCTTGTCAAGATGATAGCATGCATGTTCATAGTAATCATTATAAAAGAATAAATTCTAGCATAAAAATCACATCCATGAGATCAAATTAGAAACACACATAATAAAGAAATATTCATGTTAGAAAATATTTAAGACGTGATTCACCATACAAGTACCATGATCTAAGACATCAATTAAAAGAATCTAACCACAATTATCCATTAATAACCTAAATATTACATAGCAAAAGCTGAATAGATCCCAATAGTCACCAGAGAGTCAAGTGTGAGAAAATCGGAGCAACATAACTCTAATAAATCATTGCCTTAAAAATAATGAAATACAACTAATATATATAGGGATGGAGACTTGACTTTTACCACCCATGCATCTCAGAATAGATTGCATGCTTAAAAATATCCATGTGCCAACAATCGCATGTTTTTACAAGAAGGATAATAATAGATTAATCTATAAATAAACTCTACTTTAATCTTATTATTAGATCGATCCATGCATGACCTTTGATCTTCTCTTGGTCCCAAAATAGTTCTTGCTTGGTCCTAAAGTCTTCTATTTGATTTTACTTGAGCCACACTTCAACTGCTTTTCCTATTTTTAGTCCCTAACATGCAAAGTTAGATAAGTCGTAGGATTTTTCTCTTACGGGCACACGTCTCCTTGGCGTACCCATATGTGCACTTCTTTTCCCCACTTGCGCACCTCAACATTACCCCGCACTAATGCCATTTTGCCCTTAGAAATTAGGTTTCTCAACTTATCCCTAAGTACAATGAATAAAGAATGAAGAATGAAAGAATGAATATATATATAAATATAAAGAATGGAAAATATTTCAAGGCAATGGCACCTTTCTCATCTCTTTGGCACTAAGATTTCAGTGGTACTCCTTATTGATATTGGCTTCTAGTTGATTCCACTCTCCTAACCCCCTCTTTTCCTTATCTATGATATCACTTTGAGTACCTTTCCAATTTCATCTAGAGTTATATCTTTCCCCTTATCTTTAAGCTCTTTTATAACCCCCTGGACATCCGAGATCATGCCTTCCATATAATCCATTATTTTGTGACTAGTGCCCCTAGTTCCTTTTTATTTGTACTTCGTGAGGGTCTCTGGTGGCTTTTAGCACATCAAACTTCCTTGCTACAAGGTCCAAATTTTATGCTCTACTTAGGGACTTATCCTTCTTAGCTATCAATGAATTCATTCTCTTCTTGAACTATCCTTACCTTAAGGAGTTATTCGGATCCTCATAGTTATCAACACCCAACCAACCATTTTCAATTCATCCTTTAAAGTTTGGATTATAGCATCATACTCTATGATTTCGCATGTTATTATCTTCTTACTTATTTCATTCTCATATTTCAAATGATCTTTAGTATTTCCTTATGTGGCTGGTTTTTCCTTTAGCAAAAGATGGACGCAATCTCACAAAAAATGTAAGGCTGATGGATATGTCTTATTTATCTATGCATTAAATTCTAGACGCACCTCCAAAATCTCACCCCAATCTCTGCAACAAAGTATAGTATATCCTTCCTTCATTCCTTATCCTATCTATGTTCCTCATTAGTAGCTCAATTTTCTCTTTCATATTCTTATTATCCTCGAGAGATACCCTAAGCATGGCCACTTTATCTCGGATCCTTCGTGCCATTTCTACCGCCATTTTTTTCAAGGCGTTACTTTCCTGTTCATGAGTGAATTTAGGTTGCTTTACTTTCATATGTGATTCTTGGGCCCCTTTCTTTATATTCCTCTTAACTCATGATTCTTCCTTCACATCGAATTAAAGCTTGTCCATATGTGTCTACATTCTCTAAGAAAATTTCTTCCTTGTGCACATTTTTGCACTTGTGGGATCTATCAATTCCCAACCATATAATTTTTCAAGGGGGAGGTGCTTTGAAATTTGGTGTGAATAATTTTTGATGGATCATTGACATATCCCAAGTCAAGTGTCTTTATAATTTCTTCTCCTTTAGTCCTATTGAACAACCTACTTTTGGGGACATGTTTTTGTGCCTAAGACTAGACCTTCACTTGTTACACCCTCATGCCCTCCTGATGGTTCACCAATATTATTCTCTCTCTCCTCCTCTTCTCTCATGGGGCCTTTCTCTTTATCGTGCTCACTATGTGCCTCTGTATCATGCTATGTCTCTTCTTCCTTGGGCTCTTCTCCTCCTTCTACATCAATAACTAGAGGTGACTCTATGTTCTTCATAGGATCCTCTCGAGACTTCTTCCTTGCTATCACCTCTAGGAAACGTACTTACGGCCTTCTTTTTTCTTCTTGTTGGAACTTGGTTTCACAGGATAGCCTTGATGTTCTTCTTAATGGATAATAAGGTCTTACACGTAAAGTGGCCTGCATCCTATTTTTCTCAACACTCTTTTGAATCCCTAGTCCTCTACACTTCCTTATTATTTCTTTATCTCCTCACTTCAAGTTTCAATTCTTACTTCCTACTTCTTCTTCTTCAAACCCGGGAGGAGTACTTTCACGTGGCCTCTTTGTTCCCATAATTATCTTTTCTCTGTATGCCATGGTCCGGTGTGCCAACATCCTCCATATCTTCATCAAATTATTCCTCTTCTGATCCAGGAGGGATGGGCTCATTCTCTTACAAAGCACCAACAGTGTGTCCTCCCTTGGGTAGTTTAGGGAGCTTGAATTCATTCTCAATATATTTCCCATTAACCAATTTAGGCTTAAGGTTGAGGTATACCTTAGCCGCACCTAAATTCCCAATCACCAAAGACATGGAATTGATAAAATTTCATCAGATATAATTGTTTCAATATATGCAGACTTACCTAGATAGACATAGGTCTTCTAGAGTGTGTGGTACTCACAATGAACCTTGTTTGCATCAAATCTAAGCTTGTGCATCTGAAAATCCATTGACATATGCCTGGAAATAACACATAGTGAATGCATAAGGGGAGTTTGCACCAAGGGATCCACTTACCATCCTCTCATTCTAAACCTTCCAATGTAGTAGTGTTGGTATACCACAAATTCTTCCTACTTATCCAACATGGCAGGTAAGTCCTTGGGTATTCTCCACTCATGTTTCAAAGGCCTTGTGCATTTACTTGTACCAGTTTTCCATCCTTTTCTTATATGGGCCACTTGTAGTTCCATCACAAGTATATTTTGAAAACCTCTCAGCCAATGACTTCTTTTCTTTAGGGAACTTCCAGATTTCATCCTTAAGGCCATATGGGACCCCAATCTCTACAAATATAATAAATAAAAGAATAAAGCCCCAACTTATATTATCCCTTATGTGCCTCTTCAATAATATTTTCTATTATGAATGTAGATAAGTTGTACATAGTCCCCTTCATCATGTTCTTTGCAATGTGAAGCCACTTCTTGTTTACTGGCTCCCCAATGCTCCTAGTTATCAAAATTTGTGAGAAGGTGACAAAATTTTGACCACATGTGGTCATCTATCTTTAACATGTCCATCATGTTCCCTCCTTTATATTATGAAAAGTCAACATAAGTCTGTTTTCTACGACCACTTCATCATCCAATTCACTAGCAATCTTAGTCCCTGAACTCCTTAATCTTGTCAATTTCTTGATAAAGGGCATGGTGAGGCATAACCTTCTTCCAACAAAGTAGAGAAAGTCCTCATGGACCCTTGACATCAACCACTGATAAATCCCCTCTGGTTTTCCAAAATATGGTAGCTTATAGATCTGCAAAACTCTAGCTTTATCTAAGATCTTCTTCCCTCATCATCATAAATGGGTTTTCATCTCTGCGATCCTCAAATTGTCATTTCTTAACTAGATCCTTCTCAATTTGGTTTGAGTTTGCGATCGTGCGGATGATTGTAGTCACTCACCTTACTTTTCTTGATGTGGGAGTCCCAGTCGTGGCCCATAATCACTTCCCTAGGATACTACATCTCATAAAACCATCCTTTAAGTGCATCTTCGACCTCTACATCCACTTCATTCTTCTTTCCTCTAGTAGATGCTCTTGTGCTCTCTTGGGTGCCATTTTAATTCTTTCAAATTATCCTTGCATTTTTCTACCTCTATAACTCCAAATTCATGTGCCCTAGTTGTAGTGTTGTTTTCTCAAACCCTAACCCTTCAAAATCTCTTCTCACATGCCTCCAACTAGCTCAAACACCTTCTTGATGGAGCTTCACCACTGGCCGTGTCCAAGAATCAAGTGGTTCATTTTTTAATCATTTACACTCACTCTTTGCGCTTGATCACTTCAAATCACTCACATCTCAAAAACTCAACTAAGGTAAGAATGAACTTTACATGCACCCCTTTTATAGATTTTACAAATTTTTCCACATTAATTACTCCTCACCTACCACCATACTTCAACTTTAATTATATTTTTTTCTATTTCCATGCTTTTTCTTTCTTTCTTTGTGCCCTAGTCATAACCTTCTAGCACACCCACTACTTCTCATCCACAAACCTCCTTCCACGTGCATCCATGCGTGAAAGTACATAACCCTCGTGCCTTATACCAAGTAGTCCATTATGCGCATTTGCCTACCTGGGTTATACTTTATGAAACTTTCTTTATGCATGGTCTTCCTCTTGAGTAATTTCTTTAAAATCCTTATTATCACCATCCTTCTTTATTTTAGCACCTTTCTCTCAAGAACCAAAATTGTCATCAACAAGCACACTCCTTATACAGTTCTTAGTCAACCTTTAAGAATATTCACCAACCAATTTACTCTTTCGTGTTTTAATCCACCCCACACTAAAAGTATGTCGTGATCCTTGCGCATGAACTAAAAAAGATAGTAATTAGCTTCCTACGCATGCAAGTGTGCTTATTATAACAAAACATAGAACTAAATTGAAAAGCATAACAATGATGAAAGGAAACACATGAAAGGGAAATCTAATCTAAATGGAAATATTGCCTTATTACAAACACCAAGAAGCCTTATTTATAGTAGGGCTTTAACCTACTCCCATTGAAGTATCCAGAAATAAATTTCCATCCAGTGCCCTGAAATGACAAGTGCCTAATTCAAGTATCTTTGTTACTACAAATGGTCCCAACCAATGTCACTTTCAATTTCTTGGGTGGAGTGTAAATTTTGAATCATACAAAAGAACCATCTTTCTGACCTCAAACATCTTATTCCTGATATGCCTATCATGTCATGCTTTCTATCTATCCTTCTCGGTCTTTTGAATCCATCGTGAAATGGCGCATCACTCATCTAACTACATCAGTTTTTCAATGTGCTCTTACAACTTACTCATTCATCTAGTCCTCTTGCATGTGCAATATGTAGGGATGGTAACATAAATTCAACAAGAAATATAATCCTTTACATTAAACACCAACTGAAAGGGTGTGGCCTTATTCAACCTCTTATAAGTGGTCTATATTCCCAAAGTACAACATATACTTTATCATCCCAATATCTTTCCTTCCAACATCACAGATTTTTGTCAATGTATGTCCTAGAATCTTGTTGAAAGCTTCAACAGTACCATTTTCTTGTGGGTGATAAGGTGTATTCTTATGGTGTGCCACCATAAAATCTGCCAAAAGGATTTGATTGTCTCATTAAGGAAATGAGTTCCCCTATCACTTAGTTAAGCTCAATGGACAATCATACCTACTAATAATGTTTTCCCATAAAATCTTGTTGTTGTAGTCATTGTACAATCCTTATAGGTGTTGTTTCATCCCACCTCATAAGATAATTTATATAAGTTATGATGTAGCGCAGTGTCAATCCTACACGCGGGTGGTGAAATAGGACCTACAAAGTCAATCACCCATTTCTCAAAAGGCTCAACACTTGTAATAGGTCACAATGACATCTCATCTTTATGTCTAAGATTTCCAAGGCATTGAAAATGGTCACATAACTTGACATATTCCTTAGTATCTTATACAAAGTCTCTTCCACCAAATTCCAAGCCATTAAATTTTGTGTGTGGTAGCATCACCAACATAATGACCTCCTATAATTCCACCATGAGATTCTTCCATAATAGCCTCACACTCATGATCTAAAACACATACACAAAATTTCATCATGACCCACTTTGTATAAATATCCACCAATAAATTGATAAGGTGTTTCACACATATTGCAAGTTGTTTCTTCTCTAAAGTCTTCATTCCCTCAAGTTCCTTACCCAGTGCAAAAAAATTACAATGTCCTCAAGTTTGTGGGGCATGATTCAATCTAAATAATAGTTGTGCATCTGACATCATGTCCTCAATGCTCTATGCGTCCTCACTAAATTGATCCTTGATAAATGATCAGGCCCTAAATTACTTTTTCCTAGTTTACAACAATTGTAAACTCAAACTCCTGAAAGAGTAGTATCCACTTGTATATGTGCACCCTTGCAAAATAATCTTTTGACCAAATACTTGAGTGCCATATGATATGTAAAGAAGATAAATGGTTTTCTAACAAGTATTATCTGAACTTTTTTGCAGTGTGTAGATCATGGACAAAGCCTCACGCTCAATAGTTGTATAATTTTTCCCCAGTAGTGTCAACTTCTTGCTTGCAAAGAAAATGGGATGGTCCATAAGTCCTTCCAAGTTGTGTCAATATTACACCAATTTCCATGCTAAAGCATCAACATGAACATGAAAGGGTTTGTCCCACGAAGGAAAGTGCAAAATAGGTGCAATGGTCAACCTTTCCTTTAATGTTTCAAATGTTTGTTGTTGTGCATCACCCCAATAGAAATTTCCTTTAGCTTTTAATAATTCCTCTAAAAGGCATGGAATCTTTCACATACCTTTAATAAACTTCCTGTAATAGCATGTATGTCCTAGAAATCCATGCACCTCACTTTGATTGGTTAGGTTCTTCTAAACCCAAGATGACAACTATCTTGGTTGGGTCTACCAATAAGCCTTCCTTACAAATTATATGTCCAAGTAAAGTGCCAAAAGGTGTTACAAAAACACACTTCTTAATGTTAAGGAGATGATTAATTTCCTACACCTCTCAAACATGAGCCTCAAATTATCACAATGGTCCTTAACTAACCCATACACTATCCAATCATCTAAATACACCTATAAGAACTTATGGATAAAGTCCTGAAAAATCCTACACAACAATGCATGAGAACACTACTTAGCGCATTCTTCAGTCAAAGGGCATCAATGTATATGTAAAATTTCCCACTTAGTGGTGAAATTTGTCTTTTCTTGATCTTCCTTTTCTATGCACACCTAGTGATAACTAGAAAACCCATCTGTAAAGGAGTATATCTCATGCCCAACAACTCCTTCAAGGATATCCTTATGAATGGGGTGGGAAAAGGATCAATAACACATGCACATTAAGTTCTCTATAGTCCACACAAATCCTTATCCTCCCATCCTTCTTAATGCTTATTACCATGGGGCTAACCCATTTAGATTCCTCAATAGGCTCAATTATACCTAGATTTGAGCATCTTGTCAATTTCTTCCTTTACCTTCACACACGTAGATTAGGATTCATCTGTAAGGCCTCTTCCTAACTAGGTGCTGCCTCTTTCAATTTTATTTTCATCTCACCTAAAGAAGGGTGTACTCCTTTAACTCATGATAGCCCCATGGAAATAAGTCCTAAAAGTTTCACAATAATTCAACAATTTTCCACTTCTTCTCCAACAGTAGTCACCAATAATGGCCTCCTTAGGTTCTACCTCTATACCAATGTTAACCTTCTTTTGTCTTCATTGGGGCATGATATGTGCACACTTTCTCATATGTAGTGTCCATTACCTCACGCGTGTACCTTTAGTGTGGTTAACATCCAATGTATCCACTTCTCATCATCATTATCATATACACCAATTTTACCCTTTTTCTTTTTCTTTTCAGGTGTGTACCATCTCTTCTTCATCTATTTCCTCAAGATCAAGGTGTGCCTCAAGATCAAGTTCTCCAAATAGTTCTAACATTATCTCTTCAGCCTTTGTGTTATCTCCCAATGTAAGGCACTTCATAAAATGTAGTGCTTCATTGATTGGAGGTTTTAGAAAAATAATCAAAAGTATGAATCATACATGAGGTCATCTCTTTCCAATTAGTAGTCTCCTTTTCAACTCTGCATGGACATACCATGCATACACACACAACCACGTAAGGTGGAGTAGAACTTATGTACCCAGAGTGATGGTGGTAAAGCCTCCCTTCCCTGTGACCAAGATCTCTCACACTCTTGGATGTGATGAGAGGAGAATACTTCCATGAAATTCACATATTTGGGTAGGTACATTACTCCTTAAGTGAACCTAGTAGAAAAGGTGATTCTCACTTCTCACCATTCCAAAAGGTTATCTCTATGTGTTTCCCACCAATGTGTTGTTGTCCCACAAAAGTATAGACCAACATATTTCTTCTATCCCCTTCATTCTGCCATTGAGTCTCCATGGAGCGAAAAATGTATGGATTTCCTTCACCAATATACCTTAGTACCCTATTAAATCCCAACTGCCTCACCATGTGAGTCTAATCATCTGGTGACTTGTCCTTTCACTTCGCACCTAACCATTTCATATGTTCCATGAGCCCAATTATCACAAGCAACACTTTAGTGTCACTTATAGACTTTGCACATCTTCCCAATGAAGTACACCTTCTTTGGATGGTTCCAAATGTTCTAGATCATGCACTAAGTGTGCATATATTTTGTTAAGCTCTTCCAAGATCAATGGTTCAACATAGGGCTCAACCTTCTTTTCAAAAAGAGGTATAATCACGTGCTCCTCATCATTCTCAAAATGATGTACCTTTTATTAAAGTGAAAATCTACTTTGTTTACATAACACCAAGGTCACCCAAGTAATGTTGGGAATTTTTTACTTCAAGCAAGTTCCAATACCTCAAAGTATCCTAGTAAACTTGGCTCCCTAAATAGTAATAGATGCATCCTTCAATAACCCAATAGGCATGGCCCTAGTTCTATTCACCATATACAACACATTCGAGGATGGTTGCAATTGTGGTCTACCCATCTGATTCCAAGCATCCAAAGTTAGCACATTCACTTTACACCAAGTATCAATCAGAATGTTGTGCAATAACCAACCATCAATTACTACATCAAGTGTAATCTCTTTATCAAATTCATGATTCTGAGGTGGTAGATTTACATGAAGTATTTATCTTTCATGCTCAGTCCCAATGTGTGGTACCTTTTCTCATAACCACTCCCCTAACAATGGAATGATTTTCTCCTATCGCAACATCTTACACACCTCTTTAAGTCATCACATCCTTCCTTCGTGATATTTTAACCTTCCTCGCATGATCCTTTTTCACATACTTGTTCCTTTAAACATTGTATTTCCCCCTATAATGCCTTGATAACTTCCATGGTATCCTGATAAAATTCCTTCTGGTGCACAACATCTAGATACTTGGCATGTATCACTTCTTCCCTTGTAATGAGTGGCTTATCCTTTAATGTCTCATGGTTTTATGTGGCCTCGGCACATGTAGTCACCATCATATTCTATAACTTAGAATAAGATCAAGGGGTCTTCTTTTGGCATCCATTGATAAAAAAAAACACATCTCCACTTTAATCATTCCATGCCCTTTTCCTTCTTTTAATTCTTTCACATGTGCTCATAAACTCAAGAAATCTTCTAACTTGTGTGGCTTTCCACACCATGAGAAAGTTATATTTGAGGGCACTCACATTGATAATGATAAGGAGATCCACAAGTATAACAAGTTCCTCGTGAAAACCTACCTCTACCACCACCACAACCTCGACCTCTATATCCCCTCTAAAGCCACCATTCCTCTTGTTATTTCCATTGTCACACCCTTCATGGTTATGGCCTTCATGCTCCTTAGATCCACTAGCCACACTCATCTAGCACACTCTTATCTCAATGGCTTTGTGAATGTGATCAATCAACTTACATTCAAGTTATGTCATGAGTGTGGGATTTGTAAATCTTGCAATACATGGACACCTTCTTTGTAAGTGTGCTACAACAAAGGGAAATCTCAAACATCATGATTAGGTGATAACCTCACTTTGTAATCAATAATAATGTGCACACCGACCTACATGGGAAATTATCTTTAGTATGTCCTTCCACTTCACAATATGTACACTAGATTCACATTGTGCATCTCATGAGCTGAATTAGTAGAAATATTTTCCAACTATTTTTCCATGGCTATAATCTATGCCTCCAAAATGGGCTTACTCCAGTATCAACACTTCCAATAGCCTCAGAGTGCAGAGTGGCTTCCAAAGCCTCACATGGGTCCACAAAATTCTTATGAGATAGTGCTCATCTGAAAGGAGTCAACAACCCACCAACAAAAACCACTACATGCATGTTGACTCGGATGGATGTCATAAGATAACTTTGATAGTAAAGTTTTAAAGTGTGTGCATCATATTCCCTTACACTCTCAGATAATCCTTGCTTAATGTCCTTGAGTGTGTTGATAATTTTCTACTCAAACTTTGGAATATGGAACTCAACTAGAAACATAGAATGCATAAAGCATCATAATCCACGCATGGTTGATGTGGATCATACTTTTATACTAGCTATACGCGCACCCTGAAGAAGAGTAGTAATAAACTGACTAGCTTTTCTATCTGAGGTTATAATTCCTTTGGCATGCACCATAGTATCTCACACTTGTGCACATGCTCTGTTACATCTTCAATTCCTCTATATTTTAGTAAGTGGAGAGACATCTCATAATACACTTGTTGAGGTTGATGTGGGGGTTGTTGGGGATGTGGGCCTTGTCCTCTAGATCTAGAACTAGAACCACCACTAGTATTTCCTCCACCTCCAGAACCACCTGATCCACTTGATCTTGATCCTCCTGATCCACCTAACCCTCTATAATGGGCACCAAGACAATGGATGTACTTCTTTACATCCCAATGTAGTGCTAAACTAAACTCCAATAGTCTATGAAGTTGTAGTACTTCCAGACATATTCCCAATATTCTACGTGCCCACACTTTATCTGATGATGTGCAAAAAATATTCCTCCAATCGGACCTCTAAACAATGATGTTGAATATGTTTCCATGGGCACACTATTAACTCTATCTCCTGAATTCAAAATACAAATCGATACTACTTTTCTCTCTGCTTCCTTACTTGCACTATCTACTTCTTAATGACTACTTCTGGAACTAGAACACCATGTGCAAGGGATAGGTCGCTAGGTGGGATCGGATATGTGTGCATGGTCCTTAATATTTAATATTTTCCACAACATGCTCTCATCTCAAAGCCAAAGGGGATTCTCTACTATGCTTACCCAATGTTGGGAGAACCAGATGTTGTGGCTCCTCATCTTCCACGAGAGCTTCAAATCCTTTGTGAGCCATCTCTTCCCTAAACTCCATGGAATCCTAAAAACCTTTCTTTTCATAATCTCCCTCTTACCACGCTTCATTATATTTGAGCCATCTTTCTCTCTTTCATTGTTTCTGCTGCTAGGTCCGCCATCTTCACCACACCTCTCTTACCCCTCTCACACACGGTGGGAGTTTAGCTAGCCATAGGAGGCACTCTAAATCCATCTCTATCATCAAGATCTTGATCGATAAAGGTATAGTGCACAAGTAAGATCCTTTGGGTTCACAAAAGAACTAGAACTCAACTTCTTAGGACACAAATATGTAGAAATAGTGTACTCTAAAATATAACTATGTAATACTCCAGCCCACCAATGATCTACAACTCTATTCCACTCCAAACATCAACATCAATAAGAGTTTGGTAATATTTTTACATCCAAGGTCTTTATCCTATAACTCAACACTTCCCTATCGCATATGCTGACAACCACTCATATAACTCTACTAGGAAAGATGCAAATAATGTCTCATAAGAGTACATCATAAAAATTCTTCTTCCACCCATAAATGTGACATTGAAAAATTGATCCAACATTATATCTCTTTGTCAAACTTGTCTTTTCTGTATTCTATCCAACTTTCAATACTCTCCAAAGTCAATCGATACACCATCTACGTGCAACATCCTAAAAAACAACTTGAAAAGAGGTCTCGAAAATGGAACCAAAATGTATTCTCTTTTTGTACTCAATTACCTAGGTGCACTAGCACTTCATTTAGAAGAATCTGAATGCTCACCCAAAGTGCATGAAGCCTACCAGGTCCCTCCTTTGTGTTATCTTGTCAAGATGTTAACATGCATGTTTATGATAACCATTATCAAAGCATATTCTATCATAAACATCAAATCGATGAGTTTAAATTGGAAAAACATGTAATATAAGTAAACATATAGATCAAACCAAGAATTAAGACCAAATTCATCATACAAATACCATGATCCAAGACATCAATTACCAAAATCCAACCACAATTATCCATTAAAAACAAAAATATTACATAACAGAAGCTGAACACATCCCAACAATCAAAAGAGTCATACATGATAGAACATCAAAGAAAAATAACTCTATTACATCACTGCCTCCAAAACAATGAAATAACTAATATTTATAGGGGTGGGGACTTTCCTTCACCATCCATGCATATCGAGAATAGGTTGTATGCTCAAAATATCCATGTGCCAACAACTACATGTTTTTACATGAAGGCTAATAATAGATTAACTATAAATAAATATATATAGGGGTGGGGACTTTCCCTTCACCATCCCAAAATGCATCTCACAAAATACTTTTACTTGAGTCATACTCCAAAATATCCATGTAAGATGCAAAATCGGTTAAGTCCTAGGATTTTATCTTAAGTTTGCATGCCTACCCATGCACTTTTATAAAGAGGCTAATAATAGATTAATCTATAAATAAACTCTACTTTAAAATCTTATTCATTAGTTTTAGTTGTTGTAATAAGAGAAGATGAAAAATGACCTTTGATCTTACCAAGTTAGTATATCACATAAGATGATGTAAAATTTTCTTATTCACATTAGTTTTAGTTGTTGTAATAAGAGAAGATAAGAAAAATGCACCATTCAAATTCACATGATCAAAAATTATAACCAAGATTATAAGTATGTAGCATAATAAAAACTAATGAAAAACATACATTTTAACTAGACCAACTTTTTATAAATAACATTTTCCAAGTTTTTATAAATAAAAATTTTCAACTATATATAACTATCCAAATTTATTCATAACTTATAAGTAACCTTATCAATATGATTCTCATTCTTTTCAGTTATTGCTTTATTCATTCTTAACAACTTATAACATCATGGGATAATACTAATTTTGGCATGAAATCTCACCCCCACTAAGTGAGTGGCCAAATTTTAAATTATTTGACTTCTAGAGAGAACTGATAGAAAGGGTGAGAGTGTAGTATTTATTTTCCACTAGGGCACTATGCATACTAACACTTCATTCAGTAGGACTGAATGCTCACCTAAAATGTGCAAAGCTACCTGAGAGTCCCTCCTTTTTTGTGTCTACCAGAACATTAGCATGCATAATTATCATAACAATTCTCTAAGTAACCACCCTAGTGTTCCTAACCACATGAATACTCATCTTAGAAATATATGTAATAAGGAAACAACAATAATTACATACAAAACATAACAAGGATCAATCACATAAACACATATCCATACTTCGTTACATCAATGATCATAATCCAACCACATTTATCTATTAATCTTCCAAAAACAACGCATGACGGGAAGTTGATACATAATATATGAACACAGAGCCATGCACGCAACTATAACGAGAGAAGCATAACACAACGAAGATGATCATGATCCATAACTAATCCTTAGTCAAGTATTTATATGGGTGGTGTTATCCAAAATTTTCCCCCTAGAAAAATTGATCAAACATGACCCCACATAGAAGAAAATTGGAAGGGTTAGTTTAGCCATGTGAGCCAACATTTCAAATCCAACAATGAAGGGGTATGGTCCACAAAGGAGGCAAACGGTGTCAAAGGAGATCAGGGCTCAATAGGAGAAAATTGGAGAAAGGGCTCAAAGTTTTCAGAATTCATCACATACGAGTTGACTCGGGGCCGAACAATAGACTCACGGGAGGTGCCACATGTCAGCTCGGTGTAATTCCAATAGGCGCATCAAAACAGAGACCCCAAATGAGTGTAGGTCCTCCATGTGGATTTTAGTATAGAACAGGCTGCATACAATGCTAAGTGTCCAACCATCGCAGAGGCCCCATGTGTCCCTTCGACGCATCTTCAAAAGTAAAATCCATGGCAGTCTCCAAACATGCGCCACTGCCCATGTCACCTCGGCACAACTTCGAAGTGAGACCCAAGGGATAGTCCCTAAATGTGTGTGAGCCCGCCACATAGTCACGGTCTAAAAGGGGTAGATTCGGCCATTGAATTGGCTAAGGAAAGGAGAACCAACGGAAGCCACCCACCGCCTCATCGGTGCAATTACAAGGGTAGAATCCAAAGTAGGGTCCCCAAATGAGCACTAACTTTCCATGTGGTTAGATTCAACAAGGGGGAAGAGCTAGTTGTTGAATCGGTTAAGGAAAGAAGAATCAATGTAAGCCTCCATGTGCCTCATCTACGTAACTTCAAAGGAAAAATTTGGAGGTAGGTCCCGAATGTGCATTGAGCCTCCATGTGTCCGGGGTTAGGCATAGTGTTCATGCCAACAGGAAGGGCTTAGGTGGAACACAAGGAAGGTAGAAAAGAGACGCGAAAGGTGCCACGTG
Organism: Taxus wallichiana var. yunnanensis; assembly: GCA_018340775.1. Classification (NCBI taxonomy): domain Eukaryota; kingdom Viridiplantae; phylum Streptophyta; class Pinopsida; order Cupressales; family Taxaceae; genus Taxus; species Taxus wallichiana. The sequence continues at coordinate 485,196,251 of CM031242.1, forward strand.
CCTCATCGACGCAACTTCAAAGGTGTGGCCCAAAGAGAGAACCCAAACTAGCACTGACCATCCACGTGCCCCAAGTCTGAAAAGGGGACACCGTCCATTGGAAAGTCCAAGCTCGGGATAGGCCAAAGGAATCCTCCATGTGTTAGCTCACGTCATCTTCAAGGTTAAAATATGGAGGTGGTTTCCAAACAAGCACAAGCTCGCCATGTGGTTAGAGTCAAAGGGGGAGACAACTTTTGAATTAGCTAAGTATAGAAGGGTTAGCAGAATCCTCAACGTGTCGGTTTGGTGTAACTTAAAAGTTAAAATTTAGAGGAAGACCCCAAGTGAACACAAGCTTGCCATGTGGCCAAAGTCTGAAATAGTTTCAACAACCGTTGAAAATTCAAAACTCGAGACAAAGCCAGCAGACAACACCACGTGTTTGATCGAGTGCACCTTCAAGGGTGAATCCAAAAATAGGCTGAAAATGTGCACAACCCTCCATGTGTATAAGGTCAAACATAGGGTCTCCATCAACAAGAGGGACCTAGGTAGAACAAAAAGGAACTAGAGCAGGCCGCAGAAGATGCCATGTGTTAGTTCGGCACAACTACAAGAGTGAGAAGAGGGGGTTGAATCTTAAACATGCGCAAGGCTACCATGTGGACCATGTATGGGAAGAATCATTTACATATTATGAGCCTGCGTTAAACGCCCTACCCTGGTCTTCAGATGGCCATAAATTTCAACCGGGAGCTCGGATTTGAGTGGAAGGGGGCATTTTGGAAATCTCTTGACACCTGCTACTCACTTGCCACCATTAATAATCTAGTCTACCATTTTTAAGGCTATCAAGTCTCTCACCTATCGCCATGATGAAGAATGGACTCCTTTCTTGCCCAGCAAGGAACAACACATGGAGGCATGGGTCTTAAAGTGAAACCCATCATTGTTACTGGGAGGATTTCAATTCTTTCTAGGGTGGTTGGAGTAGGTGAATTCAATACATCTCTTGGGTGGTTGAACAAGAGTTGAATTTCTTCTACCTCCTATCATTCTTCTTATATATTGTAAAGGAGGGGCATATTTCAAAAGGTTGGTCATTATTTCTCTCCTACCCCCTCTCTCTTTCTTCCTTAGGGTGGAAAGTGGAGTCTAAGCCTCCTTTCATGGCTCTGTAATGGCATATTCTTACCTCTTGCCCACTGATGATGTACCATGTGAACTCCTGGAGAAATAAAATATGTTTCGTGATGCATTTTGTCCATCCTTTGCTTATTTTATTATCTCTTCTTGCCTCTCATCATTACAGGGTATGATGTGCATTCTTTGATGTCCATTGTAGGTTTTGGGACCCGTGTATAATGGGTTTGAAGTGGTGTTCTCGTGTGAACTCTATCCTTAGTCTATGATGCATTTGTCCATCCTCTCCATTACTCACCTCTCTCCATTTCAAGCGCAGTTTGTGGTCGCAGAACTTCCTTTTCTGGTGTATCACCACTTAGTGTAGGCTCTATTTTTATGTATTTCTCTCTCTCCTTGTCTCCTTGGAAGGTTAGATTAGGATTAGATAGTTTTCCTGCACTAGAGTAGCTTGTGGCAGGTAGTTTAGGAAGAAGAAGCTGACTTTCTCCGGAGGTCCATCTCAAGTTCGCAAGTCCCACAACTTGAGAGATGGTCCCATGTTATGCAGTCACACCGGATGCCCCACTTAGATTAAGTCCATTCGAGGGGTGTTGTGATTTTTCATCAACATGTGGGGACTTTCCCTTCACCATCCATGCACTTCCTAATAATAAGCATGCTAAAAAATAACCACATGTACTTACATGCATGCTTTACAAAACAACTAATAATAATCCATCTTATTAATAAGACTTTATTTAATCCTATTAATAGCTAATCCATGCATGTGCTTTAACTCTTGGTTTACATGTTCTTTTTCTAAAAATAACCATTACTTGCTTGCCAAGGTAGCCTTCTTTTATCCCTTGCTTGGTGAACACTCCAAGTCTATTTTTAACATGTCCCTAGAAAATGGTTGAGTCCTCAATTCCTATACGTGAATTCTCCCACATAACCTTGTTCTTTTCTATACACCCCCTTATGTGCACTATCCAAATTCCTATTGTGCACGTGTAACCTTGTGCTTCATTATTCCTTCACTTAGATACTTTGTCAATTTTGGCGACAAATATTACCCCACACTAGGTGTGTTGTCCTTCCTTGGAAAAACCAACCAAAAACTGTTATAAAGAAATAAATAATATCTCACATGAATGAAATAATAAATAATATGGCTTGTGCCAAATATTCAAAAAATTTGCATCTATGCCTTTTAAGGAAGAATTTCTAGAAAATTTTCTATCCAATTTTTCTCTAACTCTCTCCATCCCTCTAACTCCTTTGTGGCTTTAACTGATGCATCATCCAAAATATCAGGCACTTGATTAGGCATCAGCTCATCAATTTTCCCATTCGGTTCTACAATAAATTTTTCCAATTGCACAATTGCATCTTCTAATGCATCCATCCTGCACGTTACCTGAGGAAAGAGTTCCTTCAGTCTCTCTTTGAATGTGGCCTTCATTTGGGTAATCAAGTCATTCTCTTCTACGTAAACATTCATTCCCTCTCAACCCTGTTGTTCTTCATTTTTACAACATTTCTTTTAACTCAACCTCATTGTTGATCACCAGCGTGCTCACCACTTGATAAAAATCCTAGCAACTATCAAGTAAAAATTCCACCCTTTGTGTGAATTATTTCACTTCTACCGCCAACACCGATATTGTGATAGATGTTCAACTATATTTTATATATCTTCCCTCTTCTTTTGGGCCAATACTTCTTCCGTATATTCTATTGCAAGAGTTCTATTTTCATGTGTAAGCATATACACCAAGTCCTCTAGAAAATGTAGTGTCACTTCATAAGAAGCCGGGCTTCGTCAATAATATCTAAGTACGTGAGTGTAATAGAATATATAATACATTCAACTTTCTTGTATGATGCGCGCATCCATCCCTTCTCTTTTCTTAGCTCTTGTTTCATCTTTACAAGTTCTCAATTTTTATTCTTTATATCTATGTCCCCTTCTTATTTTCTTATCATTTTCCTCCATTTCCTTGTGCATATTATTTATTCAACAATCCTTATCAAAACTTCTTGCCCCTACTTCTATTGACAATTTGTTAAGCGCATTACAGGGTTCATTTTAAGAAGTGTCTGGTAAAATGGAGGTGGCAAATTCCCCACGAATATACTTGGAACCACTTTCACATAAAGGTGAATTTTCCAATTTTTGTGAATGAAATTTTCTGCTATTATTTGAGTGAGAGTAAATGTCATGAGGAAAACAATTACGTAGATGCAAGAAAACATATATTGGCCACTATTGATGCATAAGTGACATGTGGCAACAAGTCTTTTTGTCGCGCATCAACAAAGTTTGTTGACGTGTGATAGTAACACTTGCTATTGTGCATCAATGAAGTTTTTGATGTGCAAAAACAAGTCTTTCTATTACACATAATAAAACTATGTTGACGTGTGGCAACAAGTCTTCTGTCTGCATAAACAAACTTTGTTGATGTGCGACAAAAAGACTTATTGTCGTGGCCAAAGAAAGTTTGTTGACATGAGTGTTGTCTCCTAAAAATCACTTTTCATTTTCCAAGTTAAATTCAAAATTTCAAGCTCTCACCCTCTTAAAGTATTTAAGCCAAGTTGAAAGTTTGAAGAAATAGCAAAATTCGTGCCCTAGTGCTATTTAAATCTTTGTTTTTCTCATTTTGAGAAATTCTCCATCTCCTAGTCTATGCATGTAATATCCTCCTTACAATATCCTTTTTGATCAAAATTTTTTTCTTCTTATGGCATGGTTCGTCAAATAATTTTTTTCCTCCATGCCTCCGACTCACGAAGAAGGAAATTCAAAAATTGGACTCAAAATGATGAAGTTCTCTTCCTTTGTGTATTTTTCCCATAATTGGGAATGATGGGAATTTTATTCCCCATCAAATTTTTGCCCCATCATCCATGGGTATGTGGAAATACCTAATTGGAAGTGGGTCAATGGAGAAATTTTTGTTTTTGAGCCTCTTTGTAAAAAGGTGAAAAGTTAAAAAGTGACCCACAACCCCGATCAGGATATAAAGGGAAAAATTCAAAGTTGAAGCCCACAGGGAGAAAGTCAAAGGTGAAGCCCATTGTTGAAAATTCAAAGCGGGAGAGCGGGCCATCGGGGGACTTTTGGAAATTTAACCAAATTCCCAAAAGTGAAGTAAAAGTTCTAAAATGCTCCGCAGCTCCACCAAGGTCTCGGGCCCACCATTGAAAAGTCAAAGCGAGAGAGTCGGAACGACGGAGAACTTTGAGTTTTTTAGCCTTTTTCCAAAAAAAGGTTAAAATGTTGAGAAAAGGGTCGTGACCCCATTTCTAATGAAAACGTGCCACATGCCTAAGTTAAAAAGTTGAAGGGTGCGGGCCAATTTGTTCCAAATTGCCAAATCTCTAAAAAATCACAAAACGCAAAGGGCTTTCCCCGTACCTACTCCAATCTCTTCCTACCACGTGGATGGCCTGATTTCAAAGTTATAAGAGAAAATCAAATGATCTGTATTCAAACTAGAAAACCAAATGTAACATTTGTGTTGCAAGATCTAGTTTTTAACCCACCATGAGCATTTTCTTCGCAATGGAGGAATTTGAAGAGGTGTAAATGATTTGTAAAGTTGTAACCATTTTGGCATGAGATATAATGGCTCCTCAGAGCCATTCCAAGGGTTGGTGATTGATTCAAAAAGATCGAGTGCTCTCTGTGCACAGGAAAGACAGAAAATGCCATACTTCTTCTATTTTCCCTTCTCCTTAGATTTTCCTCTATTCTCAAAGCTCTGTATAAATTCTACTTTAGCTTCAATAATAAAAGAAGGAATTTTCACCTTTTTGATTGAGGGATTGATTGGTACCTTGCAACCAATGAATTTCATTTGGTCTTGTAGCTTCTCTGCGGAATTGTTTTTATTCTAACTATAAATGCATGTAAATGAAATTTCTAATTAATTTGTGTGGGCATCTGATATTCTACTCACAATATTATTTTTCTCCTACCTCCAATTCCACTCTCCTTCCCCTTTCAAAGACAAAGTTTCTTCTCTAGTGAGACATTACTAGCTTTTCCACAAGATCAATGAAGTTCCCTTGTTGGATCTCTAGTCGAAAAGCCACCATTGAAAACCATATTTTATGCATGCACCTACGGAAGCTACACCGTTCAAGTAGAGGGACTTAGATTCCCATACCGTTGGCTTGAAACCCACCAATTTGTCCACAAGAAAAATTTTCGCCTAATAATTTTGGCACCCATCGTGGGGTAGATTTTACAAAGATCTGCACCTAAAAATGACCTCAAGGTCATAACATACGAAAAAGATTCTAGAAGAAAAGTTCTGGAGATTGAAATAATCACACAAACTACATGGATGTAAATCATGACTATTCTTGGAAATCCTCCTATTGAGAGACCTGATTTACTCTTTTACATCTAAGAATACATTGCTTCTTATCCGAGAGAAGTTATTTGGCATAATAGATGAAGTTTTAATCATTACTTCATTGCCATAAGGATTATGGACTGGAAGAGGAACGTCTTTGTCGAATTGGAAAGGCATAGACAAATTCTAGCACCCCAAAGAAGAGCATAGATTTTCGGTGAAAGATAGAATATTCACTTGGCAATAGAGACAAGGAGGAAAAAATGATCCCATTTTTAGGAACTTCAAAGGAGACAAGAGCTACTCGGAATCCAGAGGCTTCCTTTTCAAGAAACTGGTCACGTTGGGAACCTGAGTGTTGCCAATCCTTTGGATGGTGAATTTTCATACATAAACGAGAACCTTGTAGAATTCACTGACATGAAGACTGAAGAAGAAGCTAGAGAAAGAGAAGTAAGACCCGATGAAGAAATAAGATCTCAACTCGAAGAAATCGAGAGACTTCAAGCTGAGGTAGATGAAAGAGAAGCAACAAAAGCCGTAGCCTTAGCAAGGTTGGAAGCTAGAAACAGACAAAAATGGGGATTGGGATCATGAGCATGAACATGATCATGAAGCCCATAGGCATAATGTACCATGGGAGGAAACACTGGTCCCTTTGGCTCTTTCTTAACCACTCCATGAGCTACCAAGAGGCTTGAGAAAAAACTTCCCAAAATTTAGAGGGGATGGTTCTCATCTCCCCAAAGAACATGTAGCAACATTCATCACTACTTGTGGAGTGTTGGGAGTTGAAAATGAAGTTAGGCTCTTTGTGGAGTCACTCCAAGAAAGAGCTGCTAAATGGTTATACATGTTGCCCCCAAGATTTGTCACATCTTTGGGAAGATATAAGAAGTGCATTTGAACATAGGTTCAAGAGCACGAGAAGATTGTCAAGATTTTTTGGTCCAATTGGTTTAGATGAAGAAGGATACCACCAAATCAATGAGATATTTCCAAATCAATGAGATATTTTCTAGTAAGGTATGATAGGTTGACAAAGGATCCCGAGAAGATGTGGTACCTCGTGAAAACAACTTGAAAAGATTCTTCATCGAGTGTTTTACCATCGAAGTTATTTTCTTCCTCAGAAGAGCCCAACCAAGAACATTGAGGGAAGTTCAAGACTTTGTAATTGAGACTCGATGATGATCTAATTCTTTCTGGTAAAGTGAAAGGACCAAATGGGAAGCAAAAAGGTCAAATTTCAAATTCAGACACCATTGATCCAATGTTCCAAAAAATGGATAATGACCTAGTTGCTTTGAAGAAGTAGTTTCCACAAATCACAATGACGAATGCTCCAAGGAGACAAAATCCTCCTAATAGATCAAAAATTTCTCCACATCATTATAGGATTTCCCTTGAAGCACCACCAGTCAATGCCATCTGTGATAATAGGGAATCAGAAGAAGGAGTAGACATTGAGAAAAATGAAGAAGAAATCATGGATGACTATGAAAACTATCTTGAAATTGAAGAGGTTGGCATGCGCAATGGCCTGATTGAATACGTTGATGATGAGGAGGAAGGTGATGAAGAAGCTCCAAGTTTTTCATGTGTTGTTTTCACTCGTGCACAATCCAAGAATGGTGTTTCATCCTCAACAATTGAAACTAAGAATAGGAAGAACAAATAAGATAGATATTCAAATCCTTCATAAAATAAGATCATCAGCAAGGGATCACTGTTACCACCTTCCATGGAATCAGCTAGAGAGAAATTAGATTCACAAGTTGTCAAGGATCACACTGTTGTGCCAAGTAAGTTATCTGATTCTTCTCCCAACTCAAAAGCTGTTAAGATAAATTCTCTTCTAAATGTTGGTTTTGTAAGAACATCTAAATTTCAATCAAAGACTATACCCCCATATCCTTCAAAGACAATTTCTACATTTGAAAAGAAGAACCCAACACAAAAATTAATGACATATCTTCCATTTAAGTCCTCATCTACCATAACTTCATCTGACTTTGTAGAGCATGCTAGCAAAACCAAAGTTCAGATCTCTAAAATTGAATGCCTACAAACACATCCTTCCTAATTTGATAGATTCATCAAGACAGTTTGGGGTGGTAAATCTACATCCCCAATATCTAATTCTAAAGGCTTACTTCCCACACCATCCACACCATCTTCTCAAAACATGCTAGCCATCAGTGTCTCCACCACCAATAGAGTTGAGCCTTTTTACTTGTCACTTCTCATCAAAGGTTTCCAGCTGAACAATTGCATTACAGATTCTGGAGCCTCAGATAATGTGATGCTAGCAAAATTTGCAAATTCTCTTGGCCTCACTTTTACCTAGGTAAATGGCACATGCTTCTCAATGGAATCCAAACAAGTTCCATTGGTAGGAAGGATTAAGGATGCTTAGGTTGCACTAGCTGATTACCACGACAAGAAGATACTCCTGACCATTTTGATGGCAAACATCCCAACATATTTTGGAATGTTGTTGAGTAGAAGTTTTTGTAGAGATATAGGTGGAGAAATAAAAATGGATTGGTAATCTGAACTATCCCGAGTAGAAATGAGAAATGAAGAAGATCTTTGTCGATCGGAAAAATGAAGTTCACAAGATGCGAAAGTATGATGATCCAAGAGGTGATATCCTTTTTCAAGATTTTGGGCTTGGAAATTACCTCTTTACATCACAGAAGGAAGATGAATTTCCACTTCTCATGGAGGAAGAAGAAGATTGAATCTAGATAATGGATTTTGATGGTAGTCATTCCAGAGCAGGTTCAAGAGTTGGTGTAGTATTATAATCTCCCTCCAATGAGGTATATCCTTTTTCCTACAAGCTGAAATTTGACAATACAAATAATACAGGAGAGTATGAAGCATTACTCTTTGGCATGAATACAACATAGGACATGGGAATCAAGAAGTTGAGATGTAAAGGTGATGTAGAGGTTTTGGTAAAGCAGGTTCGCCAACAATATCGGTGAAAAACTCCAAACTCAGTGCACTATAGAAATAGAGTGTTGGACTGCATTGAATCCTTTAATGCATTCTCCATTGAAGCTATCCCTAGGGAGCTGAATGAAAAGGATGATTCTATAGAAGTTTCAGCTTCCTTAGTAACACCTCATCCTTCTTTTAGAAAGGATAAAGTGACCACCGAGATGGTTTTTATACCCAAAGATACCAAATAATGAAAATCATTGGGAGGTCTTCAATGATGACAATCGATCCTAGCCTTCTTAGAACAAAGGGATAACTTGAATAATCTTTTATTTGAAGGAAGCGAAAACCCACACCGTGAATTAGTCCCCAAAGAAGATAAGGAAGGAATTAAGGGAATTGATGAAGAGGGAGTAATCAAACTAAAAGGAAACAAAATCCCCAAAGGCCTAGTTTCTTTGGAATACCTCTTTGAAAAGCATGACAGGTTCATCCAAGAGAAATAAAAATAGTCTTCTCGGTGTCCATCTGATTCGATCAAGAAAACATTGGAACTTCAGAGAATCCAAGGATGGTTAACATTGGTAAATGCTACTCACCAGAAGAGAAGAGAAATTTTGTTGCTCTGCTAAAAAAGTACTTAGATGTCCTGGCCTATTCCTATGATGAACTCAAATATTTTCAGCCAAAGGAAATGCATCACTCCATTCCTTTGAAGCAAGGAGCTAAGCCCTTCAGGAAAAAACAAAGGCCCTATAATCCAAAGATTTCTAATGTTATCAAAGAAGAGGTGACAAATATGCTCAATGCTAGAATCATCTTCCCCATCCACCATTCAACATGGGTGGCTAACATTGTGCCAATAAGGAAGAAGAATGGGGAAATAAGGATTTGTGTAGACTTCTAAAATCTGAATCAGGAATCTCTTAAGGAAAAATACCCTCTTCCAATCATGGATCATATTTTGCAAGCATTCACTAGATCTAAAATGCTCTCTTTGCTTGATGGATTCTGGTACAACCAAATCAAGGTGGCAGAAGAGGATTGCAACAAAACAACCTTCACAACACCTTGGGGCACTTTTTCCTATAATAAAATGCCTTTTGGCTTGATCAATGTTGGAGCCACTTTCCAGAGAGCAATGGACTTGGCCTTCAAAGATTTGAAACATTGCATTGTCATTTACCTTGATGATCTCATGGTTTTTTCAAAGAGGAGGGGAGATCATATCTGTCATTTGGAGCAAGTCCTTACAAGGTGTAGGAAACATGGCATTTCTCTAAATCCAAAGAAGTGCATTTTTGGAGTCACAAAAGGTAAGTTGTTGGGACACATTGTAAACAAACATGGAGCACACATTGATCCTGAGAGGATCATAGCTATCCAAGTACTAGCCTTACCAACCAATAAGAAAGGAGTTCATTCATTCTTTGGAAAGGTAAACTTCCTTTGTCATTTTGTGCCTAAGTTTTCTAAACTAACTAAGAATATAACTTCCATGATGAAGCCTCAAGCAGGTTTCAAGTGGAATAAGGAAGGAAAATAAACATTTGAGGAGATCAAGAAAGCCATTTCCAAAGCTCCAACTCTTGTATCTCTAGATTTCAACAAGGAGTTCATCATGTATTGCTATGCATCAGAACATACACTCTCTGATGTCCTTGTTTAGAAAAATGATGAAGGTTTGGAAGCACCCATTGCTTTCATGAGCTATCCTTTGAAAAATCATGAGCTAAAGTACAGCCAATTGGAGAAACATGCCTATGCAGTGGTAAAATTGTTAAAAGTTTTAGATTATACATTCTCAATTCCCATACAGTGGTGATGGTCCTTGGAAGTGCAATCAAGTCCATTTTGACTCAACAAGATCTTGGGGCTAAGAGAGGAAGTTGGATTACAAAGACCCAAGAGTATGACTTGGAGATTAGACCCTCTAATCTAGTAAGAGGAAATGCTTTGTGCCGGTGATTGTTGATGATGAAGCTCTCGGGGCTCAAAGCAAGGAGAGAAAAAGATGGTGTTTTCTCACCCTATTTAGGAGATAGTCCACAGTGCTCTTTGTCACCGCTAATCGATGCGTGCTATACTAACATTGCTTACTACCTCACATATGGATAATTCCCTCCTAATCTTGATTACAAAAAAAGAAGGACACTCAAGCTAAAGGCATCCAAGGTTATGATCTAGAATCATGCACTTTACAAGAAAGGCCTAGATGGTTGTTACCTTAGGTGTGTAGATAAGTAGCAGCAAGAAAAGTTTCTCAAGGCATATCATGATCAAGCTTGTGGTGGACATTTCTCAACAATGGTCACCACGCATAAGATCCTCGAGAGGGAGATATTATTAGCCTTCCATATTTTCGAGACACCCAGATTGGGTTTCCAAATGCAAAGCATGCCAATAATTTGTTGGAAAGCCACAACTAGCTACATTGCCACTCAGGGCTGTGGTGATTGAAGAACCATTTTAGCTTGATGGGGGCTAGATTTTATTGGTGTTTTGAATCCTCATTCTAGTGTAGGGAATACTTATGTACTCACTACAACTGATTACTTCACTAAATGGGTGGAAGCCATACCAACCAACCAAGCCAAATCAAAGCAGTCTACAACTTCATCAAGGAGAATATCATTGCTCGTTTTGGAATACCACAGAAAATTGTTGTAGACAATGCCACCTATTTCTCTTCCAAGGAGCTCACAGAGTTTTGTTATGGTTTTGGAATCTCCCTATCTCACTCTTCTGACTACTACCCACAGGAAATGTGCATACTTGAGTCAAGCAACAAGAACATTGTTACCATTATTCGCAAGCTGGTAGATGAGAATCAAATGAATTGGCACAAGAAATTATATGATGCATTATGGGCTGATAGGATCACTCCTAAGAAGGCAATAGGTATGTCACCTTTCCAAATGTTGTATGGAGTTGAGGCAAAGATTCCCCTCACAATTGAGATGCCAGCTCTCAAGTTGTTGCAAGAAATAGAAGATGGTCAATACAAAGACTCCATTGACAAGAGGATCCTCTTCTTGGAGAAGTTGGAAGAAAGCAGATGCCAAGTGGTGGATAGAATTAAGGAGCATCAGTTGAAAGTGAAGAAATTTTTTTGACAAGAAGACCAAAGTAAGGAATTTCAAAGTTGGAGATTTTGTCCTGCTATGGGACAAGAGAAGAGAACCAAAGGGCAGCCATGGAAAGTTTGATTCATTGTGGTTAGGCCCATTCCAAATTCATGGAGCTTGTGGTGAGAATGTTTTTCTCCTCTCATACTTGGATGGAACACCATTGGAATTTCCTCAAAGTGGGCAATACTTGAAACTATATCATCAGTGAAAGTGGGTTGTCCCTGCCTTGTACCATAGGTGATTTTTAGGTGTGTTTTTCCCTTTTTTGTTGTGTGGTTTTGGTTTAGTTTTGTTTGGTTTTTGTTGTGTGTGGTTTGGCTTGTGTGTTTCCTCCTTCCATTCTTTCTTAGAATTGTACATGACTCTGCAAGGCACTTTTCAACGTTATACGGTTTAAAAATTGAGATTCTGGATCCTCATACCATGTCTTCGTCATGCTCAGTCCATGTCATGTCCCCAAGCTAGAGCCAGTTGTTGTCTCCCAAAAATTGCTTTTCATTTTCCAAGTTAAATTCAAAATTTTGAGCTCTTGCCCTCTTAAAGTATTTAAGCCAAGTTGAAAGTTTGAAGAAATAGCAAAATCCATGCCCTAGTGCTATTTAAATCTCTATTTTGCTCATTTTGAGAAATTCTCCATCTCCTGGTCTGTGCATGTAATATCCTCCTTACAATATCCTTTTTGATCAAAATTGTTCACTTGTTCTATGGCCTGGGTTGTCAAATCATTTTTTTCCTCCATGCCTCTAGCTCGCGAAGGAAATTCAAAAATTGGACTCAAAATGATGTTCTCTTCCTCTGTGTATATTTCCCCGATCGGGAATGATGGGCATTTTTCCCCTCACAAATTGGCCCCATTTTCCATGGGTACGTGGAAATACCTAATTGGAAGCGATTCAGCGGAGAAATTTGTGTTTTTGAGCCTCTTTGTAAAAAAGGTGAAAAGTTAAAAAGTGACTTGCAGCCTCGATCAGGCTATAAAGGAAAAAGTCAAAGTTGAAGCCCGCAGGGAGAAAGTCAAAGGTGAAGCCCGCTGTTGAAAAGTCAAAGTGGGAGAGTGGGCCATCGAGAGGACTTTTGGAAATTTAACCAAATTCCCAAAAGTGAAGTAAAAGTTCTAGAATGCTTTGCGGCTCCACCAAGGTCTCCGTCCCATCATTGAAGAGTCAAAGTAGGAGATCGAACGTTGGAAAACTTTGAGTTTTTTTAGACTTTTTCAAAAAAAAGGTTAAAATGTTGAGAAAAGGGCCGCAACCCCATTTCTAATGAAAACGTGCCATGTGCCTAAGTTAAAAAGTTAAAGCGGGGGTGCGGGCCAATTTGTTCCAAATTTCCAAATCTCTAAAAAATCATAAAACGCAAAGGGCTTTTCTTGTACCCACTCCAATATCTTCCTACCATGTGGATGGCCTGATTTTAAAGTTATAAGAGAAAATCAAATGGTCTGTATTCAAACTAGAAAACCAAATGTAACGTTCGCGTTGCAAGATCTATTTTTAACCCGCCATGAGCATTTTCTTCACAATGGAGGAATTTGAAGAGGCGTAAATGATTTGTAAAGTTGTAACCATTTTGGCATGAGATATAATGGCTCCTCAGAGCCATTCCAAGGGCTGGTGATTGATTTCAAAAATACTAGAGTGCTTTGTACCTGGAAAAGATAGAAAATGCCATACTTCTTCTATTTTCCCTTCTCCTTAGATTTTCCTCTATTCTCAAAGCTTTGTACAAATTCTACTTTAGCTTCAATAATAAAAGAATGAATTTTTTCCTTTTTGATTGAGGGATTGATTAGTACCTTGCAACCAATGAATTTCATTTGGTCTTATAGCTTCTCCTGTGGTTTTTTTTTTCTTATAACTATAAATACATGTAAACAAAATTTCTAATTAATGTGTGTGGGAATCTGATATTCTAATCATAACATTAGTTTTCTCCTACCTCCATTTCCACTCCCCTTCCCCTTTCCAAGATAAATTTTCTTCTATAACGAGACATTGCTAGCTTTGCCACATGGTCAGTGGAGTTCCCTATTGGATCTCTAGTCGAAAGGCCACCATTAAAACCCATATTTTATGCATGCACCTATGTAAGCTGCACCATTCAAGTAGAGGGACTTAGATTCCCATAGCATTGTCTTGAAACCCACCAATTTGTCCACAAGACAAATTTTCTCGTAAATAATGCGACAACAAGACTTATTGTTGTGAGTCAACAAGCTTCGTTGACGTGCGACAAAAGGGTCTCATTGTTGTTCACCTAAGGTTTAAGAAACCCTAATTTTTTCCTATAAATACCCTCTCACCCCTCATTTTCACATTTACACTTCCCGACTCCCAAATTTTCTCTATTCTCCTAGCACTTATATCTATAGGAATCAAGTTTTGGTACAATCAAGCTACTCCAGTCAAGTACAAGTGCAATCAAGCTTCTCCAATCAAGCTCAAGTACAATGGTAACTACAATTCCATTCCAATCTCAAGACCAAGATCAAATAGAAAATCTAGTCAACCCATAAGCCCTATCCAAAGGAAAGATACAGAACACGAACTTGTATTTCCCCCACATGCAGATAAGTTTACAAATGAATACAGAATACAAGGATTTTCTAGATGCATGTGATTTTGATGGGCTCATTAAGATGCCCCAGTTCAAGATTTATCATGAAATTCTAAATTAATTTCTCTCCTCATACAATATACAGGATGTTAATTTTTCATCACATTATGGACAACGGTCATATTTTTCAATTCAGTGTCGATCCATTGATATCCATCGGTTGACATGCCTTCCATATAAAAATTCCCCCATAGTAACAATGAAAGAAACCCTCATTGAAAATGATAAGAAGTACCTTGAATCTACTTTTGGTTTCCATGTTGATTGTACGTGTAATCTGTTTTCAATTTTCATTTGATATTTTCAGTTTTTATTTTGATACAATTCAAATTGATATTAATTCTAATGAATTTTTATAGCTCACGTTAATAAATCAAGATGAGGTGTGGATACACAAGGAATTACACACCACTTTCTTGTTGTCATGATTTCTTTCTTTCAAGCCAAAATTGTTTTACAGGGTTAGAAAATGGATATACCAAACTAGGCTATTGCATACATTCTTGCAATTATTGGAAAGCTAAAATCGATCGATGCACCTTTTTATCCAATAAAATAAAAATGACATTACAAATGCATTGCTTTCAGAAAAAATAATAATTCAGTCCACAAACTACCTCTTTGGCCTTTATTACGAGGTTCTTTTTAATTTAAAATAAAAACCAAATCCTACTTTTTACGAGATGAGATGATGAAGAATTTGTCAATTCCATAACAATAGGTATATAGTTTATATTTTGACATTAGACTTTAGTATGGTTATTGTCTTGATTATGTACTTCTGATTGAATCTTTATGCAATACTAACATTATGTTCTTCTAGAATCTAATTAAATATTGACCTTTTGTAGACAAGATTTTTTGAGGCCCTTATGTGAAAAAAAGTGGCATCAAGAGGAAGACGCCAAGAATACATTGAGGCATCGACAAATTCACAATATGAAATGAAAGTTCACTCATCATCGAAACACCAAGAATTTTCATTAGTTAAATGCCAGAGACATAATACCCTAACATTTACTATTTACAAATTACCATTTTCTATTTACAATTTACCATTTACCATATTGAATTGACATGCAATCGATTATTGCTGCACTTGTAGGGACTTTGGACAATACACGTGCTTCTCAACCATCTTCGCCAACTCACTCAGTTCAATCACATGCAATTGTCTCTTCTCAACACCCTGCTTAGCAATCCCAACCACACACAACTCAAACACAACCAATTACTACTCTCAACACGGCTACCTCAAGTACCGTGACAAATTACCCTCAACAAAAAGGTATGATTTTATTACTTTAGTACAAGTTTTGAATATTTTTTCATATAATTTCATAGTTTTTGCATAGTTTAACAATTTTTCATATGATTTAGTAATGATTTTTTTGATTTTTCTTGGAATTTTCAGTACATTGTAGTCCTTCACCATCTGTACAAACAGCGGCACCGCCACCTCCTCCACCATTACGATTCAAAATGCCTACCAGAGGTTCAAGAAAAAATAACATTAGTAAACACATGCAAATTCCTCTAGCCCCTAAAGTGGGACTTTGAACATTGCATTCTCGTTTTGAATTCCAACCCTCTCTCTTGGTGGCTTTCCCAATACAATGGGTGTATCCATTTTAAATAATATAACTTTTGATGAAGATTAATTGGGCATTAATAGCGGTGGATGAACAATATTTTTCAATACATGTGAGATGATTCAAGGAAAACATCTATACTTCTATTTCAACATAATTTATTTAAATTTCTTTACATTTCACTTTCTATTTCAATATTTGAATATTGATTTATTTTATCACAAATAAGATCAAGACACCCCATCAATGATCAACCCGAAATCCCCCATACCTCTCCAACAACATCATCTTCTTGAGATACAAATGGTGAAACATTCTTTACCATTTCCTTTAGAGAACTTGAATGGCTATGATTGTCAATCCCATGTCCAAAATTTTATTTTACCTCATATGAATCAAATCATAGAATTTGAGAGAACATAAAAATTACTAATTAATGAGATAATAAGTCCTTTTGAAAATTATTGGCAAAGGGAAAATTATATGGTGCAGTCTAAATACACTGTGAAGATAGATGCCTTACTTACCTAAGAAAGAAGTGGGACTGTAGCGTATAACAACAATTATAAAGATGCCATTTAAGATAAAACATTAAACAAATTGGAAAATATTAGTGTTGAAGCACAAGCATATTTTAACAAATGGTCTAAGGACAAGGATCGGTGGAAATTTCAAATGAGAGAGATAGATCATTCATAAGTATTATCACTTTGATACAATATTTTTGTTAATTTGAAATTTTTTATTTTAGTAATATGTTAAATTGAACTCACTTTTTTTGTGCAGTTGAAATATGAAAACTTTAAGAGTCAATCAAAGTTCTTCCAAGTTCACTTGGAAACCACAAAGAACAATTTATCTGCAACAAAGAATTTGAAATAAAATATTGTTGTAGTTAACAAACAAAACAATACATTAAAGTAGATAATTAAAGAGAATGGATTTGACCCTGAAATTTTATTCAAAATTAAGGCAGCTGCAGATCCTAGTTTGCTATCCTATAGATATGTTACAAAGGAATAACAAAGAATATTAAAGAATCTAAATAGTGCCGCGGAAGATCTGATTAGTTTTAGGATTATTCAATGATCAAGGGATCATTTCTGAAAGTTCCCTAAACATCCCTAAATGGTGTCAGTGCAGAATATCATCTCGAGAGCTTTTCAACGACTGTGAGAACGCGACAAACGGACATCGGGAGCTCTAGATATGTTCGGTCAAAGTTCGGTCAACGGAAAGTCAACTCGGTCAACTGGTCAATATTTGGACCAATCGCACTGTGACACGTGGCTTGCCAACACTCGTCGAATTCGCTCGATTTGCCTATCGGGAGACGACAAGTGGATTACATGCTATTTACCGAATTAATTATTTCCATTACATGGATCGAAATAATATTATTTTGGTAAGGTCACTTTCCAAATGCCACATGTATTAAACCATGTTGTTACTAAGCACGTGGGTGGTGAAGCGGTTGTTTGGGAGGCATTAAGCCTTGCCACGTGGAGAGGGAAATTGAAGCGGTGGAGATAGGGCGGTTAAGTCTGCCACTTTTCATGCGTGGAAAGGCTTTAAAGCCTTAGATATTTTCTCCCACAAATGCGCCCCTTATGGGATTTCAAACAAATACCGCGCCAAAATATGTGGGGATTTTAATCCTTTTTAATATGCATGCCGCGCCAAAATATGTGGGGATTTTTATCCTATGTAAAATACAGCCGCTCCATATGGGATTAAATCCCCCTAAACATGCACGGGTAAGGCTAAGGTTAAAAATAGCCTTAGGAATATATGTTATCCCAAATTTCTATGTACGGGATTAGGCTAATATTAGCCTATGGATAATATGCAAGTGCATTATTTTTGGGCCCTAATTTTGTATAAATAGGGAACCTGTTCATTGTTGTGGATACACTTTGGTGGACACATTACACACCGGTGCAACGGAGACACCGATCCCGAGCTTATTATTTGTTAAGCTTATTTGCGAGATGTGTCGACAAGTATTGTCTATTGGCCTATTATTTTAGGCAATATTAGATGGAATATTTGTGATTGGGAGTGAAATGTAAACTACCCAATAGGCCCATAGCGCCACACCAAGTACTTGTAAATCCTAGATTGTCGACCGGAGTGCTAGCTTCGCATTGTTTGCGTCGGGAAGGCCGATCATAGCCGAAGGAGATTGTGCATCAAGAAGGTGGAAGTCGGGTGCTATTTTTCACCCTTGTCATCCGAAGGTTTGGTGTACTGATAGGCAAGTAAAATTCCATTAGGTTTTCTTGTGAAAGTACTATTGTAACTTACAAGTTTTGACTAGTGGAACGGTTCGATCACGAACCCGGAGACGTAGGCAATTGCCAAACTCCGTAATCAATCTGTGTGCAATTGTCATTATTGTCTTGCATTATTTTAAATTGATTACTTAAAAGGAGTAAATTATCGGTAAATAATTAAAGCTTATAAGGGTCCGAGATCAGGTTGTAATAATTTGATTATTTTCGGATCATTCAAGCCATTGGGGAAAGGGTACAAAAGATGCCAATTTTTTTGGGGATAAATTTCTTGATTGAGGGTTGAAAAATTGAAACTTTAAATTTTAAAAATTGAAATAATTCATATATTGAAGTATGAAACTTGAATGTGATGGCGTTATGATAATGGTTAATTATTTATTTAATAAAATTTGGAATGTGGTATGATAGAGACATCTTAATACTAATAGAGTTAAATCTTCTTCTCTCTACTTGTAAAATTCAAACTCGTATCATGTTTCTTCACATTTAAACCTTCTCAGAATCTTCTCTTTACTTGTAATGATGATTGCATTAGATGTGGATGATGACATTAGAATAGATATGGATTATGATGAATTGTATCTGGACGTAGATTTAGCTTCAAGAATGATCGTGGAATCTAGATGATGATAATGGATAATTGTTTTAAGAAAATTTGGAATGTGGTACGATAGAGACATTTAAACCTTCTCAAAATATTCTTCTCTCTAATTGCAAAGATATGATGAAATTAGAATGGATATAGATGATGATGAATGATAATTTTTAAAGAAAAATTGGAATGTGTTAGGACAAAGACATATTCTCTATACTTGTAAAATTTGAACTTTGTATCAGGTTTCTACACATTTAAAACTTCTCAAAATCTTCTTCTCTCTACTTGTAATGAATCAATGATATGATGACATTAAAATAGATATGGATGATGATGAATTGTGTGGATGTAGATTTAGATTTAAACACGATCATGGATGATGATAATGGATAATTATTTTAAGAAAAATTGGAGTGTGTTAGGAGTCTAGGACAAAGACATATTCTCTCTACTTGTAAAATTTGAACTTTGTATCAAGTTTCTATACATTTAAACCTTCTCAAAATATTCTTCTCTCTACTTGTAATGAATCAATGATATGATGACATTATATGTGGATGATGAAAATAAAATAGATATGGATTATGATGAATTTTGTGGTCATATATTTATCTTCAAGCACAATCATGGATGATGATAATGGATAATTGTTTTAAGAAAATTTGGAATGTCTTAGGACAAAGACATCTTAATACAATAAAATCTTCTTCTCTCTACTTGTAAAATTAGAACTTTGTATCAGGTTTCTTCACATTTAAACCTTCTCAAAATCTTCTTCTCTCTACTTGTAATGAATCAATGATATGATGAAATTAGATGTGGATGATGACATTAAAATAGATATGGATGATGATGAATTGTATGTGGATGTAGATTTAGCTTCAAGCACAATCGTGGATGATGATAATGGATAATTGTTTTAAGAAAATTTGGAATGTGTTATGACATAAATATATTACTATGGAAAAACTTTCCTCTCTCTACTTGTAAAATACGAATGTGTGATTTTATCCCACAAATTTTAAACACTTTATCAAAGAATTTTGAAAATACAAAAATAAATTAAACCTAATTGTAAAAATCAAGCAATGTTATATGATAGGGTTTAAGCTACCTTTTGAACTTTAGATGGGTGTGACAAAGCATATGGAAGGAAAATGAGAAATAATCCTTCGTAGCATGCTAGAATATATTCTATTCAAGAAAACTCAACACGAAAAATGGATTATTATATAGATGGGTGAGTTTCCTGACATTGTTAGTCCAGAGAAGTGAGAGCTTCCTCGGATGGATTTCAACCCAAAAAAAGATGCAATAATGATTGATCGATTCGGGAAGAGACATAAAGATTAAAGAAAATGCAAATTATAACTTGTACATGTCTAGGAGACAGTAGCGTCTTGAATTCTGGAAGACTATAATAGTGGAAGAATATGTAGATTTGAACTTTGAAGGCCTTGTAAATTAGTATTCAAAAAATGCATGTAACAAAAAAATTAAAATAGAAATTGGTATTCAAAAAATCCAAAATAGTAATTATATAAAACATTTTTTTATAAATAATTATATTTAAATAAATGTAAATATATATACCTATAACATATTTAATGATAACAAGAGCTGAAAAAAATATGATAAAAATATTCCTCAGTCAATGTTTGCATCTCAGAGTTAATATGAAATTGAATAATTAACCACAATTAAAATGTAAGGTGACAAAAATAAAAGTAAGGTCAAGGAGATACCTATTTAAAGCTGAAACAATCCATTTTCAGTAGCTTCTTCCAAGTTGATGTTCTCTTCTGTAAAGTGTGGCGATGCACCAATTCCAGTGTCATCGTTGGGAACCGTTGTACTTGTAGCTATATTATTTACACCTATTCTTTCGTAAAGGTAATTATAATGCGCAATTTCTCTAACGAAAGGAAATGTTTCCATAGAGTAGTGAGAAACATAACACATCATGCAAATTTCCATATTTTTATCCGACTGTTTCTCGCTTTTGATTTTATAAATGATAAAGCACTGAAAACCCTTTCGTCCTCCATAGACCCCAAAATTATTGTTTGGCATAAATCATATAATCTAAAATATTCACTGATATCTTCTTGTAAGACAATACTTTGATAGATTCCTCACCAAAGCCTTGTAATAGCACCACTCTTAGAAGGTTTGTCTAAATTTTTATATTGGTTCCTCATTATTATTACAAAATTTATTGATTGAGACTTTAATAAATCAACATTCAGTATACCTTTGATTTCCATGTCGTTGACCTCTAAAGTCTTTGTGAAATGTTCCATTATTGTACCCATGGATTTATGGGAATGCTTTCTTACAAATTATGCACAAGCACCTTCAGTATTCCAAAAATTAGGATTCATCACATCCATTTCTTCAAGAATTTTATCTTTGGAGAAATGTTCTCTAGTTTCTGATGATAAGGATTTTTAATTTTTTGTAAGCTTTATTCTTGTTTCAATTGTAATACAATCAAAGAGATTACTTGTCACGGGAACATCTTCTCTTTCTGATCTTGTAATATCTTGAAATTTTTACAAAATGTGCAATGGTATGTCCCTCCCATTAATATTGATATAGAGGTGATCGTGGATATTAAATATCAAATAGTTCTGGGATCTTAAGATTTAATAAAGCTTTTCAATTCTCAAAAATAGGTGTATCAAAACTATCTTGAGAATAGTACAAGCTATCAAGACTTTAACATACCATTTTTATCATCTGTATAAAATCCACAATATAATTAATCTCCCCTGTGCATGCTTCATCAATTTATTTATCTCCTAAAACATTGCAAGAATACTAACCAATGTAAGAAATGTCTTTAAATCAGTTAAACAAAACAACAAGTCCCTCACCATGTCAACTTCATGAAAATGTTTGTCCATGAAACAAACCAACAAAGGACACTCCTAATGAACTCGCATGCAGTTCATACAAAGAAATCCATCTTGTCTTAACATCCTTAAGAAGTTTTTTGCCATCTGTAATTCAAATTACAAGTTTCTATAACTCAAGAAATCGTTTTGGGCTGCTTGCCATATAGGCATGAAGTTCTCTCATAAGGTATTCTACTTTAGCAACATTTTCATAGTTGCTTACCATTTTATATGCTAAATTCATTCTGTGAGCCATACAATTAATTGCTATCATATAAGGGGCCAATGTTGTTTACAATCTAACACACAACCTTGTTTGGTGACCTTGCATGACTGATGCACCATCTACTCCAACACATACCAACTTTGTTTCAATTTCATAATCAATCATTCCAACAATATCTTGCAAATGTGAAACAAATATTTTATGTAGGTTTTTGACATTACAGTTTTTAACCATTTTCATAACACCCAGCAGATGAGGTGTCCTTATATGATTTTCTAAAGTATAGATGTGGATACATACCCATGCAATGTTGTCAATTTTTGTCACTTCATCAATTGACAGAGAGATAAACTTTGCTTTTTTACATTCTCTTTCAAATATTCCTTCTCTATCATTGAAAGGAATTTTTCCATTTCCCATGCACTATTGTCAAACCAATGTGATTAAGGAACATTGTGCATTCCATTATATTGATACAAAAATTTGAAATCAAGGAAATACAAAATTAGTATTCCTTTCTTTAGTATGTGAAATAAAGTAGAGAACTGTATGATTTTTACATGAAAATTTGATTGATTCATCTTACCAATTTGCGATGTGATCGTTCCTCCCTTTTCCATGAGATGTCTATGTTTTTTCTACTCTACTTCATACTCTACTGCATATTTAACATGCATGCATTCTTTTTCAGTTTTCCACCTATGTTTTTATTTTCTATCCATCCTCCCCACATAAATCAAATATTGTTTTCCATGTGTTTTTATAGTGTCCAAACTTGCTTGCATTTTTTTGCTTTCCCAATTTCCATGTACATATTGTACATGTACATTCAAATGGGATCTCTTTTGAATTAGATGGTTGTACAAGTTTGATAAACAAAAATTTGGCAGCCCAATCAAACTGCTATGTCCTCCTAATTGTCCACATATTCTTGTTTGTTTTCAATGTTTTACTTTTTTAAGTAGAATTTCGAGCATTATCAAAATCACCAGGTTTCCTCTTTCGTGAACCATAATTTGAATTTGATTTTTGTGTTTCATTTGCTTTGAGTATTTGTATACGTAATATCTTGATGTTCTCTTGGTTGCACTCAACAGAAAAATATCTTCAAGATCTGGCATATCAACATGTATATCTTCAATATTTGACATGGTATCATCATAGGTGTCATTTGGTTGATACTATGTAGAATGCATGTCCACCTCAATATTACCTTCCACACATTCTATACTCTGATTCATTCCAGGTTGTAGATATATGGGTGCTGGTGGTTGCGAGTATATGTAGTAGTAGAGTTTCTAAAATACTTGAACAGGGACTTTTGAGATTTCTTAGTTACTTTTTGGGTCTTCTCATTCTAAGAACTAGAACCTTCCATTATTCGAACAGCTAAGTTAAAACTCTTTCACGCATCAAGAACTTTGAGTCATACGTCAACAACAACAACATTGTATGTAAATAGTAACTTTGTTGCAAGTCAACAAACAAGGACTATGTCATGCGTCGGAGAAGGATTATGTCATGCATTAACAATAGCTTGATTGGGCATTAGTTTAGACTTGAGTCTTCTTACCTGGGCATCACATGAGCCACACACCAAGAACTCTAATAAGTCACGTGTCAATAAATATCATTATCGGGTGTCATAAAAACCCTATCATGCATCAACAAAATTACATGTCACTCATGCATCAATAAGAGAAGTTTTGGGCATAAAAAAAAAACCCTTGTTATGCATCAGCAATATCTCCTTATTGCCCATCCATAGAAAAACTTTTTCGTACATCAGCAAATATAATAAGTTACATGTCAACAAATATCTTTGTTGCGCGTCGAGAAAAAAATTTGTCGTGTATCAACAAGATTTGTGTCAAGGCCAACCCCTTAACACTTGTCACACGTCACTAAGATCCTCTTTTCGCCCCCATAAAAAACCTTTGTCATGCGTCAACAAATATTGCAAGTCACATGTCAACAAATAACACCTGTCGCCTGATTGCAAACTACTAAACAGGTAAATAAATATGCACTATGTTCTCGTGCTTAGAGTATGCGAGGTCATGGTACTAGTGGTAGTATACTACTCGGCGAATCACCTAGGTTTTTATAGGAGATGATTTCAAATGTAGGAGAAGCCGACCCCTAAAAACAAATATATTATAAATTTTAGGTGAACAAGACACTAACCTACTCCGAAAAAATCACCTTTTTGAATTTTCCTAAAATGAAATTTTCATCATATTACAAATATTCGCCACTAAAATTATCCTTTTCATTACACACTTATTTATCTATTAACACATGTATTGAATATCAAGTATGCTTCCCCTAGTGTAGACTTAATTCAGGTCTTGATTAGTGATTACATGCTAACCTCGAACTCCAACTATTTCGTGTGTGATTGAAACACCCAAGAGAGCATCTTTCTTATGTGTGGAAAGGTTTCTTCTTTCCTAAAGAATGATGAATAAAAGAGATCTTCTATGGCCATTATAATCTGGTATATAGTACATAAACATTCATTATGATCATCATCATATTATATCATAGGTCCATGGGGTGTATGCCTTGGATTCCTATTCTTCCCGTGGGTCCCCTTAAAAAGTAAGCCTATGGGGATTATCTTTGCTACCTCCTTCTTCTTCACCAATGTTCTTTTCTTCTTCGACCCCATGCTCTAATTCATGCTAAAAAATGTGCTCCACAATGTGTTCAAATTTATGCTTAATAGTGTGCTCAAATTCCAGCTCAATATTACGCTCGGTTCCATACTCTTCAAGAGGCTCCTACCTCTCCTCCAAAATCTGAGTATTTGGTACTTCATAGCCCCCTTCTTCTAGCTCCTTGAGTGGGATATCCCCATAATTCACATCTTGCTCCTGCATATCTGACTCCTCAATTTCATGCATTGGGGTTTCCTTCTACAATACCTCCTGCTCCTCATTTCTTACAACCTTTTATTCATCACCCAGGTCTCCTTTGTATCTTTCCTAGATAATACATTTGGTTTCTTCTTCTTTGGAGAATTCTTCTTTGGTGGCTGCTTCGTGATCACGCTTGGTTTAGACTCCTTGTGTGTTAGTGTCTTCTTCATAGTTGTGCTCTTAACACGAGTATCCTCGAAGGAGTATCCTCTTCTTCTTCATCAAGAGGAGTATCCTCATGTGTTATCTTATTTCCCATTGTTTTCATTCTTGTGGGTGCCTGCGGGATCTTCAAGTCATACTCAACATATTTTCCATTAATAATCATTGGCTTCAAATATATATACGCATTTTATACCTCAAAATTAGCAATTATCCGAGTGATGAACTTAGTCATCTTGATATCATTCAATATTAATGTATCTTTATATGTGTTCGTCTTGGGATAAAAATGTGTCTTGTGCAGCATGTGGTACTCATAGTATACCTTATCGAAATCAAATATCATTTTGCGCGCCTCATAGAATCTAATCACCGTAATCTTAAAATAGCACGCTATGAAAGCAAAGTGTAGTTTTCACCAAGGACTTTTGGACTCATCGTTTAACTAAAACTAGCCAATGTAGAAGTGATGATAAACCGTAAATTTTTCCTTTCCTTCCAAATTCACCAATAACCCACTGAGAATGCGCCATTCTAATCCAAACTCCTCACACATCCTTCTATATAATCTATCCTCCCTGGCCTTATAGACATTATTGATGTTATCACAAGTGTAGTTAGAAAATATTTTTACGGGTGACTTATCCTCGTGGGGAACTACCACATTTTATCGTTTGGTTCATCCGACACCCCAATTTAAGAGAAAACAATTAATAGAAAAATATTTCCAAAAGTAATCTTATACCCTATGTGTACCTCCTCAATAATCTCCTCCATGATAAACCAAACAAGTTTATATATATTGTCTTTAGATATCTTCTTTGCAACATGGAGATGTCACTTACTCACCTACCCCCACCTTCCTACTTGTTAAAATTTGTATGTAATCATGCGGTCATTATGATAACAAGATCATTGAGCTTAGCAATATCCATGGCATGCCTTCCTTGTTAATACTTCAGCGTGGAGGTAGTCTTCTTGAATTCATCATCATCTTCTAAGTCCACTGAAGCTCATATTCTTTGTGCTTTGAAGGCTAGTAAATTTTCCAATTGAAGGTGCGGTAAGGTGCATTCTCCTTCTAGTGAAATAGAAAAATTATTTTTATACATGCGACATAAGCCATTGGTATACTCCCTCAAGTTTTCCAAAGTATGGGAGATCGTATATCTAAATAACTCCCGTGCTTTGCAAAATTCAATACCCTTGTCATTATAGATTGGCTTTCCCGTTATCCTTTCATATTTCCTTTGAATCAGCTCAATTTCTATTTCACACACATTTGAATCTAAGAGATTTTTATAATCGTTGAATGTCATCTTTCGCACATGTGAAACCCAATCCTTTCCCAAGAGTACTCCATCTGGGTACTACATTTTTGAGTGTCATTCCTCTTCCATGTCTTTAACCATGGGCTTATCCTTGTACTTTCCTTTTCCTTTTCTCTTGGGTGATATAGTCGCTACTTTTCTAGGTTCCATTTCACACTCTAATACCAACCTTTTTGAAATAACCTTTCATGTAAGATACTTTTCTTACTCATAATCTCCAATAATGTTTTTTCCCTAATTCAATAATTTTAACCCCACAAATCTTTACAAACCCTAAATTTTGTAAAATATGCAAACCATAGCTTAGAAAAAAACTCCCATGCATTCCTTAAGATTCTAACTTCACTCGAAGGATATCCACTACTAGGATGCATGTTTTCTTGATATGGGTCACTTAATTATTTTTATTCACACTTAAATTCACTTGATTTTGAATAAATTCACTCTTGAAAACACACAAGTTATTCACAAGGTAAGTTGAAAATAAAGTTACCCCGATGCCCCTTTTATAGGTTTTTAAATTTTTTTCGCATTTATTACTTGCCACCTACCACCATATGAAAGATTTAATTCTTATTTTTTTATTTTTCCACAACTTTATTCTACACACTACAATCATAACCTTTTTCTCGTGCTTACTACTTTTCATGATGAGACCTCCTCATGTGTGCTTCTTTGTGTCGTAGTACATAATCCACTATGCCATATTCTAAGTAGTTCATCATGTCGTTTCCTACCTCGCATGATACTTTTCCACACATGGTATTCATCTTAAGTAATTTCCTTATTATCTCCATACTTCTCATTTCTTATGAGACCCTTTTCCTTTTTCTTGCGCACACATCCTGCAATCGACACACCATCCTTCTACCACCGTGTACACTTATTGCTCCACTTCAAATCATCAACAAGGTCTCTTTTTTTGAATTTATATGGTTCACCCCACACTAAAAGTATGTGTGGTCCTTTGTGCATGAACTCAATATATAGTAATTAGCTTCTTGCATGCAAGTGCGCTTATTAGAATAAAACAAAAGCAACAAATAGAAAGAGAAACATGAAAGGGAAACCTAATCTAAGTTACAATAGTTCCTTATTACAAACACCAAGAAGCTTATGTATAGTAGGGATTCAACCTAGTTTTAATAAAGTAACTAGGAAACATGGTTCCATTAAGCGCTGCTGCAATTGACATGTGCCTGATTCCAGTATCTTGGTTACTACAAAAGGTCCTAACCAATGCACCTTAAAATTCCATGGATGGCATGCAAACTTGTATTCATATAGAAGGACCATCTTGTTATCTGCAAATGTTTTTTTCTTAATGTTCCTATCATGCCAAGCCTTTGGTCGCACATTCTTAGTCTTCTGGCTCCAACGCGCAATGGTACACTATTAATCTAGTTGCATTAGTTTTTCGGTGAGCTCTTGAACTACTGTTTAACTTCTATTCCACCTACATGTGCAATACACAAGGATGGTAAGATGAACTCCAATGGTAGTGCTACTTCCGTGCCAAACACCAACTAAAAAGGTGTATCCTTGTTCAACCTTTTTATAATTGGTCCCTGTAAGCCCACAATACAGCTGACAATTTATCATCCCATTATTTTATTCCAACATAAAAAATATTTGTAAGAGTTTTTCTGAAAATCTTGGTGAAATCCTTTGCGGTACTATGAGCTTAAGGGTGGTAAGGAATTTTTTTATGGCGTGCCACCATAAAATTTGCTAATAGGATTCTCGATTGTCTCATTCGGAAAAAGAGTTCTTTTATCACTTGTCAAGATTTATGGGAAGCCATACCGATAATAATTTTTTTCCCATAAGAACCTTGGTGTAGTGGCTGCAGTGCAATTATTTGTAGGTGCAACTTATGCCCACCTTATGAGATAGTGTGTGCAAGTAATAATGTAGCACACACCATTCCTTCATGCGGGTGTTGCAATAGGTCCTACAATATTCAATATCCCATTTCTCAAAGGGTTCCTTTCTTACAATAGGTAGTAAGGGAGTCTCATATCTATGTTTGAGCTTCCCAAGGTGCTAACAATAATCACATGCTTTCACATATTCCTTGGTGTCCTTATACAAACTCTCCCATAAAAGGCCACGCATAAGGTTCTTGCACGTAGTGGCATCATCTACATAATGCCCTCCTGTTATTCCACCATAATCCTCCTCCATAATTACTTCATGTTCATGCTCTAAAAACACCTACACAAGATCTCATCTCGTCCCATATTGTAAAGATATCTACTCATCAACTAATAAGGTGCCATACATATAACAAGCTATTTTTTGTCTAATGCATTCATTCCTTTAGGCACCAATCCAGTGTGAAAAAATACTGCTACATCCTCCAAATCTATGGGTTCATTGTTCAACCTAAATAATTGCACATCAGACATTGTATCCTCAATGCTCTACATGTCATCACTAGAATTGATCCTTGATAAATTATCAGGCCTTGAGTTACTCTTACATGGCTTGACAACAATTGTAAAATCAAACTCTTGAAAAAGAAGTATCCACCTCCAGGTGCACCCTTTTAAAACATGCTTGTTGACCAAATATTTTAATGGCATATGATCTATATAAAAGATAAATGGAGTAGCCAACAAGTATTGTTTGAACTTGTGAAACATGTAGATCATAGAAAATAGATTGTGCTCGGTGGTAGTGTAATTCTACTTTGCTGGTGTCAACTTCGCTTGTAAAGCATATGGGATGATCCACATTTCTATCTCCAGGTTGTGCTAAGATTGTACATATAGCTATACCAGAAGCATTAACATGCACATGAAAGGGTTTGTTTCATAAAGGAAAGTGCAATATTGGTGTAGTGGGAAACCTCTCCTTTAATGTCTAAACTATTTGTTGTTGCACGTCACCTTTGATAAAAATTTCCTTTCACCTTGAGAAAATCTTCCAAAGGTGTGGAAATATTCATATATCCCTTAATAAATTTTCTTTAGTAGCCAGTATGCCCCAAAAATCCACGCACTTCACTCTAATTGGTAGGATTTTCCAAACCCAAAATCACAACTATCTTAGTTGGGTCTACCAATAATCCTTCCTTACAAATAATGTGCTCAAGAAAGATACCAAAGGCAGTGCAGCAAAAAAACACTTCTTAATATTGAGGTAGATACTAAACTTCATGTAACTCTCAAACATGAGCCTCAGATTGTCATAATGATCCTTAACCAACCCATAAATAGTTCATTCATCCAAGTACACTTGCAAAAATTATGAATAAAATATTGATATGTCTGCACAACAATGCACGAAAATACCACCAACGTGTTCTTTAATCCAAATAGGATGACCATATATGTGAATATTACCCACTATGTAGTGAAAGTGGTCTTTTCTGATCTTCGGCATAATGTGCACTTGATGGTAGCCTACAAACCCTTCAATAAAAGAATAAATTTCATGCCCCTGTGATTCCGTCAAGGATTTCCTCTATGAATGGCATAGGAAAAGGATCTATGACGCATGTAACATTAAACTCTTTTTAGTCTACACAGATCTGATCTGCCCATTATTCCCGATACTTATAACCATGGGGATAACCCACTCGATTCGTCAACTGGTTCAATGATCCTAGACTTAAGAATTTTATCAATTTCCTCCTTTACTTTTACCCGTAGGTTCGATTCATCCTATAAGGCCTCATCCTAACTGGGTGCACACCTTCTTTCATCTTAATTTTCATTTACGCAATGAGGGTGTACTCTTTTCAAATCATAGTATCCTCAAGGAAACAGATCCTGGAATTCACAAAAAATCTCAATGATCTTTGTTACCTCTTGTTTTAACTTATAATCACCAATAATTGTCTCTTTAGGCACATCCTTAGTGCCAATGTTTACCTTATTTGTCTTCATGGGCACATGGTATGCGTGGGAATTTTCATCTGTTGTATCCATTACTTTACGCACACCTTTTGTATGGCTAACTTCCAAATTCCCA
This sequence comes from Taxus wallichiana var. yunnanensis, assembly GCA_018340775.1. NCBI lineage: Eukaryota > Viridiplantae > Streptophyta > Pinopsida > Cupressales > Taxaceae > Taxus > Taxus wallichiana. The sequence goes on from CM031242.1 coordinate 485,226,438, forward strand.
ACCTCTTCATCATCAATGAGGTAAACCATTTTATCCTTTTTTTCCTTCCGGGCATGACCTAATTGTAACTCTTTTGTTTCCTCATCATTTATGTATGCCTCGGGATTAGGTTTTGAGAATAACTCAAGCATGAGCTCTTTAGCCTTTACGTCATCCCCTAATGTGATGCATGTCATAATATATAATGCTTCATGTAATGAAGGTTTAATTGAAAAATATTAAAAAATTTAACCATACCTTGATCATATCTCGTCAACTTGTGATTTCTTGTTTGAGCTTAGCATGGACATACAATTTGTGCACGAAGCCTTACAGAGTGAAATAGAACTTATGTACCCACAAAGATGGTGGAAAGGCATCCTAGATTTAAACCCATATTCTCTCACAATTATGGATGTGTACCAAAGTAGGAGTCTTCCCATGATATTCACATATATGTGTAGGTGCATTGCTTCGTGTGAACCTAGTTGAAACGAATATTCTCACTTCTCGCCATCCTAGAAAGTTATCTTTGTGTTTCTCCCACCAACGCACTATTGTACCACATAAGGTATAAAATATCATGTTTCTAAAATCACCCTCATTCTTCAAATATTCCTCCATAGTGCGAAGAAAAGATTTAGGATTTTCTTCACTAGTGAATCGTGGTAATTGAAATTTTCTCATGCACCTAACCATGCAATGTTAGTGTAGTTTATTATTCATCCTTTTATTTTTTATTACAATAATTCTTGCATTTATGTTATCCCTAAGCTTTTGGGTTAAATTTCTTATCTATACTAGTTATGTGGAGTTAGCTTACTAGTTGTGTGGAGTTAGCTTACCAGATGTGTGGACTTAGCTTGTTAGTCTTGTGGAGTTAACTTAACTACCAATATTAGTTAGTGATAGTTTTTCACCACTGATCTAGGTAGTAGTTGCACTTCCCTCCTCATATATGTACATACTTCTTATTGAGAAATGTAATGTAATGTAATTGAATGTAATAACATTATGGATTATGATACATTTCCATATATGATATTTTAGCTTTTCGTTTGCAAATCTAATGTGGTGTATTATTATCATCCAAGATCTTTGTGGCTTGGAAAAATCTTCTTATCATTCCTTTCATGGTATTAGAGAAGAAGATGATGAAGACATTCATTTGTAAGTTGTTTTTTAAGAGTTTATTTATTTTCATATATTTTAGAATTTGTTAGCACTTTGTTGCATCTTCCATTTTTACTCAAAATGAAGGGCTCTATTGGATTCGAGAAGACAAAAAAACCCCATAAACTTCTATAGACTTGGTCAATAAAGGAGATTTTTTGTTTTTCTTTTGCAGAGAGGTGGAAATAGGCACACACATATCCGAGAAGAAACTTGTGCTGGGGAAGTAAAAATTCTAGAAAAATGGTTTCTGGGTTTTTTCTGGGCTTTTTGCATACTGTACTAGGTTTTTTCTCTCGCTTTGGAGATTTATTATTTGATGAGGATATAGAAATATTATAAATCTTAATGAGGAAGAAATCTATACCGGGGAAGTAAAATGTCTAGAAAATGGTTTCTAGGTTTTTGTAATCGATCTTGGTTTTTTTCTTCCACCTTGCATAGTTTGCGTTTGGTGAGGATCTCACAATCTTAGAAATCTTGTTGGGGAAGAATGTTTGGGAAGTAGAAAGTACAAATAAATGCTTAATGTGATTTTTTTAGTATTTTTTACATTTAGTAATAGTTCTTTTCTTCCACTTAAAAAATTTCCTATGTGTCAAGGATTTGAGGATCTTGTAGATCCATGCTTTACTTTTGGGATTTTGAAAATCCATGCAATGAGGTAGAAAATATAGAAAAATACTTTCTAGGTTTTTCACGTTCAGATTATGTTTTTTTCTTCTTTCGTTTTATAGATCTAGAATTGAAATTTTTTTCTAGAAAAGATAAATTGAGGAAAAGTGGAGGCAAAAGGGCATTTAAAATAAATAAATACTAAAGCACAAATTTGAAAAGATTGTATCTTTTGATCGGTAACTTGAATTTGAGTGTCATTTTTTCCAAAAGTGCTTGTTTTTTCATGCTTGTTCCATTGGAAATGTTTATTTTGAGAAATAAAATAAAAATTTAAAATATCATGTTTGTAACACACACTCAATTATAAATTTCTAACACTTAAATCTCTCTTGTTTGTTAAGAGATTTTAGATTTATATTATCGACATTTTTAGGCATGTTGATAGTCTCTCTTATGGGGGCTATTCTGGTGAAGCTCAATATTAATTTTTCAGTGTTTGAGTAGTTGTTTTGACAACTCATACAACTTTGTAGCATCACTCTACCCATTTAGCAGTATGGGAGGGTCTTGTGTTGATACAACTTCTTCAAGTTTTGTGTCCTTTCGTTGTTACCTTTTCTTTTCTTAGATCATGGAACTTCTATTTATTTAGATCTTGTGTCCTTGCCTTGTAACCTTGGATTTTTTTAGATCATGGAACTTCTATTTCTTTAGATGTTATATCATTTCCTTGTTTCCTTAATTATTATTCTTGGATTGTGGCACACCTATTTATAGCGATTCATGTTGCTTCTTCAGGTATTGTGTCTTTTCCTTATTGCCTTGACTTTTCTTGGATCGTGGCACTCATATTTCTTTGGATCTTGTGTCCTTACCTTATTTCCTTGGTTATTATTCTTAGATCATGACACACCTATTTGTAATGATTGATCAAATATGTTTGGTAGTTTTTGAGCATTTTGACACTACTCCATTGACACTCTCTTTATATGGAACTATTCGGTGAAGACCGGTGTCAATTTTTTTGAATTTTGTGATTGAGTGTTAGATTCAAACCATAGTGCACACCAAAATTCTACAATATATTTTATAATATTTTTGAGTGAGATTTTTGAGATGTCTTGTAGCAAGATTTTTGTCTCTCTAACTTATTATTACTTGTTTTGGTACCTTGAAGTGTCCCTTTTTCCCAATTATTGTATGTGGGTGCCTCGTCGACCTTTTACCAAGACCCACCTTCCTTTCCACCCACCTAATCTATGTTTGTGGGTGTAGTCACAAAATCATACACTTTAGAAATTATTTAGTCCTAGTCTCATACTACTATTCATATGGTTTTGAATGAAGAAAGTACTAATTAACCCATGTCCTTTGGCCATTTTACTTTGATTTATGTTGTCACTGCCAACCTTCAACACATACTTTCTCAGTAAGTTTTTGTCATTTTACATAATTTTCCTTTTGACTGGGGTTTCCATCCCAATACGAGGCACCCAAGGCGCCCTAGTCCCATTTGGGGCACCCTTATCCTTTCTACACTTACCTGCCACTTTTTGGGCACTTTTTGACCATTTGAGCTTCTCATTTTATAGTGGTCGGTGTTTTGATGTTAATTATGAAATTATAAAAAAGAGAACCATATATATATAAAGTTATGAGACCATAATGAGGGACGAAACACTAAGCACTACTATCATCACCTAAGGTTGCGTCCATCAAAGGATTCATTTACATCCATCTAGCTCCATCACAGACAGATAGATGATTCATTTGCATCACACTCCATTGGAGGTAAGTTTATTCTATTCCATCGACCATTTTATTACATTTCTATACATAGTTATTTGTCACTACTTTCACAAATCACGACTAGAACAAGAGAACCTAGGGAATGATTACACACACAAGCACATAGAACTACATCGGGTATGAGATGTAGTGTATAACTCAAAGCTAGTAAGTACGCCATTGTTGTAGTTGAGGTTAGTCTAACCCCTTGATATGCATCTTTATTTTTTTATGGGTTTGATGTTATTCCATCGACCATTTTATTACATTTCTACGCATAGTTATTTTTCGCTACTTTCACAAATCACGACTAGAACAAGAGAACCTAGGGAATGATTACACACACAAGCACATAGAACAACATCGGGTATGATATGTGTATAACTCACTAGTAGGTACACCATTGTTGTAGTTGAGGTTAGTCGACCCCTTGATATGCATCTTTATTTTTTTATGGGTTTGATGCTTAGTGCTATAGGAAGAAAAGGTAGGAAATCATCAAGTGATACCTGAGAGGAAGGTTACAAATATCTTTCATAGACTAGGTGCCCATATCTTAGAATAGGACACCCACAGACACCCCTATACCTATCCAAGCATTCTAGTGCACTCAAATTTCCTAGACTTGTAATTTTTTGGACTTTGGCATAGTTGTTTCCTCCCCGTGTCTCTAGCAATCTCGTGACACGCGGTCTACAAAGCTCATTGAATCAGCTATTCACTTTCTTAACCCTTCTTGCATATTAGGGTTTACATTTCTACTTTCTTGGTTTCTTGGGTCACTTCCTAATTTAGTTTAGACATTTATTTTATTGCTATACTTATTAAATTAACTCATAAAATCTACATTTTAGTTAATCGGTGAGTGGTGTTAGTGTAGGTTATTATTTATCCTTTTATTTATTTATTAGGATAATTATTGCACTTTTTTTAGCCCTACACTTATTGGGTTTGCTTGCTTAGGTGTACTAGTTATGTGGAGTTAGCTTACCGGTTGTGTGCGGTTAGCTTGTTAATCTTTTGGAGGTAACTTAACTACTAGTTTTAGTTAGTGAAGTTTCTTCACCACTGATCTAGGTAGTAGTTGCACTTCCCTCATTTTATATGTACATCATTCTTATTGAGAAATGTAATGTAGTGTAATTAAATGTAATAGCATTACGGATTATGAAGGATTTCCATATATGATATTTTAGATTTTTGTTTAAAAATCTAATGTGGTGTGTTATTATCATCTCGAGATCTTCACATCTTGTAACAATATTCTTATTGTTCCTTTCATGCACGTCCCGATCATTCTAGTTAATCTTCCCTTCATCTCACACTAGACCATTTCATATGTGCCATGGGACCAATTATCACAACAAACACTTGTGGTGTTGCCAATCGACCGCACAACTCCCCACCGCAACATGTCTTTCTTGGATGATTCCATAGTCTCGGGATCATATATTATGTGTGCATAAATTCTATTCAAATATTATTTACTCAAAGGCTCAACATACGATGTAGAATTTTCTTCATTTAAAGGTATAATGAATCACTCATTCCTATTTTGAAAACCTATCTACCCCTTGTTAATGTGCAAGTTTGCATTGTTCGTATAACACCAAGGTCACCCAAGTAATGATGGAAAGTTATTTGCTGCAACAAGCTCTGGCACCTCAAAATATCCGATAAACATGGATCCTTCAATTGTAATAGAAGCATCCTTCAACACCCCAATATGCATATCCCTTGTGTTATTTACCATATATAACACATTTGAAAATGGATATAACATAAGTCTCCCCATATGATTCCATGTATCCAAAGAAAGAGAATTTACCTTAGTTCTGTATCTATCAGAATATTTCTCACCAACCATCCATCAATGACTTTATCCATAGTGATTTCCTTACCATAATCATGGTTTTTAGGTTGTAAGTTTGCATGTAGTATCTGCGCTTGTGCTCAACTCCAACACATGGTACCTTGTCACGTAGCTATTCCCTAATATAGGAATAATATTCTCTTAGCGTAATATATTACTTACCTCCTTTACCTCATCCACATCCTTATATAGGAGCCCAACATGGTTTGTGCATTCCCTCTTGTGTGCCTTATCCTTCAAGTAACGTATCTCTATCTACAACTCTTTAATGACTCTCATAGTCTCTCGGTAGAATTCCTTCGATGCACATCATCTAGATACCTAGTATTCATGACTTATTCTCTTGTGATAAGTGGTTTAGCTTTAAGAGTTTCACATTTGTGCGTTACTTCAACAAGAGTAGTGACCAATAGAGGTTGTAACTCGGGATCAAATTTCTTTGGTATCTATTGATCACCCTTCGCGTATTGTACCTTAATAATCCCATCACCCCTATCCTTATTATTATTCTTGATCATGTGCTCATATAGGTCTAGGAAATATTCTAACTTATGTTGGTTCCCACACCATGAGAAAAATATATTCTAGGGATAATCACGCCGATAATGATCAAGGGATCTAAAAGTATAACGAGGTCCCGCACAGAATCTACTTCTTCCTTCATGACCTCTACTTCTATATCCTTAATGGAATCCTCCTTTTTCATTTTTATGCTCTTCGAGAAGGATTTTTTTCTCTACCCCTGAGAGATTCCTTCCACCATGGTCTCCGCCTTAATCTAGTCTCACATGCCTCATGAATATGATCTCTCAATTAACAATCCTTCATATCATGAGTATGCGTTCTACAAATCTTACAAAGACATAGATTCACTCTTCATAGTCACGCACTTCAAGAGGAGAAAATTTCATAAATCATGGTCCAAGTGGAAAATATCACATGAATACAATAACATGTGTACTAACTTGTGTGGGAAACTATCCTTAGTGTGTGTCCCTCAACTTCACAATCTATGCACCATTTTCCACTTTTAGTCTCATACAAGGAGTTGGAAAAATATTCTCCATATGTTTAGCCATAGCTGTTATATGTGCTTCGAAAAGGGCTAACTCATGTGCCCACACTCTGATGCTTCAAAGACATGTAGAACTACTTCCAATGCCTCGCATAGATTAGTATACATTTTATGGAGTAAGAAATCCTCCAAAAATAGCTGTGCATGCTAACTTTGATGAAAGTCATAATAAAACTTGGATAACAAACTTTTAAAACATGTGTCATACTCCCTTACACTTTTAGATAAGCCTTACTTGATGTCCTTGAGTGTGTTGATACTTTTTGTTCAAACTCGGGATGTGAAACTCAATGAGGAATGCATTGCATAAAGAATTATAGTCCACCAAAATATGATATGGGTCATAATTATTATACTAACTATACACACACCCTTGCAACATAGTAGAAAATTGACTTTCCTTCCTATCTGAAGCTTTAATCCCCTTTGTGTGCCACAATAATTCACACTTATGTACATGCTCTCCTACATCCTTAATACCTCTATACTTTGGAAAGTGGAGTGACATATCAAAATACACCTGAGGTGGTGTTTTTGAGGCATATTCAGTGGTGGTTGTTGTGGTCCATGTCCACTAGATTCAAAACCATAACCCCCTCCTACATGTGGTGGCGGACTTGATCCTCCTGTGAGCTATAGTATAGTTGATGAACTTCCTTTTGTCCCACTTGTAGTAATAAACTCAAAACCCATTGTTTGCGTAGTTGCAACTATCATTTAAGTTCTTCCAATGGTCTTCATGCCAATACCATGTCCTAACAATGTGCTTGAAAATAATCCTGCATAGGTACTCCCAAACATTAGCACTTTGTTGTGTTGTCATGGGTGCGCTACTAACTTTATTCGCTTATGAATTCAGTACAAAATGATATCTACCCATATATGTCTGATTACCTTCACTAGAATTCCTTTCAACAACTACCTCTAGATCTATAACACCTTGCATAAGGGATAGGTGGCTATGTGGGATCATATGCGTGCCTACGGTATTCATTCTTTCTTCTAATGTGATCCCATCTGAAGCCAAAAGGGATTCTCTACTGTGTTTTCCCAAGGTTGGGAGGACCTGATGATGTGGCTCCTCGTCTTCCATGAGAGATTCAAATCCTTTACGATCCATAATTTCCCTCAATTCTAGTTATCTTTGTAATATCCCTAGCATGTGTCATGTCCCTCTCTTGCACTTCATTAAACTTGATCCGTCTTTCCTCTCTTTTTCTATTTGCCTCTAGGTCGCCATCCTTCTCCACCTTCTCTTGCCCCTATACACAATGGTGGTTTAGTTAGCCATAGGTAATCTCTCCAAGTCCAGCTCTACCATCAATATTTTTATCACCAAAGGAATAACATGCAAATATGATCCTTTGGGCTCACGGAAAAACCTAGAATCGAATTCCTCTAGGAAATAATACGTGGTAATTTTGTATTCCAATGTATAATTATGCAACACACCATCTCACCAACAATCTACAAATCTATTCAATGTTTCATTTGCATCAAACATGTATGATAATATTCCTACATATAAACCATCAGTCTAGGATACCAAGATTTATCCAATGTGTACGCCTGCTTTAGCCACTAATAAAAATCTACTGGGAAGAAACTAAAGAACGTGTCATATAAATCATGATAAAGGTTGATTTCTACCGACTTTTGCATAGTAAAGTCAGGTCTAGTGCTATACCTCTGCACAAATTTGTCTTATCCATCTTCCACCCAACTTTCAATACTCTCTAGAGATAGTTGATACACCATCTGTAAGCAATATTCAAGTAGCCAAATTAAAAAGAGGTCCCGAAAACAAAACCAAAATGTAGTCTTTATTTTCCACTAGGGTGCTATACATGATGGAAATTCATTCAACATGATTGAATTCTCACCCGAAGCACATGAAGTTACCGAGGTCCATCCTTTATTGTGTCTACTGTAACGTTAGCATGCATAATTATCATAACCATTCACCAAGTAACCACCCTAGTGTTCCCAACCATGCACATACTCATCTTAGAAACACATGTAATAAGGAAACAAAAATAATTACATATAAACCATAACAAGGATCAATTGCATAAACACATCTCCATACTCAGTTACATCAATGATCATAATCCAACCACAGTTATCCATTAATCTTCCAAAAAAACTACATGACAAGAAGTCATGAATAATCTGTGAACACAAAGGTATAATAGAGCAACATAATAATATCAAATAACACAACGAACATGATCATGATCTATAACTAATCCTAGATCAAGTATTTATAGGGGTGGGGAATTTCCCTTCACCGCCCATGTACTTCTTAATAAAATGTCCCACTTTTTGGTATGTTTTGTACCTTTATAAACATGAATTTTCTAAAGGTAATAGCCATAAAATCTGTACACATTCATGAAATTCCACAAACTAACAAAATGTTGTGTTTAGAGTGTAGAATACATGTATTTTTTAAAAACAAATTGGTAAAAATATAGTATTTTTCTTAATTTTATTCATATGTTGTTTCTTATGTTACAAAAGAGGAATGACTATCCTAGATGGGTTTTTAAATGATTTTTTTTTCACCATGAAATTTTAGATATATGTTTAATATTTGAATTTTGAGGTCTTATTAAATTTTCATATTTTTTTGACTTATATATTTTTTAATTAATTATTTAGTAAAAATATTTTCAAATAAATGACATACATATGTCTATGCCAATAACTTTTAATATTTATACCAAAATTGAATTTTTTTCTGAGACAAGAAGAAGACTTCAACAAATAATAAGTTTATTTTTTTCTAAAAAAATTGATATGTTTTTCTATTTTTCAAATTGGGTTTATTGTGAGCGATTGATTTTCCTAAAATACCATATGTTAGCAAAAAATAAAAAATAAATAGTAATTTTTTTAAATGAAAATTATATTTTTAGAAAGCTAATAAAATTCTGTATTTTGTGTTAAAATTTTGTAATTTTACTAATTCATTAACCCTAATTATGTGGCACCTAAGTGGCACATTTTGGCATAAAATCATCCTCCAAATGGATTTGGTGCCAAAATGTGCCACATAGGTGCCGAGATAGAGGGGTTCGCGTGAAGGGTTTGTGTGAACCCCCTAAACCCTAAATCCACCACCCACAACTATATAAATATGTATATATAACTCCGTGCCACTAAAATTATTTGAATCCAAAGGGGTTCACGAGAAGGGTTGTTCGCATGAACCCCTTTCACACGAACAATGTTTTTGGCCTACGTGGCGGTTTAGGTAAAGGGAGTTCACGCAAAAGGGGTGTTCGTGCAAACACCCTAATTTATCATCCCACCCAACCTCTTACTCACATTTTTGGGACACGAAATGGGACATAGAATTGTGCTTTGACCCATTGCTGAAGCATGTGTTATAGAGATAATGAATCAAATAAGAGAGGAAGACGGAGATATTTGAACATAATTGTATGCCCCTGGGCTCTAGGTAAATTTTTTTATACTCACTCATAAGATTACCAAAGGTTACCTATACCAAAACCAAGGCTTGTTATAGTGTCTCAAATGACAAAACTAAACCAAAAATGATTAAACCAAATATGCTTCCTAGCACCTAACTCATCCGAGCCACATCGTTCAACCATGTACATGTGTAACATAACATGTTTACATAATTATAATATATTTCACCCACCAAGGGTCTCTCAAAACGTAAAATGGGTCAATAAGGCCTAGTTTTTCCTAGTGCACGATCTAGCCCAAATGGCTATAAGGCTGTCAAAATGATTGCCAAATACCCAAATGGAAAAAATCACACATCTAACCTATTATATGTTATACAAAAAATCCAAAAAGACTTCCCAAACTTGACACTTCACTCTACTGGACCTCAAACTAGAAGCATCCTTTCAAAGCTAGTTAAAATTTAGCTATTACATTTTAGAGTTTTAGAAAAGATGGCTACAAACGAGGGTTTGAAAGAAATAATCCAAAACTCGAAAACCCATTTGGTCAATTCCTATCTACAAATAAATCAATTTAATTGATGAAAAACATTTTTGATAACCACGAATCCAATGTAACCTCCTTTCCAAAGTCAATTATCATGATTGCCCGCTAGTTCGTCTTTCTTACAAAATGACCAAAGGCATACCGAAAACACTTCAAAAACTAGTTTCCAAAGTAGTTTTCTCAAAAATAATCGTTGGTAGCAATTTTCATGGAGTAATTATAGAGTAATATGGTGATTGATCTATATCTATCACCACAGACACCTAAACCACATGTCTAAACCATATTTGATATCCACATGGATATCAAATTTAACTTCGCCACCAATTTTCCACATGTTAACTCATGGTTGGTACTCTTTGAACCATTTGTCTACCCTTTGCAAGGCCATGTGTCATAAATTCATTGTATATGGGTCTCAGGGGGTTACCTTCTATGACTTGGCCTCCACCCTTGAGTCATTTTGGAATGATATTTACAATATGATATTGTAAGAGTTCCACATGAGTTATAAAGTTAGTCTAATAACGATGAACCTATAAAAATAAAAGACCCAAAGTATATATTAAATCAAAAATAGAGTTGGAGAACTTGAAAGGCCATGACTATATAGGTCGACAAAATTAAACCCTATGTCCTAACCCATTCGTATAGTCCTCTATAGAGAAGGAGAACATTAAAATGATAAATTTGGATATGAAGCTCATTTGTTTTTACTTCTTTGATTAAATAATAATTCCAAAATTGATGGCACAAAATAGTTTAGAGATAATAAATTCATAGAAGAGATATAGAGATGAACTTATTGGATTTTAAAAGTTAGAATTTTTCTTAGAACTTATTGAATCTTGACATTGCAAAAGGATGAGTTAAAAAGTTTTAGTGTCTAAATTTTTCCCCTTTAGGTGTGTAATTGAAAATTGCATACTTAAAGAAAAATATACCGAGTGTGCACAAACACTATTTCTTCTCTCAAAATTTGTTCTCGATGTGTTGGCATACTACATGATGAACCTTGAAATATAAAGTGTAGTCAATGTCAATGATAGAAATTGAATTACAACTAAAAGTGTAGAAAATTATTGTAACTTGGAACTTGAAAAAGTTTAAAAAAAAAAGAGATGTACAAAATGGAAGGAATACAAATGTTCATTTTTTGAAAGGAGGTGTCTTGGATATTTTTATTTTTTTGTTGAGATACAAGAGGATTCAAGGTTATCTCGTCCCCAATTTATGACAAAGGATATACTAGAGGGTTTACTACACAAAAACACCGGACATAGTGAGGAAAGGATCCAAATTTCTCCCCTTTTAGATATTTACAGAGAAGAAGGTATAGCCTATGAATAAATTATCCACTTTGACACCTTACACTTTTTGGGAATCTGGTGAGAGAAGGGATATGATAACCTATAAAGAACTTAGGTGGTTCAACATCTTTCACTAAAACCACATACCACAACATTCTAGATGGATCTAGGTCCATTTTTTACTATTTTAACTCTTTAGTAAAATCAAACAATGAAGGGAATTAACATTTTCTTGTCCCCATAAAGTATTATGTAGCTAATATTAAACATATAGATTTTGAGATATCATAGGGGAGAAGGAAGCCCATGCCCTAAAACCTTGTTCTGAACGACATCTGATTAATGCATTGAATAAGGAATGAAGTAATCATACATCCTGTATCATTCTCTAAATTGAGTGATCTATAGCTAAAACCATATGAAAATATTGTAATTAATTGATAGAATTTGAAGAATTGAAAAATCCAATGAATATGCCCATGTTTGGGAATGTACATCATGGTCAAGGATGTAACATAGTCTTGACTGTAATGTATTGTTTTTACCTTGTTTAAATTCTGCTACATTTAAGTATTTGTGACCTTTTCTAAGGATATGATCCGTGTAAAAATATATTTTGTAATTTTGTAATTTTTCTATAGATGTAAAAATATCCTAATGAGTTCTCACTCTTTTGAGGTTCCTGTGATAAAGCATTGAGTATCTAGCTCACAATAATAGATGTATACCCATGTGTCATAAGTCGATAATCTACGTAAGGCCACATAAAATAATAGAATGATGACCAATGTTGGGAACATGTAAGTTATAAAGGGGTTGCACATAGTGGAGACCATGGCAGAAGAAATAGAAATATGCAAAAAAAAAAAAAAAAATACATGTGTATAACAATAGAAACATCATAGAAAAGTGTCAATCATGTCACAATCTACAGTAGTAAGAACATATAAATGTCATAATAAATATCAAACATTTGAAGCCATAGTAAAAATAGAATTTTAATCATAAAAGTATAAATCAAGTGTGTTAAATTCGAATAGAAATACTATAACAATATAAAAATAGTTTAGAGACAAGTAAAAATATCATATGGAAACATATTCATATCTAGGTAGTAAACAACCTTTCCACTTCATCTCCAAACTTCTTATTATACTTTTATCATTCTCTGCCTCGAACCATACAAATAGTTTTGGATATGGGGTTTGGTTTTGGATGGATTGTACAGTCCTTGCTCTTCAAGTTCTATGACTCTATTTTTAATTTCAATATCTTCTTTGGGTCCTTTCATCTTCCTATAGTTGTCCTTGTTATAATTTTTCACCTATGAAAGGCTATATAAGCAAGTAATTATCACTTTATAACTCCCCGACACTCTTACAAGATCTGATTACAAATATTATTCCAAAACTACTCAAGGGTTCCTTAAATATTCCCAAATTAGGCACACATAAATTAGATAAGTACCTACTATAGGTATAAATAACTCAACTAGGTCAAAGAGTCCAAATTCCTCCATTTTCAAGTATGCAAAGGTTATAGAGCCATGTATTAACAAGGGATCATAGTAAAAATCTGAATTGTAAAATGATAAGTTACCAAAAATTAGTGTCTAATGTAACCTTGATATATTCCACTAAAAATTTTAAATAGGAGAGGAATTAATTCATATGAAGAACTTAGCCACTTATATACCCTCCATAACCTTATGGACCACACCAATACATATGGGTCTAGGCCTAATTATTAAATTAAAAAACACAATAGAAAAGGAATGGACATATAATACCCCTGGTATGTGTTATACAATTGAGAATGAGTGTTCTAAATTCTAAAATAACCCATAGGATAAGAATTTCCATGCCGCCAAAATTTGTTCTTGTAATTGTATCGAGTAGTGTAGTGTAGAAGGGATGAAGTACTCATGCCCCTATATAATTCTTTGTTTTGTGTAAATTTTTCTAAATATATATCAAAATTTTGTAAGAATGTGAAATTTTATAAAATTATGATAATATTACCCCAGGCTATGAACATCAAATAGGTTCAAGATTGTACCACAATTTTGACCTAGTGTGTAATTTTGACCAATGTACCTATATTTGAGGATTTTTACCAAGTGAATATTTATTCTTGTGTCTTGTAGTATGTATGTACTATCTATAGATGTAAAATATATCTTGATGAATTTACTCTCTTTTGAGGTATATATGATTAAATATTTGAGCACACAACTCAAAAGAAAAGATGTGTACCCATGTTGGATAATTATGATAATTTGCAATGGATCACATAAAATGATGGAATGGTGGCCACCATTGGGAACCTATACATGTAGAAGGGGTTTCCCATAGTGGAGACCATGGTACACACAAAAATAAACATGTATCATGAAATAAGAAATTTTAACAATATTACATGTGTAGAGAAGTAGAAACAACAATGTAGAGATACTTAATCAAGGAAACATGACTAATACTATAGAGAATAGTTACATGAAGGAATATAAACACAAACATGGGACACCCATGGTGACATGAGAAAATTAAAATGGAAGAAAATTTAGGATGATGTCAATAATGTGACATAAAAACTAGTTGAATAGAGGATTCAAAACCACTCTAAAATATAAAGGTGCACTCTTGTTAATGATTTATTAGTAAAAAGGTACTCCACTTGCCATAGAGACACATGATGAACTACACAATTTTTTTTTTATGTTTTTATTAATGTCAATGCCTTGACAAAATTTACATGAAAGCTGTTCTCTATGGAGATTAAAATAAAATTGACTCTTTACTCCTAAAGGTCCTAACATAGACTAGTTTTCTTGTGCCTTACATCCACATTCAACAACTTTGGATTTGGATCTCCTTATCTATTTATTTCTCCTTGGGAAATTTTGGATTTTCTTCACACTAGCCCCAAAATGGAACAATCAATATTCTTAAATAACCACATTTTCCTATTTATCTCTCCTTAGTCAAATTAGTTTTGGCCGGATGGCCCTTCAGACACCTCTAAGTATTCCCTGCTCAAACTTAAAGTTGAACTCGAGATCATTAAATTCTTTGAGATAATTCATCACCATATATACATCTTATTGTTCCATATCAACCTATTTGTTGGGATTCTATGACCTTTAAGTATCTATCACCATCCTTGATTAGAGAGTTCCTAACATAGTTTTTAGTTTATGCCAACTACCAACTCTATCAAACACTTCTTGTTTTTTTCTTCTCTCGCCATGTATCTTTAAAATTATTCCTCACACTTTAAGATTCAATTACACCTTCACATTATTCCATGCATTATCCCTGGGTTGTTGGGATTTCCTTTTCATATCCATATTCATTCTTCTCAATATAAATTATTGTACAATCCTCCTTCCATAATCTCGTACACTGTTATCACTACGTATAACTTCTCTTGCTGATCTCCACATGCCTCCAATCAGCTATGCCAAGTAAAATTCAGTTCTTGTGCTCCTAGACATTACACACACCAATATGCATTATTCTTCATGCCTACTCTACTCTTCCAAAACTTCACATATTATTGTGGCCTACTTCTACTATGCACACCACATGTACTATGCCATTTCTAATTTCTACTACATAAATTTATCATGAACTTCTACACAATCACTCTCTTATTTTTTTTTCCTCCTCTTAATTCTCACATGCTCTCAGAATTCACACACACCAAATATTATCTAATTTCTTTTGCATGATTACCTTGAACCTTGGATGCTCCTACATGAAACACATGAGGTACATAAAATTGAGGTCTAACTCATTTTGGGTCTCTTTTATCATTTAGGAATAATTTTCACTTATGGGTTGGATTTCTTGTTGTTAATTATAAAATTCAAACAAGGGAATCATATAAATACATAATTATGTGTTCAAAATGAAGGACCAAGTACTAAACATTACTATCGTCACCTAAGCTTGCATTCAAAAGGTGCCTAAAGAACTCCAAGGTATCCATATAGAATCCATTCAAGGGACAAAGGATTGCATATTCTACATACATAAAATAGGAAGGGAAGTTCATTTTATTCCATCCATGCATTGTACAAATTGCTAAATTCTAGATACAACCCATTATCAAGTGCAAATTGCACAAGGGCATCTTAGGGCACAATTTATATACACACTCACAAGAACTACATGGACTATAAGATGTAGTGCAATGTTTAGTTGTAAGTTCACTCTCGGGGTGACCTCAGAGTCGAGTCTCACTCCCCATTCCGCATTTTAATTTTTTAGGTTTGACATTGTTTGTGGGCTTGTGTAGGTGAACATTCTCTTTTGCAAGTTACAGGTACCTTCGTCGATCATAGTGAAAAAACATGTGATCAATAGAGAATAATTGTGGCACCCTAACAACACAAAAGAAAGTAGATTAAGAGATTTTCAATGATCATGGGCACCCAAAACCAATCACCAACGCCCTATTTTACCGTGGGTACCCCTATTTGGCCTTGTTCGTGAGCTAAAAAATTTACAAAGGTGAGATATGATGTTTCTTGCATATTGTTTAACACTTCTCCATGCTCAGATTATTTCAAGATTACACATATATCGGCTAATCCATATTTTCTATATCTCTTTCTTAGGGTTTCATATTTTAAATCTTAGTTACTTGTGTCATTTCTATATTTTATTATTTATACATCATTAATATGAAATACTTAGATTTAATTATTTAAAATTAAATTAAATCATTTGGTGAACCTGTCGCTCAAATCCAACCTTTCCTCTAGGATTTTAATTTTATGTCCGTCACCCGTAGAGGTTGTTTTGGTTCCTTTGAGTACATTGATTTTCCTCCCACTATTCATAAATATTCTAAGTCAATTGATGAATTTGATAACACCTTTTTTAACTCACAGAATGTTCCTCTAGGAAAAATTGAAATCTTTGATAGATAATAATCCTATAATGAGGACACTAACGTTGATCAAGAACAATTAAACAAGCTTACTAATTTCAGACAAGCTTTGTGTGCCAACCCTTTACATATACCACATGTTCTTAATACTTTAATTATTTCCGGACACTCTCAAGATACTAATTATGTTCCTCTCGTAGGTTCTTATTTGTCTGCCATGGCCTCCACCAAACCCCTTAACACTCCTACTTACATTCCTATTTCTACCACTCCCCTCCTTCTTCCCATATCTTCTAATACACAACCAATTTCCTCTTCCGACACCCATGATCTAGCTTATTTATATCAATATTTGCAAATTCAAATCCGTCGGTTGCAGTAATCTACTTCATTTTCCTCTCCATCTCTTGATTCCTCCTTACTTCTTCATGCCCCTTTTCACCCACCATTTGTGCTTATCCACTTCCTCCAACTTTCGTCACCCCTAAGCTACCCATTTCAATGGCCATGGTGACCCTCAAGAGAATATTCTATTTTTTCATGTGGCATGCCTTTATTATGTGAATGATCATACATTGATCACTAATATATTTCCTACGAGTCTTCAAGATTACGCCACGCATTGGTTTTATGATCTACTTGTTCATTCGGTGAAATATTTTATGCATATAGCGGATGTTTTTCTTGCTCACTATTTTATAAATATCGATGCCCATATCTCTTATGCATAACTCACTCAAATCAAACAAATATCTAATGAGCATATAGCTGACTATGTTTTGTAATAAAATAAAAATACGAGATAAGATGGCCAATGCCCTCCTTGATTCATAATTACAAGATCTTTTTATTCAAATCCTCTTACCACAACTTCATGAGAGTGTCATATTTGAAACCTCTCCTTCATTTGATCAATTATGCCTTACACTCAAAATGCGCGAGGTCAATATCCTCTCTATGGGAAAACTCAAATATCAAGATACTTCTTCATCATCTTCTAATAGGTTTCAAGATAAATCTACATTCAAGACATCTCTTAAGCCCACTAAAGCAAAGGTAATCGTTAATGTTGTCTCTCCACCCGCAAATCTTCAATGGCAACCTCTAAATCCTAATTTAACCAAATAACCCTATGCACCTCAGTTTCTATTGCCTTAACTCATTGAAAATAATCTAATCACCCTTCCACAACCACTCAATCTGGATCCACCTCACCCATGTAGCCACAATTATGATGAAAATGCATAATGTGACTATCAACAGATGTATTGGGAATTCTACTAATTTCTACTTCAAACTCGGGCATCTCATTATGTATCTTATTGAAAACAATTCACTTGATCTCCCTGAGACATCTACTTCTAAGATGGTTAATGATAAAAAAAGATAAACATATTTAAAGACCCTTTTCCCAAGCATGACCAACAATCTACTCGATTCTTCTGCTATTCATACATATCGATCTATGCCTCCTCCTTCATCAGGACCCCTTGACTTAGTTTTCACTTACGTTGATGCATCACCACCAATCATTTAATTTTCAAATCATGATTATCATGCTACATTCACTTCTGATTCATTACATATCAATGCTTATATCAGTTTATATAATGTCAATAACACCATGATCTATCCAATGACTCCTATCAATGTGTGCTCCATTGCACTTCTCATGGCTATCAAATGTCCACTATCTAATATCACATATCTAGTTCCTAATTATTTTGGCTACATTATAATTCCTATTATAATTGGGCCTCTTACCATGCGTCTTCCATTTTTTGTTGTGTCTTCAATCAAAGGTTGTGACATGTTCTTAGGTATTTTATGGTTTCGCTCGCCCAATCCAATCCCTCCATGCATCATTTATATCTCAAGTTCATTTACAATAAGAAAGTTTTCACTCTTAAAGGTGTTCCACCATGTACACCATTTCCTAAACCTAGTCTGGATGACATCTTTCCACTAGATTCAACATCTAATCCTCATAGGCCTATCAAATCTAATGCACATTCTACACCTAGTTATCTTATTCACACATGAACCACTTCACGACCTTGTCATCCTCATCAGTCCACTATTCCACCTTGTTGCCTTAAGTCTCCTACTCAAGCAACCCCTTTACATTGGTTTTTAACACCTCCATCACCACATAGGTATCCTTCACACGTACATCATTACTATCACACTCCATTGATATTTGAGAATCATCACATGCCTCTATCTCCTCGGATATTGGGTGGAGGGCCCTTTCCATTCACTATCATTGGATAGCCTTCTATCTTCCTCATAAATCGAGAGCATCACGCTTTCTCCCCATCCTAGCATCATCAGTTGTCTATAATATCTACTATACCGCTCCATTATTCACACTTAGTCTTCTCAATACTCTTACACATCTCGATACATACCTTGTATCATCATTACCCTATGACACACTCTAGTTCCATGATTCATAATCGACTTTTGAGGGTCTAAATATGAAATGAACCTCGCCACATTCACTTTTCACACTTTATGATTTATGATCTATTTTTCTAGCATACATTCTCAAACCATTTCCTAATGACACACTCTTTTTATGGTTCATTCTTGACTTCTAAGGGGGAATTTATAAACTAGTTCCTCGCCACATAACACATCCATTGGGGGCACATTGCTCATCCCACCCTCACACATTGCTTTCCATTTCATCACACTCATCCACTCTTTATTTCTTATACTACTTGATGCACTTTGCTTATTATGTTAGTCACATACTCAGTATGTCATTATATTTATCATATACACATGTGCATTCACTTGGTCTCTAGTTGTGAATGTAAATATCTTACAGATTTTCACATGCTACAATGATGTTTGGCACTATACCTTTTATCAGTCCCACCGAGGCTTCGGGGTATCTACATTTCATACTCTCACACATTACATGTGCTATTGTTTCATCATTTACTACTTCTAATTTATAGCACATTACTTTCCATTGATACATACATGCCTTGACATACTATTTTTTTTTTCTAACATGCTAATGGGTGCTTCATGTGTAGCATTTTCTCTCAGGACTATACGCCACCATGGTTGTCTGATACATTTTTCTTGCCATTGTTTGCTATTGTATTCCATTTTTGTAGGTTATGCCCTATGTATTGTATGCTTTTGGCCACTTCATCCCTGATTTTCTAGTGACAATGTGAATGATCTCCCATATTTTAAACCCAATTTTGTGGTCCACTTTGTTTACAAATATTATAGATTACATTGTTTTCTATTGCATGTTTGTTACTTTTTTTACTAACACATGTTACTAGCCACTTTGTTTGCATGTGCCTTGGTTTATACCATGCACATCCCCTCCCCTTGTAGGGATATAATATAACACAACATCAAGTCCTCTCTTTTGGGCTGTATTATCCTATCGATGTTGCATGCACAATAAATGAGGGGGAATGCATTGGGTGAATAAATCACCCCTACAACAACTCATAGTTATAGTTAAGGTCAGCATAATACATGAACACCATAGAAACACTGTCATAGAATAGCCCATAATTTGACTTGGGTCCTTAGCATAGCACATACACCAACACCCAAAATCAAACAATAGTGCCTAGGTGCCTGTCTCCTCCCCTAGGTGCTAATGTCATGGGGGAAGATACAATCAACTTATGAGATCAACACAGTCTATATAAGCCTTCAAATAATTTTTCTCTTCATTACGGGCATATTCCTTCAGTTCTAACATGCATGCAATATCCTATAATCCGTTTTAATCGGAACAATCATTACATTTGGAACTAATTAGGGACAACATGAACAAATCAAAGACATACCATATGTAGTGGTACTTATCGGGAAGAGTCATGGATGGAGAGTAATACTAGACCTCTCTCCCCAACACTCTCTTTGGTGTGAGATCACCCAAAAACTCATACTTGATGTGAGATCAACAAAAACTTGCACTTAGAATGAGATTTCCCAAAAAAAATCACTCTTCATAGCATTTCTAGGACATTTTATATCATTTTGAGTCTTTTACATCAGGTGCACACTTTCCTTTTACTACTAATCTAACATAATTTTACATTCTTTTCATACTTTACATCTATTTTTCATACATGACATTGACTACTCTTTTACTATTCTTTTTTAGGTTCGTCCTTATAAGAAGAAACAACCACAAGCTACAACAATAGGTACAAAACATACGCTTCACCCACATGGTCATTTTCCTTTTCTAGTCTCCATGCTTCATTTTACATCATTACATGCTTTACTTGTCCACTCAACATGCATTTCACGACATGCTCTACATGGTTATTAGGTACACATCTTCTATATACTTTATTTTATCGAGTATTCAATCATCAACATAACATGGGAGAAAATGTAGACAAATAATCATGCACTTAGGTACATTTCTAGGTCCTAAAAGCATAATAGCATTTATATAATTCCTAATTAAGAAAACTATTAATTTCTAACTATCTTTGGCCTCTTTTCTTGTGTTTCTTACTTTCTATTTGGTCTTACACACCTTATAGCCTAGTTGGGATTTTACTTGATTTATCTTTTATGTCTTGAGACATGAGCACCTAGCTAAGACAACAGTTCCCAGGACACTCTTGTTCCCTTTAGGCACTCTTAACACTTTTCTATATTACTCACTCCTTTTGGATCTATTTTATCTTTTGGGCACATTTTTCACATATGGGTCAGCCTTCCAGTTTTCAATTATGAAATTCAAACAAGGGAATCATATAAATACATAGCTATGTGTTCAAAATGAAGGACCAAACACTAAACATTACTATCATCACCTAAGCTTGCATTCAAAAGGCACCTAAAGCACTCCAAGGCATCCATATAGCATCCATTCAAGGGACAAGGGACTACATATTTTACATACACAACATAGGAAGGGGAAGTTCATTTTATTCCATCCACACATTATACTACATTGCTACATTTTATCTATAAACCACAATCAAGTGCAACTTGCACAAGGGCATCCTAGAGCATAATTTATACACACACTCGCTATAACTACATGGAGTTTGAGATGTAGTACATCACTCGAGTTGTAATTTCTCTCTTGGGGTGACCATTAGGGTCGATCTGAATCCCCATTCTTTATTTTCTTTTTTAGGTTTGATGTGCTTTGTGAGCTTGTGTAGGAGAAAATTCCTTTTAAATATTATAGGTACCTTCCTTGATCATAGTACGAACAACATGTGATTAACAGAGAATAATTATGAAACCTTAACGACACAACAGAAAGTAGATCGAGAGGTTTTACACGGTCATAGGTGCCCAAAAATAGTCACCAGCACCTAGGCACCCCTATCCTACTATGAGAACCCTTGTTTGACCTTGTTCGTGAGCTCCATAATTTGCAAAGTTTAAACACGATGCTTATTACATCTTTTCAACACTAATCCCTACTCGAGATCATTTCAAGATTGCACGTATATCAACTAAGTCATATTTTCTCTATCTCTTGATTGCACATATAATTTGTAAAGTTTAAACACAATGCTTATTACATCTTGTTCAACACTAAATTTTAAATCTTAGTTACTTGCGTCATTTCTATATTTTATTATATATACATCTGTTTTCTCTACAATAATTAGATTTAATTAATTCAAATTAAATTAAATCAACTAGCCTCAAAACTTATTCCAACATCTCTTTCAGTTCTTTATTACTTCACTATGACTCCTCTACAATATCATGTGCACATTGGTGATATTTAACCCACCATACTCTAACTTTCTCCTTTAAATGGATCCTTATCCTTGATCCTTTGAGAGTCTCTTCTTTTTAGAATCCTATTGTCCAATCCCTTACCTTCCATAAAACCTCTTCCTCCTCATAAGGCTTCTCTCTGATATTTTTTCTTTGTGATTATTTTCTCACCTTTACTTCACTCTTATGTGAGTTTACATTTTCATCTATCCATCCACTTCTACTTGAAGTCTTTATGGATTTTATTTTGTCTTTCCCACTTCATCTTTGGTATTCCTTCCTTTGTACATTCCTTCTTCACACACTTATTCTCTTCCATAATTTCTCTCTTCATTCCCTTTATCTTTCCATAGGTTTCCTTTGTAAACTATTTCCTCTATTATTCTTTTATCACCTTTCTCTGTAGCCTCCTTTTTGTATGCATTATGATTTTATGCACTTGCTAGTTTCACTAATCCCTATGCACCTTCTCTCCTTTGCGCTATTCTCCTTTACACATCCATCCTCATAATAATTTTTATGTTTGGACCCACCATAGACCATCCACCTCTCAGTCCTATTCTCTTCTTAGGGATTTTATCTTGATTGCACTCCTGATTATTCACAACACAATCTGATCTTATGGGTACATGCCATATATCCTCTCCCTCTTCATATGGAATATTTTCTTGGCCTCTTTCCTTCTCATTCACTTCTTATATTGTGCCTTCATAATTGTGTAAAACATATAGATATTTCTCTTTCTTCTCCTTTTGTTCTTCTTTTACATGTAGGGCAACCAATGAATCTTCTCTACCATGCCTTTCCATGTTTGTGTGTTTTTCTCTGTGTACCTCTTGTCGCACACTCTTGTATTTTCCACCTTAGATAACTCCTCATTTTCCTTTAGGTAAAATAAATTTTCTTTGCAAAATTCCTTATTTTTGTTGTGTTATTCCATCATATGATCATCTAATTTATCTTCATTGAGATCTCAAGGATATCTTCCTTTTCTAGTGTGCTCTGTTTCACACACACTCTCGCTTTATCCTTTATGAATTGTTCTATTTGTTTACCTTCAGGAAACATATTCCACTATGTTATCTTCTTATTTCAAAATGGTGATCTCATTTCCACAAGTTCCTACATGTATATACTCCTTAACACTTGTTCTAAAAATATCTCCTCACACACATTCTTATGTTCTCTTCCATCTTTCCATTGAGGTCTCCTATTTTGTGCACTTAGCTATGTACCCCATGTATCCTTCCTCTAGGACATATTATTATACACAATCCATTTATCTTTGGTCCTTCTACCAGAACTCCTCATTCTATGTGTTATTCCATCCCCATTTTCACAATCTCTTATTCAACTCCTTATACTTTGCACACTTCTTTTAATTCCTTCTCGATGTCCTCAAAATATGACATCAGGTCACCTTCTATGTGTTCATGGCCTCCCAAAACCATATTTAACTTCTTGAGTCATGTAGTGCAACCCAATTACTTCCTAATCAAGCTCATTTTTGGGTACCCTTACGTGGTGTTTAGATGACGACCTATGATACACAATTCTTGGATCTATGGTTGAACCCTAATTATGTATAGATTTAATTCATCAAACAAATATAATCTCCTTGTTTTCTTCTCAAAATTTGTCTCGAATGTGTTAAAGGGACAAGTGGGGGAGATTGAAATTGGTTACATTTAAAAGTCACGAACCTAGAAGTTGGTGAGTCGAAATTTGGGAGAGCCATCACGAAATATAGATTTTCATTGTATCTCCTTAACGTCTAAAACCACTCTCAAATGTCTTGAAAGTATATCGATAAAATATAACTCAAAGTATAAGAAAAACTAAAGGGCTATATATAACTAATCTTATACTTAAATGTTTATTTTATGTATATACTTCCTACATGGAATAATAATTATAAACAAATAAAAAAATTAAAAATAAAAAAATAAATATGAGTGAAATAAAATCAACGAAAGACCATTTGAAGGTAGGATTAGGAAAAACCCCTAATTTCCTCCCCTTTGGTGTTGGAAAATATTCTAGAGACATTGAAGTAGGATGGAGTAGGGAAACACAAAAAGTATCCATATCATTTACCAACATACTCCACACCTATGTCAGTTTCCTTCCAACCTATGCTTCAATGGGAGCTTTAGAATCGGGTATAATCATTAGTTAAACATTTTTGGAAAAACATTTAGAGGCATGGTTGTTACAAACTAGAATTTCCAAGAAATTGTCTTAGGGGTAGACAAAGATGATTCCCATGTTTCTATTATATGTATGTTGTTGGAGTAGTTTTGAAAGGAAATATAAAATTTCAAGAAAATGTAAATGGCTTATTACAACGCCAAAATCCTTAGTTATATTCAAGTTAGTTTTGTATTTCCTTTAAACTAACCCTTTTACTCAATAGAGTGTGTGTGTAATGTTAAAAATGTTACATAAAAAGAAAATTACAAGCTTGAAGTTAAACATTGTTATGACAATTGTTAGATCGTGAAACATTAACCATGCTATGTAATGTTTAGTATGTGGATGAATCTCTATTTAATGGAAGAAATCACCCCTAGAATCTAATATGGATTTAATGACTTATGAAATTTTGAGATTGAGTGTTGCACCACTGGGAGTAGCTCGTGCCTTGCTTGGGGGTAATGTTGTTTATAAATATGTGTAAATGGATCTTCCTTGTGAAATAGAAACTAGGAGAGTATCGGCTAACTAAAATAGATCTAATTAAGTGGGTCACACATTTTTTTCATACCTTGTAAAATGTTTGAAATAACATGATTAGGAAATCATGTAAAACATCTTCTCCTCACAAATATTTTTGACTAGAAAGCGATTATTAAGTACTTTGAGTAAATTTAGTGGAATAACTAGTATTATCTTGCACATTCAAAGTGAATTATAAAATAGAAAACAAATATAAAGCCTCATATTTGGCATAGGAAAATTTATAACCATGGATTATGATAATACTAATTTTACCAATTTTTTTGGCAATGTAATAAGGAGGAACCTTCTATTAATTTTAAAATGGTTGTTACTTTGTTATCTATGTATAACCCTAAGTACATGATGTGGAAGAAAAATGATAAATTGAGCTTAATATCACACGAAAATTAAAGGAAGATTTCCAATCCTTTTTATGTCACTCCTTACTAGAAGGATTCAAAATTGACAAGTCTTATAATGTAGTAAGTTTATTGTGAACCGATGTTTTCTACAAGAAGCAACGATGAATTTTTTTAGCCCTAGCCTAGAAGAGTGGACTCTCCTATTAGTATCTTGTGGTAATAAATACCCTGAAATTATAATTAAAAAATAATGTTGTCCTATCTAATGATTTAATGAAACTCTTTTTATGTTAATCTATGTGCATAATTCCCTATACGTGTCCTTGAATGACTCAAAGAAATATGTGAAGGAACTTGCGCCAAATTTGGTTTACCTTTGACCGCAAAAATATGTCCTCGGGACTCCTAACGGTCTCATAAGTGATCTTATTAATAACCTGTATGTAAGGTAGATTTAAATAAGGGCCTTATACCCTATTTGCATGGGTTTCTTTTTGCGTATTTATGGTTTTGAGACAACACCTAGGTTGTGGGTGGTTTTGGGTCAACATATTTTGATAAATATTATTTCCTTCCATGGTCACACTATTATACTAACCTAAACATCTTCATTCTACTAAATTTAGGGAAGGATAAATCATGTTTAGGCATACTTAATGTACTTACAAGACACCTTGGTAAGAGGTGCATGGGTACTTGTGACTTGGTGTTTGAGTTATACATTTCTCCTTCTCTTTAAAAGGACCATGATTGTTCTTGATTCCATAGGAGATTAGTGGCCAAGAAAATCTACTAGGGGTTATGTAGCTTAGTTGTGCACACCCCACGTTGTGAACAATGGATAATGTTTTCTTTAGGCCTCTCCAAGTATGCACACTTCTAGAACCAACCTTTTATGTTAAGAATTGACTATGAGTTGTATGTCTTAAAAGTGTTAGTGGTATAAAATTAGGGAATGTTATTCGCATTGAAGCTGTGTATGATGTGGGCTGCAATTGCATTGTGGGACTATATTTCTGAAATATATGATATATAATTCTATACATGTAATACCTCCTTGTAGATGATTATAATCATTCAAAAGTAAAAACTATAAACCTTGTGTTCACTGGAATGATGCAATAGTAAGTGATAGTGAATATGTAAGTATTTTTTTATGTTTCATATGACAAGTGTAAATATTTTAAGTTTTGCATCATATAACAACAACAAAAATTATATTTTTTTTACATTGTGGGTGGTAAAATATGGGCATGATAGTTGGTATTAGAGTAGAGGTTCAAACACTTGAACCTTTGGGATAACAGTAGGAGTCATGTATACTCGTCGGTATGGATTTTTCTTGAGTGTCATTTTGAGCCCAATTAGTGTGTTATGTGGAGTTATGGTGATGTTATCTAGTCCACTTTTTTAACTAGGTATGTGGATCTTGGTGAGCATATTATATAGTGGGTCCCCAAATTTCTTGTTATAGACTTGTATTATGATATAAATAGCAAAGATCTTCATATTAAAATTTATTGATTTCTTAGTATAGTTAGTTTGGATAGTTTCACTATGGATGACACTTGGGGACCATTATGAAAGATATCAAGAGTTGGTTTTTTTCTTTGTGAGATCTATCCTTCATTGGTTATGAGGGTTGTATCATAAATTGGATAGTTAGAGTATACGATATGTGGCAATGTTAGGCATATGAGTGATTTTATTTTTATTTGGAACATTTTACTTATCTTTTGACCCCTTCCTACATCATTTCATACTACATTATGGAGACATGTTGACTCCTCATGGTAAAATCAACTTTATTCAAACCTAAGAGATCTATTTCCAATTGTTTTGTACCTAGAAATTTATCATGCTTACCAAAAATTCATGGATGAATCTATCTCCTCTCTTGACATTTGATAGTAGAATGACTTAATTAACATAATGTCTCCTAAATCCTAAATTTATATGTTATCCAACACTTTGCATCGATGCATTGAATAATTTTATTTCCCTCTCAGATCTTCAAAACTATAACCCTTTTGAAAACCACATCAATCACTTTGGGATTATCTAATAAACTAATCTTGTCACTCTATAATTAATAACCTTATTGGAAAAGAAAACTCGTTGTTCTTGGTTATGGTGATAGTATCCTTGGTATATTAATGCCGATGGTTATAATTGTATTGATTTGAGCTATGCGAGATATATTGTGGGATATTTAACTCAACCATAGATTATGGTAGTTACATTATTTATTCAACATCATAATTATATGCTATGATGTGCACCCCTACTATCATCCATTAAAGGCCACATAGTGAATGTGATGTGAATATTTATGTGTATTTTATTTGTAATTTGTAATTTTTGGAGATGGCAACGATCGAGGGGGTGAATCGGGGCTCCGAAAAAAAATTTCACACTCATGCTTCAAACCCTAACCACACATGCCCATATGCACACATAAAATCATTCAAACTTTTCAATGAAGTAAAATCAATGTAAGTAACATAATATGATCTAAAAGACACATATATTTATAATTAAATCAGACCCACACATGTATATATATGCTCAAATAATATTACAATAGTAGTGTCTTCAAAAATGATCCACAAGATACAATAAAGAGCTCTCAAGACAATCAATGTCTCATGAATACATATGATGAGATAAAACTATGATAGTATTCAAAATTAAAAATCAGATCTAAAAACTCCTTAGAAACCTACAAATATCATCAACATGCTATGAGGATAGCATCCAAATTCAAGCACTCAAGTTTTCTCTTCTTCTCCAACTCGCTCTCAAAGAAACATGACCACCATTGCACTTGCTCAAACTCTTCTCATGAAAAATCAACTAGATTCGACCTAGAATGATATTCTAGGTATTTTGGGCTAGGCAAAAGGATTTTCTTTGTAGGAAAAAATGGTTCTTCAAAAGAAGAAAAAATGGGTTTTCAAAAGCTAGAACTATTATGCCCAAAAACTCCATTTTATACCCTTCTCTTGATTAGAACTCAAAGGAGGTCGGTATATCATGATAAATTTGACCCATGCATCATTAAAAACATCCCATAACTTTTCCAAAACAGCTACAAGTGACCCAAGTAGGTCGGCCTAGCAAAAACCTTCATTTCATGATCCAAAAGCACTCAAACACATGCTATGGATCAAAAAAATCTCCTCATTCCAAAACCATGCTTATTCAAGATCCCATAATCATAAAACATGATAAATACATCATTTAAACATTAACCATGGTCACAATTTTTGTGAACTAATCATATTATTTCATTTAATGGGCCCAAAGTCCTTTGTACTTCTAAAACTGTTGTTTCTTGCACCCTTCAACACCCTGGAAACTTCACCTGATCACCAAATCACTCATACTTGAATTAAAACATGCCCCTGTGAAAACTAAAAAAATGGAAGATCCTGTAGAACACTTCAAAATCTTGTTGTAAGTAATGAAACACCTTCCTCTTCAAACCATAGAAATATTTTCCTTCACCAAAACAACCTACCAAAAAATCCATTTCAAAGGTTAGCTAGTAAAACATTTTATACATGCATTATTGATCTATAAATGGATTAATCGGATGCCAAATGCATCCCTTTTCACATTAAATGTTATAGGGAGTATCACCCAATCCATCCCATTCTTCAACCATCATCAAAATTGTACACCAACAGAGGTTGTGTTGAACTTCCAAAAATATTCTTACTCAAATAATTCCCTGGAAACCCTATCATATGAACTCATCATGAGGAAATAATTATACGAATATAATGGTCTCTAAATATAATTTCCAGCACAACTTGAATCACCTAAAAACTCAACCTATAGCTCAGATTGGCCAAAACACTGCAACTTGCTTCTTATGGGCTCAAAACTGCCCTTTGACTAGTCAACTGTTTGAGCTACAAAACACCATGTACCTACATATAATTGTCCTAAAACCTCCATGTACATCAATAAAAACTCACATACATCATACAAAATCAATTTTTCATATCACTTCTTTGGACCAACTTGTCCTAAACTGAAACTCTTCATAAACTGATGTTTTTAGGTGGGGCCCACATATGGTCAAGACCTCAACTATACATTTATGGAAATATAGAGGATTCTAATACAACATCCAATCATCACATTTTATCTTGAAATCAAAACATACTCATAATACTTCACCTTTTGCAAACTGCTCCTAGCTAGGGTTTAACTAGGGTTTTAGACCTTCTTAATGTTCGTTCATAAAAACCTGAAAATAAAATGACCTCATTATTCTTCTAAAAATTCTTCATTCAAATTAGAAGATAACTTGAAAGGTTCAAGGTCCCATGCAAATCATACTATCCACAATGAGCATATGAAGTTACATTTCGAGCTAGAAATGCACTTGTTCTTGACCCTGTTTCACAAAAACAACCATAACTTGCAAAAATATCATCATGGGAACCTAAATTTTTTTACTGAGAGAATAAAAATTATCCCTCTAAAATCTCCAATCATCAGGACATACATCACCATGGCCCAAAATATCCAGATACTCGAGACTTACCTAAGCAAACATGTTTGGTCCTCATAGAAACAACTAGGACAAACTGAAACAAAGAAATAATTGAACATAAAACCTCTGAAAAATGACCCAAACATGCCCCACATTTTTGATGTACCTTATTTCATGCATCCATGAGCTTATATAGCTCTAAATCACTTTTCCACACCTCCTAATTGTCTTACCTACTCCCAATGAACACCTGTAACAAAGTAAACCTCTATTATCTGCACTATTCCACTCTTTGTGAGTGCTCAAACACACTCACAACATGTTCTCTATCCTACAAAGATGCTTCAAAATCATCCATGAAGCTCATACTACCATGCAACATCACCTAGGCACCTGAATAGGCTTGCTAAAGCAAGCACACCTCACTGAATCCCACTGTAGCAATTGAACCACATCTGAAACACCATGTCAGCACCTCATACAACATCATGAAATCATCCTAAACCATCCAATTTTTCATTAATGTGGTTTTACATCAATGAAAACACCTATTAGGCTTACATGCCAAAAATAATTTCCTAGAACCAACATTTCATTTAATTGATTTACTGAGAAGCTTCAAGGATATTGTTCATTTTTTCTTTCTTGCAATATTTTCAAACTTTGAATGTGGTTACTTGGCCATTTTTCTTTGGTTTCCAAGATTTATTATTTTTATTTATTATTAGAACTTGAAGCTTATGGTTTTGGAGCCACTTGGCTAAATGATGTCAATAATTTTATGTGGATTTTATTACTTGTTTGATGAGCTAGTTCCATATTGTTTGTATGTGTTCACATATCATATAGGTGCATTACCAAGGTGTCATATTTACATGCATGGTGCTGCAATGACATGCCCTTGGTTTTGAGGTGACGAGGATCTATGCATCTAAGACCATGGAGTGACCCGAAATCACTTGGATACTTGATACTCAATCCTCCTATGGTGGAGTGACACTTATGATATTCAATCCTCCTATGGTGGAGAGACATGTGATACTTAGTCCTCTATGGTTGAGAGACTTTATGGTACTTAGTTCTTCTTGGTAGAGTTTCCTCTATGGCATGCATTATAGTCTGTTGATTTGATAGCGATTTTATTTTCTCCTTGCATCCTTGGATGATGTTATTTATTATAGACTTCATGGTTGAGATTGAGATCATTCAATCTTTCAGATTTTGGATTACTTGTGGAAAATATACTTAGGGGGTGAGATAGATACATAGACAAACATACAAATGGGATATGTGATACTTTGGATTGGTTCTTTCAGTCCTTGGACAAGAGGTTGTGATACTAGACTACACATTTTGTTGATAGATATTGTTACACTTGGATTCATTAGGAATTGTACACTATGAAATTATTACTATTGGTCTTGGGTAGATGACCATAGGTGTGCTTTTTCATACCATTTCTTCTATGTCTTGTAAAAACCTCATGATATACCTATTTGTATGGATTCTATGTTATGAGGATTGAATTTTGGGTGATCATTACGTCCCCTTCTAGGTATGTGGGTATCCTCTTAGTGAGGAAATATGGTGTTATTTTGGAAATTTATGTTATGTTGTCATCAAATCATAGTTAGCTAGAGTGATTTTCCACCTTGGTTCAATGAGTGCTTAGTGTATACCCTGCCTTATTAGTGAATTGGACCATTTCATTACTACATCTAATTTGGTAAAAATGATATGTTAAGGAGTTGTTATATGGTTGGAATTGATGATCTTGTTTCATGTTCTTGATGCGAAAATGTAAAGTTTTCATGTGTTATGGTTTGGGGTTGTGTGTGTGTAATGCCTCCGTTAATAATGAATAATAAATAATAAATAAAATAAGTAAATAAAATAAAAGAATTAAAGATAATAAAAAAAAAAAAAAAGGCTTGTGTTTCTTTTGGGGCGAGTTAGGGTTTTGACAGTTTTGGAGTCGCATATGCTTGGGGGGGCGCAGCACCTGCACACAAAAAAATGATGAGTTTGTTGAAACGGCCTTGGAAATTTCATGCAAATGCTTTGATCCGCGTCAAGCCAGACTTCACAACCGTCCAGCATCTCCCAGGCCGTGCCACACCCCCTGCGTGGAAAAAAAAATGAGCTTTGGAGAAGGAGAGTTTCCAGATGTGTTGCAGGCACCAAAAACATAGGGGACAGAGTATGGACGCGCATCAGGATAAAATGGAGGATTTTTGGGGTCTGTGTAGTCGCCACGCGCCAAAGAAACTCCCGGCCCGCACCTGGACTTGCGTGGGTTTCCAGTAAATAAAAAAAAAAAACGAGCCTCCTTTCACGTGTGGGTAAAGGATAGAGGGTTTTGTCAGATGTTGTAGCTGCTGCTGCCCTGGTCGACGTGTATGCACCAAAACGAATGTGTAGAAGGTGCATAAAACTGTTTGTTTGAACGCCTCAAAGAAATGCAGGCTCAAGGAATGCCACGAGGGCAGGGTAGGCACAGTTGAGTTGTTGAAAAGGCCTTGGAAACTTCCAAACAAATGCCTATGGTGCGTGTAAAGCAGAATCCACAACCTTTGCCAGCGTGCTTCCAGCCTGTGCCAAAATGGAAGTATTGGAACATGGTATGAACAATAGAATGTGGTTTTGTTTGTAATATTTTGTGCTTGCTGGTGTCATAGCTGATATGCATGGAAAATGTGGAAGTGTATTCAAGGCATGTGAATTGTTCGGAAAAATGCCTCAGATATTTCATCTAATGGAATACAATGGTTTTGGGATATTCCAAATACATGGGCTGCATATGAACTTTTCCCGATGAATACATTTGAATATGTAGAGGATTTGTTGAGACGGTGCATGAACTATTTGGTAGAATGCCTCAAAGAAATGCAGTCTCATGGAGCGCCATGATTTGCAGGATCTGCACAAAATAGGTATGTTAGACATGGATGCAAGTTGTTGATTTACAAACACGCTGGTGCTCATAAAGATCGGTTGAGCTTGGAATTCATTCATGGAGATATGCGTGTTCATAACCTTTGCAAGCATCCTAACTCCTTGTGCCGAAATGTAAATCTTGGAGCATGATTGTTGTGTGGTGGACTTGTTGCTTGTATGCATTCTAACTAGCTTGGGGCACCTCGT
Source organism: Taxus wallichiana var. yunnanensis (assembly GCA_018340775.1). Lineage (NCBI taxonomy): Eukaryota > Viridiplantae > Streptophyta > Pinopsida > Cupressales > Taxaceae > Taxus > Taxus wallichiana. The sequence goes on from CM031242.1 coordinate 485,259,631, forward strand.
ACACTGCATCATCTATTAACAGGATTTGTACGAAGGGGGTATGTTAAAAAGCTCAGAAACTTTCAAGCAACTACTTATTCTATTTGAAAAAAAAAAAAAAAAGAATTCAAGTGATCGGGAAGTGGGTGTGACGTGGTGGAGGTTAGATCCAGGGTCGTGAACCGGTTGGCGAAGTGCCCGAGCAAGAGACTGAACCCAAGCCTGCGGCTTCGACCGACTTCGTTCCCCAAGCATGGTCCTTCTTCCCTTACCTCTCATAATTCTCGTATTTTAGTTCTCTTTTGCAATTAAATAGAATTTTAACTCATTAGGACTTTTAATACAGTTAAATGTCCCTTCAACTCATTTCAAAACAATAAAGTGTCGTGTCGCAACTCTTGAAGTTGTTATAACTTGCCTACTTTAAACCATGAACTATCACCCTCACTTCGAGATGATTCAGAAAACTCTTACCCTTCTTGACCGCTCCAATATCGTTCCATCAATCAGACAAATTTGACTTCCAATTAATAAAGTTGACCTTCTCTTGGTTTTAAATAGTTAAATTTTGCAATTTTCAGAGACTCACCAAGTACCCTGTGCAACTCTGGAAATGAGATGTGAAGTTTCATTCGTGTACCTTGGTATACGAGGAGTCACCTTGATTTTTGGTTTGACCCGAAATGATCATATGACATCCTTCTGACGCCCTTTTAGGAGCCCTGTAACACTGGTTTACAACAGTAGAAAGTTGTTAAAACTAGAAAGTTGGCTTTCGTTTTGGATCGCCATTTGAAACCTGGAAAGAGAAATCACTTCCTGTCTTCACAAACCTCTAGCGATTACACTAGACAAATGCATGGAACTTTCAGTATAGGAAAGAGAACTTTTCGGGATAGTTTGGCGAAGCCGTTTTGTAGGCCTCCGAGCGTAGTTTTGACGAGGTCAAACTGGTCCATTTTTGCCTTGTCGCTCCAGAAAGCTTGTCGCCGTTTGAACATGGTTTTCTAGTCCTCCTTTCCGTCGACTCTGACGAATTCTCCTTATATAGGGGAACTAGTAGGAAGAGTCTCGTTGTGTGTGCATCCGTCGAACGTCATTTGGGACACGGTTTCTGGGCCATTCGAGCTAACTTTTGTCTCTTTACAACTGGGTAAACTACGACCAGTGGCCCCGGAAAACTAGCCGCCAAACGCGAACTGTTCGCTCTTTTTCAATTCGCATCGATTCTATATGAATTCTTGGAATATCTGGGGACACGTAGAAAGTTAATCCTGACGTGCGTGCTCATCGGAAGATAACTTTTGGAAGCAGTTTCTTAGCCTCCGAGCCCGTTTTGAACATTTTTGTAATTAGTGAGAAAATGTAAAAGTAGAAAGCTGCGGACCCTCGTAGGGTTGCCAAATCCCCTTTGGAAACTTTCAACACACGTAAATAACTGTTTAAAACACTAGAATGAAACTTGTTGTGTGTATTGGAACTTTAGACAAAATGATATTTTCTCTCTCTTCCTTTCTCTCTCTCTCTCTTCGAGTTTATAAAATGAAGAAAAAATGAAATGCAATGATTACATGTTTCTAGATTTTATTTTTATTTCGATTGCATATTGTAGTTATTGTCAGATGTAAATGGGAACTGAAAAATGATAATTATGATTGTTTTAGGGTGGATGCCATGCCAGCGATTTATCGCTGATATCATGCTCACGTGGGTTTTGCAGGATGGAAGAATGACGACGCAAAGGGCGATGTGTAATTTAATTATTATTATTGTAATTTTTATAGGTCATTGTAAAATGAATGACTATGTAATGTAGTCTCTTGTTACCTAAAATTTATAAATGAAATTTGTTAATATGCATGATATGCTAGTTTTAGGGATACTTAAGAAATGTGCATCTACTCACCAAACTTCAATTTGACTCTTAGTTGAGTATGGAAAAAGGAAGATTTGATATATATATAGTAAATGAAATCGAAGTTAATACATTGTAGTACCTTCTCAGTATGTAATAAATGATTAAATTAATTATTGGGTTACCTTCTTACATTGCAGACACATTAAAGAGTTTTAATGGGAACACTCAACCCTAATAAAATATTCGTGCATAACTTGCCTGTATGTGTGATCCCGTTCTACCAAATAAGAAAATTAAAACCGAAGAACGACCTTAAACTTTGCACTTGATGAGACCTCATAGGATAGGTAAATAAAACCCCTCGTTGGTGTATACCGTCATAGTCCTTTTGACTAGCGACTTTGTTGCGAACCCATATTTAGGAATGTCATGGTCCAACCTATCTGGAGTATGCGGTTTCCTTCTAGATTTGGCAGTCGCGAGAAGAATGTACTCTCTTCAGGTCCGATACCAGGCTGAGTGTTGAAGACCGCCTTAGGAGTCACCTTATGAGTCCTTGTTCGAAGGATCGACTAAGCGGTGCTACCTTGGTTTCTATCAAAATCATCTTGGCATTCTCTTGAATGTGGTTTAGTACAATTATGTCCACTTGCCTTAAAATCACATGTAGTAGAGGCGTAGATCGCTAGGTGCATTTTGGAATTAAACTAAACCCTAGTGGTTTTTGTCTACTAGCTTGTGGGTAGAAACTGTATTTTAACCCCTTGTATGCGAAATTGAGTGGAAAGATGTTGATTCTAGAGAACCTTAGAAATTGTAATCTTGTCCCTTAATCCCTTGTTATGTCATTTATGGCATTAAGGAATAAAGAATATTCCTTATGCGGAATCGTGAAGTGTAGTGACATGGGATCTTCGTGTACATAGATCACTTGTGTTCATGTGTAGTTTATTATGCTCCTAGCCTTGTACTTCTTTAAGATGTCAGACAAGTGCTTTCGTATCTCTTTGTTTCGAGACGATGCTAAGAACGAGACCTTAGTGTGATATAAGAGCATATCATATAATGCTGCACACGAGATTGGAGTTTAGGACTAAGGTCAATCTTGGAGTCTTTATAACTTAATTAAACTTTTTCATGCATTGCAAAGAATATAAATTATCTTGGTGCGACCAAACTTCGAGCAAACAAAAGATATATAAATATTAAAAGGAAGTCCATAAGTTATTGAACTTTATTAACTATGGTAGCGAAATAACTATTCCGTGATCGATGGAGGTTCTTGGGGAGCTATCTCGACTCTATGTCTTCCTTAATCCCAATACCTCATCTGGACATCACGTTAGAATCTCTTGTGTAGCAAGAGTAAATTTTATACACTAAATAAAAGTTTGAGAAGCAAAATCTTAACATAAGAATGAGAAAATTAGAATCTTGTAGGCATTTTGAAATATGGAGAATACTTATGTAAGTCATGAAGATTTGTCATAAGGGTAAAGAGCAAATTAAATGGTTGAACAATATGTGATCTGTGAAACGAATTTTCAGAACATGTAGGTGGAAAAAGGGAGAAAATCATGCTTACCTAATAAGGATCTTGGAAAGTTAGCCGTAACTAAAATACATTTAAAGTAATGATATGTCGTGGGTTCGCCGTTCCTATAGTCACGTTTCTTGTGGTTGGGTCTTTCCTAGTATTCGTTCGTTGGGAAGAGTGTGGTATCGACATGTCGATGTCACTGCATGTGTCTATGTGAGTCGATGACTTATGTGATTGTCGCATGTGTGTCGAGTTTTGTACTTGGAGCCCTTACTGTGTTGTGTGTCGTGAGCAATGTAAGTCAAAAAAAAAAATTATCCTGGTATTTTTCTGTTGTATTTGGGTGCGTAAAATGTGGGCACTTTGAGTGTGACCTCGTGATGCCTTACATTGTTGTAAACTATGTGGAAAAATGAAATTTATTTGTTAAAAAATGGAATAATGAGATGGAATTGTTACATAGTGAAATTTTGAAGGAACATGGAATCAAGGAGATGTAATACTGAGGAAATTAATAATTTAGAGTTACATTCAAAAAATATGGAAAAAGTATAAAATTAAGGATTAATTAACCAAGATAAAGATAACTACCAATATTACACAAAAACATAATAAATTGGAGAGGTTTTTTGGATGCATTTATTCTTTTGCGATCGCACTTTAGCGATAATTCCTTTTCCTCTAAGCGGAAGTAGTCATAGACTTTGAGATGCGTATATTTTCTCTATCAATGGTGTTGTGTTGCATTGAGGACGATGATATTTTAAAGGGAGGGATATATAGTGCAACCTGTTTCTTTGCCTAATCAAACTCACGTTTGGGCCCCTAACCTAGTGTTTGGATGAAGACCTATGCTATAAATTTCTCGAGATCTATCAAAAACCTCACTTGTGTTATATATAATTTTTCAAATGAATGTTAAAGCGAGAAGGTAGGGGAGCCTAAAATTGGTTTTTATGAAATTCAAGAACCCCAAAATTGGTTGAGTATGAAATTTGGGAGAGCCAACCAAAATATAGATTTTGCATTATATCTCCTTGATGTCTGAAACCACTCTCAAACATCCTGGAAGTATATACATAAAATATAACTTAAAGTATAATATTAATATTATACTTTAAGTTATATTTTATGTATATACTTCCTTGTATGAAATAATAATTACCAACAAAAAAAAGAAAATTTAAAAATAAGTGAAATAAAATCAAGGAAATCAATTTTGAATGGCGGATTAGGGAAAACAACCTAATTCTCCCCATTTGGTATTAAAAAATGGTCTGGAGACATTGAAGTAGAATGAGAGAGCAGGAGAGACGAAAAATTACAGATCCTTCATTAGTATACTCCACTCCTATGGTAGTGTCCTTTCAGAGTGTCCTTTAATCTGAGATTTGGAATCAGGTACAGTCATCCGTCAAATTTTTTGGAAAACAATTTAGAGGCATGGTTGTTTTTATAGACCATAGTTTCCAATAAATTTTCTTGGGGGTAAACAAAGAGGATTCCGATGCTTCTATTTTCTACACTTTTTGGAGTCATTTTGAAAGGAAATATAAATTTTCAAGAAAATGCAATTGGCTTGTAACAACGTCAAACTCCTCAGTTAGTTTTTAGTTCTATTTTATTTTTCCTTCTAACTCATTCTTGAGATGAGGTCACTTAAAAAAACATATTCACTGTGTCTGTGTGTTTTACAGGAGTCCTATTTCGGTATTGGAAGGACATGGGCACACCTTTTCAGGAAAATATATGAATAAGGACTTTTATTCTAGAACTATGTGTGGCCCTTGCAGGTCGATAAACGAGGCTACACATTTTACGTTCATCCAAAATATCTTCATACGCTTCCTATCTATCCCTCACCTCCTCCATAGCCACAAACAAATTTTGGGATTTTTGTTAGCTAAAGAAAAATAATAATAATAATATTTTTATATGCATTTGGTTGTTTATTCTGGTGGAATTTTCTATCCTAAGGAAGCTCTAAACATTATCATCACTATGCCAATTAAAACTATGGTGAATGCTAATATTTTTTTACTCGACTGATCTATTTAGCGGCCCTACTATTTTGAAGAAACTCTTGATTTTAGCATCTACACATTACTGAAACCGGTGGTGGTTGTGTGGGATAAATTTTAAGGCATGATAATTGTTTGAAAACCTGACTCAAAGAATGATGTATATGGAAATCAATGAGTATAGAATATGGATGCAATAAACTTGTTGAGATGGACTTAGAAGCGTTGCGTGCGTGCGTGCATGCGTGCATGCGTGCATGCGCGTGTGTGTGTGTGTGTGTGTGTGTGTGTGTGTGTGTGTGTGTGTGTGTGTTGTGTGTGTGTGTGTAGTGGAAGATATAAACTTAGAGGCCACAAGATACTTTAAAGAAACATTGTCACATCAAATGCAATAGTTGCACAAGCTACACAAAATAGGTGTGACAAAAAGCCTTGGGACCTTGAAATAAAATGTACTAGACACATATGATGGAAAAATATCCAATGATTTCTCATCAAACTATTTAGGCAGGGAATCTATACCTCCTCTCGTACTTGCTTTCAAAACTTTCATTTCTTTTCATAGTTAATGGAACATTAAATCTTGATTTAAGCTTGTTAGTGATGTATGGTTTATTTTTTTGAATCATATTATAAACCCCCTAAAACAACTTCCACACTATTTCATAATATTTATTCATGCTTACCTTTATTAATGATTTATGACTAGTCAAACTAGAAGGGAAAATGGTTTTAAAATTGCAAACTTGGGATGTTGAAATAGCCTCAAATTGTGACAAAAGCCTATTAAAAATAATGTGTAAGAAGTTCCTCTAAACCTCACTTTTGATTGTAAATTATCGTAACCTCCTATTTGTTTTCCCCGTATCAAACTTGAAACATTTCCTAAACACATATTGGTCATGGTTGTGAAGTGGGTTTAGGAACGCTTTGGAAAGCTGTTTGTTGGAAGCAACCATTCTCCTATGACCAAAACCTCCAGAAACCACTTCATATTTTTCACCTAAGGATTTGGGAGAAACTTTTCTCGTGCAACTCTTTGTTTTTATATGAAACATAGAATAGCATTGTTCATTTTAACCATTACCCTTGAAAAGAGCATTTTGCGTAGTCATTTTGAGCTCACTTAGCTTAATTTGTAGAAGGGAAAATGACATATTTCAATCGTCGGGCTCTGAAACACTATTTTAGTTTAAGACTTGGTGGTCATTTTTGATTCCTTCTAATTCTAGTGATTCTCTATATCACAGATAATCTAGTGGAGTAATTAATCATTTTATTTTGGGGTCCCATATCATTTTTATAGGCCCATTCTATGGCCACTTGGGTTGGTTTACATAGTAGTGCAACAAAGGACATTGACTGTGTGTCGACTCTCTAAGACTCATTGATGCTTCAAACTAATATAATGCTTGGAAGTGTGTGTGGAGAGTATAAATACATACTTAATTACTATTAATCAATACTGTTTATGAAAAATAAGAATTACATGATTTGACACTGTACATAGGTCTCTTTAGCGAGAAGAAGAGGCGAAGAATATGTTAGAAGTCGTAGAACTTGATGTTACTCTAAAAAGCCTTTAAAACTTGAATGTAATGAATTAAAATTTGTTTGTGCTATCTCTCACTCTCCTTGGTTATAGAAATGGTTTAGTTTATTTGAGTAAAATAAAAGGGCTGTTTTTCTCTCTAAAACTTGAAAAAGGTTGTTATATTCAAGTAAGTATGGAAAATGAATAATTTTCTATCTCTAACCCAAAATTGATTTGGGGGTTTTGCTAGCATGTTTTATGGGAGGGTTTCTCCCATGCCATAGTTTTTGATGACATGTGATTTTATGTTTTCCGGGTTGCAAGTGACACGATGTTACAAACATGGTTTATTTTAAGCAGCCTCTGGTAAAATGGAGGTGGAAAATCCCCAACAAATATATGTGGAACCACTTTTGCGTAAAGGAAAAATTTCCAATTTTTGAGAACAAATTTTTTGTGTACTATTATTTAAGTGAGTGTGAGTGTCACGAGGGAAAAAAATTCTATAGACGCAGGAAAACAAATATTGGCCATTGTTGATGCATAAGTGATGTGTACTAACAAGTCTTGTTGTCATGGGTCGATAAACTTTAATGACACATGATAGCAAGTCTTGCTACCGTGCATCAAAAAAGTTTATTGACGCATGACATCAACATTTGTTATCACGCATCAAAAATCTTCATTGATGCACAACGGTGAAACTTGTTGATGCGCGGCAACAAGTGTTAATGTCACGCGCCAACAAAATTTATTGACGCGTGACATCAAGACTTGTTATCGTATGACAAATAACACTTTCTATCACATGTCAATAAAGCTTGTTGATGTGTGATAACAAGTCTTGCTATCATACGTCAACAAACTTATTTGATGCATGAAAGCAGTCTTTTTGTTATGTGTCAACAAACTTTGTTGATGCGCGACAACAAGACTTGTTGTTATGCATCAGTAAAGTTTGTTGATGCATGACAACAAGACTTATTGTGGTGCGTCAACAAACTTCAGCGATGTGTGATAACAATTTCTCGTTATCGTGCACCCAAGGCTCGAGAAACCCTAATTTTGTCCTATAAATACCCTCCTACCCCTCATTTTCATGTTTACACTTCTCGGCTCCCGAATTTTCTCCATTCTCCTAGCACTTATAGCTACAGGAATCAAGCTCAGGTACAATCAAGCTACTCCAGTCAAGCACAAGTACAATCAAGATTCTCCAATCAATCTCAAGTATAATGGAAACTACAAGTGCAGCCCAAGCTCAAGACCAAGATCAAACGGAAAATCCAATCAACCCATAAGCCCTATCAAAGGGCAAGATACAATACAAGAACTTGTTGTGCCCCCACATTCAAACAATTTTTCAAAGGAATACAAAATACAAGGATTTGCTAGATGCATTTGATTTTTATGGGATCGTTAAGATGCCCTAGTTCGAGATTGATCATGACATTCTAAATTATCTTCTCTCCTCACACAATACAGAGGATGTTAATTTTACTGTTACTATAGAAGATGGTCGTATGTTTCGATTCAATGTTGATCTAGTTGATAACCATCATTTGACATGCGTTCCATACTAAAATTCCCCCATAGTAACAATGAAAGAAAACCTCATCGAAAATGATAAGAAGTACCTCAAATTTACTTTCAATTTCCATGTTGATTGTACATGAAATCGGTTTTCAATTTTCATTTTATATTTTCAGTTTTTATTTTGATACAATTCAAATTGATATTAATTCCAATGACTTTTTGCAGCTCACGTCAATAAATCAAGATAAGGTGTGGATATGCAAGGAATTGCACACCACTTTCTTGTTGCCATGATTTCTTTCTTTCAAGCTAGAATTGTTTTATAGGGTTGGCAAACGGATATACCAAACTGGGCTATTGCATACATTCTTGCAACTATCGGAAGCTAAAATTTGATTTGTGCACCTTTTTATCAATAAAATAAAAACTGACATTACAAATGCATCGCTTTTGGAAAAACCAGTTATTCACTCCACAAACTATCTCCTTGGCCTTTATTATGAGGATCTTTTTAATTTAAAAGACAAACCAATTTCTACTTGCACAAACGAGACAATGAAGCATTTGTCAATTCCATTTCAAGAACAACAGGTATATAGTTTATATTTCAACATTAGTATGATTATTGTCTTGATTATGTAATTTTGATTGAATCTTTATGCAACACTAACATTATGTTCTTCGGAATCTTATTAAATATTGACCATTTACAAAGCATATTTTAGGAGGCCCTTCTGCAAAAAAAAGCGGCATCAAGAGGAATAGGCCAACAACATGCTAAGGCGTCGCCATGATTCACAATCTACAATGGAAGTTCACTCATCTTTGAAGCGCCAATTTTTGCATTAGTTAAAATCAAAGACTTAATACCTAACATTTACTATTTAAAAATTACCATTTTCTACTTACCATTTACCATATTGAATTTACATATAATCGACTATTGCAGCACTTGCAAGGACTTTTTTGACAATATGCGTGCTTCTCAAATCTGTTTTTGCCAACTCACTCAGTTCAATCACATGCAATTGTCTCTTCTTAACAACTTGCTCAGCAATCCAAGTCACACAAATCTCAAACACAACCAATTACTACTCCAACACCAATACCTCAAGTACCGCAATAGGTTACCCCTCAACAACAAGGTATGATTTTATTACTTTAGTACATGTTTTGAATAGTTTTTCATATAATTTCATAGTTTTTGCATAGTTTAACAATTTTTCATATGATTTAGTAATGATTTTGTTGATTTTTCTTAGACTTTTCGGTAAATTGTAGTCCTTAGATGTCTATACATATAGTTTCACCGCCACCTCCTCCACCATTATGATTCAAAATGCCAACCAGAGGTTCAATAAAAATAACATTGGTAAATGCATGATAATTCCTCTAGCCCCTAGCGGGACATTGAACATTGTGTCCTCATTTCAAATTCCAACCCTCTCTCTCGGTGGCTTACCCAATGTAACATGCGTATTAGTTCTAAATTATATAACTTTAGATGAATATTACTTGGGCATTGATATCAATGACCCAACATGATTTTTTAATAGACATGAGATGATTCAAGGCTAGCAGGTATACTTCTATTTCAACTTTATTTACATTTCACTTTCAATTTCAATATTTGAATATTGATTTATTTTATCACAAATAGGATCAGGCCACCTAAAGGAAAAAAGAGGTAGCAATTGATGATCAACCCAAAAGCCCCCATACCTCTCCAATGACATCATCTTCTTCAAATATAGATGGTGAAAAATTGCTACCATTTCCTTTAGAGAACTTGATTGGTTATGATTGTCAATCCCATGTCCAAGAGTTTATTGTACCTCATATCAGTCAGCTCATAGAATGGGAGAGAAGGGAAAAAGTACTAATCAATGAGATAATAAATCATTTTGAATATTATTGGAAAAGGGACAATTTATACGTAAGGTACACAATCAACTGCGAAAGATGGATGCCTTACTTAACCAAGCAAGAAGTGGGACTGTCACATATAACAACAATTATAAAGATGATATTTTAGATAAAGCATTAAACAAATTAGAAAATGTTAGTTTTGAAGCCCAGGAATATTTTAACAAATGGTCTAAGGACAAGGATTTGGTGGTAATTACAAATGCCAAGAGAGATAGAGCGGTCGTAAGTATTATCACTTTGAAACAATTTTTTTGTTAATTTGAAATTTTCTTATTTTAGTAATATGTTTAATTGAGCTCACTTTTTTATGTAGTTAAAATATGAAAACTTGAAGAATCAAGAAAAGATGTTCCAAGTTCACTTAGAAACCGTGAAGAATAATTTATCTGTGAAAATAATGTGAAAGAAGATACTTTTTAGTTAACAAACAAAACAATACACTAAAGTGGATAATTAAAGAGAATGGCTTTGAGTCTGAAATTTTATTCAAAACTAAGGCAGTTGCAGATCCTAGTTTGCTATCCCATGGAGATGTGACAAAGGAAGAACAAAGAATTGTAAAGAATCGAATTTTTTTTGCAGAAGATCTAATTAGTTAGGATTACTCAAGACATTGATGAAAGGGGTACAAAATATGCCAGTTTGTTTGGGGACGAATTTCCTGATTGAGGGTTGAAAAATTAAAGCTATAAATTTGAAAATTTTAAATACTTTATATATTGAAGTATGAAACCTGAATGTGATGGCATTTGAAAATTTGAAATACTTTATAATCTACATTTTAATATCTTATTATATATAGAATTTTTAGATTGTATATGGTATTTATATTTGATTTGAATGTGATGGAATTATGATCTTTGGTTAATTATTTGTTTTAAGAAAATTTGGAATGTGGTATGACAAGGAGACATCTTAATACTAATAGAGTTAAATCTTCTTCTCTCTACTTGTAAAATTCAAACTCTGTATCAGGTTTCTTCACATTTAAACCTTCTCAAAATCTTATCTCTACTTTTAATGATGATTGCATTAGATGTGGATGATGACATTAGAATAAATATGGATTATGATGAATTATATGTGGACGTAGATTTAGCTTCAAGCATGATCATGGAATATGGATGATGATAATGGATAATTGTTTTAAGAAAATTTGGAATGTGGTACGAAAAAGACATTTAAACCTTCTCAAAATATTCTTCTCTCTACTTGTAATGATATGATGACATTAGAATGGATATAGATGATGATGAATGATGATAATAGATAATTGTTTTAAGAAAAATTGGAATGTGTTAGGATAGAGACATCTTCTCTATACTTGTAAAATTTGAACTCTGTATCAGGTTTCTGCACATTTAAAACTTCTCAAAATATTCTTCTCTCTACTTGTAATGAATCAATGATATGATGACATTAGATGTGGATGATGACATTAAAATAGATATGGATGATGATGAATTGTGTGGACGTAGATTTAGCTTCAAGCACGATCATGGATGATGATAATGGATAATTATTTTAAGAAAATTGGAGTGTATTAGGAGTCAGGACAGAGACATCTTCTCTCTACTTGTAAAATTCAAACTCTGTATCAGGTTTCTGCACATTTAAACCTTCTCAAAATCTTCTTCTCTCTACTTGTAATGAATCAATGATATGATGACATTAGATGTGGATGATGACATTAAAATAGATATGGATTATGATGTGTGTGGACATAGAAATGGCTTCCAACATGATCATGGATGATGATAATGGATAATTGTTTTAAGAAAATTTGGAATGTGTTATGATAGAAACATCTTAATATGGAAAAATCTTCCTCTCTCTACTTGTAAAATTTGAATGTGTGATTTTATCCCACAAAGTTTAAACACTTTATCAAAGCATTTTGTAAATACAAAAATAAATTAAACATAATTGTAAAAACTCAAGCAATGTCATATGATAGGGTTTAAGTTACCTCTTGTATTTTAGATGGTTGTGACAAAGCATATGGAAGGAAAATGAGAAATCATCCTTCGTAGCATGCTAGAAGATCTTCGATTCAAGAAAACTCAACACAAAAAATGGATTAGTATATAGATGGGTGAGTTGCATGACATTGTCAGTTGTGAGAAGTGAGAGATTCCTTGGATGGATGTTATTTTCAAGAAAAATATATGAAATAATGATTAAGTGTATTAAGGAAGAAAAAGAAATATTAAATAAAATGAAAATGATAACTTTGTATATGTCCGGGACAAGTAGAAGTCTGGAAATCTTGAAGAATATAACAACATAAGAATATACTGGATCTCAACTCGAAGGATTTACAAATTAGTATTCAAAAATGCATGTAAAAAATAAATTTTTAAAAAGAAATTGGTATTCGAAAAATCCAAAATAGTAATTATATAAAAAAATTATAAATAAATGAACATCTTTAATGATAACAAGAGCTGAAACAAAATATGATAAAAAACCTCCTCATTCAATATTTGCATCTCTGAGTTAATATGAAATTGAATAAATAACCACGAGTAAAATGTAAGGTGACAAATAATAAAAATAAGGTCGGGAGATACCTATTTAAAGCTAAAACAATCCATTATCAATGGCTTCTTAAAATTTGATGTCCTCTTCTATAGAGTGTGACAATGCACTAATTCTAGTCTCATTGTTGGGAATAGTTGTACTTGTAGTTGTATTATTTACACCTCTTTTTTTAGAAAGGGAATTCCAATGCACAATTTCTCTATCGAAAGGAAAGGATTCCATGGAGTAGTAAGAAAGATAATGTCTCATGCAACTTTCTAGATTTTTATCCAACATGTTTCTCATTTTTGATTTTATAAATGATAAAGCACTAAAAACCCTTTCATCCTCCACAGACCCCAAAATCATTGTTTGGCATAACTCATATAATCTGAAATATTCACTGATGTCTTCTTGTAAGACAATACTTTGATAGATTCCTTTCTAGAGCCTTGTAATAGCACCACTCTCAGAAGGTTCGTCTAAATTTTTATATTGGTTCCTCATATTTGTTGCAATTTTTTAAATTGAGACTTTAATAAATCAATATTCAAGTATACCTTCGATTTCCGTACCCTTGACCTCTAAAGTCTTTGTGAAATGTTCCATTATTGTACCCATGGATTTATGGAAATGCTTTCTTACAAAGTTTGCACAAGCACCTTCAGTATTCCAAAAATTAGGATTCATCACACCCATTGCTTCAAGAATTTTATCTTTGGAGAAATGGTCTCTAATTTCGATGATAAGGATTATGAATTTTTGTAAGCTTTATTCTTGTTTCAAGTATATGAGAATCAAAGAGATTACATGTCACGAGCACATCTTCTCTTTTAAATCTTGTAATATCTTGACGTTTTACAAAATATGCGGTGGTATGTACCTGCCATTAACATTGATACGGAGGTGATCATGGATATTAAATCTCAAATAGTTACTAGGATTCTTAAGATCTAATAAAGCTTTCCAATTCTTGAAAATAGGTGTATCAAAACTATCTTGGGAACAATACAAGCTATCAAGAATTTGACATACCATTTTCTCATCGTATAAAATCCAAAATATATATTAATCTCCCTATGTATGATTCATCAAGTGTATTGATCTCCTATGACGGTGGAAGAATAACAAAAATTGTAAGCAATGTCTCCAAATTAGTGAAACGGAACAAAAATTCCCTCACCCTATCAACTTCATGATGATATTTTTGCATGAAACCAACCAACAAAGGAGACTCCTCACGAAATATTCGTGCAAGTTCATACAAAGAAATCCATCTCATCTCAACATCCTTCACAAGTTTTTTTCCATCTGTAATTCCAATTGTGAATTTATGGAACTCAAGAAATCAATTTGGGCTGCTTTCCATATAGGCATGAAGTTCTCTTATAAGGTCTTCTAATTTAGCAACATTTTCGTAGTTGCTTACCATTTTATATGCTAAATTCATTTTGTGAGCCATACAGTGAATTGTTAGCATATAAGGGGCCACTGTTGTTTACAATCTAACACACATCCTTGTTCGGTGACCCTACATGACTGATGCACCATTTTCTCCAACACATAACAAATTCGTAGCAATTTCATAATTAGTCATTCCAGTAATATCTTTCAAATGAGAAATAACTACTTTATGTAGGTTTTTGGTATTACAGTTTCACACCATTTTCATAACACCTAGTAGATGAGGTGTCTATATATGATTTTCTAAAGTATAGATGTGGATACATCTTGATGCGGTGTTGTCTACTATTATCACTTCAAAAATTGAAGAGAGATAAACTTTGTTTTTACATTCTCTTTCAAATCTTCCTTCTCTATCATTGAAAGGCATTTTTCCATTTCCCATGCACTACTGTCAGACCAATGAGACCGAGGAACGTTGTGCATTCCATTATATTGATACAAAACTTTGAAATCAAGGAAATCTAAAATCATTCTTCCTTTCTTTAGTATGTGAAATAAAGTAGAGAACTGTATGAGTTTTGCATGCAGATTTGATTGATTCATCTTACCAATTTGCAATGTGATTGTTCCTCCCTTTTCCACGAGATGTCTACGTTTTTTCTACTCTGCTTCATACTCTACTATGTATTTAACATGCATGCATTTTTTTAGTTTTCCACCTATGTGTTTTGATTTTCTAGCCATCCTCCCCCATTACAGTCAAATATTGTTTTCCACGGTGTTTTTCTATAGTGTCAGATTCGATTGCATTTTTTTGCTTTCTCAATTTCCACGTACATATTGTACATGTACATTCAGATGTGATATCTTCTGAATTAGATGGTTGTATAGGTTTGATAAATGGAAATTTGGCAAAGCAATTAAACTTGTATGTCCTCCCAATTGTCCACATATTCTTGTTCATTTTTAATGTTTTACTTTTTTGAGTATAATTTTTAGCATTATCACAATCACTGGTTTCCTCTTTCATGAACGAGAATTTGAATATGATTTTTGTGTTCCATTTTTCTAAGTATCTATAAGTGTGATATCTTGATGCACTTCTGGTTACACCCCAACATGAAGAATATCTTCAGGAACTTACATCTTGTTGTCGCTCTCCAAATTCCCCTCTTTTAAAGTCAAGTTTCAAAAATTTTGAGTTAATACCTTGAGTATTGGATCGCTTCAAGCTTGGTATTATTTGTAGTTTTCCATTCCATGGAGAAAAATTTGAAAGTCGGGTGTAACGGTGGAGTTTTTCCCCTTCTTTTTATTTTTATCTTTTCCCACGATCGATAATGACAGCGTATCTTCCCCATTAATTTTTGCCCCAAAATCCATGGGTAGTATGTGGACATCTATGATTGGATGTAGTTTGGACGTGTTTCAAGAAATAGTGGAAGCCTCCATGCATCCAAATGACACAACTCTAAGGGCAAGGCCCAAGGGACAATCCTCAAATAAGCGCAGGCTTTCCACATGTCCCGGTCCAAAAAGGGATAGATCCGGTTATTTAAATTGAATAAGTATGAGTGGGTCGGTGGAAGCCTCCACGTGCCTCAATGACATGATTTCAAAAGTGAAACCAAAAGGCTAGTTTTCAAATGAGTGCCAACTCTCCACATGTCTAGGGGTCAACATAAGTCAAGAAAGAAATAGGCCCGAATTGGCTAAGTATAAAAAAATCAGCGGAGCTCTCCACGTGTCATCCTGATGCAACTTCAAAAGAAAAAAATGGAAAAGGCGTTTGCAGGCCCATTTCAGTTAAGTCTCTCTAACGTGGGCCATGATTGAATTTAAAGTTTGTAAAGGTAGGGTGGATGGCTAGGATTTGATGCGTCTGGTTTTTCCGCCATGCATGGAAATGGTCGGGGTGTTTGAGAGGTTCAGGCAACTATTTCTTGAAGGAGTTTCATCATTTTTCTATAACCGATTGTAACTGTTCTTGAAAACTATTTATTGACTTTTCCACACCATTGTTTTGGGGGACCTTGAGACTCTATAAAACTAATAGATTCAAAGTAATCAATACAAAATTTTTCCTCTCTCTTCTTCTACTCTTCTTCTTTCCATGTCTGAAATTTGGGAATCATTCATTTTTTATGATAGGGAACTTTGTGTCCTTGTTTATATAATTTATGGAACTTTACGTCTACAGAATTATATTGGTTATGAAAGTAAGTGATTCTATTCTGCAACTCTTTGGTTCAATACGTATAAGGTGATACTTTGCCATCTATTTTTCCTAAAAGTATTGTTATGTTCTTCCTCCCTCATCTCCTTAACTCTTTTATCCTTTCATATTGATGATCTTTGAGCATTAAACATTTCAAAGTATCAGGACTCCACACTTTGAAAGTTGTACATTTGTATATAAGTTTTTTCACTTTCTTTCAATAAGGGAACCTCTCCCATTAAAGAGGAGGGAATTTCTGTCCCCTGACTATGGTTGTTAAAATGCAATTTTAAAACCCAAAATTTTTAGCGAATCCACTTGGTGATTCGTTAAACAAATTTCCTTTTAAAAAGAACAAGTAATTTGATCATTTCTTTTATCAAAGGCGACTCTAAGATACACTTGTGGTAGAAGGGCTCTTAGAATTGAAGATCCCAAATTTCAACTCCTAGATCAACAAGGTTTTGAACTTCCTCAAACCAGAAGAAATAGAAGAGATCATTCTATAAACACCCCTCTTGTTTAAGACAGAGCTTCTGGTAGTAGCATTCCTCAAGCACAACTTAGCCCTAATCTTTGTGCCCTAATTCTTGTTGGTGTCTTAATTCCACTTCAAGCAATATTTCCAAGGATGGAAAAACTTTACCTTGGGGACAAAGAGTTAGGCCTCTAGATCTTCCTCAACCATTGCATGAGTTACCTAGGGTTGACAAGAAGAATTTTCCCAAATTTAGAGGTGATGGAAAAGTGCACCCTAATGAACACATTATAGCCTTCATTGTTACATGTGGGGTCCTTGGAGTTGAGCATGAGGATGTATTTGTTAGGATGTTTGTGGAGACCTTGTAAGAAAATGTTGCAGATTGGTTTTACCATCTTCCTGCTAGGACCATCACCGATTGGACTACTATGAAGACTGCATTTGAGCTAGCATTTCAAACCTGCTAAAGATGTGCATTCTTTGCTAGCTCAGATTTCTCAAATCAAGAAGGAGCCACATGAGCCTATGAGAGAATTTGTAGTTAGGTTCAACAAGTTGATTAACAATATTCCATAAAATACTAGGGCTATTGATTAGATTCAGAAGTGTTTCTTCTTGAATGCTCAATTGTCGGAAGTAAGCTATGCTCGAGGAGAGAAAATCTTGCAACTTTGGATGTTGATCAGATATTGGATGTCAGTGTGGAAGATGACTTGATCATGTATGGTAAGCTGAAAAGGGAGCCTTTCAAATCCAAAGCATCTTCTTCTTCCTCTTCTCCTGGAGGTAATGCAAATTAGTTAGTGCAAAAGTTGGCTAATGACCTCATTGCCATCAAGAAACAATTGGCTCAACATGCTCCATATCAAGATGTTCCAAGGAAGAACTTTCAGCCTAGGAACCACTTGCCCTCTTCTTAAACCAGGTTGGTCATTGAAGGTCCACCCCTTATGGTGCCTGTTCAATGCTACTTGTGAAGTTCTTGAGCCTAATGAGGAAGAGAATGGGCTCTATGATGAATAAGAAGAGGAAGCTGATGAAGAACTGGAGGATCCTGGTGGTTCTCAAGTTCATTTCCTCACCACTGAAGGTGTGGATGATGAAGACTACTATGATAAAGTTGATCGATCAAAAGCTCCTCCTACTCCTAGTAGTGATTCCCCATCCACATTTGGATCTTTTGACATTATAGACCATCTTAAAAAGACCAAGATTTAGATTTTGAGGCAAATTTATATCAACCCCATCCTAAATCCTTTGCCAAAATGGTTAACTTTGTAAATTCTAAATCTAAAACCCCATCCCATTCTTCTATAGGCCTTTTCCCCACTCCTTCTCCACCTTAACCCATCCTTGTGGTTGTAGTCACTTCACCGATGAGAAGATCAATCCCTTTTATGTGATTCGCCTCATAGTGGCCACAAGCTTAGAAATTGTTTCATTGATTACGGTACATCCGATAATGCAATGACTACAAAAGTGGCTCATGCTTTGGGTCTAACCCTAACTCACACTTATGGCTCTTGCTATTCCATGGAAAGTAGAGAAGTTCCTTTGGTTTGGAGAATCAAGGATGCACAAGTAGCTTTTGCTAATTTACCAGAGAAGAAGGTCTTGGCTACCATCTTGGTTGTTGATATCCCTCCTTCCTATGGCATGTTGCTAAGTAGGAAATTTTACAAAGATGTTGGAGGTGAGATCCAAATGGATTGGTCACATGCCTTGATCCTTGTCAATGGGAAGATGAAGAAGTTTTTTGAGAAACAAGCAAAGTATATTGTGAAAAAGACAAATTATCCTAAAGCACAAATATTATATGAAGACATTGGGCATGGGAACTACATGATCATGTCATAAGAGGAGACAAGTCTGTCAAAGGGAGTGTTGCTTGATCCTAATGGTGTGTGGACTTTGGAGTTTGATGGAAGTTACTCTTGATTGGTTTTAGAGCCGGTGTAGTGCTCATTTCTCTTGGGGTAAGGTTCATCCTTTCTCCTTAAAATTCTAGTTTTAAAATACCAACAATATTGTTGAGTATGAGGCCCTCATCCTTGGGTTGAGCGTGGCAAAGGAAATGGGAGTAAAGAACCTTCTTTCTCGTGGAGATGCAAAGATAATTGTAAAACAAGTTAGAGACCTTTATCAGGTAAAGAACAAAAGGTTGAAGCACTATAGGAATCTGGTCTAGGATTCCATTGAATTCCTTGATGCTTTTTTCATTGAATTCCTTGTTGATTCCTCATCTTGATTTCCCTCAAGATAAATTCACCATTGAGATAATCCATAGACCCAGTGTGCATGCCAATGCAAATAATTGGCAAGTTTTCAATGATGACCAACATTTTCTTTCTTTCTTGGATCTCGAGAGACAATTTTGATCGGGTGTACTTTGAAGGAAGTGAAAATTTTCCTAGAGAGTGTATGTCATCTGTTAAAGAGGGTATCAAAGAAGAGATGGATCAAGATGGATGCATCAAACTGAAAGGCAAAAAAATTCCTAAAGGGCTGGTGAATTTGGAGGATATTTTTGATAAACATGATAGGTATATGAAGTTTAAAGTTTCCCAACAAGCCTGACAATCTGCTAAGACTAAGAAAGTGAATATTGGGAGTCTTGATGATCCCAAAATGGTCAACATTGGAAAATACTGCACTCAAGAAGAGAAAAATAAGGTGGTGAATCTTTTGAATAGGTATGTTGGTGTTCTATGTTACTCTTATGATGATCTTAAGGATTTTCAGCCTAAAGAAATGCAATATTTCATTCCTCTTAAGCCTAGGATCAAACCCTTCAAATAGAAGAAAAGGCAATATAATCCAAAGATAGCTAATACAATTTTCCAAGAAATATAAAATATTTTGAAGGCTAAGATCATCTTCCCCATCCACCATTCAACGTGGATTGCTAATATAGTGCATGTCAGGAAGAATAATGGTGAGATCCAGATCTGTGTGGACTTCAGAAATCTAAATCAGGGTTCTTTGAAGGACAACTACCCTCTCCCCATGATGGACCAAGTATTGTAAGCTATCATATGCTCGGAGATGTTATCTATGTTAGGTGGATTCTCATGGTAGAATCAAGTAGAGGTGAATATTATAGATCAACATAAGATTTACTTTAGTAATCCTTAGGTTACCTTTGCATACAAGAGGATGCCATTTGGTCTCATCAATGTTGGTGCTAATTTCCAAAGGGCCATGTACTTGGCTTCGGAAGTTTGAGAGGGAAATACATTGTTGTGTATTTGGAAGACTTGACAATTTTTTCTAAAGAAAGAAAATATCACTTCCAACACCTTGAAACAGTATTACAGAAGTGTAGAGAGCATGGAATTTCTTTAAACCCTAAGAAGTCTATGTTTTGTGTCATATAAGGAAAGTTTTGGGACACATTATTTCAAAGGAAGGGATCAAGATTGATCTAGAGAGAGTTTAGGCCATCTAGAAAATTCCTCTTCCATCAAGTAAGAAAGGTGTCCATTATTTCTTTGGTAAGATCAATTTCCTAAGAAGATTTATCCCTGATTTTGAAGAACTTAATATGAGCATTTCTCACATGATGCAAGGGAAGAAAACTTTTGGTTGGTCCTCTAAAGGAAGAAATCATTTGAGTACATTAAACAAGTGCTATTGTAAAGACTCCAATCTTGGCATGCCCTGACTTTAGCAAATACTTCATCATCTATTGTTATGCCACTGAAAATACCCTAGTTGCTATGTTAACACAGAAGAATGCTGAAGATCATGAACTCCCAATTGCATTCATGAGTTATGTCTTGAAAAATCATGAGTTGAAGTACATCATGATGGAGAAACATGCTTTTTTAGTTGTCAAATTTGTCAAGTAGTTTAGGTTTTACATCCTTAATTCTCATTTTGTGGTGTTGGCACGATATAATAATCAAATACATTCTTACTCAGCAAGAATTTGGAACCAAGAGAGCTAATTGGGTAGCAAGGTGCAAGAGTATGAAATTGACATCAGGCCAACAAATATGGTTTGGGGTTAGGGCCTATGTGAACTCATTGCTGAGGGAGCTGCCAAGGAGTTGTCCAAAGATGGAGTTGATGTCCCTGTTGTTATGTTCCTTAGCTCAACAGATGTATGGTATGCTGACATTGCTCACTTTCTGACCTATGGAGAATGTCCATATCACTTGAGTGCCAAAGAGAAGAGATCCATCAAAATGAGGTCTACACAATATTTTTATGGGAGAATTCTTTGTTCAAATGAAGCATAGATGGAAGGTTTTAAAGTGTGTAGACAAGGAGAAATAAAAGAAGTTGTTCTCTACTTTTCATGACTAGGCTTGTAGAGGTCATTTCTCCTCTACTATAAAAAATCATAAAATACTTTATGCTAGTTATTATTGGCCCACTCTATTCAGAGATGCATAAAAATGGGTTGGTAAATGTGAAGTGTGTAAAATGTTTGTTGGAAGACCTAAGTTGGTTTTTTTCCTCTCAAGCTTGTAGTGATTGAAGAGCCATTTCAACAATGGGGTTTAGAATTCATTGGATCACTCAATCCATCTTCCAGTGCTTTGGGCATACCCATGTGTTGACTACCATAGATTACTTCACCGAGTGGGTGGAAGCCATCGATCAAGAGAACTACTACGAGGTAGTTTGTAACTTAACTAAGGAGAACATATTGATCAGGTTTGGGACCCCAAACAAAATTGTGACCGACAATGCTTCCAAATTTTCTTCTTTTGAGATGATGGACTTATACTATGGGTATGGGATCTCCCTTGCTCATTCTTTAGATTACTACCCCCAAGGTAATGGACAGGCAGAATCAACAAATACGAACTTGGTGAACATAGTTAGAAAGCTTGTAAATGATTCTTAGAGGAATTTGTACAAGAAGCTATATGATTGGTTTGGGCTGATAGAGTTACACCTAAGAGAGAAATTGGAATGTCTCCTTTCCAAGTGGTGTATGGTGTGGAAGCTCGGTTTCCGAGTCATGGTGTAATTTCCGGCCTTGCATCTAATGAAAAACATTGAAGATTAAGGTTTGGTAGCTCTTTGGACAAGAGAATCATGTACCTTCAAAAGATTGATGAGGACAGATTGCAAGTGAGTGGTCGATAGGATAACAATTCATCAGTTGAAAGTGCGGGAATTGTTTGACAAGAAATCCAAACCCATAGTTTCCAAGTAGGAGACTGTTTCTACTTTAGCACAAAAGACATGAGCCATGAGGAAGCCATGGTAAGTTTGATTCTCTTTGTCTTGGTCCTTTTAGAATCAGAAATTTTATTGGAGAGAACTCTTTTTATCTGGATTACATGGATGGATCTCCTCCCCACTTCCTTATAGTGGGTAGTACCTGAATTTGTTCAAGTCCTAGGTGACTAGGTGGTCCTTACTGTATATTTTGTACAATGTTTTGGTTTCTATATGTTTTGGTCGTTCCTTTGTGTTTTTTTTTTGTTCTTCATTTTTGGTTTGTTTCTTTTTTGTGTGTTTTGTCTTCTATGTTGGTTTTCCTTTGACTCTATTTTCCCAATGAATAAGGCATTGGTATTATTTCCCTAAGTTTTTATGTGGTTCTTGATCTTACCTCATTCCTCTTTCAAGTCATCCCCAGAAATACCCAACTGTTGTCACTCTCCAAATTCTACTCTTTTGAAGTCAAGCTTTAAAATTTTTTAGTTGATTCCTTGGAGTATTGGATCACATCGAGCCTGGTATTGTTTGTAGTTTTCCATTCCATGGAGAACAATTTGAAATTCAGGGGTAACGGTGGAGTTTTTCCCCTTCTTTTTATTTTTATTTTTTCTACGCAATCGGGAGCGATAGGCATATCTTCCTGTTAAATTTTTCCCCAACATCCATGGGTAGTATGTGAACATATCTGATTGGATGCGGTTTGGTCATGTTTCAAGCAATAGTGGAAGCCTCCACATGTCCAAATTGTGCAACTCAAGAGTAGGGCCTAGGGACGAGTCCTCAAATAAGAAAATGCTTTCCACATGTCCCGAGGTCTAAAAAGGGACAGGCTGGTTATTTAAATTGACCAAGTGTGAGCGGGTCAGTCAAGCCTCCATGTTCATCAACGACATGATTTCAAAAGTGAAACCAAAAGGATGGTTTTCAAATGAAAGCCAACTCTACACGTATCACAGGGTCAACATGGGTCAAGTAGGAAATAGGCCCAAATCGGCTAAGTATAAAAAACCTGGCGGATCTCTCCACGTGTCAGCCTAGCATAACTTCAAAATAAAAAAATGCAAAAGGCATCTACAAGCCCATTTTAGTTAAGTCTCTCTCACGTGGATGGATCGAATTTAAAGTTTGTAAAGGAAGGGTGGACGGTTGGGATTTGATGTGTCTAGTTTTCTTTACCGGGCATGGAAACAATTGAGGCATTTGAGAGGTTCATAAAACTGTTTCTTGAAGGAGTTTCATCATTTTTATGTAATTGATTGTAACCATTCTTGAAAACTATTTATTGAATTTTCCACACCATTGTTATGGGGGACCCTGAGACTCTGTAAAACTAATAGATTCGAAGTAATCAATACAAAAGTGTTTCCTCTCTCTTCTTCTGCTCTTCTTATTTCCATCTTTGATATTTGGGAATCATTCATTTTTATGATAGGGAAATTTGTGTCCTTGTTTATACAATTTCGGAACTTTGCGTCTGCTGAATTATATTGGTTATAAAAATAAGTGATTCTATTCTACAACTCTTTGGTTTAATACGTATAAGGTAATAGTTTGTCATCTATTTTTCCTGAAATTCTTGTTATGTTCTTCCTCCCTCATCTCCTTAACTCTTCTATCCTTTCATATTGATGATCTTTGAGCATTAAACTTTTCAAAGTATCGAGTACTCTATACTTTGAAATTTGTACCTTTGTATATAAGTTTTTGCTTACTTTCAATAAGGGAACCTCTCCCATTAAAGATGAGGACTTTCTATCCCATGACTATGGTTGTTAAAATTCAATTTTAAAACCCAACACATCTCAACAGGTATATCTTCAAGATCTAACATGGTATCATCATAGGTGTCATTTGGTTGATACTGTGTAGGATGCATGTCCACCTCAATATTACCTTCCACACACTCTGTAATCTAATTCATTCCACTGGCAACTATATGGGTGTTAGTGGTTGTGGTATATGTAGTAGCAATTTTTTTTAAATACTTCAAGAGGGACTTCTGAGATTTCTTAGTTAATTTTTGGGTCTTCTCATTCTGAGCACTAACACCTTCCATTATTCTGAATGGCTAAGTTAACACTCAATCATGTGTCAGTAGATCTAAGTCGGACATCAACAAAAACATATTTTTGCTTCAATAGTAACTCTGTCATGCATCAACAAATAAGGATTATGTCATGCGTCAAAAAGATAACTTTCATGTGTCAACAATAGCTGGGATGGAAGTCAGTTGAGACTTGAGTCTCCTTGTTGGGTGTCAAATGAGTCGTATGGCGAGAAAATGTAATAAGTCACGCATCAATAAATATCGTTGTCACGTGTCAAAGAAAACTCTTTTGTGCATCAACAAAAGTACAATGTTAGTTATGCATCGACAAGATTAGTGTTGGGCATAAAAATTAAACCCTTGTCATGCGTCAACAATATCTCCTTGTCATCCATCCATAGAAAAACTTGTCATGCGTCACAAAGAAATGTAAAAGTCATGTGTCAACAAATATATTTTTGAGCATCGAGATAAAATATTTGTCATGTGTCAACAACTTGATAAAATTATGCGTCAAAAAGATCTATGTCGGGTGTCAACCCCTAAACACTTTTCACATGTCAAGTAATATCCTCTTATTGCCCGCCCACATAAAATATTTGTCACACATCAGAAAATATTACTAGTCGCGTGTCAACAAATAACATGTGTTGCACAGAATGCAAACTACTAAACAATAAAAAAATTTGCAATTTTCTCTGGTGCTTAGAGTATGCAAGTTCATGGTATTGGTAAGGTATTGGTGGTAGTATACTACCTAGTGAATCACCTAGGTTTTTATAGGAGATATTTTCAAATGTAGGAAAAGCTGACCCCTAAAAAAATATATTGTAAATTTTAGGTAAACAAGACACTGACCTGCTCCGAAAAATCTGCCTTTTCAAATTTTCCTAAAATGAAATTTTCACCATATTACGAATATTCGCCACTAAAATCATCCTGGTTATGAAATAATAAATAAGATGTATATGCATATGGTTTCTATAGTCACAAAATCACGCACTTACTATTATATTTATATCGCCATTTATATTTTATTTTATATATGGATCTCACCTAAGAAAAGTATTCAATGATGACCTATCCCCTAGTCCTTTCATCACTTAGTTGGTTGTTGTCGTCATTTTTCTTGCACAATCATAATTTTTTTTCACAATTCTAGTCATCTCTCGAGAGAGTATCGGATGTCATTATTTGGTTATTTTTCGTCTTTAGTATTTTACTAGGGTTCCTAGGATAGAATTGGGGCACCCATGGGCACCTCGGTCGTTATTTTTAGGCACCTTGGTCCTAGTAGCACTTGTGTCTAATTTAGAGTTTCAAGGTTGGTCTTTGTAATTTTCCCTCTCATTCCCCTAGGTAATAGTCGGCATGTCGGGTCATTAGTGTCAAAATTTGAGGAAGAGATCCCTATATAAACATAATATACCTACTATATTATGGGTGAAATATATACTATCAAGGGCTAGCTATCTACTAAGGTAAGGGACTGCATTTGGGCATCATTGCATCACACACACTTTACTAGGAAGGGTTGTATTCATTCTATTCCATCCACCATTTGAATGTTACATCTAGCTATTTCCCCTATTTCTATGTCATTGGCGCTAGGGAACACTAGGCACACAATTACACACACAAGAAAACAGAACTACATTAGGTCTGGAATGTAGGGCAATGCTTAGTTATAAGTCCACCATTGTGGCAGATAAGGTAAGTCTGCATCTTTATTGTTTTAGGGATTTGATGCTTTGTATAGGGCTTTACAAGTAGATATTCATTACGGAGTTTATAAAGACATAAATATTTTTTTTGCAATAACCACATGACAAGGATTGAGACATTGCAAATATATAGTGACACTTAGGATTTAGGTCGTGAGCTATTCTATAGACCAGAGTACCCATACTACAGACTAGGGCACCCACAGGTGCCCTAATCCTCTCCTAGGTGACCCAGTTAAATCAAATATTCATCTATTGTAATTTTATAGGTTATACCTGTTTCACCTGATTCTTAAATGTTTCTTTGAAATATTGAAAAAACAGATAGGTTAATGGGCATAAGAGGAATACCTATTGGAATTTTGGTTGTTGGGTTGTTACACGAGTATGAGTTCTAAATCCACAACTGACCGTGAGAGCTTCCTTTGGCTAGGAGGAACTACCTGAAATGGAACACAAGACCACCAAATAAAAGTTAAACAATATACAAAGTGAACTACCTAGCGTGTGCTAGATCCGAGAAGTGTGATACTTTTGAGATGTTTTTCAGTCAATTGTTTAAAAAAAATTAATGTGGGTAATGAAGTAAATCCTATTGTAATTGAAATTATTTAGGTATCTCATTAAAAACACAATAAGAAAGATCTAATCTAACAAGCTAGGTTAAAATAAGATCCGAAGGTCAAATGACTAGTTCAGGTCTCTCTGCAGTGTCAGCGGCGGAGGTATTAGGAAGATCATAGCTAAACAAAGGTAATGTGGGAATAGGTGGATAGGTCACTATTTTGGACTCTATTGGTCAATACCGATACCAATGCCGATTAAGGGTGACCAGCGCCGGTTGGGGATAAGCGGTGCCGATTCTTGTGGAAAACTGAGAATGCCACAAAATGAGCTTTGGGGTCTCCCTTGTGATTGTACAAAGGACTTTGTTGGTTGGAACAAGGTATTAGGTTGTTTGGATGGGGTTTGAAGGGGTTTGTGGGGTTTTAATGGGTATGTGGAGGGGTGAGTATTAAAGGAGGTTAATGGGTGGCTACAGAGAACAAAGGATGACAATACAATGATAAAATGAATGAACCAGAGGAGTAAACTATTCTACTTACTTGAAATTTTGTTCTGGGTGTTTGTGAGTGATAAATGAAGGTGTCGGTAAGAGGTTGAAAGTTGTTGAAGATCACCAAATGTTGGAAATATCTGCATGGGCTGCATGTGCATTCTCTTTTCTTGGGTTGGATCGAATCTGTGTTGAGGTGAGTCTTTGGATGATTCTTTGGGTGATTGTTGGATGTATGTGCAAGAAAAAATGCTTGATCTCCTTCCTTGCATGTGTGTTCTTATGGAAACTTGCTCTAAAAAGATATCTTATCTCTCAAGAAATTCCCAATGTTTGCCAACCTCGAAAATAAGGTTGTTTTGGGGATTAAAAGGTGACCGACGGTGGTTCCGGCTTAACCGGTGACGGTTAAGGGTAACCGACGTTGGTCAAGGTGGGATTTCCTATGTTTACTAAACTAGGTAGATCCCCTTGATTTTCTGGGATCTCGTGTCATTCACCCACAAATTAGATTGGAAGCTTCTTGTCAATATGCATGAATGTGGTTAGAGGGAATTTAGGCATTGATTTTTAGGGTTTGGGTAAGTGTTAGTTAATTATGGAAAATTACTAAGAATAGGTCTTAAGGTGAGTTGGCTTGATGAGGTGTCTAGGTGAGGTGTAAGTGTGGGCATTATCTAAATTAGGAGATTTAAATAATAAATATTGTGAGCTAACAAATTATTTTAATTTAATTATTTAAATTAATATTAGTGGGGTGAAGGTGGCCATGTCCAGGTGAATGTGATGAAGGTATTTATTTGTCGAGGGACCAAAGGGAGTGTGACTTAATTTTAGTGTCTACATTTTTCCCCTTTTTGTTGCGTAGCTTGTATTGGTAAGCGACGTAGACAAAAATAAGATGTGGTTGCCCCATGTGTGGGTGATGGTGATCCCCCTCAAACCAGGAACTAACAAGGCTAGAAGGCAGAATCGGTGAGTGGTTTGATAAAAGGTAAATATGAGAAAGGGAAAAGGTGGGGAGTGGGTGGAAAAGGAAAAAGGGTCAACTCGGGTAAACTAGGTAATGGGTCAGGGTCAAAGGTAGGAATAGTCAAACGCACGCACATGTATAAACTATAACACATTACCGGGTTGAAGAGCAAGAAAACTCTACATTGTCTAAGGTTGATAGGTTCATCCAAACAAGGTCGAAGTGATTCCGGTATCCAAGGTATAGGATATGGTCAGGAAGCACAATGTAGGTGAGGTGCATGAACATTTAGGTATGTTCTAGTACACCCAAGGTAGGGTCAGGATAAACGGTCATGGAAAGAGACAAGGTAAGGTGATTAGGTCAATCAACACAGGTAATGTGAGTGTCACAAGGTATAGCGAACACATGGGGTCAAAGGTAACTAGCAATGGTCCAGGGCTAAAAATCAAGGTCACATAATGGGTAAGGCCGAGGGAGGGATAAAATAAGGAGTCCCCAAAGGAGGAAAAAGGGAGGTAGTAAATGAGGAGGTTAGGAAGGTGAGGTAAATGGGTTGGGTAAAGGTGAGGTGGGGTAAATGATCAGGGTAAAGGGTAGGTGTGAAAAAAAAAAAGGGATAGGTGGGGTAATAGGGTAAAATGTTGGGTTTGTGTAAGAGAGGATGACTGATGCCGGTATAGGTCAACTGACCATGGTAAGGTAGGGCATGTGATTGATTCTGGTGAAGGTGAACTAGCGTTGGTTAGGTTAGGTTTGTTATAAAAACAAAAAAATCCATGTTTTTGTTATTCATTTGTCATTTAGCGAATTGAGAAAATGAAAAAAGAGAGAGAAAAGAGGGAAAAGTGTCCAGAAAGAAAAGAGCATTGAGTTGGTGGTGTGAATGGTGGGTGATTGGTTGGTGAGAGGTGGTCCACAGGATCGGTGCATGTGATTCGATTGGTTGGAGACGTGGGTGGAGATTTAGTGATGGTAGAGGTCGGAGAGGGATCGGGTGGACCATTGGTGCAATGGCCAGGATGTGCACCTGAAATGACGACAACATGATGAGGTAAGCATCCAAATCTAGTTGTATTCGGTTAGATAGATTATAGGATTTGTAAATTATTTTGTGGTTTTTGTTTTGGGTGGGAAAAAGAAAAATAAAATTTGGAAATGGGAGGGTAAAGTAGGGTAAATAGGAATGGGGAGAGAAATAAGTGGGAGAGGAGGGGAGGTGATGAGGTATAAGGGAGGTGTAGGTGTGTTTAGGTGGGTAAAAGGGACAAGGTGGGAAGGTTTTGAGAAAGGGGCGTTTAGGGGTCGTGGGTTTTTTCGAGGCCGGATCGGGGAGAGGTTACTAATACACAGAGACCAGCTCGGGGAAAGGTGCCGTAGGGACGCAGCCACCACCTCTGGTGGGTGGGGAGATGTTATCTCGGTCACCAGACAGTGGCCGAGGAGGCAGAGGGTATAGGAGATATAGATATGGAGGATATCCACCGAGATGCCTGATATATGGCTCCTGATTTTTTATGTATGGTAGTCATTTTTTGATATATACCGGCCTGTGTGCCAAAGATAGTGAGGATGTACGAGATTTTTGTATATTTTGAGCATATACCAGCCTGCACGCCGAAGATATTTTGTATTGGTTTATTATTTTATTGTATATGAGACCGGCCTGCATGCCGATGACATTTTGTATTGAGTATCGGCTGCGTATGCCGATGATTTATTTTGAGATAGACATGATGGGATATCCATGTATATTGTATTGAGATACACATTTATTTATATGATGAGATACATGAGATTCCTGATGATTTGTTGGTGTTGTATGAGAATTTTAATTTTTTTGTCATGATATGGATAGAAACTTAGGTGAGTGAGGCATGATGGAGTCAGGTTGGTTTAGGTATGGATCAAGTCAGGTCTTAGGCATGGATCGAGTCAGGTTGGTTTAGGCATGGATCGAGTTAGGTCTTAGGCATGGATCGAGTTAGGTTGGTGGTCTAGGCATGGTTGAGTCGTAATAGGCATGGTTGTGTTTAAAGTAGTTGAAGTTGTGATTCATTATTTTGTGCAATGAATGATAAAATGTTTCATGTGTGAGATGTGTTATAATATACACATGATGATGGTAGAGAAATGGTAGTCGTAATAAATGTATGTTGTGTTGATGATAAAAATGTGTTGCAACTTGTTGTTTGTGTGGTTTAATTTCCAATTCTGTGATATAAAAAGGAAACTACGTAGGGGAAAAATGTGATTTTAGGAAGATGAAAAGATGGATTGGTTAGGGTAGAGAGTGGCCGAGCTAACCTCCAAGGGCCCCATGCCCTTAGAGTGCTGCCTACATAGTCCTAGTGAAAAGGGACCTCAGGCCAATGTAGTTCTCCCATAAGCTAGGGAAGAATATGAGGGGGTATGAAAATGAGTTGGTAGGTTTTAGGCATGTTGTGGGTTTAGGTCTATTAGGTGTGTGTGGGTTATAGGAAAATTGGTATAGGGGATGTTGATTGTGGAAAAAGAATAAGATTTCCCCAAAGGTAAGTGTCGAGGACCAAATCCTGTATAAGGTAATCCAAGCATAATTAACGTTGTTGAAAATATAAGAGGAGGCAATAAAGCCACCTGATTGGTTAGGATCATACCAAGTAGATCATACCTTGGAGGAGGTGATGAATGTAAGACCCTAAAGACATTGCATGATTGATTGTTCTAAGGTGAAAAGTAGTCACATGATCACCAAATATCTTGGTTTCCAAGAGAGGAAAGGGGAGTGGGAATGGTGAGAAAAGTGAAAGGTGGTTAAATTTTATATGATATGTGGTAGCATGCTCTTTGGGCAAGAGATCTAAGGTCACAATGGGCAAGTCCATGACGAAAAGTCTTTTGTTTTGACTTGTATTTGAGATAGACTGATCGATGTGGGAATTCTATATGGGATGAGGAATTGAACTCCTTGAGGTCTTCATGAAGTTGATCAATGTGGGAAGCTTCCACTTTTCTCTATTTTTTTTTTAAGCTTTACATAGCTTTCCTTCGAGGGAGTAGTCTATTTACAACAATGATTGCGAGAGGAAGATGTCCTTTTGAGGGAGTCATCTTTTTGTGAGAAGTTTGACTCAAGGAGTTGGGTCCCATGTGAGGGATTTGAAGTCATGGACAATACCAAGGTGAAGAATAGTACTCTTGTTCAAAAAGTAGGGTGAAACGATCATGGGATTTCATCTAAAGGTGGACGAAAAGTATCCATGAGAATCATGCTATGTGTAATGCCATGGTACACATATTCAAGAGAAGATGACAAGTGACGGGTACTCACATGATTCTTGTTTAATCATTGGTGAGGATGTAGGAAGTGGGTAGTGCTCAAGGGACGAGCATGGAAAGAGGCAAAAGGTGAGGTAGGACTATAGGTCAATAGTAGAATGGTTGAAGATGTAAGGCATTAAGGGCTCAGGTTCAAGTTTACCATTGAGTGAAGATAAACGATAAGCACCTGATCCATAAGTATGAGTCATGATGTATGGTCCAAGCCAATTAGGAGCAAATTTGGCCCGATCACTTTTTTCTGCTTTGGTTACGTGTTGATTTTCTTTCAGGACAAAGTCACCAACTTGGAAGGTTCATTCATGGACACGTTTGTCATAGGAATGTTTGATACATTTTTGGTAAAATTGAAGGTGATCAAGAGCATTAAGATGATGTTTGTATAATAAACTGTTGTTATAAGCAGTCTTGACAAAAATCAACATCATTAAGCATGTCATGGAGATAAATGAGGAGTGAGAGAATTTGTACTTCAAGAGGTACAACACCCTCAGTACCGTAGACCATAGAAAATGGTGTGGTGTCAGTGGAAGTGTGAATACTAGTGTGGTATGCCCATAGGGAAAAAGGAATGTGTGTATGCTAGTCCTTCCTAGTATCGTTAACCACTTTCATGAGGATTTTGTTTAGGGTTTTGTTAGTGGATTTGGCTTGGCTGTTGGTTTGTGGGTAATAAGGTGATGAGAAACTGATTTGAATACCGAAGGCATCGCAAAGTTTTTGCAATGTTTTGTTTTTGAATTGTTTTCCATTGTCATTGATGAGGCGATGAGGAACACAAAAGTGACAAATGATGTGATGATTGATGAACTCACATATTTTCTCGGCTTTCGTGGAGATGAGTGGTATGGCTTCCACCCATTTTGTATAGTATTCAATAGAATGATAATCCATTGATGGCACTTTAGGAAGAATGGGGGTTAATCTCTCCGACAAGATCTAAACCCCATTGAGAGAAGGACCAAAGGTCACAGGTGACCTGTAAGGCATGACTGGGTGTATGATGAAGGTTGGCATGTTGTTGGCATTTTATACAACATTTGACATAGTTGCAACAATCAAGGTTAAGGGTTGGCCAGTAATAGCCTAGGTGAAGGATACGCTTAGCCACAACAAGGCCACTAAAGTGACCTCCACATATGCCATCATGAACTTCCTTAATGGTATAAGGAATTTCAGAACTTGTGAGGCATCGTAAGAGAATACCATCAAATTTGTGCTTATAGAGGAGGCCCCATGATGACATAATGAGAGAAATTTTTAAGGAAGGTGCGTTGTTTGTTACGGGTGAGATCGGGGGTAAGATGGAGAGAGAGAGAGATAATCGAGTATTGTGTATACCATAGGTCGCTCGGTCAGGGGGGTAGATTATAATAGAGTAAATTTTTAGAGGTAAATAAGAGGGTGATTGGATTCATTTTATGGTGACAAAGATTTTAGAATCGGCGGGTGAAGGGGTATTTGAGAAGCCAAATAGGCCATGGTGTCTACAAATTTGTTAGTTAAACGAGGGATAGTTTGTATGGTGTAACGGTAAAAGGTGTTCAAAATTATGTCCACATGATGTTTATACTATTGAAGTATCTTGTTTTGACATTGGTATATACCATTGACTTGGTTTATGACCAAGTGAAAATCACCAAAGATTTTGATTGATTTGACATCTAGGGCATAGGCGGCTTGGAGACCTAATACGAGTTCTTCGTATTTGGCGATATTGTTTGTGCATTCAAAATCGAGTTTGAAATACAAAGGCATGGGATCACCATCAAGCATCATGAGGATAATGCCAGCCCCACCCCCACGCTAACACTTGGAACCATTGAAGAAGAGTGTCATTTAGTAAGGGGGTTTTTCCAGGGAAAGGGTAGCAATTGACTCATCTGGAAAGTCAAAATTAGAGGGTTGATCCCCAAAAATAGGTGCGTCGTCTAATTTGTTGGCAATAAATTGGCTCTTGATGGACTTTTGATGAATGAATTCAAGGTAAATGTCAGCTAAAATCATAATCCAATGTGTGGCACACTGATTTTGGTAAGGTTTGGCATACATGAAGTGTAAGGGGTCGATGTTTGTCATAACATAGGTTTTGTGGTTGAGTAGGTAATGGCAGAATTTGGTGACAATGAAAAATAAGAATAAGTAATGTTTTTCGGGATGGGTGTATCAGATTTCATAATTTAAAAGAGTACGACTTATGTAATAAATTGCCTGCTCCCTATGTTGTTCATCGTGATGAGTGAGCATGGCTCCCAAGGAGTGATCGGTAGCTGAGATGTATAGGTAGAAAGGTTGATTGTCTTTAGGTGGAATGAGTACGGGTGGTTGGAGGAGGTATTGTTTTAGGGACTCAAAAGCTTTGTGGTAGTCATCATCCCATTTAAAGGAGACATCCTTCTTGAGTAGATGATGAAATGGTTGGCACTGATCAGATAATTGTGAAATGAAATGGCCAATAGATCAGAACTTACCTTACGGGTTACAAATTTGTCTAAGGTTAGTGGGCGGAGGCATTTCGAGAATGGCCTTGACTTTAGCAAGGTAAAATTCTATACCACGTAGGGAAAGATAAAGCCAGGAGTTTTCCTGAGAGGACCGGGAAGACACACTTCTTAGGTGAAGGCAAACACAATATTTAATGAGACGGAAAAAATGGTTTTAGGACAGCAAGGTGCTCAGAGCAGCGTTTAGATTTGGCCAAGAGATCATCCACGTAATCTTCCAATATACGATGCATGATATCATGGAAGATGTAAGTCATAGCCCACTGATATGTGGCATCGACATTTTTAGGCCAAAAGGCATGACTCGGTAGTAGAAGGTCCCCCAAGGGGTGATGAATGCGGTTTTATGTTGATCCTCTGGGGCAAGCAGGATTTGGTTATAACCCGAGAAGCCATCCATGAGTGATAGCATCTTGTGACCAGTGGTAAGGTCAACCAGCTGGTCAATACCAGGTAAGGGGAAGTCATCTTTTGGGCAGGCTAGATTGAGGTCATGGAAATCATGCAAATGCAGAGTCCCCTATCGCCTTAGTGACAGGGATAATGTTAGAAATACAACGAGGATAATCAATGGGTAATATGAAGGAAACAAAAAGAAGGCGTTGAAGTTCTTCTTTGATGAGAAGGGCAATGCGAGGGTGCATTTTCCTTAGTTTTTGTTTGATGGATTTGGCATCGGGAATGGTTACGATATTGTGGACCACTATGGTGGGGTCAATAATGGGCATGTCTGCATAAGACCAAGCAAAAGCGTGGTTATGATCTTTGAGAAAATAAGTGATGGCTTGTTCAACAACGTCCAAAAATTGGCTCATCTTTAGAATGTGTGGGTCATCCTGAGTATGAATGTTTATTTCGATAGTCGATTCATTCAACATGGTTTGCATCTCAAAGGGTAACAACCGATGAATATATGAGTCTTCTGCACTAAGGTAGGTGAGTATAGATTCATCATCTTGACATTGAATGACATTAATTGAAGGTGTATCATCATCGATCATTTCAGGATACAGGAAGGGAAGAGAGGAAGGAGCCTCGCCCTTGCGTTGATAAGTCAAAGGCCCCAAGGAAATGGTGTTTATGAAAAAAATTAGGAGGGATAGATTCAGATCCATCAACTCCATCAACGAAGGTGGTGATGAAGGTGGAGCAGGTGAAGAAGGTGGAGAAGGGCTAATGTCCTTGATGAGTTCAATGTCTATTTGGTAGATGGTTCAGGAAAGCCGATACCACTACGATCATTATGTTTGCGGGTGGTACATGGAATAACGGTATGGTGGCCTTACTCATAAAAGCAAAAACCAAAACCCTTCCACACACATCGGTGTAGGAAGGTGTGGGAAAAATGGTGATTGGTGAGAGACTGGAAGTCAACAGAAAATGGGCGGGTTTGTGATGGTGGTTCAGGTGTGTACATGGTAGTATCAAGTCCCCCATAGGTGAGACTGGTATGAAGATGAGGAGGACCATAAAGGAGGTATTCTCCTATGCAGTGATCATAGTGAGGGTGTTGGTGAAGACATCCATACTCTTATGGAGTAAGGAATGTGTTGACACTATATAGGCGGTATTCCCCCAGAGTGATGCGTTGAAAAACACCTTCCAAGGGATCGATGGTTTATATGTGGGTAGCAGGAATAGATGATGTGTCAAAGGTCAATGTGGAGGTGGAGTTAATGATTCGAGACCGATGGGTTAGCCATGGAGGTTGTGGTGGCTGTACTTGTAAGAAGAAGTGTAGGTGAAGTAGTAGGGTCGTGGAGGTAGACTCCTTAATGGGTATGAGGACATCATTGGGTTGGTAAAGCATGTTGTATGTTTTAAAAGGTGATGGTTTAGCCTTTGGAATATTGTATTTGTGTCCCTCATGCTTGAACTTTATACAACGATGCAAAGTGCAAGGAATGCAACCCATGACACGAATCCAGGGATATGCCAAGCAACAAGTTATATTGGAATTCACCCTCCAAGACGTACAATAATTATGGGATAGTGCGGGGGCCCACACGAATGTGGAGGATGATAGTGCCTAATGTGGAGGTGATAGCATCATTGAATGAACACAACATGACAAGATGTTTATGCATGTAATTGTCAGGTATACGCATTTGAGTGAATGCATGGGATGAAATGATATTAATACTAACGCCCCCATCAATCATTACACATCATACACATACATCATCAATGTGGAAAGAGGTGAAGAGGGATGGGTCTAAGTCATCTGTTTGGTGTGGTGTGATCTTTTCCTTTGAGAAGCTAAGGAGGCTACTTGGTGAGTAGGGTGCGGTGTGGATAAAGGTGGCAATTTGGTGAGAGAGGCTACATGATGGGGTGTGATCATGGAGGCTACAGGTGTAGGGTCAATGGGTAAAACATCAATAGATTGAAGAACATCCATGAGAGCTTGACGATGGGATTCGAGGTTTTGATGAGGTCATATAAGGAAATTTTGAGGGGAGATTGGTGTACTTGTTTGAGCATGGTGTGATGTGTGACTCCATTAGAAATGGGGTATTTGGGACGCGGATAGTGATTTTTATATGGGTCCAGATGGTATGTTGGGTATAGGATTGGTTGGTGGGTCAGTTGCCTTTTCCTTACCTTTATCCTTCTGAGCACAGGTAGTAACGTGGATCATGTTGATTTGAGGGGAGTTGGAAAATGGAGAAGGTGTAGGGTGAGTGGTATAATGACATGATGGGAAAAAACCTACTAGAGGAGAAAAACCTGTGAGGTGAGCTAGGCACAATGACATTTGGGTGATGGTGTGGCAAGTTCTCTGATGTGAACCATGTTAATTTCAAATCTTGGAGGTGGTTCTAGGAGCTGTGGTGGTGGAGGTCGTGGTTGTCGAGTGGGCAATGAAGGAAGGACTATGGGAATGGGTGTTGGTGAAGCAAAGTGTCCTCATCGAGAAGGTCATCATCGTCAAAGTTGGCTTCCAGGAGGACACAACT
Source organism: Taxus wallichiana var. yunnanensis (assembly GCA_018340775.1). Taxonomy (NCBI): domain Eukaryota; kingdom Viridiplantae; phylum Streptophyta; class Pinopsida; order Cupressales; family Taxaceae; genus Taxus; species Taxus wallichiana. The sequence continues at coordinate 485,296,427 of CM031242.1, forward strand.
AGATAAGGATGGTTTTTAAGGCCTTGTAGTTCTCCACATCCGCCATACTGGCACACGATGGTAGGCACAAATTTTAGTGTCATCAAACCCTTTTGGCTTGGGTTTGAGGGGGTCGTAAGGTCTGAGTGGTGGTAATGTGATAATAGAAGTCTCAAGGAGGTTGGTTAAAATTTTGGCATAGGACCCCGCTAGTGGGTTGCAATGAGAGGTGAAAGTGGGTTTGGGTGTAGGTACAACTGATTATTGAGGAATAGTCCTTGCGGGAGGGGGAGTGTGTTGAGTCGTGGTTTTTGGGTGCTTGGAGTAGTCTTGGGTGTTGGTCGTGTTTGTTTGGGTAGGGGTAGGGTAGATGAACGGGAAGGAGGGTGTATGGTTACTTTGACTACCTTATTAGAGGGTTGTGGATTTTGTTTTTGTGTTGCACCTTCTTGGGTAAAGGTGATATGGGTGTATGAGATCTAGAGGGAAAAGCAGATGGGGGAAGAGGGTGAGTTACCCATGGGGATAACAAAGGTGTTGTGAAGGTAGATGATTTGGGTTGAGCAGGGGGTACGAGAGATAGAGGCGAAGTGTAGTGGGTAATGAAGAAGTTGCGGGAGTATTGGAGATATGGGTAGTAAAGATGTTGTAGGTGTGGGTGTAAGTTATGTCGGGCACCTAGGTAGGTTAGAGATTTGTGAGAAAGGGATGGGCTATTGTGTTTTTGGTTTATTGATGGGTGGAAGTTTCTTAACCGTGCTGGGAAGCTGAGGTCCTACGATAGATGGGACCGGTGCAGGTGTGATTGGCATAGCTGGAGTATGAGTTCTATGGATTTGGTTCTTCTGTTTGGGTGCTAAGGAGTAGGTGTGGTGTTGACTTTGGAGGATGTAGCTAAATCCAGTTTGATAGGTGGATGAGTAAGGTTAGTGGTTGGGGTGACCCCTAAGATAGTGATAGGTTTAGTCAAGGAAGATGATGTATGTGTGGGTTTGGATTTAGATGTAGGTTGGGTTATGGGTAAGGGTACGTGTTGAGTTATGATGGATGTCATTGAAGAAGTTGTGATAGAGGTGGTTATGTTCAGATTGGATTGGTGAAATATTTTTGGATAGATAGTGGAAGTATCAAGAAACGAAATTTGCATCCGCATTAAGACAGAAGCAAAAGGTGCCCCCAAAGTAAGGCCCGATCCACATAATCTAAGAAATCGACCAAACGTGAGAATAACATGTCTGTAGGTGGAGTTAATGAGGACCTAATGGCTATTCCCGTAAAATGTGTCTTAGAGATGGGAAATTCATTAGCTTTATTTTCCGTGGGTAAGAGAGCCAAAAGTAGGTCTACAGGATCTTGGGTAGCTGAAGGAGAATGCTCGCCTAGAGGAAAAGGTATCTCTATTGGGTCTGTGATAGGTGGAGGAGATGATGGGTGCTCCTCTATAGGTGGAGGAGATGATGGGTGCTCCTTTGTAGGTGGAGGAGATGATGGGTGCTCCTCTGTGGGTGGAGGAGGTAAACAAGTATCCTCCATGGAGTGAAGAATTATTGTGGGTGTCGGTTCTCTAGGTGGAGAAACCAAAGGTGAAATAGTCTTGATATTAGCAAAGGGCTCCTCCACGAGTGAGGAAGGAGGTGAAAGGTGTTCCTCTATGGGTGGAGGAATAGGTGAGGTAGGTTCCAATGTAGAAGGAGGGTTTTGAGCTAGAATCTCCTCTATGGAAGGAATATGGGGTAATTGGGAAGCAATAGGTGCATCACTAAAAATAGCATGGACCTTCATGGGTATGGCTATCATGAGTTGTATTCTCAACGGTTTAATTGAATGAAGGAGCATGATTGGGAAATGGTTTCTTGAAAATGTGTAGGTTTTGGTTGGCAGGTGTGTTAGGATTATCAATAGTTAACTCTCCTTTCTTGAGCATTTCTCGGACAATATTTTAGAAAGTGATGCAATTACTCATCACTATGACCCTTTACTCGATGATAGTTACATAAGTTGTGTTCTCTTATACCATGTGGGCATGGGGTAAGTAGGGTTAAAACCAGTGTGTGGTTTTATAGGCGAGAAGGTTGATGGCCCCAACTTTGATGATCTTTTCTAAGACAGAAGATTAGGGCTCCCCAATTGGGGTGTATTTCGTTGTTCTCATTTGAATTGAAAAGTCTTGACAGGTGAGAGATTAGATGAGGGGGTAGCCTAATTTGATAGATGAGTTGGGCCGGCCTTGAGTACCACTACATTAGCGGTGCCCTTGGCCTTTGAATAATTGTTCTATGGTTTGGAAGAAGAAGAAGTATCATTCGACTTGAATGCCAAATTTTTACTGCGTAATTGGATTTTCTTCTCTTCGATGGCCTGAATCTCTAACTTTCGTGCCATGGTGAATGCTTCATCAAATGTTCGGAAAGTCTAAACCTATAGGGTCGAGTGAGATATGTCTAGCACAAGCCCATGTGAAGAGCTTGATGAGTTCTATTTGTGGTAGTTGGAAGGTGAGTTGATTGATCAGGCTATGCCAGCGAGTGACAAAATCTGCGATAGATTCATCCTCATACTGACGCGTGGAGTATAGGTCAATCATGGTAACCTTCTTGATGATATTGATGGAGAAGTGATCTAAGAAGGCTTGGGCTACCTGATTAAATGAAAATATAGAGTGTCTAGGTAACCCACTATACCAATCTAACACAGGTCCAGTTAGAGACATGGGAAAGGTCCTTAAGAGTAAAGCATCATCGTGAGTGATTAGGTAGCACCCGTGTTTGAACGAATGCAAATGTTGTTGTGGGTCTTCCTTGCTATTGAAGCGGTTGAATTTAGGCATCTCCTAATGCACGAGGTATGGACAAATAGGAATGGATGGGTGGATGGGCTCATTGCAAATTTCATCATAGGTGAGAGTATTACGGGAGCCAGAAACCGATGCCTCTAATGTTTGCATCTTGTCCAACATCAATTTGATTAGGTCATTGGTAGGTTGCGATGATTGGGTGCCTCCTGTAGCGTGCGAGGGTTGGTTTTGAGCATATAACAAGGGTGGCATTCCAATTTATGGTTTACGCCATGTAGGTTGATTGAGAAGAAGGTAGTGAAATAGGGGGTATGTACCCAGAGTGAATAATAGATGAAACAGGAGGTTGTTGGTAGTACATATATGGAGGTGGAAGGGTCATGGTAACCCTAGTGGCAATGGGGGCTAAAGATTATGGAATGGAAAGGACCACATTCTGAAAAGGGGTAGAGGTCACTGATAATAGAGGTGGTAGTGTAGCTACGGGTATATGTGAGACATTAGAGGCAGATGAGGTTGCGTTTTGGTTGGTTTCCAAAGGTATGGTGGATGTGGTGGGTGTCACTAATATAGTAGATGTGGATGTCATAAGCGGATATAGGCACTAGCTCAAACGACTAGGGATAAGGTAGATGCAGGCAATGTGGAGCCAGCTGGGGCTGATGCAGGAGTGGGAGTGAGAGTCGGAGGGATAGATACGGGCATGCCATATATCAATGATGTAAGGCATCTTGGGTAGATGAGTGGGAAAGATAAAACTTCAAGGCGGCAGGGTTTTGGTCAAGGAGTCATGCGAACTCCTCATCTCCGATAGTGATAGTGATAGGTTGGATAGGATCCATGGTGGGTGATAAAAAGGAAGGTGGTGAAGGACTAGGTGGGAGAGATTAGCTTGTCTTCGGGTCAGCACCATGTGAACCAATACTAATTAGGTGAGGTTGCTTCTCTATAAATGACATAGACAAACAACAGGAAAAAGTGAAACAGGTGGTAAAAAGTGGACTAGGTACGAAATGTTAGCTGGAAAGTGGTACAGGATAACCAACGTTGGTCGGGGTAAACCGACGCCGGTTAGGGGTAACCAATGCCGTTCACTATGGGAAATGAATAGTGAGTCAAAAACAAGGTGTAAGGTCAAATATGAAAGGTATGCCAAACCTGATGAGTTTTACAATGTCAATGGGAATGGTAATAATGACAGGGACTCTAAAAATTTAAATAAGGTGAATAAATGTCCTTTTGGGAAGGTTAACCAAAATGATAGTGAACCGACGCTTGATTGGGTATAACCGACAATGGTCGGGGGTAACCGACGATACACATTGGCCACCGACTTTAGTCGGTCACTATGAAATCAAAACAGTTGATGAAAGGAAAATGGTTGTGAATTAAAATTTTATGTGGAATTAGACCGACTGCAGGAATGATGAGAATATGGTCTAGGCACCCTCATATGAAGCCGAAATACAATAACTATGAGGAGGAGCATGCAAGGATAAACAATAATAATGAAGAACGTGACCTCTCACCTTAAAATGCAAGCCAAGTAGAAACACTAAGAAAAATGCAATCGTAAGAGTTCCTTTTTCTATTATGGTTGTTTAGCTTATGCTATTTAAGGATTGACTCATGAACTATAGCACAATTTTTTTTTGGTGAGGATGGCTTCCTACAAAGAAGGAAATCTAAAAGGTGAGGTTTTAGGTATGTTATGGTGGGGGTGGGCTTCACTCTGAAGTATGACTTGATAGAGCAAGCGAGCTGGGGAGTACCTGCCAATCCTCAGATCAGTGCGATCATTGATAGGCATTCCTAGGAAAGATGTTGTTTAAGAATATGTATTTGTTTTGAATTTGTGTAATGTGGCAAGACTCGAGAGAGAGAGAGAGATGTGTTTTCTATGATTCGTTTGTCAACCATCAGCTGGGAATGACTTCCAGTGTATAGGTTGCCCTTAATTAATGTGAGCTAATGTGATAAATCATAAAACAATGCACTTATTTTAAGCCCAAATTAAATATGAAGTTCAGTGACACAAATGGATGAATAGGAAGAGGGATACTCTTTTACTAAAATGTAGAAAATAAGAAGAAATGATTCTTTTTAATTACACCAAAAGAAAAGTTTCTTTTAGAGAAAATAGAAAGAAAAAGAGGGTTACCAAGGATGAAAATTATTGTGTATGCTTTTTAGAAGGAAAAAACACACATTGTTTCCTAGGAATGAATAAAATGCAAGGAACCCTGGATGGGTCCCACCGTGCATGCCAAAATGTTTCACTTGATTCTTAGACGTTTCTTTGAAATATTGATGAAACAAATAGGGTAATGGGCGTAGGAGGAATACCTATTGGAATGCTGGTTGTTGGGTTGTTGCACACGTATGACTTCTGAATCCACAACTGATTGTGAGAGATTCCTTTTGGCTAGGAGGAACTACTTGAAATGGAACACAAGACCACCAAATAAAAGTTAAACAATATGTGCAGTGAACTACCTAGTGTGTGCTAGATCCGGGAAGTGTGATACTTCCTAGATGGCTGTCAGTCCACTATTTAAAACAATTTAATGCTGGTAATGAAGTAAATCCTATTGTAATTGAAATGATTTAGGTATCTCATTAAAAACATAATAAGAAATATCTAATCTAATAGGCTAGGTTAAAATAAGATTCGAAGGTCAAATAACTAGTTCTGGGTCTCTGCAGGTCTGACAGAGGTCTCAGGAAGATCACAGATGAACAAAGGTAATGTGGGAATAGGTGGATAGGTCATTGTTCTGGACTCTATTGGTCAATACAGAGACCGATGCTGGTTAAGGGTGACCGATGCCGGTTGGGGATAACCAGTGCTAGTTACTGTGGAAAACTAAGAATGCCACAGAATGAGCTTTGGGTCTCCCTTGTGATTACACAAAGGACTTGGTTGGCCGAAACGAGGTATTAGGCTGTTTGGATGGGGTTTGGTGGGGTTTTAACGGGTATGTGGAGGGGTGAGTATTAAAGGAGGTCAATGGGTGGCTACAAGAACAAAGGATGACAATACAATGATAAAATGAATGAACTAGAGGAGTAAACTATTCTACTTACTTGAAATCTGGTTCTGGGTGCTTGTGAGTGATGGATGAAGGTGCCAGTAAGAGGTTGAATGTTGTTGAGGATCACCAAACATTGGAAAGCTCCTACATGGGCTACATGTGCATTCCCTTTTTCTTTGTTGGATCAAATCTGTGTTGGGGTGAGTGTTGGATGATTCTTTGGGTGATTGTTGGATGCCTATGCAAGAGAAAATGCTTGATCTCCTTCCTTGTATGCGTGTTCTCACGAAACTTGCTCTAAAAATATGTCTTATCTCTTAGAAAATTCCCAATGTTTTCCAACCTCGAAAATAAGGTTTTTTTGGGGATTAAAAGGTGACCGACAACAATGGTTTTGGCTTAATCGGCGACGGTTAGGGGTAGCCGACATCGGTCAAGGTGGGATTTCCTAGGTTTACTAAACTAGGAAGATCCCCTTGATTTTCTGCGATCTCATGTCATTCACCTGCTGCTCAGACTAGAAGCTTCTTGTCAACATGCGGGAATTTGGTTAGAGGGAATGTAGGCATTGATTTTTATGGTTTGGGTAAGCCTTAGTTAGTTATGGCAACTTACTAAGAATAGGTCTTGGGGTGAGTTAGCTTCATGAGGTGTCTAGGTGAGGTGTAAGTGTGGGTATTATCTAAATTAGGAGATTTAAATAATAAATATTGTGAGGCTAATGAATTAAATTAATTAAATTAATATTAGTGGGGTGAAGGGGGCCATGGCTAGGTGAATGTGATGAAGGTATTTATTTGTCGAGGGACCAAAGGGGAGTGTGACCTAATTTTAGTGTCTAAAATACCATCATCCTCTACTTCATCTACAAATCATCTTGTTTATTCTAGAATCAAAATGAGTTAAGTTATTATTAGGTTAGTACCTTATCTCTCCTATTTCAATTATTATTTTTGATTTAAATATTATATAAAATTAGTTTGCATCTACATTTCAGTTTACACTATTTATTTCATTGTTATACTATCTAGATTAACTCTTAAAATCCATATTTTAGTTAATCATTTTGGTGAACCCATACTTTAGAATATCTTTCCCTAGGATCTGTTTCAAACCCTAATGGCTAAGGATAGTTCATCTTCTTTTCCCATCATGTCTCATTTCGAGTTAACCCTATCTATGATGAGGCTTCCATCACTAAGCTCACAACTCTCTATGGTAATCCTACTCCTATGCTAGATCATATCAAACAACAACTTCTAGATGGTCAACAATATGTGCCTACTCATTTTGAAGATTCTCCCATTAGCATTAGTATTTTTAGGATCTAATAGCCTTCACTCATTGTACACCATGTTATATGGCTAATTTTGATCCTCCCTCTAACCCTTTTAAGACATTTTAGATGATTCTCTTATCGATTACTTGCTTGGTATTAAAAATATCTCACATGTGCATACTGATTCTTCTCCTAGTTAGACCATTGCTATAGTTCCTTCTCATGATTCTCCTACTTCTGATATTTCTTCTCATGATACATCTCATACTAGCTTGCATACTCCTCCATGTTATGTTGATGATCTTATTGATAATTGTAATTACCTAAAATTGTAAGGTATCAGATCGCCAAAATAACGTAACAAGTGCCCCAATGATGATACAGGTCTCCTCGCAAGGTGTTCAAGATCCGGAAAAGATCTCCAAGTGTGCGTTAACATCCCGCATGCCCCACTTAGCCCCGCGTGCTTTGTTTTTCCCTTTTCCCCTCTTTTCTTGGCCTTTTTCTCTTTAGTGACGAAACCGCCGCCCCGCCCGGGCAAGTCAGTCCCAACCACCGCCCTACTCAGGGCGGTGGTCCTTTACGCATTTTCCAGAAAGCTCTTTTAACACGACTCACGTAATTTCAATGTTTTACTAGCTTTCTTTCACCGCCATAAGCTTGCATTTATGATTCTGGTTCCCTGGAATAGTGTTTTGCCATTGTTTATAGTTTAAGAGTTCTATTTGGTTTTTACCTTGGGTAAATGCAAATGCTATAAATAGTTGGCTTGTGCTCAAGCAAATGGCCCCTCAAATTTTCCTCTGAATTTCTCTTTGCAATAGATTTAGTTTTCATTTTGCTTAGAGTTCTTAGTTTCTTTCATTACATGCCTAGTTAGTGTTGTTTTGCTGTTAGGAAGCCACATATCCATCTTGTGCAAGTGCTGTTGACATTTTATCCAATCCATTGGAGTAGAATAGTTTGTTTTCAATAGGAAGCCATTAAAGTTGCAGGTTTTGTTCTTCAAACAGGATAGTTTCAGGTTCTGGATGTTTCATGTTGCATGACTTGCAATAAATCCCACTAGGAATTACATAAGCCAAGCTCTGTACTCTTGCGCTATCCCTCTCCTACTCGCATTGTATTCAGTCTGTATCTTGAGCTGCCTTTGTCCCAATATCTACTTCTGTTGATGCTAGCATTACATGCTTTTCTGGATCCACATGAACACGAAGGAACGAGGAGATCACACTGAGGGGACAAGATCACACACACCATCGGATTCGCCACTGTTCTGCAGAATCCAGGTTCTAGCTTTCAAAGTTCTAGTTAGAAATATATCAAATAAAGTAGCCAATCACTTTATTTCAGTCAATTCTACTCTCGATATTGCTAGGGAGGCTGTGGGGATTGATAGTTTCTAAGAAACTATGATTCACTCCTCACTTCTGAGGTAGGATTGAGAGCCTTGCAAATAGATTAAGTCAATTATTTCATTGTTTAGAATAGATTCACAATTGCACAGACAAATAGCTACACTCGGTTATCTTGTTTGTTTTAATTTCGTCATTAGATTAATTGTCAAAATTCTAGATATGTTAACAGTTACTCTTTTAGATTCATTCAAATAGTTCGTCAGAAAATACAAAAATAGAGAAATCATATATGCTATAGATATATTCAAAGTAGTTAAATTTCACTTTGCCATAGTTAATTTACATTGTTACTTTTGTATGACAATCATGGGACCTAGGGAGCCCAGAGAATATGTATTCAAGCCAATCGTGCCCCAGCCCAATCTCATCACAGCAATAACTGATATAGATCAAAATCTTAGGATCCAAGTCTTCCGAACAACGGTAAGCTTGCAACAAATCAATTCCCAGTTGAGCGGATTAAACATAGAAGATGACCAAGCACACACATTTTGGTCAAATCAACCAAACTACAGATTACCCTAGGTAACATCCATATGACTGTAGAAGGGGTTGAAAGAGAAAAAACCTTTGGTTGCGATCCTTTGGTCCCACAGCCAGACACAGGAGACACTCTTATGGATATAGATACCAGCCTAAGAATTCAGGTTGCAAGAATCCTGTGAGGCACTCTGAGAAGATCACACAGCTATTAGTTTTGAATATAGAGGCTGAGAAAGCATACGATTACTGGGTGTTAGGGATTAGGAACTAACTCTACGCATGACCATAGCAGGACCACAACAACCAAGAGTCTACGGTTGCGATCCACAAATCCCGCAACCCAACGAATCCGTAAGTCAATCAGACATAGACACTGGCCTATGCACACTAGTATTCAGATCCACTCCACTTCCACCTATCATCATCGAATAGTTATCCTTACTAGATACAACAGCTAACAAAGCTAGAGAATTCTGGACTAGGCCAGAGAATCGTCCATAGAGTCAACTATATTTACCATCCACCATATGACCTTATCTGGAGACATACACGAAACTATCCCAGGTCATTTTCCATGTATTCCACAACCCATAGATCGAATCACGCCAGAGCTCGATATTGATTGGAGCCTTCGAGCAGTCATCCTTGCCGATCGATCTATCACACTAGTTCAGGTTAGAAGGGCCTTCTTTGCCTTAGATTCGCAAATTCCACTAGTGCGTATTGAAGACATTAGATTTCCTAACTAGTTTTTCTACATCCCATACATATTCCATCCCCACCGGCTGTCTCGGCATGACCTCGGGAGGTTGGGTACGAGGAAGAGTTACTTGTAGATTCCCACGCTCGCTTGTCGCTTTTCCATCGTACAATAACATCCTTAGCAACATTCTCATTTCGAGTCTCTATCTAATAGGTGTTTGATTAGGAAATTGATAGTCATGGTTCTCCTTCTTTTCATACTTCCAAGTGTGAATCTCCTATTCCATCATTTCCTTCTCCTAAAATTGCATCTAGCACTTTGCATGAGTCACCTCCATCTATCACTTCTTCTTCTCCTACCATTTCATCTCCTCTTATTACATCATCTACACACATTCATTTGTCTTCCCATATAGATGTATTTCCATCGGTCACCTCACCTATTAGGTATGTTTCTGATGCTATTCCTACCATTGCTATGGATATTCCATCTACTATAGATTCTTTGACACCTACTACTAGTGTGCCCTTAGCATTGGAATCTTCTTTATCATCTCTTGATATTCTTATGATTACTCATAATGGAAAATTACAACCTCTTAATACATTATTGCCATCTTCCACTATTCCTTCACAGGATATCATTTCTCTCATGCATGTCGTAGGTCAATTACAATCTCAAGTTCAATCTCTTACTCTAGAAAGTAGGGCTTACTATGCTTCTATTGATAATAACTCATTACATGGTAACCTTGTCCCTAAGAAGATTCATAATTTTGCATTCCCTAAGGACTTTATCATGCCTATATTCACATGTTTTGATGGTATTAGTGACCCTCATGCTCATATTCTATAGTACCACATACTTATGACCTCTTATTATGATGATAGATTATTTCTTAAGGCCTTTCAATACAGTCTTATTGATGAGGCATTGCAATGGTACACTCATCTTCCCTTTGGGTCCATTAGTACTTACTATGACATGGAGGATACTTTCCTCCATTAGTTTATCATCAACAACAGCCCTAAGGTTACTTATGACTACTTACCTACTTTACATCAGGGCTCATCTAAACCTATCAAGGATTATATCTTACGAGTTCAATGCTTGTATACATCAACTAATATTCCAACCTATTGATCTAGAAAAGCAATTTTTTTTTCATGATTTGATTCCCACACTTAAGAAAATATTGCAGTATGATACATATGATTCATTCATTCTTCTCTTCTAAAAGTAGATCTAGAACAAGATCTTCTTCCAAAATTTTCATTCACCCTCCACATACATATACTTCCATTATACCAAATAATCCTCCTCCTCTATCAAAAGTGGTTGATCGGTTTATAAAGTCTCCGCCTTTACCTCACAAGAAAAGCAAGAAATATCAACCTACTCCACCACCACAATGTACTTTTTCTCCTACTCCATGATAGGAAACTTCTCCTTCCACTCCATCTATGTCGCATGAGCCATTGTATTTCTCCCATCATGCTAGACCTCATGATATGCTGGTTGCCTTACTTGAAAAGAACCTAATTCTCTTACCATCTAACCAACATCATCCACAACACAGGATACAACATCATGGTGACCAACCTTATTATGATTATCATCGCATAAATGGCCATAAGGATGATGATTGTCTTTCCCTTCATGATAGGTTGCAAAAACTAGAGGATAATGGCATCATCTTATTTGGATCTTGCTCATGTGAGTGATCCATCTCTCTTCTACCTTGTTAGATATTTTATACTACCAGTGAGTCCTCTCGTCCACCTAGTACTCATACCATGGTACATCCACCACTGCATTTCTTTACCTATGCATGCTCTTTGCCATGTCCATACACTACGGAATAATCTCATCCATCACATTCACATTATCCACCACATCACACTTCTCCTTCACATTAGATTCCATGACCCCCACCTTTGCGCATACCTCGCAACTCCATATGACATTCGGGCCACACATATTCACACACTACTTCCATCCCACATGCTTCTACCGCTTTGCACCACCTTGGTCTTTGGTAGGTGATTACTATCACCTTACCCCCCGATGATGCACTTGTGTTCTATTGATTATTACATGGTTGATGAGGTTTTTCTCGATAACCTTTCATCATGCTCTTCGTCATTCATCTAGTGCAGTCAATTATTTCCTAATGATGCACTCTTGCTTTCTCGTGGTTCATTCTTGACTACTAAGGGGTCTTAATTAAAATGAACCTAATCATCCATATGTTAGGGGGCATCGCTAATTCCCCCCCCCCATTTATCACACTAACATATTACGATTACATTACATTACCATGATACACATTCCTCACAACATGTTAGTTCAGTCATCATACATCATCTCTTTTTACATTCATTCTACTAGCATCATTATACTAACTACGCATTATAACATTCCATTTAAATAAACAAACAATATACAAACACATCACATATATCCCAACACTAATCACCCAATCATACACATTGATACACCACAAAATAAGCTCATCATATATAAATCACATGTGTCCATACATATATAGCGAATACAATCATCATTGGGGAAACTCCCCTACATCATATAAAATAATACTAATCACACCTCATCATCATTATCAATCTTGGGTATTGTAATAGGCCTATAACTAGATGCCTCGCCACTAACTATGCACCACTGTTCATAGTCTCAATACCTCTCCACTTTCCTACGTAATAAGGTGTTCTTCGTAGACTACTCTAAAAATGACATTGCAAATCCATGTATCATGCAAACACATCCCTGCACCAAAGGACCACCACCTACCACTTCTTGGGCTCGTTGAATCTCCTCGCATGCCTCATCCTTCTCGCCTAACAACACATTATATGTTGTCACTACTATGGCTAATAGCTCAAATAAATGGGCATGATATCTCGCCATATCATCCACTCGCTCAAGTATACCTCCACCAAGTTTATCGATCAGCACATTCCACATCAATGTGTGGATATATGTGTCTACTACTAGGGACTAATACACATCACCTATAAAACAAACAACACAACGCATTAGATAATCATCACTATAATATAGGAAAACAATAAAACATACAACAAAACTATACAAATACTCATGCTCAGCTATAGTTCTTGCTACATCATTGGGGATTGGGCTTCCCCCTCTTCTACTCCTCCCTGTGGTAACCCCATTGGACCTATGAATAATGGGAACAATAATACCCACTAGTGTGCCACCCACCATGCACGATGCAGATCTTTGTTATGTGTAACCCGCATCATCTGCCTCTATCAACTCTATCACCGCTTCTACCTCATCTAGCTTGAGAGGTACTAGCTTCTCTTCTATGGGCCTTGGTCTCGTTCTAGCCCTCCTAGGTGATCTAATATATTTCTACCATATATATGGCTATAGGGACACATCGTGAGCCATGTCAAACTTTTGTGATACTCTCTCCACCTAGAATAGTTATGCCACTCTTGGGAATCAATCCTCTAACCACATAGTCCTATGAATAAATCGTAACTCTATCGCTTCCTTGGGCCATCCTCCATAATCACGGTATGGCCTCCATGTAACTTCCTTAAGCCTGATCCTATCTCTTAGTTCCCTGTACATATCTATGCCCATCCTACACCCATGAATATTAAGCCACCTCTTCGCATATATCTTTGGCCTAGCCCACTCTCCTCTTGGACTTCCAACTCGTCTCAACAATATTATGTTCTCATAAGACCATACGTACAATAGTTTAGTGGCTCTTATCTCACAACCATGTTCATCATGAGTAAATTGGTATGGATATTTGTATAGGTGGGCCAACTCACACCATACCCACACATATCTAGTACAATCCTCCTTTATCCATCAACATATATCATGAATCTTATACAAGATGCACACACCTCCTCCCTCCACTGCTATAGATGAAGCAATCACAAATGCTATGAAATTTTGCAAAACAGGACCCAGGCACCGTAAGATAACATCAAGACTGATATGGGTCTTGGTAGGTACTTGAGTCCCCAAAAATACCATCTAGAAACACACATCTGTCTCTCCATATCCTCCAATGGCATCACCTGTACTCTCTCTCCAACAACTAACAATTGCAATATGTGATATACATCCTCTAAAGTAATAATCATCTCCCCCATAGGAAACCAAAATGTGCATGTATCTACACACCACCTCTCGCATAGTGCAGTCAACATAGGCATATTGTGGGGCACATCCCCATCCATGCTATGTGTCATAGGGCACATTCCATGACATCCCAATACTCATTTGACATGCCCAATCTAAGTAACATACTTAAATGACGACGACTGTGGAAATCCCTCGAGTGAATATCCCTCTACACATCACAAAACAACAACAAACGTAGCATTAGAACACTACACAAATCAAACCACACTCACTTATCACATTACTATACACTACAAATTTTATTTTTTCCATTCTAGACAACAGATACACTTTCTGGACTAGGGCATCCAAATGTAGGTTAGGGGCCCAAGAGTAGGAAATTAGTGCCCGGTTCTAGGAAATCCTATCCTGGGGTCACTAGTGACCTCAACACTATTGTCGTGTGTCAAATGTTGAGAAAATTAAAAATATCCAGTTTACAAAAATTTAACAAATACAAATTCTACATTGTACATTTTTAAAAAAACAACACATTTACTAACTTCCCAGTCATTATGTGATGCTACGACGGTCTCCACACACTCAAACCAGCTAGGACTAGGACTTGTTGCTCTCACTTGCAACATTTTAACTCACTTTGCACTCAATCTAAAAATTGTGTAAACAAAAAATGAAGTGACTAAACACTTTTTCACTTTACTACTTATAGTTACTTTTTCACCTACTTTACTATAATCATTATTTCACGCTTATTCTCACAACTAACAGACATTACAATGTTTTTTTCATAGCTTGAGCGTTTCCACTCCAATTTACACCCCATTTTCCAAATAGTTTTTAGAATTATGCCTACCACCATAAAATAAACATTACACGTGCATTACTTCCCTTTGACTCTATCTTCCATCCAATTTATACACATTTTTGTGATTTCACACTTTTTATCTATTTCGGGCTTACTTTCGGCTTAGTGTTTGTTCTTCTCATCACTTCCCCTTTCATCGAAAGGGGGCATATTGTTGGGGTCATCCTATAATTCCCCTTACATTATCATGCGATTAATCAACACTACCAACTCATCATTTTCAAACATTTACTAATTCAACTGCGTGACATCTCACTATTAATTCCCCCTAATGACCTAATATGGGGGAAACAATATACAAGTTTTCTATGCAAAATTTCATCACTTACCCCTAATGACCTAAATTTGGGGCAAAAAGTGTTAAAATCCTCTCCATGTGATATTTCATTGATTTCTATCGATTCCCCCTAATAACCTAGCATAAGGGAAGCTAGCGTAAAATCTCTCTACGAGTAATATATCAAATTGAATCAATCAATCAATCAACACCTTAAAATATAGAATAATCAAAACCATATCAATCAATCATTATAATACAAAATAATTGGCATCCCGGATGACCTAACTTTGTAGTTATGTGTAACTTCAAGATGACCTAACTTGGGCATTATATCCATTACTTCCCTAGATGACCTAACTTGGGAAGTTATTCTATCTATTTCAATTTTTCTTCCAGATTTCCTAACTTGAAGCCATCATATATTTCATCTTTACTTAGAAGACCTAACTTGGAATCCATGGATTACGGTGAAACCCGTGGAGTGGGGGCAAGAGTGCCTTTCTTATACCACTCCTACATGGGTCAAATTTTTGATCAAAATTATTTGGATCCAAAAACAAAAAATATTTGATCAAAATCTTTCACTAGCGGTGGCTAGATCTTGAGGATGTAGTTAAATGTTAGAGAATAACACACGTTTCTCCCTATAGTCTTCATTTGGCGAGAAGGATTCCCAAATCCTCCAATTGATTATTCGTGTACACACATTCAAGCTGGGAATTTATCACTCCCTACCCCATCTCATCATCATCATACAACGTTTGAAATCATCAATCATATAGCATTTCTATCATCACTCTCATTTAGTACACTTCATCATGACATTACACTTTTTACTATGTTGCATGGATCAACATGCTGATCCATGGTTCGACACACTATATGGTTCTTTCGGCATGATTTTACTACCACATATGTGCATTCTACTACAACATGGGATTATCTAGATTTTCTCTCGGTATGCATCTCTATCTACTTTATGTTATCAAGATTTCCGCTCACCAACATAAAGTGGGGAAAATGTAGTCACAAAATCATGCACTTACTATTACATTTATATCGCCAAATATGTTATTTTATATATGGATCTCACATAAGAAAAGTATTCACTAATGACCTATCCCCTAGTCCTATCGTTAGTTAATTAGTCATCATCGTCATTTTTATTACACAATCATCATTTGTTTCGCTGATTCTGTTCATTTCTCAGGGAGTATCAGGTGTCGTTATTTGGTCATTTTTCATCTCTAGTCTTTGACTAGGGTGCCTAGGGTAGAATTGGGGCACCCATGGGCACCCTGGTCCTTATTTTTAAGCACCCTAGTCCCGAAAACACTTACGTCTAATTTAGAGTTTTGAGGTCGGTCTTTGTAATTTTCCCTCTCATTCCCCTAGGTACTAGTTGGCATGTCGGGTCATTAGTGTCAAAATTTGAGCAAGAGATCCCTATATAAACATAACATACCTACTATCTTATGGGAAGACTATCTACTATCAAGGGCTAGCTATCTACTAAGGCAAGGGACTGCATTTGGGCATCATTGCATCACACACACTGCATAGGAAGGGTTGTATTCATTATATTCCATCCACCATTTTCATTTTACATCTAGCTATTTTCCCCTATCTCTATGTCATTGACACTAGGGAACCCTAGGAACACATTTATACACACAAGAACATAGAACTAAATTGGGTATGGAATGTAGTGCAATGCTTAGTTGTAAGTCCACCATTATGGCAGCTAAGGTCCATTACGACCCCTTCATATGTATCTTTCTTTTTAGGGATTTGATGATTTGTATGTGGGTTTCCAGGTAGATATTCATTAGAGGTTTACAAAGACATAATAAAAAGTTACTACAAAAACCATGCAACAAGGATTGAAACATTGCGAAAATCTAGCGACACTTCCATAATCAAATCCTGAGTTGTTATGTAGACCAAAGCACCTATACTATAGACTAGGGCACCCACAGGCACACTAATCCTTTCCTAGGTGCCCCAATCTAGTCAAATCTCCATTTTCTGTTATTTTCTAGGTTGTGCCATCATCCTCTGCTTCATATGCACATCATCATGTTTAGTCCAGTAATCACAACGAGGTAATTTATTTTAGGTTAGTACCTTATCTCTCCTATTTCAATTATTTTATTTTATTTAAATATCAAATAAAATTAGTTAGCATCTACATTTCAGTTTACACTATTTATTTCATTGTTATACTATCTAGATCAATTCTTACAATCCATATTTTTGTTAATCATTTCCTAATATGTATGTTTTTATAAAATATAAAATAAATGGTTTATATCATGTTTGGTTGTATTATTGTACTTGTGAAATGAAAATATAACTAATTCGCAGGATTCCATGTTGTTTAAAAGGATTAAGGATTATTCTAGCATTATTATGTTGTTCTTGTAGTAGTATGTACATCTTGAAATGTAATGTAGTAGTTATGGTAAATTTGGGAACCTAATATAAGCAATAAGTAAAGGAAATATCTTTATTACATTAGTTCTAGTGAGAAATGCCTTTCCTATTATG
Source organism: Taxus wallichiana var. yunnanensis (assembly GCA_018340775.1). Classification (NCBI taxonomy): domain Eukaryota; kingdom Viridiplantae; phylum Streptophyta; class Pinopsida; order Cupressales; family Taxaceae; genus Taxus; species Taxus wallichiana. The sequence continues at coordinate 485,313,968 of CM031242.1, forward strand.
AGTAAATGAAGAGGATATGGTAATGGTAAACAATTGATTGATATTTTGTATGACTAGAAAATACCTCCCTAGTGAACTATAGTTAGCCATGGAAAAGGGAAAAAGGAATAACATGGTCAAATTTGAGTATCATGATAAGTGAATAATGGGAAAATATAAACATCACTACTTATGAGGTAAACTAGCCCTTTGAATCAATAGAGAGTTTGTATGTGTGTAAAGTTGAAAAAGTTACATAGAAAAAATAAAAATTGCAAGCTTGAATTTAAACCTTTTATGACCATTGTTAGGTCACAAAACAATGTATAACATTAATGGTGGTATGGAATGTTTAGTGTTTGGATGAACCTCCTTTCAACGGAAGAAATACCCCATATAATATTATATGGCTATGGTAACTTACAACCTTTCAAGACTGAGTGTTGCACCACTTTGGGGACTATCTGGTGCTTTTCTTAGGGGTAATTTTTTTATAAATATGTGTAAATGGATCTTCCTTGTCAAATAGAAACAAGGAGAATATCAGCTAACCAAAAGATACCCGGTTAAGTGGGTCAAAAATCTTTGGATACCTTACTATAAGTTTAAAATAATTATTAGGAAATCATTTAAAACATATTATCTTCACAAATCTTTATTACTAGAAAGTGAATATCAAGTACTTAAAGTAATTTTAGTGGACTAACTAGTATTATATTGAAAATTCAAATTGAATCATAAAATAACATGTTGGTGCCCATTTTGATCCTCTATTATATTGCCATCTTTCCCTTTATTCCGTGTCTCTAAAACATTTTTCTTCGAATTTGGTAGTCTCGTAAATTTCCCCATCTAGATTGAATGCTTTGAAAAGCTCATCAACTTATTATTTTGCCCCAACTTGAAGGAAATTACATGTATGCCTTACTTTGTGCCCTAAATTTCAAAATCCACGGCCTCTCGTCATTTTTTCTACTTTTCCCACCTTTGGAGCTCATGGTTGCTCATTTTTGCTTATTTTCCCTCAAAAATCTATCCCCATGGCTGAAAATTTCCTTGAATCAACTTCCATCTGTTTTTTGACCAAAAAATCCTTCATCCACGAAGAAAAACTTGATTTTAGAGGTCGTTGGCAAATTCTGTGTTTTTTGATTGTTATATGGGTATCATATGCCTGTCAAATTCTATTTCAAATGACGTCTCCTACGTGGCCATTTGTGGTTGGATGAGATTTGACAAGTTTCTTATAAAAACTTAACGTTTTTTGGTTTTGGAAAATTTCACAAATTTTTCCCGCAACTCTGCAACTCCCTGCGGAGGACACGTGTCGTGGTCTTATTTAAAGATGGGATGGAAGTCTTACGAGGGACTTGAAACTTTTTTACCTTTTGGCGAAAAGGAAAAAGGTGAGGAAAGGGCCGTGGGTCTGCAATGAACCACGGGGGGACATGTGGTAGGTAGGGAGAAAGGTGGAGTAGTTTGGAAAATCTCACCCTTTGGTGAAAAGGTATTATAGACCAAAATAGGCTCGTGCATCCACCAAGCCAATCAGGGGTGGACACGTGGCAGGGTGGGGTCAGAGGGGAGTGTAGACCGGTGGAGGACTTAGGCATTTTTTACCTTTTTTGGTGAAAGGGATGAAAGTTGCGAAAGGGGCTGCAGTCCACCAAGTATAGCGGGGAGACACGTGGCGGGCAGAGCGGGTTGGTGGGTCAATGGAGGAAAAGGGGAAATTTTTCCCTTTTGGTAAAAAAGACTTAGAATGAGAATTTGAGGTGTGGCTCCATGACAAATTAGAAGGAGACACGTGGCAAGGACGGAATCGGAGGCGCGGGTCCGTGGGGAAAAATGAGAAAATTTTCCTTCAGCAAATAAAGGTGTTAAAACATGATTTGAGCCCGCTGATCCTCAGCGATAGAGAAGGTGACATGTGTTAAGGACAGAGGCGGAGGTGCGGACCCACGGGGAAAAAATTGAAATTTTTCCAAATTTCCAAAAAGGGTGGAAATGTGTAGAATTGAGTCGCGGTCCCAATGGGACCCACCATATGCCATGTGTCAACATCAAATTTCAAGGGCGGAGAAAAAGTCAAAATTTTACATTTTTTCCAAAATGTTAAAAAGTCAAAAATGATCCCAAATCCATTCCCAATCGTATTTTGACACGTGGAGGGCTCAGATTGAAGGAAAAGGGAAATCAACGGTAACTGTACATTCTTCATTCTAGCCACCATTTTTGTTCCTGGAAGTGTGGAAATGTGAATTTTGCATCAATTTTCATCAATTTTTTGGCAAATTCATGTCGTTTGTGCCTGTAAGGACCAATGCAAGTGGTTTTAGGGATCAATTTGCAGATTTGAGGTGTTTTTGAAATAATTTTTGCCCAACCCATCCAAAATGTGAAATATCAAATCAAGAGGTTGCAGAATCAAATTTTGGAGGGATAAGGATGAAATAATGAAATGAAAGGGGTCTGCATGCTTGAAGAATGAAAAACATGCCTCCACAATGGATAATGATGAAGGATTTGTAATGATTTGCCTTTTTTGAAACACCTAACAACTTTTGTTGCAAATTTTTTAAATTTCCTATTTGTGAATCATGTTGGAATTTTGTAACAAACTTGATGTTGAGAATATTCTTTTCTTGGGAAAGAAGGATCAAATGTAATTGAAAGTTATATAATGCATGTTTTTTGACATGCAAAAGGTTGGAGAAACTTAGAATTTCATGGGAAAATATGGGATGAACCCTATTTTTGAGAAGCCACCGAGAGTCATTTCTAATTCTTTTTTGCATCAGATTTGTATCATGTTGAGTTGGTTTCAGTTGTAAAGCCATCAATAAGCTTTGAGATTGTTCTTATAACATTCCCCTACTGATAAATTTTGTCATTCTGGATTATTTTGTGTTGTCTCTTGGAAAAATTTACATGCATTTATGTTTCAGAATGTTTTCAATTTGTGCTTCTTGCTCTATTACAGTCTTGTATTCGAGAATCTCTCTTCATCATACATGGTCTCATTTATTGTTGATAGTTTAGTGGAATTTACAATCTCACATTTAGAAGAGCTTTCATTTGATAAAGAGATAAACAAATTTAAACTCACTTTACCTTCCTTGAATTCTGAGATTATTTGTAAACCTTTGGGTGCACCTTAGGTCATGATAAAATAGAGATTTGGATGCTCTGTTGGTTCATCTACTTCAAGATTTTGTGGTAGGTTGTCAAATATTATGTGGAAGAGTGCAGATCTGGGCCTCCATTTGGTGCACATATCCTAGTTGAAGGAGTACCTTAACCCCTTTGAAGCATTCTACTATTTAGGTCTTACAAATTCCTATAAAGGTCCTCAAAGAATTTGGAAAATTTTGGTTAGTCTTGTCTAAAATCTCCCACCAAAAATTCATTCAAACAAACTAATCCTACCCATACTACCCCTGCATTGCATTGTGTGTCAACAAAAGAATTCAATCCATCTACAAAAATGCACAAAGAAAATTAGGATCATGCAATGTCTTCAGTAACCCTTGCCTTGCATTGAAAATATCTCCATAATCTGGGAGTGACAACTTGTGAAAGTCATATTTGGAGTGTTGATCATATTTTCCCAAGGCCCTTTCCATACTATTTGCACAAATTGAGGGATATCTTCATCTCCTTCACCATTTGAGGGTTATAAAATGAGTCCTCTTACCTTGGTTGAAAGGCACAACCTAAAACAGTTAGGAGAAGATCAAGTCCTATTTGAGTGCTATCCATCTCTATATAATCTCGAGTCTTAGTTAGATCACATCCTCGGCTACAAAATGACACACATAATGATATATTTGACTTCAAGCTTCATGCCATATCTACGATGCTGCTCAGGACTGAAAAGGAGAACAAATTTTGGTACCAACATAACAAAAAGATATAACTTCATGTTTGGCATAGGAAAATTTATAACCATGTATTATGATAATACTAATTTTAATGGTTTTGGTGGTAATGGAATAAGGAGGAACCCTTCTACCAATTTGAAAATGGTCGTTACTTTGTTATTGAAGTATAACCCCAAGTGCATGATGTGGAATAAAATTGATAAATTGAGCTTAATATCACACCAAAATTAAAGGAAGACTTCCAAGCCCTTTTTATGTCACTCCTTACTAGAAGGATTCAAATGTGATAATTATTATAATGTAGAAGCTTATCGTGAACCAATGTTGCTACAAGAAGCAATGATGAGAAAGTTTTCAGCCCTAACCTAGAAGATTAGACTCTCATGTTAGTATCTCATGGTAATAATTTCCTTGAAATTATCCTTAAAATAACATTGTCTTATCCACTGATTTAATGAAACTCTCTTGTTATGTTAATCTATGTGCATAATTCCCTAGATGTGTCCTTGAATGACTTAGAGAAATGTGTGAAGGGAACTTGAGCCAAATTTTGTTTGCACTACAAAAACATGTCATCATGACTAATAGTGGTCTCATAAGTGATCTTCTTAACAACCTAGGTATATAAGGCATAATTAAATAAGGGCCTTATTTCATGTTTGTATGGTTTCCATTTTGGGTATTTATGCTTTTAAGATAACACAAAGGTTGAGGGTGGTTTTTGGTAACCATAATATGACCAATGTTGTGTCCTTCTATGGTCACACACTTATACTAACCCAAACATATTCATTCTACTAAGTTTAGGGAAGGACAAATCATGTTTGGGCATATTTAATGTACTTACAAAACACCTTAGTAAGAGGTGCATGGGTACTTGTGACTTGTTGTCTAAGTTATATTATTCTCCTTCTCTTTAGTGGTACCATGAGTGTTCTTGAATCCATATGAGATTGATAGACATGAAAATATACTAGGATTTATGTAGCTTAGTTGTGCACAACCTATGTCATGAGTGATGGTTAATATTTTCTTGATCCTCTCTAAAGATGCAAACTCGTTCAATCGAACTTTTACGTTAAGAATTTATGTTGAGTTGTATTATATGAAAGTATTATTGGGATAAAATTAGGAAATGGTTACTCTGGAATAAAGCGTGAATGATGTGGACCACGATTACATTCGACCTTTGTGTTCCCGAAATATATGATTTGTAGTTTTGCAAATTTAACACCTCTTTGTAGCTGATTATAAAAATTCAAAATTAAAAATTGGAAACCTTGTGTTCATTGGAATGAATAAAAATTAAGTAGTATTGATTATGTGGGACTATTTCTATGCGTCATGTGATAAGTGCAAATGTTTTAAGTGTTTCGTCATATAACAATAAAAAAATGCTAGTTTTTTCATTTACAATTTGGGTGGTAAAATATGGGAATGACATATCCCTTGGATGGTACATTCATCTCTGTGCATATTTCTTCACTAAAATAGACAATCTCTTATATCCTATCATTTTCCTCTATTTATGGTTTTATGTAATCTTATGCACACGTGTGGCCTACAACAACCATCTCCTCCTTCGTGATAAACTCCTTCCTTTGCATAATAATTTTACACACTACCACATACCTCTAGATGACTTATCTCACCCTTATCATCTTGTGATCCTCCTTAACACATTATCCTTCATGCTTCTCTTAGTGGTAATCCTATGCATGTTTTCTCTTAGCTTTGGCACTCCACTTGTGCAATATCTAACTATTCCTCTATGCACGCCTTTTATTTTATATGATGTTGAATCAATGTAGTATTTAAGCAATATTCTCTATACTTATGGCTCCTTTCCAAGTGATTCTCCTCCTAGGAATATCATGCCACAAGACTCCTCTTTCTCAAGCGAGTCCTTACACCATTTAGATAATTTGAAATATTCTCCAACATTTGCACAAGTGTTACATCTAAAAAGTCCCTTATTCTTGGATACTTCTTTTCTTCCTTTTTAATATCTCTATCTCTTTTCCAGTTACTACACTATGGTATCTAATCTTGCATCCTCTATCCACCGTTTCTCACAATAGAGAACATAATATCCTTTCTAGTTGCCTCATGTTCGGCACTCTTCTAGATTTTCCATCATATGAAATTATGTTTATATGTGATTGAATAAAATCTAAATAAAACATAATTTCAAAGCAATTGATATGATAAAATAAAATAAATACCTAGAATGAAGCAGGAGAGCTTGGGCACTAGTGTCTACAGGTGGGCACCTTGGTGTCTAGGATAGATGATGATAGATATTAAAATATAGACAAACAGGATCCATGTGACTTGACAAGAGTTGTTTACATAAATGAAAAATGTGAGAGAGAAAGGGAATAGAAACAATCAAAACAAGTGGATGAACAAGGAATTGTATCACCAGTGAATACTTTTATTACTTAAGATCCATGCATATAACAACATGCTTGATGGCATAGTAAAATAGTAGTATGTGCTTGATTTTGTGTCTACATTTTCCCTCCTTATGCTATTTTAATGAAATTAAAGTAGTGTAAGGGAAGTAAAGGAACAAACCCGTGAGAATTATGGAGAAGCCATATTGTAAAGTGCACGTAGAATGTAAGAAATTATAGCATGGAAAACCATGGATCATCATTTTGATGTGGCATAAATAGAGATAGAAAACCATCATAAGGAGAACTTGGAGACATATTTGAAATTATTTCTAGAATTTAGATATTTTAAATTATTGCCAATAGAGATTAAAGAGGTAGGGAGCAATCAATTCCTAGCCTTACTTTGTTTTAAAATGGAAGGATTTGGGCATCCTGCCACCGAGAAAAAGAGTGTTAGAGAGAGATGTCTAGTTGTTCTCTCCATCTCCAGAATCGCAACCTCAAAAGGTCCAATAGTTGCAGACAAATAGAGACCAAATTTAGTTTCAATTTAGCTCTGAATTAATTTTGATTGAAAAAATTGTTTGTTCGATTGAAATAACATTCGATGGTTTCCAAGTTAGGTAACCTGGAATCAATAATAATGTAATGTAACTCCCAAGTTAGGCTATCTAGTAGAGATAGTGATGTAATGTAGCTCCCAAATTATGTCATCTGGGAGAGATATTAATGTGTGTTTATTGTATCTATCGATTGATTTGATTTGAATAGTAGAATATTGATTTGAAATAATATGTGTATAGTAGATTACTCACGGAGAGATTTTTACATTTCCCCCAGTTAGGTCATTTGGGGGAATATATTTGGAATAGTATGAATTGTTTAAATATTTAATCAAATGATTTGTACCTTTATTTGAATCAAATCAGAGAAAAATAAATGTGATAAAGATGTGTTAAGAGTTTTGATTTATTATACTATAGCCGAGAGGGATCGTAAAGGGATCCTGATTATATGCCCCAATTTTGGTAAAAGGTGAAGGGTAGTGAGATGAGCACTTAATCGAAAGCAAGACTATACATAAATGACAATGAATAAGAGGTAGTATAGAAGAGATAATAATATTACTAAATTATGCCTCTAGATTGATTGGAACATATGTTATATTTTAATATGAAATTTTGTAAAGTTTATAGTATGGTGATAGAATAAATTTCAATCCGAATGGCACAAATGGGGAGGAAAACAGAGTAACAAAGCTCAAGATATGAGAAAAATGTGTGTCATGTATTAGATGCAAATTGTAAATAGTAACTATAGTATATAGAAAATTGTAATTGCTTATATATATAGAGATAGTGAAAAGTGAATATTGATTTCATTTGTGTCAAGATTGAGTGAAATTTTGATCTATAATATGTGAGGATGTGCGTGTTAGAGGAGCGAGTTTGATGAGATTCTAGAGAGTAGTGGTGACCGTGGCTTCTGGATGACCGATGACTTGGTATGTAAGGATTTTTTCGAAAGATTTTGTCAAATACGCCTGTTTTTGTAAATTTTAGCAAATAATGTGTTTTTTTATTTTCAGCGATCTTGACACAGGTAGAAGTGGTCGGGACATTTCTATCTTTGGGGATAACAGCCCCCAATTCCAAGTGTTGGTGAACTATTTCATGGTGTTGATGACCTACTCACGGGTGCTTGTAGACATGAAAAATTTGCATCCCTCGACTCATATGCACCTACGGTCAAAAACACCACATTTATGATATTATGCCTTGTTAAATCATCTCTAGATTAATTAATTAATCACACACCCCTCACATCTAAATTATTTAGTTGATTTAATTAATTAAAATAATGGCCCCCTTTTTTACACCTCACTAGGACACCTCACTATGAAACCTCATTAACCACCTAAACAACCTTCCTAAAAACACACAAACTTACTCCTAATTAACTACACCTTCCAAACACATATTTTTTTCCTAATTAACTAAACCTTCCATAAATGCTAACTCACTCCTAATTAACTACACCTTGCATAAACACTAACTCACTCCTAATTAACTACACCTTCCATAAATGCTAACTCACTCCTAATTAACTAAACATTCCAAAAACACTAACTAATTAAACCTGCTAAAAAGACTAACTCCTCTTATCCTAACCAAATTTACCCATGCCACCACTTTAACAACCTCAAAGTTATCCCGCTTAAAATAGAAGAAAAATGCTTGTTTTATTAACTAAACTAAATATCTTCCACAATCGTTGGCAATTTTCTTGATCATTGGCGATCTATAAATACAAGCATTTACACCTCTTATCAAAGGAGGAAAAACTCGAGAATTTTTGTAGGTGCACTCTGTCAGTTTTTAAATCATCGGGAATTCAAGCATTTTGCATCAACACAACTCAACACCATGTTTTCCAAGGAATATCAAATTCATCAACAAATTGCTCATTTTCCTCTCCAACTATTTGCTTCCATTCCTCTACCACACCGACATCCTGCAAGGTAAATCTTTCATTTTTGATCATTTTAAAAAACCAAAATCAGGTACGTTTATGTTTCTGGATCAATTACACATTGCTAATTCTCTGTTTTTGATCAAATTGATATCTAAATCATTAATTTTGACTTTGTTTAGAATAATAATCTAGTTTCACAAGTAATCACATGTGATTTCCCTGAATCGCTAGTGATTCCTATTTTCTTAGGATTTTTCACTATTTTTTTCTTGAACTTAACCAAAATGTAAAGATTTTTCTTGTTATCTACTAATATTTTATCTAGCATGATGTCTTCAGATGGAATTAGGAGGATCTAATTATCTTACAATTGATATCGGTGTTTTTATTTCATCTAACACCTACTCTACAAGGAGCAATACGAGCTCCTCCATGATATTGACCTTTGCACGATTCAAAACGCATCCTTCCACCATCTGGAGGATATCTTCGCAACAACTTAGTGCATACGGGAGGCCACCGAAGCATTTTGTAACACCTAAAATGAAGATATAAGGGTTCATGTAGACCTTGCATAGTATGAGCACACTTATGAGATGGGATTGGACTTATTAGAAAACTATAACACAACACTTGTAGTTGAAGACCAAAGCCACATCAATATATCAAGCACTAACACTCCCCTCGCTTAACTCTTTAACACCCCGAAGAATCCTCTAATTTATTTGCATAGGATTATATTTCCATTCCAGAAACTAACAACACTACATAGGAAGAAGAAATAATTGATTCTATAGCTTCTAATGTGACTGAGAACCTTTACATAGACCAGGAGTTTGAATTATGGTTTTAAACCATGACTAATATTAGCTATATATGTATCTAATTTAAATAAGTGATAGTCACATTTATATCTCAATATCTTGTAGCATGATCACAAAAATCATTAAAATCTTAAGCCGTCTTTTTGAGAAATAACATTATCTTGTTTAAATGTGATCTTTGTCAGTTATTTTAGAGGAAAAGAAGCTCTGATCCATTACCTCACATGGTGCACAATAAAAAAACAAAATCAACATTGCAGGTACCCTAGAAACCTCGCCATATCGAGGTCAAGCTCGATTGTTACCCCTTGAACCAAATCAAGAAAACAAAAAGGTAAAAAACCATGCAAGACATTCTAGCATGCCCGGTGGGATGGTAATCCCTATCTAATTTCAACATTTTTTTATCATTGTTCTCACCGATTTCCAATCGTTAGCAATTTCCTGTGTTGTTTTCTTAACATATTATCATCAATCTGCAATATCTTTCTCTCTATTTCCTACTTCTTCTAATCAAATTGTAGACTCTTTTTCTCTGGAAATTGTACCTTCTAGATTTTCTAAGATTTTTTTTGATAATTTCCAAAAATTAAAAAAAAAAAAGGAACAAGGAGCGCTTTCATGGTAAGTTTTAAAGCCATCTCTTTAAATTTCAATTTTGCATTCTTGGTTGTTTGTTTTCATTGAAATCAACACTTCATTTCAGGACCTTAAAAATAAAACAATCACATCCTTTTTTTCTTTACATAGTTAAATTAGGGAGGAAAAATTGTTGCATTTACTTACTCTCCCTCACACATAACCGAATCACTATCAAAATCTAAAACGTATTTAAACATCTCCCACCCAGTGTGGCGATTGGGATTTCATCACCCAATAGGGAAACTGACTCAGTGTTCTAGCCGAGTATAATCTCCTTTCTTTTGGTATATATTGGCTCAGCACCTAACTCCCTTATCGCAACGGGACCATGAAGTGAATGGATAGGCCCCGATAGCATGCCGTACTGCAGCAGCAATATAGAGTTGGGCCTCACGTACCTTTGGGTATATCGAGGACTCCACCCTTGAACACACTTGAAACCATCCCAAGAAGACCAATTCCTAGGACCCCTATTTTTCATCTTACATATTTAATTTATTTTTGTAGCTAATCAAGGTTACTATAAAAATAACTCTCTAAGTGTTATTTCTTTCTTTTTGTAAAACAACGCATCCTCTTGTTTTCCTTTCTTTTTATCATTCTTTGTGTGTTTTCTTATTATGTTACTTACTAGACAATAAGCCCATAATCAAATCCCTGAAAACATGTCCACTCCAACTACATTTTGTACTTCAATGCCTTTTACCCCAACACAACAACAAATTCCATACTTAAAAAAACACATCTAACCCCTTTTCGAACCTCAACAAACTTGGAATGATGTAGGGGCCAATTATAATAATACAATAGAAAAACAATTCTCGCATTCCCCAAATCGATATAATAATCAAATTATCCCTCCCCCAGCATCTCAAGAAGAGGAATACTCCCTTTCTTCCAGTCCTCAAATGTCGAACTCCCTTTCTACAATAGGTTAGACCCCGTCTTTAAGGAGATGTTAGATTTGAATCCCATTTCCCTTAATGCTTATCTAGCAACTAGAAATGTTCAAATGCAATCATTCACACCTCTATCCATCGACACACCTACAATCCATCTTTTGTCATTATGGGCCTTATTGATCAAAATTATGACCCTATTTTACAATGAGTTATATCTATACACCTCGAGTCCATCTAAAACATCAAACAACAATCAACCTCAAGAATCTATCAGCTCTACAAATTGATTTGAAACCTTGAATGAACAATTTTCCATGATTCAAATAGAGACATCTATGGATTCGTCAACTCCCACCTAGAACCCTCACATGATCTCGTCAAAAATACTTCTTGTCAATAACCCACATCTTTTCCAGGTCCTTCTATAGGATCCACGTCACCTTTAAACAATGTCATAACTTCTTCATCTGCTCCTCTAGTCGCCTCATACATACCAACACCTCCTTTGAGTTCTATCGCCCCTTCAATGGTTATGTCTTCCCAACAAGTTACTACTCCCATCTAAAATATCACTATGTCCATCCCCACAACAACACCATTGGTTAACACTAGCACCATTGCTAGTACACATCCTATTTCACAATACATACCACAACCTTCATGACCACCAATCTCTATATCCCAGTCTGTACCTCTATAGAACATTCTCGCTATACAAGTATCCCGAACAAAGTGTTCCACAACAAGCACCATCTTTGATTGACCTCTTTGAAAATGTCTTCTCAACAAACACCCACATATTCACAACCTCTTACACATGTATCGATTCCATTGCAATACCAATATATTCAAACCTCACAACCTATCACTTCGTAGCAAGGATCATCATCCCATTAGAACATTCCACAACACAATATCCTTCATCATCAAAACATTCCCCAACAAAATCAACAACACATACCTCAATAGTATGGATATCAACAAAATATTCCATCATACCATTCCTCATAGAAAAAAACCACTATCAACATGATCTCCATACCAATATACAACCCCCAACAAAACACCCCCTACTAACAGAGCATTCTACAGAAATATCAAGTATAATCACAACCCAATCAGTCTTTATATTATCATAGCTCATCCTTACAACAATCAATGCAAGCTAATCCTCTTCAAGCCCTTCTAAGCCACATATCTAGCCTAGAATTTTCTTCATCAACATCTAATAATGTGCTCTCTTATGACCAAATTTGTAATGAGCCCATTCACCCTTCTATACCATATAAGCCATATCCACCTCACTAGGAGCTTCCAAAACTTACTAAGTTTTATAACAAAGAAGATCCCCAATAACATATCTGTGCCTTTCGTCATGCGTGTTATCTAATAGCTCATGATCAAGACCTCATGTTGAGGACCTTTCCCATGTCCCTTATCGGTCCTTCCTTAGACTAGTACAACAACCTCCCAGAACACTCATTATTCTCTTTTGCACAACTTGCACAATTGCTCTTAGACCACTTCTCCATAAATGTAGCTCGTAAAATCACTATCAATGATCTTTATGCCATTAGACAATTTGAAGATAAATCCATCACTGATTTTGTAGCCCATTGGAGGGCCACTACTAATCAACTATCCTTTACACTACCGCAACAAGAATTAATCACAAAAAGATTTGTGTATGTGCCAAACACATTTCACCTACTATCGCAAACCTAGTATTTCCAAACTTTTGATGAAGCTTTTACCATGGCTCTTAAGTTAGAATTGGAATCCCTCAAAGATGGATGGGTAAAAATTTGTCTTAAGAAACTAAAAATGAAATTAGCAACCAAGCCACCATTCAACTCAGATAAGTCTAAATCAGCTGCCAATGCCATTGTAGTTAAGTCCACTCTTAAAGAAAAGCCAACAACCAAATGCTTTCATCAACAACGCAACTATATACCCATAGCTGAAACTTATGGTGTAGTTTTTGATAAATTTCTCACATCTAATCTAATATAACTTCCACCCATTTGAACCATTGACATATCAGTTTCAAAACCCATTTGGTATCAAGATAATGACTTCTGCAAGTTCCATAGGGTCAATGGTCATGACATTGAAATGTGTCACAAATTCCAAAATGTGTTTCAAGACTTGATCAACAAAGGTGACATATTCAATTAACCTTTTCTAAATCACCCCTCTTCCTCCTAATAACCACAAACAAATGTTGTTCATACTATTAATACGATAACCAAAATTGATCCTGTCCCTCTCACCACTTCATCACCCAACGAAAAGAATTTGCAAGATCAACACCAAGAATCGGTGGGCTTGAAACTATTATCATAGAAAAATTATTCAACACCTTACTCAAAGTCTCCTATGTCTCCATCACCTATACCCGTGAATTCTAAGCCAAAATATAAAAAGCTTGAAACTATCGAATCACTTTGCTTATTACTAAAGACATACCTCCATCCTCATCGATGTTGTTACCTAGTCCATACCCTTACTCTCTCGACATGACGACATTAGTTCTGTACATAAAATTATAGATATAACTATGATACCACTTGAAACATTCTTAGCATAACCATCCTCACCCAAGCTAACCATGGTACATGTTCATCCCCAATTTGAGAAATTAAATAGTCTAAAACCTATAAATCATTTAGATCAAACTATCCAAACTTCTTCTCCTTCTCTAGTTTCAACTTTTACGAATATAAATTGTTAATCTAAAGTATCAAGAGGACATAATAAATACGGTGTCATTCAAGTCTTTTAGAGTCCTGTTAGGAAATAAGAGATAAAATATGCGGAATAATCCCTTACAGAATCGCAATAGTAGAAACTAATATGCAAAAATATTACAGATCTCAAATAAAAGTGTAGAATAAATAACACAACACAGAGAGACAATATTTAATGTGGTTCACCCAATATGGGCTACATCCACCAAGAATCACTTGCTCATATTTTATTACAAGCCTCCACTCTCTCAATACAATACCCAGATCCATTTGGAGCTATGCTCAACAAAATCTCTGAGAATTCACATGTGAATTCAAAGCACATCGTAGTACATTTACTTGTCTATCTATCATATGCATAAGACCATATAAATAGACAATTTCTTAAGCGATTTGATATAAAACCATGGGTATCAAAACCATGGTTACCAAAAAACCATGGGCCAAAAAATAGCCCTGCGGTTACCCATTACCCATGGGTTAATAAACCACTCATGAAAATTTACTTGGGGCTTCACCCCAAACCCCTAACCTACTCACCGCGGCGGACTGCCATAAAAATACCCAAGTGTAACACATAGAAGGTGTACCACACTCTAACATGAAAACAGGCTCCACAAACATAACAATCTCCCACTTGAGACCGATTTCCACCGAGCAAGCTTCTTAACCCTTCACTCTCATCCGTGAAGGCCAACCAAAACTGAACATAGCTTTAGTTTATCCCTTATGACCACCTTGGTCATCATGTCTGCAGGATTCTGACTGGTATGAATCTTCTCCAACTTCAACTTATCTTCTTCCAAAGCTGTCCTGATGAAGTGATATCTCAACTTGTATATGCTTCATCCTAGAGTGGAAAGCAAAGTTCTTAGCTAGGTGTATAGCACTCTGACTATCACTATGCAGCTTACATTCCTTCTGCTTATGCCCCAACTCAAGAAATTGTTGTAACAAAATCATCTCTTTGCTTGCCTCTATGGAAGCAACATACTCAACCTCCATGGTTGATAAAGCCACCAGCTTCTGTAGTCATGAAATCCAACTCACTGCTGTCCCACCTATAGTGTAAATATAACCTTTCGTGCTCTCCTCCATCATCAACATCTCCACCATGTTCGAATCTACATAACCACATAAAGTGGTGTTTGATCCACTGTAGCACAAAACCTGTCCCCATGGTCCTCTCAAATACCGAAGGATCCACTTTACTACTTGCCAATTCTCTTTACCTAGATCACTCATAAATCTACTCACAGCTCCCATTGCATGGGCAATATCAAGCCTAGTGCACACCATAGCATACATCAAACTACCAACCACTGATGAGTAAGGTACCATGGACATTTGGTTTCTTTCCTGCTCTGTCTTGGGACATTGCTCCTTTGATAACTTAAAATGGCCTACCAAAGGAGTCCCAACTAGTTTAACATCCTGCATGTTAAACCTATCCAATACCTTCTTAATGTACTCTTCCTGAGATAAAGTCAGCTTCCGTTCCTTCCTATCCCGAGTTATCCTCATACCAAGGATTTGTCTAGCTACCCCCAAATCCTTCATATCAAAGGATTCACTTAGCTATTTCTTGAGTACTTTTATTTCCTGCATGTTTTTACCTACAACCAACATGTCATCAACATACAAACATAGGATAATATAACTTCCATCCTCAAATTTCTTTATATACACGCAATGGTCAGAATGACATCTAATATAACCTTGCTCCATCATGATGCTATCAAAATTCTTATACCATTGACGTGGAGCTTGTTTCAGGCCATACAAGCTCTTCTTCAATTTTCACACCATCTCCTCTTTACCTTTGACTTCATATCCTTCTGGCCACTGCATATATAGCTCCTCCTCTAAATCACCATGGAGAAATGTAGTCTTTACATCTAACTGTTCTAAGTGCAGGTCTTTTGCTGCCACTATTCCAAGAATAGTTCTAATAGAAGTCATTTTTACTACAGAAGAAAAAATCTCATAAAAATCTATACCTTGGTTCTGTGCAAACCCCTTGACCACCAACCGGGCCTTATATCTTTTCTTTCCTCCTTCATCTTTAACTCTGTACACCCACTTGTTCTGCAATGCTCTTTTGCCTTCCGGTAGCTTCACCAAATCCCAAGTCTAGTTCTCCATGAGAGACTTATGCTCCTCATCCATGGCTTACTCCCACTTCTTCCTAGCATCTACCTGCATTGCTTCATCAAAGCTCTCTAGCTCTCCACTATCAGTGAGTAATAAATAATAAAGAGAAGGAGAAAAATGTTTAGGTTCTCTTCTTACCCTAGAAGACCTCCTCAATATAGGAGTTTTGGGTTCTGTTGAGGAGGTTCTGAACTGATTCATGTGTCACTTTCCCATCTAGAATATCCTCTACCACTGCATATTCTTTCTTGGATTCTTCCTATTTTCTGCAACTGCTGCTTATACATAACTTTCTCATTAAAGACCACATCCCTAGATCGAATGATTTTCTTGTCCTTAATACTCCAACATTTATATCCAAAGTCATCACCACCATAACCAATGAAAGTAAATTTTTATGATTTAGCCTCTAGCTTGGTCCTATCATCCTTGTCTATATGAACAAACACCTCACATCCAAAGACTCTAAGAAATGAATAATCAACTTTCTTACCATACCAACCCTCCTTAAGTATGCCTCCATCCAAGGCACTTTAGGGTCCTCTATTTATCAAGTACATAACTATGCTCACCACTTCTGCCCAAAAAGAAAGAGGCAGTCCTACATGTATCCTCATGCTCCTAGCATGTTCCATTATTATTCTGTTCATCCTTTCTGATACCCCATTGCGCTACGGAGTTCTGGAACCGTCTTTTACTTGTGGATTCCATTCTTAGAACAATAATCATCAAATTCATTGCTGCAATAATCCCCTCCATTATCTAACCTGAGACATTTTAACTTGAGACATGTTTCATTCTCTACCAAGGCTTTCCATTTAACAAAAATATCAAATACATCATATTTGTTTCTAATACAATAAACCTAAACTTTCCTTATTACATCATCAATAAAAGTAACATAATAACTTGAACCCCCAAGAGATGATACCTAAGATGGCCCCCACACATCAGAATGTACTAGCTCTAACTTACTCTCTTTCTTCATAGGTCCAACCTTGAGAAACCTTACTCACTTTTGTTTCCCATATATGCAGTTCTCACAGAAATCCAAATCTGTTTCTATATATCCAAGAAAATTCTTCTTTATGATGTCCATGCCCTTATGGCTCATATGACCAATCCTATAGTGCCATAATGTTGTATCTGTATCTGAAGCCACAACATTACAATCATTAGTACTATCAGTGGATAAATACAAGGTTCCAACCTTCTTACCTCTTGCCACCACAAGAGCACCCTTGGTAACCTTCCAAGAGTCAGCTGTAAATATCACAATACAACCATCACTTCCCAATTGCCTGCTTGATATCAAATTTCTCCTTAATGTAGGCACATGTCTAACATCCTTCAATAGCCATGTATTCCCATTCTGCATCTTAACTTTAATAGAACCTTTTCTAACTATCTTGCAAGGCTCATCACCACCAAGAAAAACATGCCCAAAATCCCCTTGAACATAATCAACAAAATAATGCCTATGTGGAATAGCATGAAAAGAAGCCCCTGCATCTAAAACCAAATATTCAATAATATTATGCAAAGAAAGAATCAAAGCATCCTAACATACATTACCTGATGCCACATTTGCCTCCTTGTTTTCTTCTGTTGTTTCTTCTTGTCTCGAAGCTCCCAACAGTCCTTCTTTGCATGCCCAGACTTTCCACAGTTCCAACATACAATCTTGCTCTTGGATTTTGACCTTGCCCGATCTTTCAATTTTCCACGGTTTCCTCTATTCTTCTGTCTCCCTCTAGTTTCCACTGTCAAAGAATTCCCTGAAGTAGAAGATTCCCGGATCTTTTTCTTTGCATTTCCTCGCTTAGAATCACCCCTACAACATCCTCAAACTTCAACTTCGAGTTAGCTGGAACCGAGTTGCTTACCACCATTACCAAGCTATTCCAACTTTCAGGTAAAGAGCACAAAATTAATAAAGCCCTAACTTCTTCATCAAATTCTATTGTAACCAAAGCTAGCATATTCACAACCATATTGAAATCATTTAAATGATTTGCTACTGAAATATTCTCAGACATCTTCATATTAAACAACTTTTTCATTAAAAATATCTTGTTAGAGGCAGAGGGTTTTTCATACAACTTCCCTAATGCATCCATTAGATCTTTTGTCATCTTTTCCTTTGAAACATTAAATAATACCGAAGATGCAAGACACAGCCAAATCATTCCAAGTGCCTTTCGATCCAACAAATCCCATTCTCGCATCTGTCATACTTGAGGGTTTGTTCACCTTCTCAGACAGTGGAGTATAAAGATACTTTTGATAAAGGTAATATTCCATCTGCATCTTCCAAAGACTAAAATTCTTCCCGTTGAATTTATCAACCCTAGATCTTCCATCATATTCCATAGCTCCCACTAAAGCTAAAAACTTTCCCTACGATTCAACACTTCAGCAAACCAAACCAGGCTCTGATACCAATTGTTAGGAAATAAGAGATAAAATATGCGGAATAATCCCTTACAAAATCGCAACAGTAGAAACTAATATGCAGAAAATATTACAGATCTCAAATAAAAGTGTAGAATAAATAACACAACACAAAGAGACAATATTTAACGTGGTTCACCCAATATGGGCTACATCCACCAAGAATCACTTGCTCAGATTTTATTACAAGCCTCCACTCTCTCAATACAATACCCAGATCCGTTTGGAGCTATTCTCAACAAACTCTACTGTAATTCACACACTGAATTTAAAGCACATCTGTAATACATTTACTTGTCTATCTATCATATGCATAAGACCGTATAAATAGGTAATTGCTTAAGCAGTTTGATACAAAACCATGGGTATAAAACCATGGGCAAAAAACCATGGGTATCAAAACAATGGGTACTAAAAAACCATGGGCCAAAAAACAACCCATAACGATTACCCATTACCCATGGGTTAATAAACCACCCATGAAAATTTGCTTGAGAGGCTTCACCCCGAACCCCCTAACCCGCTCATCGGTGAACGGGACCACCGTAAAAATACGAGTGTAACACATAGAAGGTGTACCACACTCTAACATGAAAATAGGCCCTCAAACATAACAATTCCTTATTTTGATGAAACTTATCGTTTCCACGGTCCTCCTCCTTTCGTCCTTTATTCCATCAAAGAGGCATACCTACTTTTGGAAAAAAATTGTCAAGTCAAACCTAAGACCTATGAAACCACTTGAATCAAGAAGTAATCGAGATCCTAAAAACCGTCCTTATCTCCCCCTGGACCTATATCCTCTGCATGAATCTTCTTTTACTATACCGGTTAATCACCCTATCATTACAAGGGTAAAACCAATACATCATACCCCCACCATGATCCTGTACTTTACATATGTTACCTTGTAGTAGGCATCCACATATGATCCTCACCCTTTGCCTCCTATAAAACCTAACTATCCTTTGAGCTTCCGCATCCACTTAGTACAACAACTAAAATGCCTCCACATCCGCCAAGTAAGAAAGCTATTGTCAGAAAACCCGCTTCACCTCTCCCTAAGAAAAATTAATTCCCAACTACATTCGGACCTAAAGGATGTTATGCCACCATTTTGGTTAAATTATTACAAGAAGCACTCATTACGTTACCACCTCCCAAGATGTCAAATCACTATAGGGGAAACCCGCTTGGTATCACTTTGCTACTTTTTATGATTACCATAGAACATGATGCCATACCATAGAGGATTGTAGAACCTTTCAATAAAAATTTCAAAAGATTGGTTGTTTGCTCTTCCTTCCTTCTCATGTAACATCGACATCAACTTGAGTATCTTCATAGGAGTCTACCCCTAAAGCATATAACCACCAAATCAATGTTGTCCATCTCACCACATGCATGCAAGAATATAACAAGGAACACTCTGGATCTAAGGAAGATAGAGGATTTGTTGCCATACCTTCACCTCCAGAACTATCGGCACCATCTGATAAACCTAGGGTCTCCATTTCATTGGATCCTAGAGAGCCTAATCAAATAATGTCATCCAAAGGCAGAGTCTTAATACAAGTGACTATGTCTCCACTCACCATGTTGCGAAAGTAATCTGTTAAATAGTTACACCAATCCCCATTAGAATTTCACTTTATGAACTCGTGCAAACTTCTACAACTCTCAAACAGTCATGTTAGATACCCCCAAATCCATCACTTTCCCAATATATGATCCAACCCCTTTCATAATTTTTTTAGTTACCCCAAAAGCATCTCGCCATCTCATTCAAAACATCTGAAATTCCCTCTCTTAGACTAGAGGATCATGACCTACCACTTTTCATCACATTTGTGCAAATCAATGACATATCCACTAAAAGGGTTATGATTGATAGTGGTGCCACCATCAACATCATATCATCCCTTTCCTTTGATCAAATCAAACTTCCCAAAACTGTTATGGCTCAAAATCTGGTTCTATTACACTCTTTCAATGATACTATTACACCTACCATAGGCACAGTCATACTTCCACTCAAGGTTGGTGTTAAAATTCTACATGAACTCTTCTACATTATAGAAGGAGAGTTTCAGTACAACATATTACTAGGATTCCCCTATATATGAACTATGTGATGTGTTCCTTCCACCCTTCATCATTGTCTCAAGTATGAACATGAAGGATGCTCACTATCCCTATTGATCGAATCCGTTTTCTTACAGCTATATGATGTATCACCTAAATGATGTTCTTGTAACTACATCCATGTTTGAATCATCTGATCAATCATCTACTAGCACTTCTATCCCCTCTTCTAAATTACCAGAATATTTTTCTCTTAGATAATCTATGAAGCCCCTCACGCTTGGGTATTATCACCTCCTCATGATCAACTTTATCCCTTCACCAAAAGTATATAGTTTTCCTAACAAATAACCCATGTATGACCCTAACATAGTATATATTATCTCTTATGGTCCCACTTATCTTAAAACCAATCTTTTTTATGGAGGACGTGACTATCCGTCATCTCACATTATCAATCCACATCACACCATGCCTTTCACATTGAATTTCAAATTCCTTAATAATAAAAAATTTGCTCATTTGTATCTCCATCAGTTGTGCATGGAAAGGCTTTGGTCTTGGGTATTATGAACAAGGGATCCATGATCATCTGGTTCTATGTTCCCTTAAACCACATGAGAAAATTGGTCTAGGTTATAAAATACCCCTTTCTAAAGCATGTGAAGCTAATACATCTAAACCAATTACCTCCACAATTATCTCTAAACCAAAATAACCACCTGCAAACTCTCAAGGTTCTATAGAAACAAACGATGTCGTACAATTCCACCTAATTTTTTTTTAATCATTACCATATCATTGGGACCACTCACATATCAATCCGGACACTCCGTTAAATCTCTACCACTTTTTCACCCAGGAATGGTTCAAGAAGGCTCACCAACTATAGACATCCTTCAATGTCGGGATGACCAAGAAATCCTAATCTCATATGGGAGCTGAAAATCGTTAACTTAAAAAATCCCTACCACCGAAATACCTACTCTTCTTAATGAATCCACACTCAATAATAAATTAGGAACACCACGGGACCCTCACATAGTCAAGGTCAGTCAATCCATCGATCCACAAGAATTGAGTGACTTTACCACATTCCTAAAAATATAGTCAATCCTTCACTTGGTCATATACTTGATATGCTCAAGATCAATCCCAACAATGTCATACACAAAATATTCACATATCCTAATGCTAAATTAGTAAAAAAAAAGCTTCGTAAGATGCACCCATGTATAGCTCTCTTTGTCAAGGAAGAATTTTAGAACCTTCTATCCACTAACTTCATCATACCCATTGACTATTCACAATGGGTCTCCAACATCTTCCTAAGTAACTAAAGCTTCAAGTAAAAATTCCTATCTCGCATAGACTTTAGGGATCTTGTTCTTTCTTGTCAAAAATATGATTTCCCTATGCCAAACATAGATCAACTTGTATACCTAACAACCAGCCATTAAATGCTTTCCCTTATGGATGGATTTTCTGGTTATAATAAAATCCTAATCACCCCTAATGATTGAAAAAAAACCACCTTTATAATCCCTTGGGGAACATTTTGCTACTGTGTTATGCCATTCGGTCTCAAAAATGTCGGGGCAACATACCAATGCGCTATGATGTACATTTTCCATGATCTCATTCATAAAATTGTTGAAGATTATATTGAAGATCTCCTTGGGAAATATAAATCACAGAAGGATCATCTCAAAGTCCTTGAATTAATATTCATCCATCTCATTTAGTTTTGTCTCCGCTTGAATTCTCGTAAAATGTGTCCTCACCGGTTTTTGGTGTCCTCATCGGTTTTTTTTAGGATTTATCATATCTCTTCATGGAATTGAAGTCGATCTTTCAAAGGTCATAGAAATCACCGAAGTGCCTCCACCCTCTAATATCAAACATTTTCCTAGTCTACAAGGAAAACTACAGTCCATACGATGTTTCATATCATAGCTTTCTAACCACTATCAACCATTTCAACATCTACTCTGCAAAGACATAGTGTTTTGTTGGGATTTTGACTACCAGAAAGCCTTCTATGAAAAAAAAAAAAATATGTTATCACCACTTGTACTAACAACACCTAATGAAGGAGATCCATTTTATCTCTACATATCCACCTTGGAGCATGCCCTAGGATCAATTCCCACTCACTAAGATAATCGAGGTCGTGAATAGGTTGTGTACTACATTAGTCACACCCTCCATGAATACAAAACGCACTCCTCTAAAGCTAAAAATTTTGTTGTACATTATAGTTTGTTACTTCCAAACTCCAACACTATTTCCTCAATCACAAAACATATGTTGTCACCATTTTTAATCCTCTTAAAGCCATACACGCTAAACCCTATCACAATGACCACATAACTACATGGTTAATGTTTATGACTGAATTTGATCTTTAAATCATACCACAAAATTCAATCAAAGGTCATGCCATTACCAATGAAATCACTAAGGCACCTCTTCCGGATGATCAACCAACCCATGTATAATTTCTTGATGAATCTATCAAAAACATTAAGGAATCGATGATTATGAATCAAACTTCATCCCCATTAGATTGACCCTCTTCTTTGATCGTGCTAAATGTCAAGAAGGTGGAGGGGCTAGTATTGTCATCATACTACCCTAGAACATTCCCATCCCATTATAATTCAAGCTCAACTTTGAGTGTACCAATCATATGGCAGAATATGAGGCCCTAATCATAGATTTAACTACTATTATTCTCCTAGGTGTTCACAAACGGAAGTCTATGGGGATTCACAAATTTTTGTCAATCTAGTCAAAGGAGAGTATCGATGTAAAAATGAGATCCTTAAAAATATAAGGTTGTTGTTGACTTTCTCCTTGCCACATTCAATCATTATACCATTCAATCCATTCCACAATCTTCTAATAGGTTTTCAGACATTATCACTTCTCTAGGATCCCTTATCACCTTGAAACAAAAATCAAAGGATAAAACTAAGATGTCAGTATTCGTTCAATGATTAGACCATCCTTCACATCAAAATGAGCTACCTTCCATAAACATCATTGACAAAAATCCATTATATCTTTGGTATACACAAATGTTTGACTATCTCATTGAATTTAAACTTCCACCAGATTTGTCGCAAGGCACTAAAAATCCTTTCTTTAACATGTAACTCATTTCATTGTCATAGGAGGAATCCTTTATAAATGTAGTTTTGATGGTGTATTATTATGTTGCCTCAAATCACATGAATCAACCAATGCAATCAAAGAGGTCCACGATGGCATTTGTGGAGGCCATTTTAGTGGCAATGCCATCACTAAGAGTATCATACAACTAGGATACTACTGGCCCACTATTACTAAAAATGTTACACGTACGTGAAAATGTGCGTTAAATGTCAACTTGACTCTGATCTCATCCATATCCTTAGTCAAAGCATTGCAACCCACACAAGACTTGTGGCCTTTCTCTCAATGGGGGTTAGATCTCATTGGTGAAATTAATCCAAAATCATCTCAAAAACATCATTCAATCATTACTGCAAATGAATACTTTACTAAATGGGTTGAATCTATTCCCTTGACCTTAAAAAAGTCAAGACATTTCGTCAAATTTATATATAAAAACATCATATGTCATTTTGGTATTCCACATAAGCTTATCAAAGACAATGGTAAATCCTTCAAAAATAAGGAGGTTAAAAGGCTCTCTGCCACATTTAACATAAAAATAAGCTTCTCATCACCATATTACCCTCAAGCGAAAGGAAAAGCTAAGGCTTCCAATAAAACAATTAACAAAATCCTCATGAAAATCATAAATGAGGCAGAAAGAATTGGCATACTAAAGTCTCGTTCACTCTATGGGCTTATCAAACTAGTATCCATACACCTACAGATGCTACACCCTATTTGATCGTTTATGGCTATGAAGCCATCGTACCCCATAAATTCAAATCCCATCACTCCATGTATCCTTAAAATATTTCATCCCGATGTGGAATATTGCTAAAATCATCTTGCAAAATTAGAATTGTTGGATGAAAAGTGTCTAACCCTTGAACATCACCAAGTTTATCAACAACACATTAGTAGAGAATATAATAAGCATGTTAAATAAAGTGACTTCAAGATTGGTGACCTTGTACTTAAGGAAAATAAAAAGGTGACTAAGTTAGAGAAAAGTAAACATGGGAAGTTTGCCCCTAATTGGATTGGTCCCTACATTATTACTCATAAATATGGGTCCAGAGCATATCACCTCATTTCTCTTGACAATGAACCTAAACATGAACCTCTAAATGCTTTACACTTGTGGCCTTTCTAATGTTAAATGACCGATTATCATGACAAAAATTTTGATCAAATATTATCATTCCATTATAAACAACAAACGAAATTTTACAAACATGAGGCATATGGATATGTGTCCCCTATAGATTTATCCCCTCCTTAACAAAATGATTTAATAGGGTATTTCCTTCATCTTAAGACAAAATAAAAACTCATATGGATTCTTTGTGTTAATATAAAAATAAATAGACTGATCCCTTAAAGGATAACTATTCGAACATTATATTGTTAAAAAGTAAAGTAGACTGATCCCTCGAAGGAAAACTACCATTTTAAAGTTATGAACTGATCCCTTGAAGGATGACTATTTAATCTAAATATAAAATATAGACCATACCCTCAAAGGATGACTACCCTTGAAAAAAAGGCTTCCCATTTTGATTAGCCTCTACAAACATATCAAAATCAAAGAAGCATCCTGGAAAGCTTCCCGCATCAATCAAATTTCCCATAGAAAACTTCCCGCACTGATTAGTTTTCTTCTTATAAAGAGTTGGGGCATTGATTTACTCTAAATCTATTAAAAAGGATAACCTTTCTTCCCCACATGCACATGCATTTTCAAAAATCCACCATGACTAGTATGAAATTTTCATTGATAATCTCATTTAACATTTTGAAACATTACAAGTGTAAGCGTATTAAAAACCATTATGCATATGTTATTCAATGGGGAATTCTTTCCACTTTTACTTCAATTTTTTTAATTACATTTTAAATATAATATATTGAGGTTAGGTCACATCTCATGAAAAGATAATTACACATAAAAACTCATAATCAAAAACATAAACATCATCATATCAATGCCTATTTCATGCAAACATGTGCATAAAAATAATATCATAAACATGATAACAAGCACAAGAATCATGATCATCATCATATAAAAATCAAATAACCATATCACATCGGGATTCTCCGAGCCTAATCAATGTAAGAACTAAAATCATTACCATCATATATATCAAATTCAACTATCCATACAATCAACATAATTTCATGCATAGGAAAAATCGATTCCATGAGCCTACAATTAAATGGTAAATTCCATCAAACTAGGATTGGGAGTTCCTCCCACTATAGCACCATCGGATCCTCCTGCACCCTCATCCCCTCTTAATGGTCTCCGTGATGTGTTCCCCACACTCACCGCACTTGTCCCCGGGCTCGGATGCTTCTATGGAACCCCCTTGGGTGGCTGTATGATCAACATATAAAGTGGCATTAAGATAGTTCCTGATGTATATCCACATAATAGTCCCTCTCCACTCTCACAACCTCATAATGAGATACCGAAATCATACTAGAAGGTCCTGCAGATGCCCCTCTCTGTCTAACCAATGCCAATAACTTTGTGCCAGAAATAGAAGGCTTTATGATCCCCAAGGTCTTCTGAAAAGTATCTCTCTATCTCTTGTTTTCATCCCTATCATAGGAGACATGTACAAGTTGTTCCTAGAGCCCATCACACTCTATGATCAAACTATATCTCTCTCCAATAAGAGTGTCTTGCACTCTCACTAATTCATCTCACTCACTTTGAGAAGCATCTCTCTCTGCCTCCACTACAGCCTTCTCGGCCATCACTGTAGCAATATCTGGATCCATAACAACATTTGGCTTGACCTTCTCATCATTGGCCTCACCACCCTCCTCAGATCCTCCCTCTTCTCAAGCCCATACTTGTATAACTTATCAGGCTTCCCTCTTCGTTACCCTCATCCTCTTAAAACCCCGTAATGAATGAGACCACCAACAAACAAAATGCAGGGTGACCCCGTATCTTCAATTGACATCACATGACCATCCTTATCTAGACACAACACACATAGCTGCTCAACTATGAGTGTTAGCACTATCATAATTTCCTATTGGGTATAGGTATCCCCATCCTCCCATCTATATAAAATTGGATCCTCAAGTATGTCCTAAACCAACCTAGACTATCTCATCACCCGACTAAAGTGTATCAACTCATCCTCGCTAGCTCTGGAGCCCTGGGCCTGTGTTTTCTACTTAAGTATAATAAATATTTAGAAAATTTTTACCAATCATGAAAATCCATATACAGCTTTCAAATCACATCCCCAACCTGTAATCCAAATATCATGTCTCTATAATAGGTAGGCCCCTTAACCTTCCTTGCTCTACCAAGACTCACACTCCATCTCATGAAACCTAGGTGCCTCACATCAATAACACTAGAAAATCCAAATGGGTGAGTAATGGAAATGTTCTCATGGGCCCAACACTATAGTAAGAAGCCAACATCGATCCTATAATGCTTGTGGGTTGT
This sequence comes from Taxus wallichiana var. yunnanensis, assembly GCA_018340775.1. Classification (NCBI taxonomy): domain Eukaryota; kingdom Viridiplantae; phylum Streptophyta; class Pinopsida; order Cupressales; family Taxaceae; genus Taxus; species Taxus wallichiana. Next base: position 485,341,162 of record CM031242.1, read on the forward strand.
CTAAGTCCATAGCTCTCTATATATCTGTGCTAACAAGGTAGGAGCCCACTCAAAGACTATACAGTGCTCCATCATCTCCGTAACTACCCCCATCATCATCCATCAAAATATCCCACATTCTAAATTTAGTAATGTGAAACATGAGATGCCCAACATCATCATAGTCATCCGTGGGGACCCCTTTCTCTTAGACTCATACAAGGCCTAATAATCAAAAGCTCTCGACGAGTATCTTACATCCCAGGACTCATCTCCACACAATCTCTGCATAGTATCCCATCTCTTTGCATCCGAAATATAGTAAATAGGATCCCCCTAACCGAAAGTCTGGTAATATGATGAACGTCCCCTAGGGTGATGGTCGTCTCCCGAGGTAACCAAAATATGTTGGTGGAAGGATTCCACCACTCTAGCAATGCAAGTATCAAGTTGTTGCAACTATGTATCCACCTTTAAAACCTCATCCCACCAAATCCCACATCATCTAAATGGTCCTAATCATCATTAGAAAAATCCTCCCTAACCTTGTCTAACATTATGGGGATGTGGTCTCAAATAGTCAAGTCGAAAGCGTCCAACTACAAAAACACAAACACAAAAGTGAACAATAATTAATGATGTAAATTTTTGGAAAATGATGACTTACAACTATAAAATATCCTTACAAAACACAATCCTAATCAATAAAAATATCTTACACATCAATAAAGTTAAACACATTGATCAAAAACCACATTTTCTCATTCAATACACCAACCATTTAAATTGTTGGTGAATCGCTAATGATTCACCTCAATTACTAGTGATTCATGTAAACTTTCCCTAGGGCATCTATGTGCCTCGATACATCCCTAGATCCATATAAAACCATAAAAAAATCCATGAAAAATAGAACAAAAACACAATCAAAGCTTACCTTAGCAAGGAATGGCTTTTGTTTGTTCTAGAGGAGGTTTGTTGACAATTTTTGCACTTGTGCAAAAATGGGCAACTCAAAACTTCATTACGAGGGATAGAATTGGTGAGGTATACCTAAACTAGGGGATATTAGATCAGATAATATTGTTACTATTGAATTAATTAATGATTACATGAAATCTACAGCTATGTGTGCTATTACAAAAATAACAGATCACATAGTTCAATTTCTTGAATATCTTCAACAAAATAACACAAGGTCCGAAGGACAAGCTGTGTTATCTCGATGAAGACATCCAATTATAGAATAAATGAAATGTTGAGTCTTGGAACAACAAACATAAATGCAGATTGTATAAATTAGAGTTCATTACTGGATGTTATAGGCATTCTTAATTATCTTTCCTTCATGATTAAGACATTCAATTATATTATTGGGTTGTAGTTCATTATATAATCCATACAGAAAGCTGAAATTCAGAAAGAAATAAACAAATCAATTTTAGAATTCAATGTATTATTCATAAGGAATTTCAAATCTCCCACACAAGCTGTGGGATGTAACTGAAAAGTAAAATACAGCTATTGAAATAAGAGGTACACATGCATGAAAGAGAAAATAGAGGTGTATGAGTGAACCCATCATTGCCTTGGGTCTTCTCCTTTGGTTGATGTATCTTCATCTTCAAATTATTCCCTCTTCATATTCATCATTGGAATTCTGTACCTGAAAAGAATAAAAGAGGAAGATTATCAGTTAAGAGCTTAGGGTTAATCCATATTCCTACATTGTCCTTTTTCGTGCATATGGATCTCTTAACAACATGATATATAGATTACTTGAAGATCATACTGCATACATGATCTACTCACTCAGGATGAAGGAGGAAAGAGAAAAGAAAACTATGGACATTAAGAGAGGCCAAAAAGCCTAAATATTTTCTAACTATTTCCTTAAGTGTGCAGGTACAGGTTGCAGTAAAGAAGAAAATAAATCATGTTTTATAGTCTTCACTGTTAGATAAAGGTTGCAGTTCTCAAATGATTTCCATCCTATGGTACATGAAGCAGATAATTCATAAGTATATGTTCCCGATTGCAACTAAAGAAGAAGGAATTTTGAGGAAATTTTGATAGGGCTTCGCCATGTGAAATGGACTTTTTAAAACTTTCTAGCATACATATCAAAGCTGTAATAAAAGGAAATGTAGTATTAAACAGATTGTAGAATCAAGAAGAAATAAAGAAGTCTAAATGCCCATATCAAAGGAGGGATACCCAAATCTGGGTTGAAATACCTCAAGCCATAAATTGAAAAATACATGGGTATATACAAATTTTGGAAAAAATAATTCATTCAGGTAGGATAGTTAAAGGTTCATATACATATTTTTTTGCAATACAGCTCAAAGGAATGAATAAAGTTATAGATCTAAGGAAGAAAATGTAGATCTGGCTTTGATCAAGAAAGACCCATTAATGGGTACTAAAATCAGAGTAAGGATCAAGAACTCACTAGTTAAAATTGAAGCAGAGAAAACCCTCATCGAATTTAGAGCCAAAAGGGGAACCTAGAATGATTTTTAACTCAGAGATCAATGTTGTTCTAGAAATCACATTAAAAATGCAAAGGAAAAATGAGTATCAATGTTTCAAAGATGAAATAAAGCAGAGACAAATTAAAATGGCAAGCTCAATATTGATTGAAATGAGCAATATGCAATCAAGAGATTACAAAAAATGAAAAGCAAGAAGCCACTACCATCTTGTTCAAAATAACGATGATACAGAAAGGAATGAGCTCACAAACCTCAATAATGGTGGCCATAGAATCTTCGTAGAGCTTCACAGGACACATATATTTTGAAGAAAATTCGAACTCAAAGCAACACAACTGGTCAAATTAACCAAATCTTGCAGTATAAGCCAACCCAGAGCTCGAAGTGATCAAAATGGTGGTCATTAAATAACAGAGAGTTCCAAAGCTGAGATCAACTAGAATAATAGATGTAGATAAACCGAGCTCAAAAGATCATCTCCAATGGCTGCCATTCAGGAAATTTTTATAGAGTTCCTTTAGCTTGGATAGAGATCGAGAATGAAAATATGAAAGACTTAGGGTTTCAAGTGTTTTATTCATCAAATCAATAGCCACGAATCAAAAGTATACAGAGATCAATGCTCGAATTGATCACCAAAATCGATGCAAACCCCAACTTGACACATTAAAATGGTAGGTATTTTTGGTAAACTTAGCATCTTTTCATCATTTTGTAAAAGTGTTAAATTGACCAGCAGGCCTGACGAAATCTAATTGGATGTAGAGGAGTGGGCCATTTTTATGTTTTTAGGCATTTTGGCAAAGGGCATAAAGTCATAAAATGACCCGCAGCCCCACTAATGTAAAAGGAAAAAGTCAAATGTTGAGCCTGCTTCAAAAAGGTCAAGGCGGATCATCGGAGGTTTTTGAGTTTTCACGCTTTATTTCCAAAAGGGTGTAAAGTTGTAAAATGACTGCAACCCTGCTCATGCAAAAAAAAAAAGTCAAATGTTAGGCCCACATTAAAAATGTCAAAAGTGGAGAAGTGGACCGTCATAATGTTTTTTTCCTTTGAAACTTTGTAAAGAAGTAAACTTTTAAAGTGCCTCACAACCCCGCATTAAGGACCAAACAAAGCCACATATTTAATAAGTCAAAAGTGGAGCGTCGGGTCAATTTGAGATTTTGAGCCCTTTTTGAAAAGGGGAAAAAGTGTTTAAGTCACCCATGACTCCGCCCAAGCATCAAAGGTTAAAATCGGGAAGTAGGCTATTGGGGCATTTTAAAATTTTAATCCTTTTTCAGAAAAAGCAACAAAGTATCAAAAGTAAGCCGCAATCCCACTTTGACTAGATTCAGACACGTGTAAGGCCCAAATTAAAAGCAAATGGGTAGGTTGAATATTCAAAAATGTAATTTCTATCAGAAACACGATAAAGAGGGATTTTCAGGCTTGTTTTTGGATCAAATTTGTCCTCCGTGAACAGCTTTTTTGAGGTAATAAAAGACATATTTCTTCAGAGAACCTTCAGTCGAGCTCGAAGTCTACATCAATGGTAGAATTTTAAAAAAACTCACATAGAAAGCTTGAAGTTATTAATGGTGGCCATGGGAAAAATTTTGCAGAGCTTTGCTAGCTCAAATGGAGCTTAATAATTTAATTACCAAAATGATTAAGTTTGCAACACTTTTGCACCTTAATTCAAGTCTTGAGTTCACAGATTCAACCATGGTTAGAAAGTGCTAATATTATCACTGCAAATGGATAAGGTTGCATGCCTTCGCAAAAGAACAGAGACTAGAATACAAATTTGCATGCACAAAGAAGAAAAATTTCTCATCAAGCAAAATTTTTTTAGCAAATTATCACTCATGCTTTTCTTAAAAATAGAACAGTCAACTACAGTTGACTAAGTTATAACCGATGGATATTAACACCTCTTTATATTTACATGTTCTGTTCCTTTATTTATTAATAGATGAAGGATAAAAATAGGATGCATGGGAGAGTACAAGACTTAGTCTATTTTTAGGAAGGGTGGGAAGTTATTTTTTATATATTGTGTGCCTTGCAAAGCACAAAAGGATTTAGAAGAGAACTTTTAGATATAGGAGTGTTAAAGCGATTTTCTACCAATTTTCCCTTTGAATGTGAAGTATTTTCTACCTTTCCAATTATTTGCAGTCTTGTGTATGTTTTATTAATCTTGTGAATGTTGAATTCCTTGATTAATCATCTTACCCGTTATAAGTTCATTATTTCGCATGATATTAATGTTTATGTGTAACTTAGCAAGTATTGTTGTGATTATATCCCTTAATGCATCAAATTTTTTACCCTTAAATATATTCAAAAATATGTTGCCTCATGCATCAAAAATCCTTTCCATATCAATTATGCATAGACTCGAGTCAAATACCTCATATAAGTTTGGTGTATCACCTCAGTTTTAATTTCATTTTCAGTCATCTTTTACCCTTAAACACCCAGAAAATTAGTTTAGGATACATCAATAAGGAACCGGCCTTGATACCAGAGACTTGCCTCAAAATAGGTATACCCATAGACTGAGGTGTTCTCATTGTATCTAGGAAACAAAGTGATCCATTTTGCAAGCTTAGAACACCTGCAACCATCTCTCTACAGGGTGCACTTTCGAGAGATAACAAAGGCCATTCAATAACTATTTTCTCAAAAAACACATTTTTTTGCCCATTCTAACAAGGTTGTTATCATTATACAGTGCAAAGAGAAGAATAAACAATCCATTTGGGTATTTATACCCCCAATTTTTCATGACCTCAATCGCTAGAGATTTCCCTAATCGCAGAAAAATTCCCTATTTAGGTCTTCCATGTCTACATTTCCCAAGAATATGTGATTTTGGCTTATGCACAAGTATGCCATGCTTCTAAAAAGGTCCTAGCCCTCACAACATAGTCACAAGATGGGTACTTGCCATATGTCTATGGGGATGAGGCCTTTAGCCCCATCACTTGGTTTTCCCACTCAAAAATTTTACATGGTAAGGATCATACATCGGCAAGCATCGAGCCCATTGGCCACCTTAACAATTGATTCACCAAAGCATCTTTTTTGCACCCTCTCGATTGGGGCAAGCCCTTTTATAAAATACAAAAGCACACCGGTGTTCACTGTATTGTGATGTCGTAGATTCACCCATACCAATGCAATCCTTTTTTTTATCATTTTTATCTAGCGAATTGTGAAAAAATGATAGCCAAAAAGGGGCAAATGTAGACACAAAAAATTTACATCCCTTGAATTAGATGCACCTATGGTCAAAAACACCACATTTATGACATTACGCCCTCTTAAATCATCTTTAGATTAATTAATTGATCACACACCCCTCACATCTAAATTATTTAATTGATTTAATTAATTAAAATAATAGCCCCTTTTTTACACCATATTAGGAAACCTCACTATGACATCTCATTAACCACCTAAACCACCTTCCTAAAAATACACTAACTTACTCCTAATTAACTACGCCTTCCAAACACACTAATTTATTCCTAATTAACTACACCTTCCATAAATGCTAACTCACTCCTAAATAATCGCACCTTCCGTAAACGCCAACTCACTCCTAATTGACCACACCTTCCATAAATGCTAACTCACTCCTAATTAACTAAACATTCCATAAATATTAACTAATTAAACCTACTAAAAAGACTAACCCCTCTTATCCTAACCAAATTTACCCACACCACCACTTTAACAACCTCGAAGTTATCCCACTTTGGAAATAAAAGAAAAATGCTTATTTTCTTAACTAAACTAAATATCTTCCACAATCACCGAAGATTTTCCCGATCACCAGCGATCTATAAATACAAGTATTTACACCTATTTTTGGAGGAAGGAATTCACAAGTTTTGCAGATACACTCTGTCACATTTTACACTCATCGAGAATTCAAGCATTCTATGCTAACACAACTCAACACCACATTGTTAGAGGAACGTAAAATTCATCAATGAATTGATTGTTTTCATATCAACCATATGCTTCCATTCCTCTACCACACCAACATCCTACAAGGTAAATCTTTCATTTTTGATCATTTTGAAAAACCAAAATTAGGTACATTTTTATTTTTGGATCAATTACACATTGTTAATTCTCTATTTTTGATAAAATTGATAGCTAAATAATTAATTTTGAATCTATTTAGAAAAATAGTGAAGTTTCACAAGTAATTGCTAGTGATTACCCCAATCACCTGTGATTTCCCTAAATCATTAGCGATTCCTTTTTCTTAGGATTTTTCACTATTATTTTTACTAAACTTAACTAAAATGCAAAGCTTTTTATTGTTATCTACTAATATTTTGTCTATCATGATGTCTTGAGGATGGAATTAGGAGGATTTAATTATCCTACAACCGATATTGGTGATTTTTCTATCATTTGACACCTATTCTACTAAGAGCAATACGAGATCCTACATGATCTTGAGCTGCGGGTGATTCAAAACATGCCCTTCCACCGTCTAGAGGACATCTTCGCAACAACTTAGCACATATGGGAGGCCACCGAAGCATTATGGTACTCATACAATAAAGCTATAAGACTTCATGTAGACCTCACACAAGATGAGCATGCTTACAAGACAAGCTTGAACTTATCGAGACGATCACAACACAACACCTATAGTTGAAGAGCACAACCACATCAGTATATTAAGAAAAAACATTCCCCTCTCTCACCTCTTCAAAAACCCAAAATAATCCACTTGATTTCTTTGCGGATGATTATATTTCCATTTGAGATATCGACAACAACCTTTGGTGGGGAAGAAAAAATAATTGATTTTGTAGCCTTTAATGTGACCTGAGAACCTTTACACACACCGGGACTACGATTTATGGTCTTAAACCATGACTAATATTACCTATATATGTATATAATTTAAATAATAGTAACATTTCTATCTCAAAGGTATCTTGTAACATGATCAAAACATTCAATAAAATTTTAAGCCATCTTTCTCGAGAAATAACACTATCTTGTTTAAATGTGATCTTTGTAAGTTTGTTTATAGGAAAAGAAGCTTTGATCCATTACTTCACAAGGTGCACAATAAAAACACAATCAACATTGTGGGTACCCTAGAAACCCCACCATATTTAGTTCAAGCTTCATTGTTACCCCTTAAACCAAACCAAGAAAACCAAAAGGTAAAAACTATGCAAAACAAAACTTACGTCCCGGGATAGGGTTTTGATAGTATAATGTGAAATACTTGTATTCTAATTCATTTATACTATAATGAGCTATTTTGTAGTATGGATGAGGTACTAATGTAATAATTCTATGGATTTTTGTAATACACATAGGGATAAACACTTGATAAGGTTTCATGTGGGTCATCATTTGAGCACATTTCTTACTCTAGGTTTAGCGGATGCGAGTGGGATATACTAGACCATGTTGGCTTGCGAGAACATTGCTATATTAGGGGATATTCCCCATAATATACCTATGTTGATTACATTGTGTGATAGATGGTGTGCTGATACATGTACATTTTAGTTTCCTATTGGTGAGATGACAGGACTCTAGAGGATGTGTATTAAATATTTTGATTGTTGATTGTATGAGTGAGAGTGTAAGTCATGAGTATAGTGGATGCCCATAGTCAGATGAGGGAAGTGAGGTGATAGTTTACTAGGACATGAGTATAGACAAATACTCATATCAATTTATATGTTATATTGATATCTAGTGTTACTGTGTTTAAAAGTTTATTGTAGTGATTATAGCTTCGCTAGTGGAAGTATAGGGTGGTAGAGTTAGGATATTGTATCGGACGCATGATATTTGTCTTTGAGCAGAGGAGCATGGGATGAGGTATGTATGGGCGTGGTGTGTATTAGCCCATGTATACATATATTTATGTAGATTCACAAGGGAGGATCATGGGGGTGGAATAGGAGAAAAAAATTTGTTGCATGTATGGGAATATGTGTATATTACAATATTGAGGCCACTTAGTGGGCCACAGCAAGTTTGGGTGAGACTAACGATTTTTACAATGAGGTGGGTAGGTACCCATAGTAGGAGGATGGACATGACCACCGATAGGTCAATGATTGATCAAATGGGTCTATCAACCATCATAGGAAGGACATATAGAGACTATGGAGGTAGGTTGGAGGATGGTGTAGAGTTTCGGTGCAGTTGACACACCATGTGATTGGAGGATTGATTTCTATAAGTGACTCGGTTGTTTCGGTGTGAGAGAGTGTCTCAGATAGTGGGTCATCACTTAGGATGTGCCCCTAGAGCCATATATGGTACCTATCTAAGAGAGTGGCGAGATGGCCGGGAGCGAGGCCATGCCCTATAGGAGTACAACTAATACATCTTGGTCTAGATGAGGCGGATGTGGCCATAGAGCCTATACATGTTGATGATGCGGGGTGCACCGGGAATGTAATCAGTGGTGGGTATACACCGATCGGTATTTCTATTTCTAGTTATTGTAGATGTGGTAGGTGGGCTGGAAGTAGTAGGATTTTAGGGGCATGCACCGCCCTCGTAGATTGAGCAATAGGGGTGGCCTAATAATTGTATTAAACTCAATCACCCAAAAATATAAAGAATGGGCTGTAATATTTATAGATATTGCACAGCCAAATACAAACAAGAAACTAAGTTACACATGTGGAACCATATTCCATATTACTTAAGCTTCCAATATTACATCCGGGAAGCATAACAATAATATTATATCCATGAAGAAATAAAACAAATATGGTTGATAAAACCATATAACAACATTATTTAATTAATAACATTAATTAAATAATTAATCATATAATGCATAATTAATTTATCCTAACATTCCCCCCTTAATTATGCATTGTCTCAAGGGATGAGGAGAGGAATTCTCTGAACAACTCAAATTTTTCATGTGTAAGTGACTTTGTGAAGATATATGCTTGTTGTTCAGCTGTTGGACAAAATTGAAGTTGGATGTTGTGCTTCAACACATGTTCGTGTATGAAATGAACCTATACCTCAATGTGCTTTGTTCTCTCATGAAAAAATGGATTGCGAACAAGTTTGAGAACACCTTCATTGTCAACATACATGGTGGTCAGTTTGTCCTGTGGTATTCCAAGTCCTTCTAGTATGCAACGTAGCCATATCGCTTCACATACAACTTCTCCTGCATAACGATACTTAGCTTATGTGGAAGAACGAGAAAAAAATTTTTGTTTCTTGCTTCCCCATGATATTGGTCTAGATCCCATAAAGAATACAAATCCTGAAGTGTATTTTCTATCATCAATATTTCTGCATGATTTGAATCCGAATATCCAATCAAGAAGAATTTGTTGTTCTTCTTGTATTCTAGACCAAGATCCATTGATCCTTTGAGATATCTCAAAATGCACCTTTCTGCTTTCCAATGACAAACTTTGGGTTCCTGCATGAACCTAGATAGATAGCTCATTGCAAAGCTAATATCTACTCTAGTGTAGGTCAAGTAAATGAGACTCCCAATTAGCTACCGATAGAGAGTGGCACTTACCTCAGGAGATGCATATGAATGAGATAACTGCAATCTATTCTCCATGGGTATAGCATTTGGTGTGTAATCCATCATCCTGAATTTCTTGAGAGTTGTCTTGGTATATTTCATCTGAGAAAAAAATGTGATTCTCTTTCTACCATACTTCCAATCCAAGACAATAATGCATCAACCCGAGATTGGTCATGTTGAATGATCGATTAATATCTTTCTTCGTTGCATCGATCATCCTCACTTTGACTGCCAGTGATGACTAGATCATTGACATAGACAATGAAAATCACAATCTCCCCCTTACTTTTTGAGGTAAAGATTGGGATCATATGGATTTATAACAAATCCATGTTGTATGAGATGCTCATCAATCTTGATGTACCATGCCCAGGTATTTGAGGCCATACAAATATTTCACGAGTCTAAATACCTTTTCTTCTTGACCAGGTACTACATATCCCTCAAGTTGAGTAATGTAGACTTCTTCTTATAAATATCCATTTAGGAAGGCACTTTTATGTCCATCCGGGTGGAATTTTCAGCCGAACTATGCAGGTAGAGAAAAGATCATTCTATTTGTTTTGATCTTAGTTGTGGGAGAAAATGTCTCCTCATAGTCTATGCATTCTTTTGTGCATAGCCCTTTTCTACTAGTCTCTCTTTATACCTTTCCACTATCCCATCTACTTTGTACTTTTTATTAAATATTCATCTACATCCGATGTGTTTCTTTCTGGTGGAAGATCGATAAGCTATCAAGTGTTATTCTTCATCACTGATTGATATTCAAAATCCATGGAATCTTTCCAAGATTTTGACTATAGGGCTTCCTAGACTGTAGAGGGGTCATCAGATTCAATAACTCTACTCATCAAATTAAAGTTAACTTCTTCTCTTGCTTTACTACGATTTTGTGGTCCAGGGGTGGATGTATATGGTGGAGCATCCATTCTTGCATCTCGTAATGTGCTTATACACCACTTGGGCATACACTGAATTTTTCCCTTGGGTCATGGTTCTATTTGATCAACACCATCATCCCCATCATCACTTTCATCTTCTAAGGGAACATCAGCTTCAATTTTTACAACTGGTGAAAAATCTACATCTGGTGAGTTTGGAGGAGGAGTCTCTACTTCCTTATTCTCAAAAAACTCAACATCTCTGCTGGTGTAGATTTTTCGATCTTAAGATCCATTAATCATGCACCAAGAGTCTCTTCATTGTACCCAATGAAGACGATTTTCTATGACTTCATGTCTAATTTCTTTCTATTCTGCTTGGGTATGTGCATGCTTGCTTTGCACCTGAATACTCTAAGGTGTGCAATAGATGGTTTTCATTTTGACCATGCTTCTTATGGTGTTACTCCTTCAAGAGCAACTATGGGAACTCTGTTCAACAAATACACTATTGTTTTTCTTTGCTTTTACCTGAATGTATTTGCAAGTCCGAATCATCGATCATGCATCGCACCATTTCCATGATAGTATGATTTCTTCTCTCAACAACACCATTCTACTATGGTGTGTGTGGAGGAGGCATTTGTCGATGAATCCCATGAGTTTGTAGGTAGTCTTTGAACTCATTACTAGTGAATCCCCCTCAATATGAGTAGAGATTTCGATGTGACGACTAGTTTCATTTTCAACTACTACTTTGAACTTCTTGAAAGTTTCAAAATATTCACTTTTCTTGTGAAGAAAAAAATCCACATTTTCCTTGAATAGTCATCAACACATAGCATGAAGTATTGAAATCTAGAATGAATTGGTTGCATCAAACTGCAAATATCGGTATGAACCAGATCAAGCTGACCATGAGATCGATATGTACTCTTCTAGGATGACTCTCTATGTTGTTTTCTGCTAGGTAATGAGGACACTTGTTTGTATCTTCTTCAAGTGATGGTTACCCATGTACCATATTGTGTTGGAAAAGTGTCTCAAGATACTTGAAATTTACATGACCAAGTATCCGATGCCACAATTGTGCTTTGAGGTAGAGTTCTTAGCCACAAGTTCGTGATCATCTCTGTGGACAAAATCAAGTCAGTAACATGCATCCCACCTTAGAGGTTTTGTAACTATTTTTGAGCCTCATAATTTATCTCGAATCAAACACGTTTTCTTGCCAAAATGACTATCAAAGTCAACTTTTATATTGTGATCAAGGAATTGAATAAGTGAAATCTGATTCTTTGTCAACCTAGGGATAGATAAGACATCGACGATCTATAATTGCGTGAATCAAGGGGTAGAGAAATGTTCCCAATCCCCTTAGCGTATATGAAGAATCATCTCCCAATGAAACATAATTTTTTGATGGTGTGTGCCTCATTGAAATAAATTAGTCTCTATGGCGGTCATGTGTCAGTGGCCCTGAATCAATATACCAAACATCACTAGATGAGCGTGGATGGTTCACTTGATTGAGCGGTGAACAAGTAGTCTTCATTGTCGACTATTCTTGTTGCTCAACAATATTTCCTTCTTCGACAGGTCTTCTTTTCCAGTTCCCCTTTTTCTTCCCTTGATTGTAGTTAGAATGTCCCTTGTGAGATTGTTGTGGAGGTCCAGAGTTGCTTGATGAACCTTTCTTGTAAGTATTATACCAACAATCTTGTAGGTCATGTCCTCTTTTGCACAGATTAGACATTGCTTCTTCTATTGTCTGTCCCCTTGATACTGATTTTGATTTTGAAATTTTTGATAGGAATTAGGTTTTCCTTTACCTTTTACTTTCCATTTTTGATGTGAAGAAAGTGCCTGCTCCTCTTCATCATCCTTATTATGTATGGCTTCCTCTTGTTGCAGTAAGTTTACCAATTTTCAAAACTAATGGTCGTATCTGACATGTTTAGTGTTGTAACAAAAATGTGGTAAGAAGAGGGGAGTTCTCTCAGAATAATGGGAATGAGAGCATCATCTGATACCGCTTCTCCCAGGGCTAGAAGTGAAGCCCTCAATTCTGTAACTCTTATTAAGAAAGCTTCTATTTTTCATTCTGCTTGAACTTCAATATGTGTAACTGACTTTACGAATTTAGTATAACATTCTTGTTTTTGGCCTTGTATATTGTTCTCAACTTATCCCATGCTTCTTTGGCTATTTTGGCATATCGAATGTGGGGTTGCACATCGTCAGACACTCTAAACAAGATGATGAGTTTGGCCTTCGATAAGAACCTTGCATATAATAAATCAATAAATTGCAGAAGATAACAAAACACAAGATATATGGGGGCCAAGATGCCCTAATATGCAATATATTCAAAATAATACCCTTAAGGTAGGGCAACACCATACAATGCTCCTTAAGGAAGGAGTAACTCCACAATCTCCCAAGATGGGAATCCACTTCGAGGGGGACACCTCCAATATACCTCTACCAAGTAGAAGACTCAACTCATACATACATCCCATCATAATGATACTCACATCCTTTAAATAGGATGGGTAACACCTAATCCCAATGTAGGCCGAATTGCTACCCAATATAATTAATTCCTATGTGAGCCCATATACCTAACTAAGGGGATGTGTGCCACATGTTGGCATCTCCATTAACCCATATACATTATAATATTATATCCCATGTGAACCCATAAATATAACTAAGGGGATGTGTGCCACATGTCAAAGCATCTCCATCAACCCATATATATTATATTATCATATCCCAAGGTACATAGCAAGACCCGATTTGCTTTATCAAACTGTTGTTGTTGTGTTGTATCGTAGTTGATCTAGTCGAGTACCATTCATGGAAAACCAGATCTCTTCAAACTCAAGATGTGTCTTAATTTTTGTCTTCCATGCAACATAGTTGTTTCCTCTAAGTAGTTGTGAATCTAGAAGAAAAATTTTGGGGTCATTGGTGCCCATATTATAGAGATCACTAATAAGGTTTGGCTCTTATCACTCTAGATATAAGGTCTCCCAATCTATATATTGTCAGTCCGATATACCAAACCTTTCTATATACGTGCCCTTTCGATATACCCCGGTGAGTACGTGGAAGAAGCTCTCCCTTTCTATATACCCGATGGTACATGAAAGAGGCATTAACGTACGTGAAATAATTTAATATGTGGTACCAAGATAGTACTAAAAGGGGTCTATGTGATTATTGACACCGGATCAAAGAAATATCCTCATACACATGTGTAACTTCGCTATATACTTGGATAATTTCTCAGTCATTTATGTCATGTAATCATTCATCAGACGGATGGGATGGCTCATAGTGTGTGCATTGTGACCTTATTACTCCCCATCAATTTAAAGGGTCGATGCCCAGATGATGTTGTTGTATCTATATTAGGCATTAAGTGTAGTAGTAGTCATGACGACTTTACCCGTAAGTGCTTCCTAGAGGCACCGTATATACTGAACACTGCGAATGAGATCTAGGATCTCGTGAGTGTTACAAAACCAATTTTTTTGTTTTTTTATTACAATTCTGCCAGTTTTTGATCAGTTACAAAGTTTGCAGTTGACTTATGGCAACCTGAAAATTAGTACAATATATTGTAACATGCAATTACATTCAAAAATATGGAAAAAATTGAATGGTAGGAAAAAAATTGTTTTGCGAGGCCCTAGTGGCCTTGAAGCCCAAAATGATCTACTACACCAAAAATTGCAAAAATATAGCTAAAAATGCAATTTCTAGATAGGCCTCCTTTAGCAAAAATGTCTAGAATGAAAAAATAGGCTGAATGGAGGAAATTGTTTTTACCCTAAATTAGGGATTTCCCCACTAAATTTAGTTAGTTATAACTAAATTTGAATTTTTCTGCTAAAGTTAGCGGTTCCACTAAATTTTCTACCAAATTTGGTAGTGGGTGAGGGAGGGGGATTTGACCCCTTGACCTCTCTTGATGGGAAGTGTCTTACAAAATTTATGCTAGCCACTTGGGTGGCTATGCTAAACAATTATATGTAAAGAGCAAAATGTAATTAAACACTTCCAAACTATAAAACCATACCTCTTCAAAAAACCACGGTTTTGGAAAGGCAGTTTTGAGAAAAAATTCTAGCAAAGAGAAAAAATGATAGGCGGTTTTGGCAAGAATGAAGGTGGTTTTGAGTGTGTATGGCACCTTAGATCATTTTTCTTCCTTCCTTTGAGCTTGTAATTTCTTCCTTGGTGAATTCTATCCTCCTCAACCTTAATTGCAATGAATAAAGGTGGTTTTGAGGAATTTGATGATGGTATTGCATGGGATGGGGCTGGGAAGTTGTAGAGGAAACTTTGGCTCTCCTTTTCTTGCACAAGCTTCTCCAATGCTCCTCAAACTCTGCTGCAATCCTCCAATATCCTTCAACCTACTCTGACACCAAATGTAGATTGAGCAACAGGGGCGGAAGCCTGATAATTGTATTAAACTCAATCAACCAAAAATACAAAGAATGGGCTGCAATATTTATAGATATTGCACAGCCAAATACAAACAAGAAACTAAGTTGCATAGGTGAAACCATATTCCATATTACATAAGCTTCCAATATTACATCCGGGAAGCATAACAATAATATTATACCCATGAAGAAATAAAACAAATATGGTTGATAAAACCATATAACAACATTATTTAATTAATAACATTAATTAAATAATTAATCATATAATGCATAATTAATTTATCCTAACACCCTTGATGGAGATAACATAGCAGCGGCACTAGCAGAGCATAATTATTGTTCAATATTTTTGTTAGTGATTACTATATTTAGGATGAATGCAAAGTCATGCAATGGTCAAAGTGTTGTTTTATGATTGTAGGTGATACCTATGGGTCCTTGATTGTGGACACCTTCATATGCACATTGAATCATAATGTGCCCTTAGATGTGTTTTTGGGAGGAGGTATGCTAGAGTAGGTTGATGCTATTATTGGTGAGCATGCCATTCGTTTGAGAAAATGACTATATCGGTGGTGAAGTGCACAATTTTTTTGAGTGATCACGATGAGGCTCGTGTTGAATAAGATCAAGAGGGAGAGAGAGTAGTAGGAAGAGGCATAGCTCAAGATATTTTTACATGATATACGAGAGATACATGGGCAATATGCAGAGCATATTGTGGAGCATTCTATGCTACGACATTAGATAGAGAGCCATAGAGGCCAATATAGGAGGCATAGAGTGAGTGATGAATCATTTATTCCTAGATCTTTCATGATTGTAGATAGTGATAGTGATGATGATATATGACATATCATATATGATGTATTGAGGCATGGGGGATTGCTCCCCAAGTGATTTTATTTTGAAACTTATGATTTTTGATGATATATGTATAGATGGATGTTGATGTTGCATTCCTTGTCTATGTTCATTATATACTAAGTGATGATGATGAAATATTTGTGGTATTTGGTTTGATTAGAGTCTATATGCATTGTTGGGATGACTAATTGGATATATATTTTTGATAGTTGAAATGTGTTATGACGTGGAAAGAATAACCAAGTAATGGACTAAAAAAGAATTGTATTTGAATAACAATTAAGAGTATAACATGTGGTAAATAGAAATGTATGTATGTGATGTAATGTGGTAGATAAATAAAATTAGTAATAATGATGTGTTCATAATTGAATAATGATGAGGTGTTAACTAATGTTCGTGATTTCATTTGATGAGGATGAAGGGGGGAAGAAGAGTGATTGCCCCTAGTGTGAGAATGAGGTTCATTTATAAATGCCCCCTCAACAATCAAGAATGAACCATAAAACAAGAGTGCGTCATCAGGAAATGGGTTTGTCACATGTAAGGAGATGCTAGAAAAGATATGTCATTAAGCTGAGCATGAGTTGTGGAAGGATAGGTTCATTGATGTAGTATTCCATCAACATTAGAGTGTAAGCCGTAGCATGAAAGTGCATCATAGGGTAATGAGATGGTCATATGGAAATCATCTACCAAATATGGAGAGTCCTGCAAGGGATGGTGGAAGCATGTGAAGAAATAATAGTATGAGGGTAAGTGTTTCACTTGATTCTTAGACGTTTCTTTGAAGTACTAACGAAATAGGTAGGGTAATGAGAATAGGAGGAATACCTATTTTAATGTTGGTTGATGAGTTGTTAGTGCATATGAATTCTGAATCCATAGCTGATTGTGAGAGCTTCCTTTTGGCTAGGAGGAACTACCTATAATGAAAAGCAAGACCACCATAAAAAGTTAAACAATATATGCAGTGAACTGCCTAGCATGTGTGCTAGATCCGGGAAGTGTGATACTTCCTAGGCATTGCTAGTCCACTATTTTAAACAATTTAATGCGGGAAATAAAGTAGATCCTATTGTAATTTGAAATGATTTAGGTATCTCACTTAAAACACAATAAGAAAGATCTAATCTAACAGGCTAGGTTAGAATAGGATCAAAGGTCAAATAATTGGTTTTGGGTCTCTGTAGGTCTGACAAAAGTCTCAGGTAGATCACAGGTGAATGAGGGTGAGGTGGAATTAGGTGGGTAGGTCACTGTTCTGAGTTGTATGGGCAAATACAGTAACTGATGCCAGTTTAGGGTGACCAACGGTAGTTAGATATAACCAGTGCCGGTTACTGTGGAGTTCTGGGAATGCCACAAAATGGGTTTTGGGTCTCCTTTGTGATTGCACAAAGGATTTTGGTTGGTCAGGATGAGGTATTGGGTGATTTGGGAGGGATTTGGTGAGGTTTTAATGGGTATATGGAGGGGGAATGTTGAAGGAGGTCAATGGGTGGCTAGGTGAACAATAGGTGACAATATAAGGATGGAATGAAATAAACCAGAGAAGTATAACGTTATACTTACTTGGATCCTGGTCCTGACACTGTGAGTGAGGGATGGAGGTGCTGGTGAGAGGTTGAAGGCTGCAGGTGATCACAAATTGTAGGAGAGCTTCTGCATGGGCTGCATGTGCATTCCTCTTTGCTTGGTTAGATCAGATCATTTAGGGTGGTTATGCAGGGAAAATGCTTGATCTCTTTCCTTGCATGCGTGATTGTACGTACCCAAAATTGTAAGGTACTGTACCACCAGAACAGTGTAACAAGTGCTCCAATGATGATACAGGTCTCCTCGCAAGGTGTTCGGGATCCAGAAAAGCCCTCGGAGTATGCATTAACATCCCGCATGCCCTGCTTAGCCCACGCGCCCTTTGTTTTCCCCTTTTTTCCTCTTTTCTTGGCCTCTTGACCTTCAGTGATGAAACCGCTGCCCTGCATGGCGGCGGTCTCGTGACCGCCGCCCTGAACTAGGGTGGCGGTCCTATAACCGCCGCCTGCTCAGAGCGGCGGTCCTGTGCGCATTTTCCAGAATGCTCTTTTGACATGACTCGCGTGAAATATCACGTTTCACCAGCTTTTCTTTTCCGACTTGAGCATGCATTAATGTTTTTGGTCCCCTGGAACAGTGTTTTTCCTTTGTTTATTGTTTAGGAGTTCAATTTGGTTTTGGTTCTTGGATGCTTGAATTCCTATAAATGCATGGTTTGTGTACATGCAAATGGTCTGATTTTGGTGAAGATTTTGGTGAAGAATTTGGTCTGGAGTTTTTGGTCTGAAGCTTGGCTGGATTTGGAAGTTTGATCTTTGCTCTCATTCCCTCATTTTAGTGTTTTAGTTAGTTAGCTTGTTTAGAAGCCATAGCTTGAATTCACTTGCATCTTTTGTTAAATTGCTCAGCTGTTGGTAAGCCACAGACCCATCTTGTGCAGGCAGTGTTGTTGTTCCACCCAATCCGGTTAGAAGCTTGCCTCTGAATTCCTCTTTGCTGTAGATTTGTTTTACTGTGACTTAGAGTTCTTAGTTCAATTCATTATATACCTGGTTAGCTTTATTCAGCTGTTGGTAAGCCACATATCCAACTTGTGCAAGCAGTGTCTTTATTTTGGAACGGAATAGCTTAGGAAGCCATTAAAGTTGCAGGTTTTGCTCTTCGTATAGGATAGTCAAAGGTTCTGGTCGCTTCACGTTGCATGACTCGCAGTAAAATCCCGCTAGGAATCACATAAGCCAAGCTCTGTACTCTTGCGCTATCCCTCTCCTACTCGCATTCTCGGTCTGCATTCTGAGCTGTCCTTGTCCCAAAATCTACTCCTATCGGTGCTAGCATTACACGCTTTTCTGGATCCAAGTGAACACGAAAGAACGAGAAGATCATACTGAGGGGACGAGATCACATACACCATCGGATTCGCCACTGTTCTGCGGAATCCAGGTTTTACATTTCAAAGTTCTAGTCAGATTCATATCAAATAGAGTAGTTAATCGCTTTATTTCATTTCATTCTATTCTCGACATTGCCAAGGAAGCTGTGGGGATTGATAGTTTCTGAGAAACTATGATTCACTCCTCACTTCTGAGGTAGGATCGAGAATCTTGCCGGTAGATTAGACAAACTGTTTTATTTAGAATAATTCTATAAATCACAGGCAAATAACCACACTCGGTTATCTTGTCTATTTTAAATTATTGCTTAGCTATTATTTCTAGATACGCTTAAAATAGTTTGCTTTCCTTAAAATTGTTAGAATATTTCATAGAAAAATAAAAGTTATATGTAGTTAGATTTATTTCACTTAGTTAGAATTTGTTTCATCACAGTTAGATTGCATTTTGTTTCGTATGACAATCACGGGACCTCAAGAGCCCAGGGAATATATATTTGAGCCAATCGTGCCTCAACCAAACCTAGTCACAGCAATAGTTGACATAGACCAAAATCTCAGGATACAAGTATTCCGAACAACCACAGATTACTAACTGATCAGTTCACAGTTAAGAGGATTAAACATAGAAGACGACCAAGCACATGCGTTTTGGTCAAGTCAGCCAAACTACAGATTACTCTAGAAAACATCCACATGACTGTAGAGGGGCTCGAAAGAGAACAAACATTCGGGTGCGATCCTCTAGTTCCACAACCAGATGCTGGAGACACCCTCGTAGATATAGATACCAGCTTAAGAATCCAGGTTGCGAGAACGTCTGTAAGGTATTCTGAGAAGATTGCACAACTATTGGTTCTAAACATAGAAGCTGAGAAAGCATACGATTACTGGATACTAGGGATTAGAACTTGATCTCGCGTATGACCATAACAGGACCGCAACAACCAAGAGTCTACGGTTGTGATCCACAGATCCCACAGCCCAACGAATCCACAAGTCAGTTAGATATAGACACTGGCCTACGCACACTAGTATTTTAGTCCACCCCACTTCCACCTATCATCATCGAACAACTGTCCTTACTAGATATAGCGGCTAATGAAGCTAGGGAATTCTGGACTAGGCCAGAAAATCGTCCATAGAATCGATTGTATTCATCATCCACTATATGACCTTATCAGGAGATATACACGAAACAATCCCAGGTCATTTTCCACGTATTCCGCAACCCATAGATCGAATCACGCCAGAGCTCGATATTGATTGGAGCCTTCGAGTAGTCATCCTCGCTGATCGATCTATCACACCAGTCTAAGTTAGAAGGGCCTTCTTTGCCTTAGATTCGTAAATTCCACTAGTGCGTGTCGAAGACATTAGACTGCCTAACTAGTTTGTCTGCATATTCCATCCCCACCGGCTGTCTCGGCACGACCTCGGGAGGTCGGGTACGTGGAAGAGTCACTTGTAGATTCTCACGCTCGCCTGTCACTTTTCCGGCGTACAAAATTGGTGAACCCAACGTGAAACAAACAACTGTTTCACCTTCTCTTTGAGAAGTTTCATCTTCTCTCATCCACCTTCGCTCCTTCCCATTATTCTGCGGGTATTCATATACCCCCCGAATATGTCGGGATTCGACGCATATGGCAGACCCCTCCTGGGTCTTGAGGCATACTACGCCCAACAGAATAGGGAATCATCACCCTCGCTCTCAGTATGGGGTGACAACTATTCAACTAATCAGTTGTCAACACAAACCCCAAGAATCAGATATAGTTCGTCTTTTCAAACCGAGGAGTTAGATCAACCCCCTCGAACCCAACAAACAGAACCTTCAGGTTCCAACAATATGACGTTTACAGGAGAATCTGGTTCATCTCCTCAAATGTTACTCAGACCACATATTAGTAGACAATCAGATCCATACCTGGTCTTAGATGATGGACAATCAATACCTTATCCTAGGAGTGAACAACGCTCCCGGGGTATGTACCCACCTATAGGAGGTTTACAAGTACAACCCGAGACCCCTTTTCAAGAAAATACCTCTACAGGAAATATTCTTGGAGAAACTTGGCAAGATAGCAATCAGTTCATGACAGGCTATCACATGCCTATACAACACCAGGGTATACAACAAACGCCGCTCAGGCAAAGTACCGTGACTTCACCAAATGAAGTCATTTCAACGTTAGTAGAAAGAGTGAGAGGGTTAGAACTTGCTCAAGCAAATCAAAATTCTCCGTTCATGCAAACGGGGAGTTCCAATCCTCCATACCACTCTGGCCAAGTAGATCTCCTCACAGGAGTAGGCACGTTAGGCATGCCTCCTCAATTTCCTCAACAAACGCCAACAAGGCCTATCATCTCTAACACTACTCCTCCCGGTCTAGTGTCGAACAGTCCGTTCCTCGACAATACCCCGTCCTATTTAAACATGTACTCTAAATCACCACAAGGAGATGTGTTCTCCTCTCCTGGTATGTTTGCTCCAACGCAGGGACCTCCCTATGCCCCTGCCAATGCGTACGCTGCACCGTATCAACAACCTATCCCACCACTCCCTCAGCAAACACCATCAATGGTCGAAAGCTATGCGATAGGGACGTATTCAGAATATCTAAAGGAACCCTTAGATTTCACCATACGAAGCATCATGCTTCCAAGACCTCTCCCTGATTTTCCCAAGTTCAAGGGTGAAGGAGATCCAAACGCACATATCAAAGCTTACGCTACAGCCATACGAGAATTACTCCCTTGGGATGGGGTTGTTGCTAAAATATTTCCCAAAACACTGGAGGGCATTGCTCTCGATTGGTATTATAGAATACCTGAGGCTTCCATACATTCATTTAAACAACTCGTGTCAGAGTTCATCAAAGCCTTCGACATGAACAAACTACTGAGAACAGGAATCAGGGAATTCTTGCATATCAAACAAGAACACAATGAATCTGTCGCTCATTTCATCCAGAGGTGGCGTACAGTTCTTTATTCATCAGCAAGTGCTCCAAACATGGATCAGATGGAACTATGTGATTTATTCCTTCATTCTCTCAGCAGAGAAGTGAAGGAAGAAGTCCAGAAGTTCCCACTGAGGACTTATGATGAAGTACTTGAGAGCGCTCTACGAATAGACCAGGCAGCAATAGATAGTGGTCGTAAGACGTATGGAGCAAATGGGAGGTTAATCACCTCCACTCAAAATACTACAACTACCACAAACGTCAATCAAGGACCCAAAATCCTTAACAAAAATCGTGGGGTAACAACGGATGGGGTAACCGACCAGCCCAAGAGGGTAAATGTTGTTAATACTCCGTCACAAACAAACAACCAGTGAAACAACAACTTTACCCCGACGATCAATACAGTGGATTTTAACCATCCACAACAACAACAACAACAACAACGGTGAAATCCCATACAAGGGCCAAGCCAAAACTCATTTGGTTACCAAAACCAAAGTCAAAACCAAAAACAACAATTCCAAAACTTTGGTCCTAATAGGCAACAGTTTGATCGGAATTTTAGGCCACAATACACACCAAACCAACAAAACGGGAATTATAATCCCAATTCTTATTGTGGTTTCCATAAAATTCATGGTCACGACACTAGAACGTGCCGTGACTACAATAAATTTATGCAACGTTTGCCAGAAGAACAAAGACAGTTCTTCACAGACTTGTTTTTGGCAGATCCCGTCTCATCATCACCAAATACTCTCGCAGGGGCAGTTTCCCCTCAGAATGCTCCCCTCAGGATCTTTAACGATCCGCTCCCAAATCATGATAGCAATAGGCTGAATCCAACCGGAACAAACAAAGGTGCAATAACGGGAAACAATGATCATGAAGCTTCGACTTCATTAAATCCGTCAGTTGCGCCACAGTTGGGAGCTCAACCAAGACCTAAGATAGTTAGTTTGGTAGAATTAGACGCTGAACTACCTATCGAAGCTATAACAAGAACACGAGAGTATTTCTCTCAACCAAGCCCAAGTCATCTCGAGAAAGGAGATAAGAGTCAAATAGTTGAAAAACCCATCGGTGCGTATGATTTAATTAGTGACCTAACAAAGACCTTCTCACACATTTCATTTTTGGACTTACTAAAGAACTCTCCCCCTCACAGAGCTGCTCTTTTAGAAGCATTAGGTCTAGGCCATCTAATTAACATCACTCCACCTCCCGAAACACAAGTAAATCACGTAGATTTTGATATCCACCCTCCGGGGCAGCCAGACAAGGATGTCGAATTCATCTTCAAAATAAGTAAAATGCCCACAGATGCTGAGATCGCATGCCGAGGTGACCCAGCCTTACACTTGCAAGTGTGGGTTTATAATAACTATGTAAAACGGGCAATGGTTGATGATGGGGCTGCAGTTAACATAGTCCCTTTCTCTTTCCTCCAAAAACTTGGATATGGAGAAACAAACTATTCCACTACACGAAATACCTTGAGAGGCTATGATAGCCTTAAAGCCACTTCGATAGGAACTATAATACTGCCAGTCACCTTAGGGCCCAAAACCATCTTGACTGAGTTTTACATTATAGATCGGGAAACTAACTATAATATGATCCTCGGCCGACCTTGGATACATCGAATGAAGGCAATCCCTTCCACGCTATTTCAAGAAGTAAGATTCTTGCATCTGGGAAAGGTATTTGTAGCCAAAGGTGATCCAAAACCTTTCGATTTGCACCTAGCTGATTTAAAGAAAAGACCAGGGGTGCACTCAGAATTTGAGCTGCCAACAAACCAACTTAATAAACCCTCTGACCCAAAGCCAGAGGAAAAGTTGATACCTACAACGGATCTTGAAACTACCAGCATAGCCAAAACAACTCCAACCCCTAAAGGTAAAACTAAAGAAACAGTATCATTAGGGACTACTGCGAAAATCGTTGAATTGATAGAACAAGATTCACCAATGTTCTTACCATTCGATTCAGTAGGCATAGGATTTTCCCTAGGTGTTGGTTCCTTACCGGCAGAGGATCTCTGTATGATAGAAGTAGAGTGTGCAAACGTGGCAGATGCCCCAACATCTACACTCCCGGCTAAGTATTGGACTCTCCATTTCGATGGAGCTAAATGTCGTTATGGAGCGGGGGCAGGTATAATTCTTACTTCGCCCGAGGAGAAGGTCCTCCCATTCTCATTCAAGTTAAACTTTGAATGCACAAACAACGGCGCTGAGTACGAAGCCCTCCTTCTTGGCCTCACCTTAGCCAGAAGGATTGGTATTGATAACATCAGAGTCTTGGGAGACTCGCAATTAGTAACAAACCAAGTTTCTGAAGTATATGAAACTAAAGCCGAACATTTACAACTCTACAAAAACGCTGTATTAGATTTAAGCAAGGTGTTTAACTTCATATCCATTGAAGTGATCCCGCGAGAGAAAAATCTTCTCGCCGATTCAATAGCAACCTCGGCATCACGTTTTACTCCAAGCAATGAGCTAGAAGATACTCACTTCACAGTATCCATTCGTGACGAGCCATTAATAAAAACAATGACAAATCCTCTTTTAAGCGGAAGTGAATCTACCGTCCTAGACCATGTTGGAAATGATGCGGCTACTTTGGATTATTTAAATGCCTATGCAGCATTACATCTCTCCTATCACATGCTAGATTTATCCCTGATCCCACATTCATCCTCCTACTTCGGAAATCCCGTAACGGATCTTCCGTCACAAAGGGAACCTAACATATACGCAATAGAAAATGGGGATGATTTAGATTTACCTCCAGCACCACCTGAGTTCGAAGAGGGTAACGCCTCTTTAATCGAAGAAACAATCGATGTCAACATTGGGACAGAAGATGAACCAAGAATATTGAAACTAGGTTCTTCGTTGACACCAGAAGAAGTGGAAATACATACTCAGGTTCTCAAAGAACATCAGAAGGTGTTTGCATTTAATTACAAGGAGATGACGGGAGTCGCACCCCACATTGCGGTACACAACCTCGTCACTAGATCGGATGCAAAGCCAATTAAACAAAAATCAAGGCCCATGAAACCCAAAGTAGCTCTCATGGTAAAAGAGGAAGTAATAAAACTCCTTCAGGTAGGATTTATCAAGCCAGTTGACTACTCCCAATGGGTATCTAATATCGTTCCCGTTCTCAAGAAGAATGGAAAGATACGCATTTGCATAGATTTCGAGACATCAACAAAGCGTGTCCTAAAGATGATTTCCCATTACCATCCATAGACGTTATTGTTGATGCAACAGCTGGTTTTGAACTTTTGTCTCTCATGGATGGATTCTCGGGATACAATCAAATCAGAATATCCGAGCAAGATCAAGCTAAAACCACGTTTATAACTCCTTGGGGAACCTATTGCTACGTTGTTATGCCATTCGGTCTTAAGAACGCCGGTGCTACGTACCAGCGGGCCATGACATACATATTTCACGATCTAATTCATAAAATCGTGGAATCTTACGTAGACGACTTATTGGCTAAGGCCAAAAAGCGTTGTGACCATCCCGAAGTACTCCGCATCATTCTTTCACGCCTAATAGAATACGGAGTCACGCTAAACCCAGAGAAATGCGTCTTTGGTGTAACAGGAGGAAAGCTCCTAGGTTACATCATATCGTCATGAGGGATCGACGTTGATCCAACCAAAATTCGGGTTGTCCTCGAAATGGTCCCACCTTCGAGTGAATCTGGAATCAGATCATTTCTCGGGAAGCTGGGTGCAATCCGGAGATTCATCCCGGACTTAAGCTTCGCTATTCATCCAATCAACAATTTACTCAAGAAAGACTATAGCATTGATTGGACCGAAGACTGCAACGAAGCTTTCAACGCAGTTAAACGTTTCTTGCTGTCACCACCTACGCTAATGCCACCTAAGTTGGATCGCCGTTAATCTATATTCGAGCTACCGATGTCTCACTGGCCTGTATGTTGGCCTAAGAAGACGATGACAAGAGAGAACGTGTGATTTATTTCATTAGCCGAACATTGCTCGACTATGAAACACGCTATACACAAGCAGAGCGAGAATGTCTTGCCATAGTCTTTGCTACTAAACGTCTAAGACATTACATGCTGAATCAAGAAACAAAGGTCATGGTAAAGACGGACCATTTACGGACTTTTCTCACACAAGGTTCCTTATCCAAAAAGGCTGGACGTTTTATAACCTTAATGGGAGAGTTCGAATTAACATTTGTAAATCAGAAGTCAGTTAAAGGACAAATCATCGCGGATTGGTTAGCTGACAACCCATTAGACGGAGGCGATCTAGTAGATTTGGATTTTCCAGATGAATGCGTATACTACATCGAAACTCGACCTGCTATTTCTGAGTGCCCTTGGTACACTGATATCATTAATTATATCATGGACCATACATACCCGGATGCAGTGACACCACAACAAAGAAGGTGATTACGCATAATCGTAGCCAAATATGTCATTATAGAGCAGGTGCTCTATCGAAAAGCATTCGATGGAATGCTCTTAAGGTGTGTCGACACAGAAGAGTCCAAGAGGATTCTCCATGAATCCCACAGCGGTATATGTGGAGGCCACTTCGGTGGCCATGCCACTGCTCGAAAAATACATCGAATGGGCTATTTCTGGCCCACTCTAGAACATGACGATAGAGTTTGCACGCAGGTGTCATAAGTGCCAGGAATTCTCCCACGAGATCCACATGCCAGCACAAGCTCTACAACCAATCGCTACTCCATGGCCCTTTTCTACATGGGGCCTAGACTTAATAGGGAAATTCTCTCCCTCATCCATAGATGGCCACAATTTTATAATTACGGCCACTGAATATTTTACCAAATGGGTGGAGGCCATGCCTCTTACTAACCGTACCTAGTTCTGTAATCGCTAAGTTCATTTTAAATCAAATCATTTGCAGGTACGGTATCCCAAAATCATTATCTCAGATAATGGAACTTCTTTCAAGAATGAAGAAGTTCATGAACTATGCAACAAATTTAAAATAAGCCATCATACGGCTTCCTTGTATTATCCCCAAGCCAATGGGCAGGCTGAAGCAACAAACAAAACGCTGAAAGCCATTCTCCTTAAAACGGTGAAAGAAAACAAGCGAGATTGGCATTTGAAGTTATATCCGGCCTTGTGGGCCCACCGAACCTCAATAAGAACACCAACAGGAGCAACTCCTTTCTCGCTAGTATTTGGGGCAGAAGCAGTTCTCCCGCTTGAGGTCGAAATACCCAGTCTCCGCATTTCACTACAAGGGATTCTGGATGAAGACGCTTACAGAGAAGTACGTCTTTCCCAATTAGAAAGCCTAGATGAAATTAGGTTAGATGCTGAACAACGGCATAGAGCTTATGCTGACCGAATGTGCCGGCAGTATAACAAGAAGGTTTATGAACGCGATATATACGAAGGTGATCTAGTTCTAAGACTAGACAGCCGGATCGACAAGAAGACCGGCGAAGGAAGGAAATTCCGGCCCAAATGGTTGGGCCCATACCGAGTCACGAAGGACTATGGAAATGGTGCATACCTCTTATGCACACTAGAAGGTGAGGAATTTGGCGAAACAGTCAATTCCCTGCACCTCAAGCGTTTCTACGCATAAGCAGCTAGCACTACCTATATAACTATCTACATTGCATCTTCATATAGATTTAGATCATTTTGTCCACTTGTTCTTACACAAATTGTGATCAAGGAATCTATTCTCAAAGTAATTCATTACAAACTCATGATGTTGTTGGCACAAAACTTTCTAATCATATCTCTCCATTTTCGCGATATCATCAATCACTTCAGAATCTTTTATCAAATAAAATCAAACATGACGAAGTCTTAATGGTAACCATACCAAGATCTGCAAGTTTGTTCTTGCTTTGATTTCTTCTTAGGATTGGTGTCTTGCCTATGGTATTTTCTAGAAGCTTCATGGTGTCACATCTATCCCATATATACATCTCTTTGGAAACAAGCATATACTGACATTTTACTCAAAAAGACAAGTCAAAAAGTGATTAAACAGAAAATTTTATTTTTACACATTTCCTTGCCCTACCAACCTTCGGTGATGAGCTTGCGTCTCTTACTAGTGACGTAGGGTTGGGAAAGGATGGAAATGCCCTTACTCGCCTATGCCTTGCCCACGGTGATAAACCCACGCTTCTTACTAGTAGCATGGGGCAAAGTGTAGGGGGTCCTCTAGACAATGCAAACATTAAAAGGTCATAAACAAACTATTCAAACTTTGAGTCAAAAACGAATGAATCAGATGCTCAAAATTCCAAGAGAGTTAAAAATCCTAAAAACCAGATTTTGTCTACTATGTGGCCATCTACGGGTCTAAGTCTGGATAAACCGCAAAGCAAGTTGCACCCAAAACTATGAAGTCATTCGGGTGGAGTAAGCTTGTAGTTTTCAATTTGGTTCCACCAAAGCTTTGTCTATCTTTTATCACTATCATTTCACCATATTTCATACACTTGCGCCCTTCTTGGCTCTTGGTGATGAGCCCTCGCATCCTACTAGTTGCGTGGAGTTAGGAGTGGGGCAAGTTAATCTATTCATCATACTGGTTATTTTCATCACTTTGCCAAAACAAACATGAGGTATCCAAATTGCTCACAGAAGCTAAGATTTAAGATCACAATATATCTACAATATCATGTATCAGCATCATGAAACACAAAAAGAAAGCAAGCATTTGCATCATCTGTTCTCCATTGCATACATTCTAGAAAGCATATAAAACATACATCGTAGTATACACAAAGCAGCTGGAAACAGACAGGGAAAACACGAGTGACAAAGTTTTGATCCAAAATCAATGCATATATATAAATAATCAATGTTTGTATACAATGCCATCATGCGTTAGGCATGGTCAAAACGCTCAAAGAGCCCGTGATATACAAAAGAATCCATGATACAAAATATACAAGGGCCAAGTCGCCTCTCAACCCCTACGCGACCCCTCCGAGGGTGCGCGCCCTCGCCTAGGACTCCGGCTACGCCGGCGCTCTGAATGCACGGAGGGCTCAGGGTCTCGAGGAGCAGCCGCGGTCTCGCCACGAGAATGGCTCCTCATAAGACGCTCGGCTGTCCTATAGCCTGCCAACTCTGTACGGAGGGTCGACACCATCCTGGCCACATGCCAAACAGGAGCGAAGACGTCAGTATGCCTACCGGCTGCTGAAGGCTCCCCGGCATCTACAGATAGCTCCGCACGGGTCTTATCCATAGGGATCATCAGAGAATCAGTGCATACCCTACGGATTAGATCCCGCCACTCGTCGACGGTCTCTGCAAAACAAAGAAGAAAGACGAATTAGAAACTAGGCAAGAGGCTAAAATATACAAGATACAAATATAAGGAGAGATAGCAGTTAAAACAAGTCCTAAATCAAACTAACACTGAAAGGGAGAGAGGATGACTTACTCGGGTCACCGGGCCTCCAAGATGGGTCACTAGGGCCAGCGCCCGCTGCAGATGCCGCTGCCGACTGAGGGGCTGCTCCTGTAGTAGGGGCAACATGACGTCCCGCAACAGACTCGTCCTCTCCACCACGGCCCTGAGAGAGTGGCTCCTCTGAAACTAGAGTCTCTCTCTCTGCACTCTGCTCCTCCCTCTCTGCCTGCATAATATCCTGAGTGTCATGCCACTCAGGATCGCTGTCATCCGTCTGCTCCTCTGACCCTCCCTCTGTGGACTCCTCAGAATCGGAGTCAATATCTATAGGGTCATCGCTACTATGAGCAGGACCCGCAGTAATCCAAAGTAAAGGTGCCCGAGGCGCACCAGCTCTCCCTCTGGCCCGAACAATCCCCCTGGCTGCAATAGGAATACCAGGAGTGACCACTGTCCAACCACGGCCTCTAGGCCCCCCTCTAGCCTCCCGGACTGATCTATAGACTGGTGCCACTGGAGGAAGCATGCCCACATATGGGAGGCCGAACTGCTGAGGAACCCTGCCGAAAGGATGTACCTCCACCCGTCCCACACGGTCAATAAGCTGCCCTGTGGTGGAGCAAGAGATCAATGTGAGAGCCTCCTCTCCCCAAATGCCGGCCATGAGCTGGTACGGTATGGCCTCCATATCTGTTGTGGTGAGGGAAGCTACTGGCTGGTGAGGTGCTCTAAGCACCGACATATCTGACCATCTGGCTGCCCTCACAGCCCCGGGATCTGCCACCTCCACGCCTCTGCCATAGGGAATGAAGCGCTCATACACCCAACTCATAACTAGAGTAGGGTGGCTCAAAGACTGTCCCTGTAAACGGACCACCCTGTATAAGTCGTGATAAGTGGTCCCCAAAATATCTGCGCCCCAGGCGTATATCCGACCATGCCCCTCTATCTGTGCAATGATGGGGGCCCAGCAGTATAATAAGGTATCCCCTCCCTTGTCCCCGATCAGTCTCGAGGCAAGGATCCCCATGATAGCCTGTCGAAATATGGGGATGGGCAAAGAAGGAATGGATCTGACTCTCACTCCCTTCTTCGGCCCCGTGGAGATAGCTGCATCCCCCATGTAGCCTGCCCACTGTGCAATCTGTGCTCTGGACCCAGCTGTCTCCAGTGTGAGCCTCCTCCCGATGATCGGGACCCCCAGGATACGGTAAACATCCTCCAAAGTAATCGTCCACTCACCGCGGACCCCTGGCAGTCGGAAAGTGTTCCGATCTGCATCCCAATAAGAAAATAAGTCACAAAGGATGTGACTAGATGGCGTGACATGGGGCACGCGCGATATACGCAATATGCCGGCCCTCTGTAATGTATCCTCCTCATCCTGAGAAAGGGCATCCAACACCCCGGGCAACCAATCACACTCCCTCTCTCGACTCCATCTAATGTACTCCTCCCTCGCCTGCATACACCCAAAAACACACAAAACAGAGCAAGTTAGTATCTAATCAATGCCGAGGGAGTCATAAAAGCGTACAGAAGTGATAAAAATACAAGAACAAACTCAAAAGCAAGTCCCTTTTGCTTTCTGTGCAAAACCGCCGCCCTGAGCAGAGGGGCGGTTTTGTAACCGCCGCCTTAAGGGAGGCGGTCGTGTAACCGCCGCCCTGAACAGGGCGGCGGTCATGTAACCGCCGCCCTGGCCAAGGCGGCGGTCGCGGTCGAAAACCCGCGGGTTTTTAAACCTAAAAAGCCCAAAAAATGCAAAAATTGACCATTTTGGCTAAAAACAAAGCCTACCCAGTAGGCGCCCCCCCTAGGTGGACCTTTTGAACCTAGCATTTTCAAAAATACCCCCCCCATTGCAAAGAATTTACCATTTCAAATTTGAAGGGGGAAAAATGCAAAATTAAAGAAAACCAACCTGTGATCTCGCGGGGTGGCGTTCCGCACGTGGGGGCATGATCGCTATCTCACTCCGGACGTTTCGACTCTATTCGCGCAAGAAACCGTCACCGTGGGTCCCAGAGCTCAAAATCTATCAAATCGACTCGCGCAAATGAATAGGAAAATGGGCCCACTTTCATATATATATTGTTCTATTTCATTTTAAAATGACTTTTTCGCAGGTTCGGAGCGCTGACGGAGGTAAGTTCCTATCCCCGCACAAATGGTACGTCCTCTTTCCCTGTTATTTTAGTGTTTGTTTTCCAAATTATTGTATCTATCTGCACTTGAGTTCTCTTTTCATTTTGCAGGTAGCGGGAATTTTGGATGGCGTCATTTCGACACACGGACGTGTAAGGTATAACTTCTAACTCCCCATTTCGGGACTGCCATACTCGGACCCACCGTTTTATGCCTCTTCATGGCTAAAACGCTTCTCCGAGGGGGCAATATGTACGTACCCAAAATTGTAAGGTATCTGTACGAAGAACAGTGTAATAAGTGCCCCAATGATGATACAGGTCTCCTCGCAAGGTGTTCGGGATCCGGAAAAGCCCTCGGAGTATGCGTTAACATCCCGCATGCCCCGCTTAGCCCCCGCGCCCTTTGTTTTCCCCTTTTTCCTCTTTCCTTGGCCTCTTGACCTTCAGTGATGAAACCGCCGCCGCGCGGTGGCGCTCGCCGCCGCCGCAGGCGTGGCGGCCTACCGCCGCCCCTGCTCAGAGCGGCGGTCCTGTGCGCGTTTTCCAGAACACTCTTTTGACGCGACTCGCATGAAATATCACGTTTCACCAGCTTTTCTTTGCCGACTTGAGCATGCATTAATGTTTTTGGTCCCCTGGAACAGTGTTTTTCCTTTGTTTATTGTTTAGGAGTTCAATTTGGTTTTGGTTCTTGGATGCTTGAATTCCTATAAATGCATGGTTTGTGTACATGCAAATGGTCTGATTTTGGTGAAGATTTTGGTGAAGAATTTGGTCTGGAGTTTTTGGTCTGAAGCTTGGCTGGATTTGGAAGTTTGATCTTTGCTCTCATTCCCTCATTTTAGTGTTTTAGTTAGTTAGCTTGTTTAGAAGCCATAGCTTGAATTCACTTGCATCTTTTGTTAAATTGCTCATTTATGTTGTAAGCCACAAGACCCATCTTGTGCGGGAAGTCTGTTGTTGTTCCACCCAATCCTAATTAGAAGCTTGCCTCTGAATTCCTCTTTCTGTAGATTTGTTTTACTGTGACTTAGAGTTCTTAGTTCAATTCATTATATACCTGGTTAGCTTTATTCAGTTGTTGGTAAGCCACATATCCAACTTGTGCAAGCAGTGTCTTTATTTTGGAACGGAATAGCTTAGGAAGCCATTAAAGTTGCAGGTTTTTCTCTTCGTATAGGATAGTCAAAGGTTCTGGTCGCTTCACGTTGCATGACTCGCAGTAAAATCCCGCTAGGAATCGCATAAGCCAAGCTCTGTACTCTTGCGCTATCCCTCTCCTACTCGCATTCTCGGTCTGCATTCTGAGCTGTCCTTGTCCCAAAATCTACTCCTATCGGTGCTAGCATTACACGCTTTTCTGGATCCAAGTGAACACGAAAGAACGAGAAGATCATACTGAGGGGACGAGATCACATACACCATCGGATTCGCCACTGTTCTGCGGAATCCAGGTTTTACATTTCAAAGTTCTAGTCAGATTCATATCAAATAGAGTAGTTAATCACTTTATTTCATTTCATTCTATTCTCGACATTGCCAAGGAAGCTGTGGGGATTGATAGTTTCTGAGAAACTATGATTCACTCCTCACTTCTGAGGTAGGATCGAGAATCTTGCTAGTAGATTAGACAAACTATTTTATTTAGAATAATTCTATAAATCACACAGGAAAATAACCACACTCGGTTATCTTGTCTATTTTAAATTATTGCTTAGCTATTATTTCTAGATACGCTTAAAATAGTTTGCTTTCCTTAAAATTGTTAGAATATTTCATAGAAAAATAAAAGTTATATGTAGTTAGATTTATTTCACTTAGTTAGAATTTGTTTCATCACAGTTAGATTGCATTTTGTTTCGTATGACAATCACGGGACCTCAAGAGCCCAGGGAATATATATTTGAGCCAATCGTGCCTCAACCAAACCTAGTCACAACAATAGTTGACATAGACCAAAATCTCAGGATACAAGTATTCCGAACAACCACAGATTTACAACTGATCAGTTCACAGTTAAGAGGATTAAACATAGAAGACGACCAAGCACATGCGTTTTGGTCAAGTCAGCCAAACTACAGATTACTCTAGAAAACATCCACATGACTGTAGAGGGGCTCGAAAGAGAACAAACATTCGGGTGCGATCCTCTAGTTCCACAGCCAGACGCTGGAGACACCCTCGTAGATATAGATACCAGCTTAAGAATCCAGGTTGCGAGAACGTCTGTAAGGTATTCTGAGAAGATTGCACAACTATTGGTTCTAAACATAGAAGCTGAGAAAGCATATGATTACTGGATACTAGGGATTAGAACTTGATCTCGCGTATGACCATAACAGGACCGCAACAACCAAGAGTCTACGGTTGTGATCCACAGATCCCACAGCCCAACGAATCCACAAGTCAGTTAGATATAGACACTGGCCTACGCACACTAGTATTTCAGTCCACCCCACTTCCACCTATCATCATCGAACAACTGTCCTTACTAGATATAGCGGCTAACGAAGCTAGGGAATTCTGGACTAGGCCAGAAAATCGTCCATAGAATCGATTGTATTCATCATCCACTATATGACCTTATCAGGAGATATACACGAAACAATCCCAGGTCATTTTCCACGTATTCCGTAACCCATAGATCGAATCACGCCAGAGCTCGATATTGATTGGAGCCTTCGAGCAGTCATCCTCGCTGATCGATCTATCACACCAGTCCAAGTTAGAAGGGCCTTCTTTGCCTTAGATTCACAAATTCCACTAGTGCGTGTCGAAGACATTAGACTGCCTAACTAGTTTGTCTGCATATTCCATCCCCACCGGCTGTCTCGGCACGACCTCGGGAGGTCGGGTACGCGGAAGAGTCACTTGTAGATTCTCACTCTTAATGTTTCACCAACTTTTTCCAATCTTTTCCAACCTCTAGAATAAGGTTGTTTTGAGGGTTAAAAGGGTAACCGACGGTGGTTCCGGCTTAACGGCAACGGTTAGGGGTAACCGGTGTTGGTCAAGGCGGGATTTCCTAGGTTTACTAAACTAGGGAGATCCTCTTGATTTTCTCGAGATCTCATGTCATTAACCCGTGGATTAGACTAGAAGCTTCTTGTAAGCATACAGAATGTGGTTAGAGAGAATGTAGGCATTGATTTTTAGGGTTTGGGTAAGTCTTAGTTAGTTATGACAACTTACTAAGAATAGGTCTTAGGTTGAGTTGGCTTGATGAGGTGTCTAAGTGAAGTGTATGTGTGGATATTATTTAAATTAAGATATTTAAATAATAAATATGGTGAGGATAATGAATTAATTAAATTAAATTAATTAAATTAATATTAGTGGGGTGAAGGGGGCCATGGCTAGGTGAATGTGATGAAGGGTGCTTATTCTTTGAGGGACCAAAGGGGAGTGTGACCTAATTTTAGTGTCTACATAAGTACCAAAATGAATGTTAGAGGAAATGGTGCCAATGATGGGAGGTGTAGCACTAGGAATCATGAATACCGATAGCTTAGGAACCCAATGGGATGTAGTAGCTATGCGAGGAGGACGGGGTGTTGTAGAAATAGGTGATCTAGATGGAGTGCATGGGTGGATGATAACCTTAGGATGTGGACGGATGACAACCTTAGGAGGTGGCGAAGGAGACAAATGTACATTGGTGTAATCTCGCTTACGTGGAATGGGAGAAAGATAACACCATGAGAGATAAAATAAAAAGAAATGATACCTTTGTCTTCTAATTGTTGAAATTTTTCATGGATAGTACAATAGTCATTATCTCTACAACCATTATTGCGATAGAAGTTACGTAAAGGGTGATCATGTTGGTCATGCAAGAAATGAGGAGGATGTTGATTATAAGGAAAACATATTAAGATCTTATCAAGAAAAGTATGCAAGACATCACGAGGTTTAAAATCATATGGAAAGTTCAATGTTTCATGAGTGGGAGGTGGAGAAGACTTAAGTGTAGGTGACGGGGGTGGTGAGGAAGAAATAAACTTAGGTGGAGGAGGAGATGGTGACCATGGAGGATGCTCAATAGATGGAAGAGGAGAAGAAGTAGTGGGTAATGGAGTAGTAGAAGAAGTAGAAGGAGATGGAATAATATGTTCTATAATTAAATATTGTTCTAGATCAATGAATTTATAACACAAAAGCGTAAAAGATTCACATGTATCATA
This sequence comes from Taxus wallichiana var. yunnanensis, assembly GCA_018340775.1. Taxonomy (NCBI): domain Eukaryota; kingdom Viridiplantae; phylum Streptophyta; class Pinopsida; order Cupressales; family Taxaceae; genus Taxus; species Taxus wallichiana. The sequence continues at coordinate 485,377,105 of CM031242.1, forward strand.
TAATAGATTTTCTTTCAATGCAGGAATTAAACCACAACAAAAGATAAATTGCATTTCTAAATCAATGGGCTGAAATAATAACTAATGCATGCAAGAATTGAAGCATAAAATGTAATCTATAATGGGTTATTTCTTTCCTTGATGTAAAGTAGGCAAGTGATCATATGTAACTCTAGGACCATTGTTAGATATAAAATGCCTAAGAAAAGCATCCTCCATATCATAGTAAGTACTAATAGATCCATAAGGAAAATGAGTATACCATTGAAGAGCATGATAAAAAATACTATGACAAAAATCTTTGAGGAGCAAGCAATCACTAAAATAAGAATCCATAACTAAACGATAATGTTTGAGATGAAAATAAGGATTTTCAGTGCCATCAAAACATGAAAAGGTAGGCATGATGAGACCTTTAGGGAAAGATGAATTGTTATTTTTTTAGGGATAGGATTTACTGGAAAATAATTATTATCAATGGAAGCATAATAGTCTTTTCTTTTGAGAGTGAGAGAATAAAATTGAACTTGCAAATTACCGAAAACATGCATGAGGGATAAGATATCATGTGAAAGGATAGTAGAAGAAGTGAGAGGTGCATTGCCATTATGAGTGATCATGGGAACTTGTAAAGGAGGAGTATATGTGGAAGGAGGAGAAAACGGTGGGGAGGACAAGAACATGGTGAGTATATGGGAATACTAGATGTAGACTCATGAGACACAATGAGAGGTGCATTAGTGGAAGGATTAGAATCATCATGAATAAGATTAGAAATAACCTCGAAGTAGAAGAAAGAGGAAAGGTAAATTCAAATTCAAGAGTCTTAAGAGAAGGCACATCCTCACTAACATGATTAGAAGTATAGTCAACATCGCTAATCATATTTTCACAAGCAAGTATTTCATCGGGACTATTATCAACATACAAAGAAGTGGTAGGAGTACTAACAGGAGATTTAGAATTGCAATCATTGGAAATAATTTCAGAAATAGAAATTGTAGGAGATATAGCTTTACATTCATCTTGACTATTAATGGAAACATCATCATGCATATGTATATTTGTAACCTTAGAAGTTGATGTATGGGCATCCATATTGTCACAAAATGTCAATAAGTGAATTATCTACATTAAACATTATCATGTACTATAAGAGGAGGAGGAGAAGGTGCAACAACATGGGTGACTATGGATGATAAGGGAGAACATGAAGAAAATATTTTGTCATTAAAGAGAATGCAACTATGATGGGTGTCGAGGCCAAGAGGAATGATGTATTAAAAATAAAGAAGTTTTGGAGGGTTGTGGGATCACATTTAGGATTGTGATAAAGATCACGAAGTTTACATTCTATAGAGGTATAATAAAAAATAGGTTACACATGGGTATAATACATTTCGTGCTTGGGAAAAGAGGATATTTTTTTAGCCATGACGGTGTTTAGAATCCTAAGGCAAGAAGTTTGAACAAGAGTGGGGTTCACCAAATGATTTAATAAAAATTGAATTAAATCTAATTTCAAAGTAATTGATATGATAAATACAATAAAATACAGATGCTAAGCACTCTAATGATGTAATATTGTAAGAAAATAGGAGAGATATGAGACTTATCTAATTTACGCTCAACTGGAGCAGATCTAAACTAGGAAAACTAATGGATAGGTTGGGAAGTGTATCGTAAATGCTTAGTATAAATTCAAAAACTCACTATAAAAACCAGATATGGGTTTCTCGGGATAGGCAAGATGGCACGGTAACTATAGACCACTTCCGGGCACTTATGACTACACAAATGCTTAGAATCTACTTTCTTTTGTCACCATGGTTTCACAATTATTCTATGTTGATCACCTAATATTAACACTTTGATCATTAAGGGTGCCAATAACCTGTAATTCAAACCCTATCAAATTGGAATGAAATATGTAATATGTGAAGTTTTACTGACCCCAACAGTCACCTGAAGAGTGAACTTATGACCGAGTGTTGCACTACATTCCAGACTCCATGTAGTTCTTCATGCTTGTGTGTGAAATAGTGTCCTTAGGTTTTCCTCATGCAAATGATGCCATGATAGGGGGCTATAGCTATCTTTGATGTAAATGTGTGATATGTAATTTAGAGCTTCCCATTCTTATGCAGAGTATGAAGCCCAAAACGTATTCCCTTGATTAGTAGTGATAATATGTAGATGTGATTTCCCCTTTCAATTTCCAACTACGATAATGAAGTGTATGTTTTGTATATATATGGATCTCTTGTTTTAATTTCAACACTAATGACCCAAAAGGAAAACTATGAGTTTGGGATAAGGATAAGAAAAATAAAAGGGCCGACCAAAAATGTTAAAAATGTAAACAAGAATGAGGAAAAAAGCACCCGAGAATGGATAGGAGCGTATGGGTGCTAGTGTACGCAGTGGGCACTAGTGTCTTAGGATAAATGATGATAGATGTGAAAAGACAAATAGACATGGATCCCTATGACCTAACCAGAACTGGGTACATAAATGAAAAATGTGAGAGAGAAAGGGAATAGAAACAATCCAAAGAAGTGGATGGACAATGAATTATGTCACTAGTGAATACTTTTCTTTCTTAAGATACATGTATATAAAAACATACTTGATGGCATACTAAAATAATAGTATGTGTATGATTTTGTGTCTACACTCTAAATCCAAAATGCACAAGCCTACTCACCTCACTATAGAGACACATATCGACTATAAATATAAGTTAAAAATTTCTATTAATGTGAAATCCTTCACGACATCTACATCTATATGTCCTCTATGGAGCTTACAAACAAGCTCATAGAGCTTAAAATAGAATTGGTGTTTTTCTTGAAGGAACTAACCTAGACTAGTTTTCTTATGCCTTAGATGGAAATTCAACAACTTCAAATTTGGATCTCCTTGGCATTTTCTCGTGCCTTGTGAATTTTTGGATTATATACCAACTAAACCCAAATTGGTGAAATTGACCTCCTTAAAAACCATGTTTTCTTACTTATCACTCCGTAGTAAAGTACTTTTGGGTGGGTTATTCCTTGTAGATGACTCTAGATATTCCAACTCAAACTCAAGGGTGAAATTAATCTCATTAAATCATCAGAGCTACTTCATCGCCATCTAGATGACCCATTGTTCCTTGTTAACATAGTTCTTGGGATTCTCTAACCATTGATTCCTTTTAAACATCCTTGATTAGATACTTCCTAACATATTTTTTCATTCCTACAAACTACTAAATTTGTTGCATACTCCTTACTTGTTCTAATTTCCCATGCCTATTTGCACTTCTATTATGAACTCTAATATTCATCCTATAGATTCACATTATTTTATGTATTTTCCTTAGGATTTTTTTATTCCTTAGCATAATCATGTTCTTCCTTGACAATCCAAGATATTGCACAATCCTCCTTTCATACTCTCGTTCCTTTCATGCACTCTCTCCCACTACACATAACAACTCTCACAATCTCTACATGCATACAGTTAATTAGGATGATTCAAAATAATTTGTTTTTCTCCCAAAATCTTACATGCAATACCATGCATTATTTTTTAATCTTACTATACTTTTCCAAACCTTATGTGCATTATTACACCTTACTTTTAATGCTAATCGTTCCTTTTCTAATTTTCTTTGTTTAAATTTATTTTTCACTTCTACACAATATCCCTCTCATTTTATTATGCTTACTCTTCCTTCTCAAACACTCTCCAACCTCATGCATGCCCGTAATTAGAAAAAAATTGTGTAGGTCTTACCTAAACCTTGGATACTCTTACACCATTCTTTGTATAGTAGATTGATTTCTTATTGGAAAATTAGGTGTAATAATTGGTTGCGTGGAATATTTAGACATTGTATAAGTTGATGATTAGTGGAAATATGTTAATAATAACATAATGCTTCTATTGAAATTATATCCTTTTTGAGGACCTATTTTACTTTGTAATTAACATCTATAATAGGAGATGATTTTATAAATTTTCCTTAGAATCATATAAGTAGTAAGTTCCAATGACCATAGAGATAATATGAGAATCATATTATATTAAATTATACTTTTCAATGCTTTATTTTTATTATTCTGTGTTGATTTTTGTATTCCTCTAATGTGGTTAATTCCCTCTTCCTCGTGCTTCCATTATTCCTCTCATTATTTCCCTTTCCCCTTCCCCTTTTTCCTCCTTTGGATTCTATTTTAATTTAATTTTATATTATTTTTATTGGTTTATTTTATCATTTTTATTTTAATTATTTCCCATCTCTTCCGGAAAGACATGTCTTTTGGTTGATTTAATTATTTATACTAGTTCGCTTCTCTTTCTTGCTCTCAAGCAAATGCTCACCCTGATGATGGTTTTAGTACGAGAATTGAAGCGTTGGTGCTAATATTATCCATGTAACATATCTATAAGTTTTTATTTCTTTTAACCTACGAGATGAATTTAAAATCTTTGAATAACATAATCATTTTCATCTATGGGATTAAAATTGAATGTGCACTGATGATGCTCATCTCGAAATATTAAAATTCTCAACATCATTGTCATAGTAATAGTATTGAATTCATCTCATTCTTTGAAAGTTAATAGTAATGGTAAATTGGTACTCTGTGAAATTTTTCTTTATGTTTCCCTGTTAGGTGTTTGTGTATCCTCTAATTTCTCTTTAGCCATGTTATATTTCTCTTATACCATTTATATTATTTCCTTTTTGCTTAACACTTGTTCTTATTGTATATTCCTTTGTCTTTTGTAAAATAATATGATATAATTATTTCACTAAGATTAGCTCTTCTAAAGGATGCATTTCTTTCATATATGAATTTATGTCACTTAGTATTGAATTATGCCAATTTGACATAGATGTATAAACTTTGGGTACCCATTGAGACTTAGGAACTTGAGATAAGTACATAGGATATCTTTAAGGATATTGTGTATTTTAGGAAATAAAACCCTTATGCTCAAGTTAGATTATTTGTTATAAAGAATAGAAATCATTGTCACAATGTTCAATAATTCCATGATAATTACAAAAATATTTTTCTTTGATTTTTTGAATCCTAAAGAATAGATAGTAATGATTAGGAAGTAAAGTGATTAATCACTTATCAAGTAGCTCATAGAGAATATCATGTTGTCTAGCATTATTTTCAAACCAAAGAGGTGATTTCTAATGTGGTTAACTTAGTATTCAAGATTGATCTCTTAGAACATAAAAAAAATGTTGCATCTATGTAGGAATTTCACTTCACTTAAATGAGATTATGCATCATGTATATATTTTCTATCACATTGATTTCCTTTAGGATCAGATGTAGATTGATTGCAATGTGTAGAGACATGATTTACATGAGTATTTAAAGGATCCTTTAGATGTTATATCTCATACTTGATATATTTTATCTCAATACTCATATCGGTACATATATATCAGAGATGTCTGGGCCATTAATAGTTTTCACGTATGAGGATTACAAGTGGATACCTATTTGTTACTTTGAACAAAATCAACATGATAAGGATCATTCATATCAAAATTAGTATAAACATTATCAAGTGTGAAAATTTAAATGCCTTGTGACATGTTTTTAGAATTAGGATGCCAATCATCAAAATAATAATCCACATTTTTGGAAATGGTATCATTAGAACATGATAAATGGGTATGTGAATAAGAGAAAGGCACCACAAAGTAATCCATATAAATATAAAGAATAATTGATGAGAAACTAAATGTAAGGCCAAAATTAAAGATAGGATATAGAATAGGACCCAAAAAGTAATAATAATAATCACAAATTTGGAAATAATAGGCCAAAAAAAGACTTTTAGAAAAAAATGAAAGTCATTAAATGAATAAAGAAATCATTTCTAAAAATAATAAATGAATTTTTGAAACCAAGAGAGGCATTTTATAATATAAAATTAGGAAATTTTTTTAGGGTATTTACAAATAATTATATATGTTCCTAACTATGGATGTATTACTAAAACTATAACATTTGAAATTCTGAAAATTATGCTAAAAATAGGACAAAAAAATAGAGGTTTTCATTGAATTTATCAAAATAAATTAAAAATATGAGGAATTACAAGATATATTAATTATGCTTGAGATTCATGATTAAATTTGTTTTGACCGATAAGAAAACCTAGAAAGAGATCCAAAGGGAAGGATCAAACATAAAACCCGGGGAAAATTTTAAAATAGGTTTTAAGTTATGCAATAGGATGAAATTAGAATTGAATCAAGATTAAAAAAATCTAGAATATTGATATATCTCAAAGCAATTAGGAAGATAAAATAGGGTTGATATATTTAAGAATGAGTCGGGTTCACCAATTGTTTACACATTAAAATATATATGAATATAAATGTGATGTGCACAACAATATATATGATGTAAGGGTTCCTTACATGATGTTATTCTAATTTGATTAATTTATAACTATTTATGTATAATTAGAAAAATGAAACAATACTTTCAACAATGATAAATGATAAAACAATATATCAAATACACAAGAGAGTATGAATACTTAGTTGTAAAAAGGATATTTGGATGTGTATACAAGAGAAACAAATTGATATAAGATTGAAGATGGTTCATTTCCTAGAATAGAACTGAAAAATGACCTAGTGTAGATTTGTATAATCTTGCCCTAAGTTTGTATGGTCTTGAATGACATTGTATGATCTTACACCCTTTTGTAATAAAATGTTGTAACTATTTTTGCTTTACTTTACTAGAATATTTTTAACAAAGTATATGTTGATCTTATTCTCACAACCTATAATGGCTTGCAAAAATTGGAAGCCCTAGTTACGTGCATTACCCTTCATTAAAGCATTAGATAAAAATGGAGAAATTAGTTAGTGGTCAAGTTGGACTACCCTTGGTATTCGAACTTCCTAAACTAAATTAAGTGCTACACTACATTCCCTCGATCGGGATCAAGCCTCATTTAGCTTTCCTAAGTGGATGTACAAGTGTGACTGTGATATAATCCAACCCCATATGATTGGCATCATGTATCTTGACACAAATATAGTGGGATAGATATATAGTAGATAATGTAACCAACATGGTAGTAATATGCTTTAGCTTTTAGACTAAACCCTTTATCCCTTAAGAACATATGAATATGTGTTGAGTAGCCTTGATCTTACTAAGACATGGGTATAATACCTTTGCATGCTTAGATATGGAGGAAGCTATAGTATTTTACCTGGTTGAGTTCTTCAAACATATAGTGGTGGCTATCATAAGTGATGTGAAAATGAATTTGGAAGATTTAGGATAGACTTAAGTGCTTTTGGATTGATATTTACATTATGAGATTATGAAAGTACTATGTTAGTAATGAAGTTATATTGATAAGTGATTATATAGCCTTATGTAAGTGAAATATTAAGATGAGGAAGACCCTAGGAAGATGAAGTGATGCACTAAATATATTAAAATTTAAATGAGAATCAGAATATGTAAAGAGGTAGGACCATACAAGTTGGCTGAGGTTGTATAACTTATCTAGACCATGTTAGTATATGTTGTATATTTTGAATACTAGACACCCAAGAGTAGTGTAAATTTATACTATGAGTGTTAGATTTTTCCAATAGTGTATATATATATATATATATATATATATATATATATGTGGTTTTAAAATCTATATGTGTATATGGGTGGTGTCAAAATCCATGATTTATGGGGAACCATTATGGGTTTTTTTCTTATCCCATGGTTTTTGTATCATTGTATTGTAACACTACTTTGTGATTTCCTATAGATGTGCTTGCATATAGCTTGACATACAATAGGGTAGAGTAGAACTTGGAAGTACCTTATTGTCTTGTAAATTATTAAGTTAATGAAATAAGAGAGAAATTAATGTGCTAGGTTTTTTTCCCAAAAGGGGTTTGCAAAATAAATCTTGTGTTATCTTGTTATTTCATTTTCATTTTCTATATATCTTGAATATTTTTCAAGTATAACATATAATTTATTTTTTATCGGTTCAAAACTCTACATGTCAAATAACACAATAGAGTAATACATTTATCCTCAACTAATAATTTTTTCATAGTACTAGTAATAGCCATAACTAGATTATCCCAAGATTCGGGTAAATAGAGTCCAAGGATTGGAACCTTTCTCTAAACAATATAATTTTAGACAAGAAATTTGTGATGTAAAACCAAAAGTTATAAAATGATGCAAAAAGATGATTTAATAATTTTACTAGTTAATATTTTTTTTTCTATGTGATAGAGTATAGTGTGGAGATGAGAAAGTTAAGAAAAATCGAGGAGATGTACTACTTGGACCTAGAATGTGAGAATTTTCTTAACAAGGAAACACATGCATGCTTGTCATTATCAAAGGATAAATTATCAAAATTGAGTGTCATAGATGGAACATTTTCATCATTAGAGATGTTGTTTTCTAAATTTACCATTGTGTAAACTTTCATTGTGTATAGGTGTCTATTTAGGTGTTTGACTAAGAATAGGAAAAAAATTGAGCTCAAGTGGAGATTGAATTAAATGAAAATTAATTTCACCGAATCCAAATATTATTTATTAATTAAATTTCCCAATTAATATATTTTAGCCAGCAAATTTCCTATTCATCCCATCAATTGGGAGTTTCAAGCATAAATCCACACTAAATTAGCCACAATCAACTAATGTGGGAAAGAAATGGATTATAAGTTTATGGGATGATGAGTTATCATTTAAAAATATATATAAATAGTCATAATAAACAATTTACACCAACAATTCAACCTTCATCACAAAGATTCAACCACATGATTGCATTCCAACACATGTTTTACAAGGCCAAAACTACATGACCTTTTAAACTATGTCGTTAACTTTTAAAACAATGTTATTCATAAAACATCACTAAAATTGATGCTTGTGATTACACAAAACATTTAATTTTCCATATTTTTATTCACTTTAATTTTGCGCTCTTAATGTAAAAAATAGTAAAACCAAATATCATCACCATTATTTATTTGGTGATTATAATGAATTATTACAACCAAAGTATAATTCTAAAAAAATTATTAATCCATATCAAATGCAAATGTGTGTTGCAAGTGGTGGTGCAAGCTCCTTGAAAATTCTTGAGTTGGTAATTCCATGGACATGGTCTTATTTGTAATATACCCTTTTCAAGTACCAACGAGAGATAAAGGTATTTGATCCATTCTCTCCTTCCAGATCCTAGGTAAGATCAAGGGGATGACTTGAGAGATGTTTTTTACACACCATATTAGTATTTAATTTAATATTATAGCCCATCTGGATGATTAACGCCAATGAGGAGTAAGTAATAGATAATTAGAAATTAAAGTGAAAGTGGGATTATAATTTAATTATGTTTTATGGTTTCCATCCAAAACATAAAACATAAGCCTTTTGTAATTGTGGAACCCCTTAATGTTATAAAAGGAGGTTTCCATACCAATAGGGAGACACGATGATTAATATAATTGATATTTTTTCATGCTTGAAGAAAGGGATGGGTTCCTATTGATGTCACTTTGTTGATTGAAGACTTTATGTTACTATTATTTGGGGTTTTGAAGGAGAGTTCATTTTGTATCTGAAAATTGAATAAAATCAAGTGATAAATATCATATTTGAGTTGTCTTGTGCAAGTGTAAGGGTTTCCAAGTGGACTAAACCCCTTGGAGTGTTTTTGCATGCATAATCAGCCCTAATTGTGTTGGGAGAAATACTAGGAGGGCCATTTTTGCACTTTTGGTAAGTGTTAGGTTAATTTTGGCTTTACATCATAAAATTTATATTTTATAACCTCAATATCCAAAATTTAAAGGAAAATGCATCGTTATTTTGGAGTTATATAATTTACAAGTTTGAGTTGTGATTGACATTTATTAAATTTTGAATTTCATATTTTTCAAGTCTAATTGGTTAAAAACTCTTTATAATTCCATATTGGCTTGCACAATTAATTTCATGGTTTTTAAATGGGTTTAAAGAAAATAAATTCCACTTCTACCTATTTATTTAGCCTAGGGAAGTGAAAATAATTTCTAGTTTGCTATCATAAATTCCCAACTTACAAAAATCAAAGGTTTTGATAAAATAGTCGTTGAATATTGTATTTTCCAACTTGGGAACATTATAGGAGGGATGGATGCCCGTTGATGTTGTTGTTGATTGAAGAATTTGTGTTAGTGTTGTTTGCAGTTTTGAATGCCCTAGTTTTCTACTTTTTAAAGAAGAGTTTATTTTTATCTAAAAATTGAAGAAATTAAAGTGATCAATATCAGATTTGATTTTCCTTGTACACGTGTAAGGGTTTCAAGTGGAGTGAAACCTCGTGGAGTTTTTTTAATTGCATAATTATCTCTAATTGTGTTGGGCGAAATACTAGGAGGGCCATTTCTGCACTTTTGGTAAAATCTGGGTTAATTCTGATTTTACATTCATAAACTTCATATTTTATAACCCCAATATCCAAAGTTTGAAGGAAATTGCATGGGTATTTTTGGAGTTATAGAATTTACAAGTTTTAGCTGTGATTGACATTTATTAAATTCAAAATTTCATATTTTTCAAGTCTGATTGGTTGATAACGCTTTATAATTCCATATTGGCTTGCACAATTAATTTCATAGTTTTTGAATTGATTTAAGACAAATCACTTCCACTTCTATCGATTTACGGCCTAGGGTAGTGAACACAATTTCCAGTTTGCTGTCATAAATTTCCAACTTGAAAAAATCAAGGGTTTTGATAAAATAATTGTTGTATATTGAAATGTCAAATATGGGAAATTACATTGGTATAAAAGAATCGAACTTCTACGGTTGTGAGGATTGATGGTGTAGATATGATTGTAAGAGGACATGAAAATCTTGTATTATCAAATAAGAGAAGATGGGTGATCAAGGGTTTACTTTAGAGAAAGTAAAGTTTTGGAGGATTTGTTCAAAGAGAGCCAAAGTAATCTTCAGCATACCTTGAGTATGCAACTGACAACTATGTTGAAGGCTACACTAGATCCAAGGAGGAGCCATCACCTCAATGGAGAGGGAAGCTCAAATAGCGGTGAGAGGGTTTCTACCAACCCCCCTCACAAGTTCTTCGAGGGAACATTTCTACAGAGAGAACCAGTTGTTGAGGATGAGCCACCAATGTGTAACCCACTTGATACACGTCAACAAGAGTATGCAGCCCTAAGCTTTGACACATAAGCACTCTTGTCATTCCATGACTATTATGAGATGAAAGATGGGTCCAAACCAAGAGTACCAAGCATGCAGCCCCGTAGAGGCTTGCAACCAAGGTTGGGTAAGATTTCTCTTCCTATTTTTGATGGTACTAATAAACTTCCAGTGAGATCATGGGTGCAAAAATTGGAAACATATTTTCTATGGAACCCTATGTGTGTGGATGAAGCCCTCGAATTTATCACTATACACTTGGAGGGAATGAAATTTGAGTGGTGGTCTCATATTTTGATCACCCAAGGGCACGGATTTGTTATCTCCCTTGAAGATTTCAGCCAAAGGGTCATATAAAGGTTTGAGGTGCAATATTGCAAGAATGAGCAAGGTAAAAATATTTTATTGGTGGAAGATGTTCATTTGTCTTCTAATAATTTCTCATATGATAGTAAAGTACTAGATGATGGAATCATGGAGTTTGAACCAAAGGAAGAATAGAATTAAGATCTATAATTTGGGAAAGAGAGCTTTGTGGTTGAAGCCCAAATTCTAAATGTGGATGTTAGTATTCAGCTAGTTGTCCCTTTTGGAATAGAAGTTCATGGGGAGCTTGAGCCCAAGAAGGAGGAGATGATTATAGAAAGCAAGTTGGAAGGTAAAAATCCCTTAGTGTTTAATGTTGATTCATTGAGTTCTGATGAATACATACGGTTGAATGACAAGGGGACTTTGGAGCATGAGATGAGAAATAAAGAACAGAAAAATACAAAAAAGGGGGAAGGTAGAGAACACTCTTAAAACCAAGATTTGACTCAAAAATTTTGGTGTTCCGCCCTCTTGTTCTAATCATAAAAATAGAAAAAGAAGTGAGAAGTTCAGATTTGGTGATCAAAGCCATGACACCAACACACCTCATCATTCCGGAAAGAAGACCACGGTGTGGGATGGTTATTGGACAAAGTTTTGTTAACAATAATGATATTTTTTCTCTTGATAAATGCAGAAATACAAGCATGCATAAGGAGCAAGATGGCAAAGGGGAAGGGATGGTTAGAACCCTTACCAAAAATAAAATTCATAATAATGAGCTTGCTGGTCTAGGCATAACATAAGTCATTGGAAAACAAATAAATGACTTTTTCCACCTAAAAATGAAGTCTAAGGATGCCCCATGTGAATATCAAATGAGGTTGCATGATTTTAAGGTGGAAGATAATGCTCGGGTTGAAAACATTTAAGGATAATGAAGGTGTTGATTGTATATCAGTAATTATGAGTCACAAATGTATATCCAAGGAGCCCCAATTATGATGTTTCAGATGTGTTGTCCTCTCTCATGACAAAAATCAATTAGTACAATAAAGGTATGAGGTTATGATGTAATATCATCACTAAAAACCACCTACAAATGAATCATTTACATTTCTAATGTGATAAGAAGTTAAGCTAGTATTTAGGAGTGCCTTGAAGTCAATCATGAGTTTATAAGAGTCTTTGCAAGATGATAAGCTAGCCTAAGATTTGAATTCAAGCTTGTTGTTATTTTCCCTCCCAAAAAGGAAGTTTGAATTTTCAAATAAGTATGTAGCCAATTTTGTCTTGTGTATGAGTTTGTAAGTGTTTAGGAGTGTCAAGTTAAGTGAATAAGGACTGTATAACCCATCTTTGGGTCCTTGAGTCATGTAAGAAAGACATAACTCCATAATAGCCCTTAACTCAAGGAAGTTGCAAGTTAGTGGAACTTAGTTAAGTTGATGGTTAAGAAAGTTATTTTGGAGAATTCATTCAAATAGGAGGGACAAGAGAATAAAGGAATCATTATCCTCGTGGATGAGGATAAGTTTCTTAGAAGGGAACATAAGTAAAGAGAGGAGATACTTTGTTTTTTAAGAAGAGGACTAAAAGCTGTTGTCACAATTAAAGAATGCATGAAATTGAATGAAGAAAGCTTTATTTATTTGTTATACATGTTGCTTTCCTGATTCTTTAATAATTTTCTTGTATTCTTGGTGATGGTCAGATAGATGACTTGTATGGGTATAGTAGAGAGCAGCGGGAGGAAAAGGTTGTTCTTGTAAATCTCTATCTTTTCATAGATTAACTAAGACCGTGTTTACTTTGGAAATGCACTCTAAATATTATTTTGATTAATATGAATGAACATGATTGTGAATACTTGGGTTGGTATATTGTGAACTCCTCCTTTTGTAGTTTAACTATGATGTGGTTGTGAAACTTGGAGCATAAATATGCTTGATCAAATGTGTAGTGTTACTATGTTCTAGTAAGAAACTAAGCTTGAATGTCTGATAGGCTGTGCATGTATTACAATGAAATGAATTGTATATTGATATTTGAAAATCCTTTATGTGAAAAAGCATTTTGTATTTGATGCATGAATTACCTTTGTAAAGTTTGGAGACGAAGAGTTTTGATATTCTCTATTACATATACTAGTTCCTAAAGATGTGATCGATCCTATGCAAGTTAATAAATAAAAATGTGAAGGGGAGTATTAATTTTTATTATTAAACATATTCATGTTACAAGGTTGTTCAATGTTTTTTGTTAGTGACAAGAAGAGAAAGTTCTTATCCCTTATTTGTTCTTTTTTAGTAACCTTCTATCAATGAATTGAGCTTGCACACACAATTTGAATAGAGAAATATTGGAATTATAGTTAAGGGCATATATATAAGGTAAATATACAAATTAGAAGTTGGGAATGGTGTATGAATTGAAACTTAATTCATTTCTCCTTTAAAAGATAAGAATACTTTTTAAAACCTAGTCACAAGGGTTATATACACCGACACAGGCATGTACATGAACATTTAAGCTCGTGGAAATTTATAAAAACCTATTAAAACTCCCCCACTAGTGAGATGTTAATTAAGGAGAAGGAAAGGAATACTTAAGTCCAAAATTTTGAGTCTTAAATCCATTTGAGTACAAATTCGTAATGTTTACAAGGTGCTCGAGTCCTCCGTGTAGTGCCTAGCATTTAAAAGAAGAAATAATGCATAGAAATATTTAGAAGTAGCAATTTAACTTAAAAATGAGTATAATCCATTTTCAAGTGTTCCTTTAAAGTATTCGAGAGGTAATTTTTATTTTTATTCGTGGAATGTTAATTTATTCATGACATTGTAGGAAGATGAATGAAAACACAATCTAGAAGGCAAGAAGAAAAGATGGTTTGGTAAGGAAGGGCACTATTCCTTGGATTAAAAACCTGAAACTTAGAACACAATAGGAAACTATACGTACTAAAAATTGTAAGGTCTTGATCTTTGCCGAAACAAGTGTAACAATTGCCCCAATGATGATACAGGTCTCCTTGCAAGGTGTTCGGGATCTGGAAAATCCCTCGGAGTATGAGTTAACATCCCGCATGCCCCGCTTAGCCCCCGCGTCCTTTGTTTTCCCCTTTTTTTCTCTTTTTTGGCCTTTTTCCCTTGAGTGCGAAACCGCTGCCCCACTGGCGGCGGTCTCATGACCACCGCCACTGCTTTCGCCAGAGCAGGTGCATCTTGCACACGTTTTCCAGAAAGTGCTTTGACGTGACTCACGTAAAATATCAACGTTTCACCAGCTTTCCTTGCCGACTTGGGCATGCATTTATGTTTTTGGTCCCCTGGAATAGTGTTTGGCCATTGTTTATGGTTTTTAGAGTTCAGTTTGGTTTTGATCTTTGGGTGAATGAAAGCTATAAATAAATGGTTTGTGCACAAACAAATGGCCTGATCTTTTGCTCTCATCCTCTCATTTTCCATAGTTCAGTTTATCATTTTGCTTAGAGGCCATAGTTTCAGTTCATTTGCAGGCTTAGTTAGTATTGTGCAGCTGTTGGTAAGCCACATATCCACCTTGTGCAAGTGTTGTCTACCAGGTCTGCCCCTCATTCACTTTCAAGCTCTCATTTTCATAGTTCAGTCTTTTGTTCTGTTTAGGGCCATAGTTTCAATTCTTTGCATGCTTATTTAGCATTGTCCAGCTGTTGGTAAGCCACATATCCAGCTTGTGCAAACAGTGTTGTTGTTTTATCCATTCCATTGAAGTAGAATAGCTTAGGAAGCCATTAAAGTTGCAAGTTTTCTCTTCAAACAAGATAGTTTCAGGTTCTGGTCACTTTATGTTGCATGAATCACAATAAAATCCCGCTAGGAATTGCATAAGCCAAGCTCTGTACTCTTGCGCTATCCCTCTCCTACTCGCATTTTTAGGTCTGCATTCTAAGTTGTCCTTGTCCCAATATCTATTTTTGTCGATGCTAGCATTACACGCTTTTCTGGATCCACGTGAACACGAAAGAATGAGGAGACCACCGAGGGGAAAGATCACACACACCATCGGATTCGCCATGCATTACTGCGGAATCCGGGTTCTAGCTTTCAAAGTTCTAGTTAGAATCATATCAAATAGAATAATTAATTGCTTTATTTGGTAAAATTTCTATTCTCGATATTGCGGGGAAGGCTGTGAGGATTGATAGTTTCGAGAAACTATGATTCACTCCTCATACGAGGTAGGATCGAGAATCTTACAAGTAGATTAGGAAAGTTATTGCATTATTTAGAATAAATCTACAAATCACACAGACAAATAACTACACTCGGTTATCTTGTTTGTTTTAAATTGTTATTTAGTTGTTATTTCTAGATACGTTTAAATAACTACTTTCCTTAAACTCTTAAAAGGTTTCTCAGAAAAATAGAGGTTATATATGTTTTAGATTTATTCCACGTAGTTAGAATTTTCTTTGTTACAGTTAGATTTACATTTTATTTTGTATGACAATCACGGGACCTCAGGAGCCTAGGGAATACATATTTGAGCCAATCGTGCCTCAACCAAACCTCGTCATAGCAATAGTTGACATAGACCAAAACCTCAGAATACAAGTATTCCAAACAACAACAGATTTACAATTGATCAGTTCTCAGTTGAGAGGGTTAAATATAGAAGATGACCAAGCACACACGTTTTGGTCAAATCAACCGAATTATAGATTACCCTAGACAAACATTCACATGACTGTAGAAGGGTTCGAAAGAGAACAAACCTTTGGTTGTGATCCTTTGGTCCCACAGCCAGGTGTAGGAGACACTCTCACAGATATAGATACTAGTCTAAGGATCCAGGTTGCACGAACACCTGTGAGATATTCTGAGAAAATCACACAGTTGTTGGTCCTAAACATAGAAGTTGAGAAAGCATATGATTATTGGATACTAGGAATCAGGACTTGATTTCATATATGACCATAACGAGGACCGCAACAACCAAGAGTCTACAATGGTTGTGACCCACAAGTCCTGACCTAAGCGAATCCACAAGTCAATCAGATATAAACACTGGCCTACGCACACTAGTATTCCAATCCACTCCACTTCCACCCATCATCATGACAATTGTCCTTACTAGATATAGCGGCTATGAACGAAGCTAGAGAATTCGGACTAGGCGGAGAATCATCGTAAAGTCAATTGTTTCCACCATCCACCATATGACCTTATCACGGAGACATACACGAAACTATCCCGAGGTCATTTCCACGTATTCCACAACCCATAGATCGAATCACGCCGAGCTCGATATTGATTGGAGCCTTGGCAGTCATCCTTGCGATCGATCTATTCACACGATCAAGTTAGAAGGGCTTTCTTTGCCTTAGATTCACAAATTCCATTAGTGCGTGTCGAAGACATTAGTTTGCCTAACTAGTTTTTCTACATCCCACGCATATTCCATCCCCGTCGGTTGTCTCGGCATGACCTCGGGATGTCGGGTACGTGGAAGAGTTACCTGTAGATTCCCATGCTCACTTGTCGCTTTTCCGGCGTACAAAATTGGTGAACCCGACGTGAAGCAAAAAAATTAGTGAAGCTGACGTAAACTTCCTACTTTCTCGTTTGGAGTCATAGTATCACGTGTTCTTTCACAAATCACCTTCGCTCCTTCCCATTATTCTGCGGGTATTCATATACCCCGAATATGTCGGGATTCGATGCGTATGGCAGACCCCTCTTGGGTCTTGAGGCATACTACGCCCAACAGAATAGACAATCATCACCCTCACTCTCAGTATGGGGTGACAACTATTCAACTAATCAGTTGTCAACACAAACCCCAAGAAACAGATATAACTCGTCTTTTCAAACGGGGGAGTTAGATCAACCCCCTCGAACGCAACAAACAGAGCCTTCAGGCTCGAACAATATGACGTTTACCGGAGAATCTAGTTCGTCTCCTCGAGATGCTACTTAGACCATGAATTAGTAGACAATCGGCCCATACAGTCTTAGATGATGAGCAGTCAATATGTTATCCTAGGAGTGAACAACATTCTCGGGGTATGTACCCACCTATAGGAGGTTTACAAATACAACCGAAATCTCTTTTCAAGAAAATACCTCTATGCCCCTTTGCATATAGGAAATACTCTCGGAGAAACTTGGCAAGATAGTGATTAGTTTATAGCGAGGATATCACATGCCTATCAACACCGGGGTATATAACAAAGCGCCGCTAGGAAAAGCACCGTGACTTCACCAAATGAAGTCATTTCAACATTAGTAGAAAAAGTGAGAGGGTTAGAACTTGCTCAAGCAAGTCAAAATCCTCAGTTCATGCAAGCAGGAAGTTCCAATCCTCCATATCACTGGCAAGTAGATCTCCTCACGGGAGTAGGCACGTTAGGCATGCCTCCTCGGTATCCACAACAAAGCCGCCAAGGCCCATCATCTCTAACATTATTTCTCCCGGTCTAGTATCAAACAACCCATTACTAGACAATATCCCGTCATACTTAAACATGTACTCCAAATCACCACAAGGAGATATGTTCTCCTCTCCCACCCCTTTTGCTCAAACGCAGGGACTTCCCTATGCCCCCTGCCCGTCATGCATGCTACGCCATACCAACAACCCATCCCACCACCACTCCCTCAGCAACCACCATCAATGGTCGAAAACTATGCGATAGGGACTTATTCAGAATATTTGAAGGAACCCTTAGACTTCACCATACGAAGCGTCATGCTTCCAAGACCTCTTCTTGATTTACCCAAGTACAAAGGCGAGGGAGATCAAACGTGCATATCAAAGCTTACGCTCTGACCATCGTGAATTACTCCTTGGGATGGGGTTGTTGCTAAAATATTCCCCAAAACCTTGGAAGGCATTGCTCTCGGATTGGTATTATAGAATACACGAAGCCTCCATCCATTCATTTAAACAGCTCGTATCGAGAATTCATTAAGGCATTCGACATGAACAAGCTATTGAGAACAGGAATCAGGGAATTCTTGCACATCAAACAAGAACACAATGAATCTATCACCCATTTCATCCAGAGGTGGCGTATAGTTCTTTATTCTTTAGCAAGTGCTCCAAACATGGATCAGATGGAACTATGTGATTTATTCCTTCATTCTCTCAGCAAAGAGGTGAAGGAAGAAGTCCAGAAGTTCCCATTAAGAACTTACGATGAAGTACTTGAGAGCGCTCTTCGAATAGACCAAGCAGCGATAGATAGTGGTCGTAAGACATATGGAGCAAATGGGAAGTTGATCGCCCCCAATCAAAACACTACAAATTATCCCACTACCACAAACGTTAATCAAGGACCCAAAATCCTTAACAAAAATCGGGGTGTAACAACGGATGGAGTAACCGACCAGCCCAAGAAGGTAAATGTTGTCAATACTCCATCACAAACAAACAACCAACGAAACAACAACTTTACCCCGACAATCAATACAGTGGATTTTAACCATCCACAACAACAACAACAACAACAACGGTGAAATCTATCTGAGGCCAAGCCAAAACTCATTTGGTTATCAAAACCAAAGCCGAAACAACAAATGCAAAATTTTAATCCTAATAGACAACAATTTGATCAAAATTTTAGGCCACAATATACACCAAACCAACAAAGCAGAATTCTGATCCCAATTCTTATTGTGGTTTCCACAAAATTCGGGGTCATGATTTAGAACATGTCGTGACTACAATAAATTCATGCAACGTTTACGAGAAGAACAAAGCAGGTTCTTCATAGATTTGTTTTTGGCAAGATCCGTGTCATCACCACCAAATACGCTCACAGGGATAGTTTCCCCTCAGAATGCTCCTCTCAAGATCTTTAACGATCCACTCCCAAATCATGATAGCAATAGGAGGCTGAATCCATTTGGAACAAACAAAAGTGCAATGATGAGGAAACAATGATCATGAAGCCTCAACTTCACTAAATCCATCGGTTGCGCCACAGTTAGGAAGTCAGCGAGACCCAAGATAGTCGGTTTGGTAGAATTAGATGTTGAACTACCTATGAAGCTATAACAAGAACATGAGAATATTTCTCTCAACCGAGCCCAAGGCCCAGTCATGCGAGAAATGGATAAGAGTCAACAAATAGTAGAAAAACCCATGGGTGCTATGATTTAATTAGTGACCTAACAAAGACCTTTCGCACATTTCATTTTGGATTTACTAAAGAACTCTCCTCCTCACATGAGCTGCTCTTTTAGAAGCATTAGGTCTAGGTC
This sequence comes from Taxus wallichiana var. yunnanensis, assembly GCA_018340775.1. Taxonomy (NCBI): domain Eukaryota; kingdom Viridiplantae; phylum Streptophyta; class Pinopsida; order Cupressales; family Taxaceae; genus Taxus; species Taxus wallichiana. The sequence continues at coordinate 485,396,910 of CM031242.1, forward strand.
ATCTAATTAACATCACTCCACCTCCTGAAACACAAGTAAATCACGTAGATTTTGATATCCACCCTCAGGGCAGCCGGACAAGGATGTCGAATTCATATTCGAAATAAGTAAAATGCCTACGAGATCTTTGAGATCGCATGCCTTGAGGTGATCCGGCCTTACACTTACAAGTATGGGTTTATAATAACTATGTAAAATGGGCGATGGTTGATGATGGGGCCGTGAGTTAACATAGTCCCTTTCTCTTTCCTCAAAAACTAGGATATGGGGAAACAAATTTTCCACCACTCGAAATACATTGAGAGGCTATGATAGCCTTAAAGCCACTTCGATAGGAACTATAATACTCCGGTCACCTTAGGACCCAAAACAATCCTGACTGAGTTTTATATTATAGATCAGGAAACTAATTATAATATGATACTCGGCCGACCATGGATACACCGAATGAAGGCAATCCCTTCTACGTTATTCCAAGAAGTAAGATTCTTGCATCTAGGAAAGGTATTTGTAGCCAAAGGCGATCCAAAACCTTTCGATTTGCACCTAGCTGATTTAAAGAAAAGACCAGGTGTGCACTCAGAATTTGAACTTCCAACAAACCAACTTAATAAACCCACTGACCCAAAACCAGAGGAGAAGTTGGTACCTACGACGGATCTTGAAACTATCAGCATAGCCAAAACAACCCCAACCCCTAACGATAAAGCTAAAGAAACGGTATCATTAGGGACTACTACAAAAATCGTTGAGTTAATAGAACAAGATTCACCAATGTTCTTACCATTTGATTCAGTAGGCATAGGATATTCCCTAGGTGTTGGTTCCCTTCCAGCAGAGGACCTCTGTATGGTAGAAGTAGAGTGTGCAAATGCAGCAGATGCCCCAACATCTATACTCCCGACTAAGTATTGGACTCTCCATTTCGACGGAGCTAAATGCCATTATGGAGCGGGGGCAGGTATAATTCTTACTTCGCCCGAGGAGAAAGTCCTCCCATTCTCCTTTAAGTTAAACTTTGAATGCACAAACAATGGTGCTGAGTACGAAGCCCTCCTCCTTGGCCTCACCTTAGCCAAAAGGGTGGTGTTGATAACATCGAGTCTTAGGAGACTCATGATTAGTGTGCAAACCAAGTTTACGAGGTATATGAAACCAAAGCCGAACACTTGCAGCTTTACAAAAATGTTGTATTAAATTTAAGCAAGGCATTTAACTTCATATCCATTGAAGCAATCCCGTGAGAGAAAAATCTTCTCGCCGATTCAATAGCAACTTCAGCATCACGTTTTACTCCAAGCAATGAGTTAGAAGATACCCAGTTCACGGTGTCCATTCGTGATGAACCATTGATAAAAATAATGACAAATCCTCTTTCAAGCGGAAGTGAATCTACCGTCCTAGACCGTATTGATAGTGATGTAGCTACTTTGGATTATTTAAACGCCTATGCAGCACTACATCTCTCCTATCATATGCTAGATTTATCCCTAATACCACATTCGTCTTCTTACTTTGGAAATCCCGTGATGGATCATCCCTCACAAATAGAACCTAGCATATACGCAGTAGAAAATGGGGATGATTTGGATTTACCTCCAGCACCACCATGAGTTCAAAGAGGGTAACGCCTCTTTGATCGAAGAAACAATCGATGTCAACATCGGGACGAGAAGATGAAGCGAGAATATTGAAACTAGGTTTCTCGTTAACCCGGAAAAGTAGAAATACATACTCGGATCCTCGAAAAGAACATCGGAAGGCATTTGCATTTAATTATAAGGAGATGACGGAGTTCGCACCCACATTGCGGTGCACTGACCTCGTCACTAAATCAGATGCAAAGCCAATTAAACAAAAATCAAGACCCATGAAGCCCAAAGTAGCTCTCATGGTAAAGGAGGAGGTAATAAAACTCCTTCAGGTAGGATTCATCAAGCCAGTCGACTACTCCCAATGGGTATCTAATATCGTCCCCGTTCTCAAGAAGAATGGGAAGATACGCATCTGCATAGATTTTGAGACATCAACAAAGCATGTCCCTAAGGCGACTTCCCATTGCCATCCATTGATGTTATTGTTGATCTGACAGCTAGGTTTGAGCTTTTGTCTCTCATGGATGGATTCTCAGGATACAATAAAATCAGAATATCTGAGCAAGATCAAGCTAAAACCACGTTTATAACTCCTTGGGGAACCTATTGCTACGTTGTTATGCCATTCGGTCTCAAGAACGCCGGTGCTACGTACCAGCGAGCTATGACATATATATTTCATGATCTAATCCATAAAATCATGGAATCTTACGTTGATGACTTATTGGCTAAAGCCAAGAAGCGTTGTGACCATCTAGAAGTACTCCGCGTCATTCTTTCACGCCTAATAGAATACGGAGTCACGCTAAACCCAGAGAAATGCGTCTTTGGTGTAACGGGAGGGAAGCTCTAGGTTATATCATATCGTCACGAGGATAGATGTTGATTGACCAAAATTCGAGGCTGTCCTCGAAATGGTTCCACCTTGAGATGAATCTGGAATCGAGATCATTTCTCGAGAAAAGCGGAGTGCAATCGAAGATTCATCCCGGACTTAAGCTTCACCATTCATCAATCAACAATTTACTCAAGAAAGACTATAGCATTGATTGGACCAAAAAAGCTGCAATGAAGCCTTTGATGCGGTTAAGCGCTTCCTTTTATCACCACCTACGCGTTAATGCCACCTAAGCTAGATCACCCGTTAATTCTATATTCACGAGCTACGATGTCTCATGGCTTTGTATGTTGGCCCAGAAGAAGGCGATAACAAGAAAGAACGCGTGATTTATTTCATCGGCCGAATCTTGCTCGACTATGAAACACGCTATACAGGGAAGAAACGAGAATGCCTTGCCATAGTCTTTTTCTACTAAACGCCTAAGACATTATATCTTTGAATCAAGAAATGAGGTCATGGTAAAAGCGGACCATTTATGGACTTTCCTCACACAAGGGTCATTGTCTAAAAAGGCTGGATGTTTTATAACCTTAATGGGAGAATTGAATTAACGTTTGTAAATCGGAGAAATCGGTTAAGGGACAAATCATGCAGATTGGTTGGTGACATGACCCATTAGACGGAGGTGATTTAGTAGATTTAGACTTTCCAGATGAGTGCGTATACTACATCGAAGCCCGACCCTCTATCTCTGAGTGTCTTTGGTACACTGATATCATTAATTATATCATGGACCATACGTACCCAGAAGGAGTTACACCGCAACAAAGAAGGTGGTTACGCATAATCGTAGCTAAATACGTCATTATAGAGCAAGTGCTCTATCGAAAAGCATTCGATGGAATGCTCCTAAGATGTGTCGACACAGAAGAATCCAAGAAGATTCTCCATGAATCTCACAGTGGAATATGTGGAGGCCACTTCGGTGGCCATGCCCTTTGCTCGAAAAATACATCGAATGGGCTATTTACGGCCCACTCTAGAACATGACACAATAGAGTTTGTGCGAAGGTGTCGTAAGTGCAAGAATTCTCCCATGAGATCCACATGCGGCCAAGCTCTCTGACCAAAGTCTACTCCATGGCCCTTTTCTACATGGGGTCTAGACTTAATAGGAAATTCTCTCCCTCATCCCTGACGGCCATAATTTTATAATCACGGCCCTTTGAATATTTTACCAAATGGGTGGAGGCCATGCCTCTCTTACTAATATGCACAGTTACGTGATCGCCAAGTTCATTTTGAACCAAATCATTTGCAGGTACGGTATCCCGCAAATCATTATCTCCGATAATGGAACTTCTTTTAAAAATGAAGAGGTTCGCGAACTATGCAATAAATTTAAGATAAGCCATCATACGGCTTCCTTGTATTATCCCAAGCCAACGGACAGGCTGAAGCGACAAACAAGACACTGAAAGCCATTCTCCTTAAAACGGTGAAAGAAAACAAACGAGATTGGCATTTGAAGTTATATCCGGCCTTGTGGGCCCACCGAACCTCAATAAGAACACCAATGGGAGAAACTCCTTTCTCGCTTTGGTATTTGGGGAAGCAGTTCTCCGCTTGAGGGTGAAATACCTAGTCTCGCATTTCACTACTGAGGATTACGGATGAAGCGCTTACGAGAGAAGCACATCTTTCCCAACTAGAAAGCCTAGATGAAACTAGGTTAGATCTTGAACATGGCATAGAGCTTATCTTTGACCGGATGTGCGGGAGTATAACAAGAAGGTCTATGACGTGACATATACGAAGGTGATCTAGTTCTAAGGCTAGACAGCCGGATCGACAAGAAGACCGGCGAAGGAAGGAAATTCCGGCCCAAATGGTTGGGCCCATACCAAGTCATGAAGGACTATGGAAATGGTGCTTACCTCTTATGTACGCTAGAAGGTGAGGAATTTGGTGAAACAGTCAATTCCCTGCACCTCAAGCGGTTCTACGCATAAGCAACTAGCACTACTTGTATAATTATCTACATTACATCTTCATATAGATTAAGATCATTTTGTCCACTTGTTTCTTACATAAATTGTGATCAAGGAATCTATTCTCAAAGCAATTCACTACAAACTCATGATGTTTTTGGCATAAAGCTCTTTAATCATACCTCTCCATCTTCATATATCATCGAATCATCTCGGAATCTTTTATCAAATAAAATCAAACATGACAAAGTCTTAACGGTAACCATACCAAGATCTGCAAGTTTATTCTCACTTTGATTTCTTCTTAGGATAGGTGTCTTGCCTATGGTCTATTCTAGAAGCTTCATGGTGTCACATCTATCCCATATATATATCTCTTTGGAAATAAGCACATACTGACATTTTACTCAAGAAAACAAGTCAACAAGTGATTAAACAGAAAATTTTAATTTTACACATTTCCTTGCCCCACCAACCTTCGGTGATGAGCTTGCGTCTCTTACTAGTGACGTAGGGTTGGGAAAGGATGGAAATGCCCTTACTCGCCTATACCTTGCCCACGGTGATAAACCCACGCTTCTTACTAGTAGCATGGGGCAAAGTGTAGGGGGTCTTCTTGACAAATAAGTACAAACGATCATATGCAAACAATTCAAACTCTGAAACTTTGAGTCAAAAACAAATGAATCAGATGTGCAAAATCCCAAAAGAATTAAAATCCTAAAAACCCAGATCTTGTCTACTATGTGGCCATCTACGGGTCTAAGTCTGGATAAACCGCAAAGCAAGTGCATTCTAAACTATGAAGTCATTCGGGTAGAGTAAGCTTGTAGCTTCCAATTTGGTTCCGCCAAAGCTTTGTCTGTCTTTCATCACTATCATTTCACCACATTTCATAACTTGCGCCCTTCTTGACTCTCGGTGATGAGCCCTCGCATCTTACTAGTTGCGTGGAGTTAGGAATGGGGCAAATTAATCTATTCATCGTACTGGTTATATTCATCACTCTGCAAAACAAACATGAGGTATCCAAATTGCTCTGAAGCTAAGATTCAAAATCACAATATATCTACATTATCATGTATCGGCATCATGAAACACAAAAGAAAGCAAACATTTGCATCATCATTCTCCATTGCATACATTCTAAAAGCATATAAACATACATCGTAGTATACACAAGGAAGCTGGAAATAGAAGGAAAACATGAGTGCAAGCTTTTAATCAAAAGCGAATGCATATATATAAATAATCAATGTTTATATACAATGCCATCATGCTCTAAGCATGGTCAAAACGCTCAAAGAGCCCGTGATATACAAAGAATATATAATACAAAATACACGAGAGCCAAATGGCTTCTCAATCCCTGCGAGACCCCTCCGAAGGTGCATGCCCATGCCTAGGACTTCGGCTACGCTCGACACTGCTGTGAATGTACGGAGGGCTCAGGGTCCCGAGGGGCAGCCGCGGTCTCACCACGAGAATGGCTCCTCATGAGGTGCTCAGCCGTCCTGTAGCCCACTAACTCTGTGCGGAGGGTCGACACCATCTTGGCCACGTGCCAAATGGGAGCGAAAGACATCGGTATGTCTCTGCAGGCTGCTTGAGGGCTCCCGGCATCTACGGACTGAGCTCACGCGTGGGTCCTATCCATGGGGATCATCGGGAAGTCGGTACATACCCTGCGGATCAAATCCGCCACTCGTCAGCGAGTCTCTGTAAACAAAGGGAAAAACGAATTAGAAACCAAGCAAGAGGCTAAAAGATACAACAATAGCAACTAAGGAGAGCCTACATATAAACATTAAAAGGGAGAAAGGGTAACTTACTCGGATCACCAGGCCTCAGGATGGGTCTTTGGGACCCGGCACCCGCCATGCGCGGATGCTTTACCCATTGAGGGCTGCTCTGTGGCGAAGCAACGTGTCACCCTACCTGCGATGGACTCATCCTCTCCACCATGGCCCTTGGGAGAGTGGCTCCTTTGAAACTAGAGTCACCCTCTCTGTGCTTTGCTCAGCCCTCTCTGCTGCATAATGTCCTGAGTGTCATGCCACTCAGGATCTTTGCATCATCGATCTCCTCCTCGACCCTCCCTCGTGAGGCTCCTCGAGTCGGAGTCAATATCTATGGGGTCATCGCTCTTATGGCGGGACCCATGGCAATCTGAAGCAAAGGTGCCCAGGCTGCCGGCTCTCCCTCAGCATGAACTATCCTCACTGGCTGCTGATAGGAATGCGGGAGGGAGTGAATCCTGTCGACCTCGGCCTCTAGGCCCCCTGCAGCCTCATGGGTGATCATGGCCCGGGTGCCACTGGGGGAAGCATGCCCGTATATGGAAGACCAAACTGCTGAGGAACCCGGCCGAAAGGATGTACCTCCACTCGTCCCACTCGATCGATAAGCTGCCCTGTGGTGGAGCAGGAGATCAGGGTAAGAGTCTCCTCGCCCCATATGCCGGCCATAAGCCGGTACGGTGTCGCCTCCATGTCTGCAGTAGTAAGGGAGGCAACTGGCTGATGAGGTGCTCTGAGCACCGACATGTCCATCCATCTGGCTGCCCTCACAGCCCCAGGATCTGCCACCTCCACACCCCTGCCATAAGGGATAAAATGCTCATACACCCAACTCATGACTAGAGTTGGGTGGCTCAATGACTATCCCTGTAAACGGACCACCCTATATAGATCGTGGTAGGTGGTCCCCAGAATATCTGCACCCCAGGCGTATATCCGGCCATGCCCCTCTATCTGTGTAATGATGGGGGCCCAACAATATAACAATGTGTCCCCTCCCTTGTCCCCGATCAATCTCGAGGCAAGGATCCCCATGATGGCCTGTTGAAATACGGGGATAGGTAAAGAAGGAATGGATAGAACTCTCACCCCCTTCTTCGACCCCATGGAGATGGCTGCATCTCCCATATAAGCTTCCCACTGTGCAATCTATGCCCGTGAGCCTGCTGTCTCTAATGTAAGTCGCCTCCCGATGATCGGGACCCCCAGAATGTGGTAGACATCCTCTAATGTGATGGTCCACTCACCATGGACCCCTGACAGTCAAAAGGTGTTCCGATCTGCATCCCAATAAGAGAATAAGTCACAAAGGATGTGACTAGATGGTGCAACATGGGGCACGCGCGATATGTGTAGTATACCAGCCCTCTGAAGTGTGTCCTCCTCATCCTGTGAGAGGGCATCCAGTACCCCTGAGAGCCAATCACACTCTCTCTCTTTTCTCCATCTAATGTACTCCTCTCTCGCCTGCATACACCCAAAAACACACAAAACATAGCAAGTTAATATCCAAACAATACCGAGAGAGTCATAAAAACATGTAGAAAGGCTAAAAATATAAGTGCAATCTCAAATATTAGTTCCTTTTGCATTCTGTGCAAAACCGCCGCCTTTGAGCGGGAGGCGGTTTTGTAACTGCGCCTTAAAAGGTGGCGGGCGGCGGTCATGTAATGCTGCTTGGCCTGGGGGCGGCGGTCGTGGTCAAAACCCGCGGGTTTTAATCTAAAAACACCTAAAAAGTCCCAAAAATGACCATTTAACCTAAAAACGGAGCCTACCCAGTAGGCGCCCCCCCTAGATGGACCTTTTAACACAAGCATTTTCAAAAATAACCCCCCCATTACAAAGTATTCAGCATTTCAAATTAAAGGGGGGAAAAACACAAAATTGAAGAAAACCAACTTGTGATCTAGCGGGGCGGTGTTCCGCACGTGGAGGCATGATCACGATCTCGCTGTGGACGTTTTGACTCTACTCACGCAAGAAACCGTCACCGTGGGCCCCAGAGCTCAAAAACAATCAAATCAACTCGCACAAATGAATAGGAAAATGGGCCCACTTTCATATATATAGCACTCTATTTCATTTTAAAATGATTTTCACGAGTTTGGAGCTTGATGGAGGTAAGTTCCTATCCCCTTGCACGAATAGTACGTTCTCATTCCTGTTTTTCTTAGCGTTTATTTTTGAACTATTGTATCTCTCTGCACTTGAGTTCTCTCTTTCATTTTGCGAGTAGCGGGAATTTTGGATGGCATCATTTCAACACACACGGACGTGTGTCAGGTATAACTTCTAACTTCCCATTTGGGACTGCCATACTCGGACCCACCGTTTTATGCCTCTTCATGGCTAAAGCGCTTCTCAGAGAGGCGATATATACGTACCCAAAATTGTAAGGTATTGTCTTTTGGAGAATAGTGTAACAAGTGCCCCTGATGATGATACTGAGTCTCCTCATGAGGTGTTCGGGATCGGAAAAGCCCTCGGAGTATGCGTTAACATCCCGCATGCCACCGCTTAGCCCCGCGTCCTTTTTTTCCCCTTTTTTCCTCTTTTCTTGGCCTTTTTCCCTTGATTCTGCCGCACCTGCTGCGCGGCGGTCCCGATCTTGCCACCCGATCGGGCGGCGGTCTGTAATGCCGCCCTGCTCAGAGCGGCGGTCCTGCACGCATTTTCCAGAAAGCACTTTGACGCGACTCACGTAAAATATCAACGTTTCACCAGCTTTCCTTGCCGACTTGGGCATGCATTTATGTTTTTGGTCCCCTGGAATAGTGTTTGGCCATTGTTTATGGTTTTTAGAGTTCAGTTTGGTTTTGATCTTTGGGTGAATGAAAGCTATAAATAAATGGTTTGTGCACAAACAAATGGCCTGATCTTTTGCTCTCATCCTCTCATTTTCCATAGTTCAGTTTATCGTTTTGCTTAGAGGCCATAGTTTCAGTTCATTTGCAGGCTTAGTTAGTATTGTGCAGCTGTTGGTAAGCCACATATCCACCTTGTGCAAGTGTTGTCTGCCAGGTCTGCCCCTCATTCACTTTCAAGCTCTCATTTTCATAGTTCAGTCTTTTGTTCTATTTAGAGCCATAGTTTTAATTCTTTGCATGCTTATTTAGCATTGTCCAGCTGTTGGTAAGCCACATATCCAGCTTGTGCAAGCAGTGTTGTTGTTTTATCCATTCCATTGGAGTAGAATAGCTTAGGAAGCCATTAAAGTTGTAGGTTTTCTCTTCAAACAGGATAGTTTCAGGTTCTGGTCACTTTATGTTGCATGACTCGCAATAAAATCCCACTAGGAATTGCATAAGCCAAGCTCTGTACTCTTGCGCTATCCCTCTCCTACTCGCATTTTCAGATCTACATTACGAGCTATGTCCTTGTCCCAATATCTATTTTGTCGATGCTAGCATTACACGCTTTTCTGGATCCACGTGAACACGAAAGAACGAGGAGATCACTCTGAGGGGACAAGATCACACACACCATCGGATTCGCCACTGTTCTGCGGAATCCAGGTTCTAGCTTTCAAAGTTCTAGTTAGAATCATATCAAATAGAATAGTTAATTGCTTTATTTCGGTAAAATTTCTATTCTCGATATTGCCAGGGAAGCTGTGAGGATTGATAGTTTCTGAGAAACTATGATTCACTCCTCACTTCTGAGGTAGGATCGAGAATCTTGCAAGTAGATTAGGAAAGTTATTGCATTATTTAGAGTAAATCTACAAATCACACAGGACAAATAACTACACTCGGTTATCTTGTTTGTTTTAAATTGTTATTTAGTTGTTATTTCTAGATACGTTTAAATAGTTGCTTTCCTTAAACTCTTAAAAGGTTTCTTAGAAAAATAGAGGTTATATATGTTTTAGATTTATTCCACGTAGTTAGAATTTGCTTTGTTACAGTTAGATTTACATTTTATTTTGTATGACAATCACGGGACCTCAGGAGCCCAGGGAATACATATTTGAGCCAATCGTGCCTCAACCAAACCTCGTCACAGCAATAGTTGACATAGACCAAAACCTCAGAATACAAGTATTCCAAACAACAACAGATTTCTGATTGATCGGTTCTCGGTTGAGAGGGTTAAATATAGAAAGCGACCAAGCATACACGTTTTTGTCAAATCAACCGAATTATAGATTACCCTAGACAAATATTCACATGATTTGTAGAAGGGTTGAAAGAGAACAAACCTTTGGTTGTGATCCTTTGGTCCCACATGACCCAGTGCGGGAGACACTCTCACGAGATATAGATACTAGTCTAAGGATCGGTTGCACGACGCTTTGTGAGATATTTTGAGAAAATCACGCGATTGTTGGTCCTAAACATAGAAATTTGAGAAAGCATATGATTCTTGGATACTAGGAATCAGGACTTGATTTCGTATATGACCATAACAGGACCGCAACAACCAAGAGTCTACGGTTGTGACCCACAAGTCCCACAGCCTAGCGAATCCACAAGTCAATCAGATATAAACACTGGCCTATGCACACTAGTATTCCAATCCACTCCACTTCCACCCATCATCATCGAACAATTGTCCTTACTAGATATAGCGGCTAACGAAGCTAGAGAATTGCTGGACTAGGCAGAGAATCGTCCGTAAGTCAATTGTTTCCACCATCCACCATATGACCTTATCTGGAGACATACACGAAACTATCCCAAGTCATTTCCCATGTATTCCACAACCCATAGATCGAATCACGCCAGAGCTCGATATTGATTGGAGCCTTCGAGATCATCCTTGCCGATCGATCTATTACACCAGTCCAAGTTAGAAGGGATTTCTTTGCCTTAGATTCACAAATTCCATTAGTGTGTGTCGAAGACATTAGACTAGCTAACTAGTTTTCTCTGCATCCCATGCATATTCCATCCCCACCGGTTGTCTCGGCACGATCTCGGGAGGTCGGAGTACGTGGAAGAGTTACTGTAGATTCCCATGCTCGCTTATCGCTTTTACGGCATACGTAGAAACCCTTAAAGGATACCTAATACCATTTATCTTATGATTTTAAATAACCTAATAAAGGAGATAAAGATGACAAAGTTACAAGAAGGCCTAGTAAAGGATTAAGGACAAAATTTACAAAAATGAGGTATAGAGAGTTGTCTATGGAAATGAGACTTGAAACTTTGGGATTATGTTAAGATAGTTTAGAGTGAAATACTTAATCTCTTATAACCTTATGGGATCCTTTACATATTTCTAACCAAGGATGAAGCATGGGGAATTGGTTTTAAGGACAATTTTGGAACAATATTAAATAAGCGATTATTGTGGGTAAAATGGATAGCTTAGAATGTATTCACATGATGAATCTAACATTTTGAAGGTCATGTAATAGGAAATAAGTATTGCTAACTTCTAAACTTAATTCAGACAAATGAAGGCTTCTTAAGGCAAGAAATACTAGAGAGAAACCTAAATCAAGAAAGTAAGTCTTTGTAAAGATAGATGTCCTAATACATGAAAAAAGGAAAAGGTATGGATCTGATGGAAATAGAATTTTTGAATATAAATCCACTTAAGTTGGTGAATGGCATATTTTTCCTAGTTTAGGCCTTTGTAGGCTTGTAAAAAGATCCTCAAGGTAGAGTTTTGAGGAAATTGCTTAATAAACCTACTATACTTATGATATGGACTTAGTTAGAGATTTGAGTGCATCATTTTGGTATCGAGTAGGAATTATGTTGTGATATGTTGTGTTAACATTGGAATGGGTAAGTTGCACGCAGTGAAGAAGACAAGTTTTTATAATAAATAAGTGAGAAATAAATTGATTAAGGTGATTGTAAACTACTTCTTGGTACTGATATTTGTCTCAAGTTATACAATTTCATGTGGTTAGGATGTGAAGAGGAATATTTTTTTATGATCCTTGAAGAGTGAAATTTTCTATAACTTACATTGAAAATGCTAAGTTATGAAGGATGGACTTTGAAGTTTGAAACTTTCTTCGTACTTTGAGTGCTTTGATGATTGAATCCTTTTAGAATATTGTTGATTAGTCAATTTTCATGGAATTCTAAGACATGTTTGTATCTAATAAGTGTTGAAGTGGTGAATGATTGGTAGGATAAGAAGCTAAAGGAGAAAGTTTTCTAAAAGACTAGGGTGAAATAGACCTAGGTGAAGACTAATGGTTCAAGGTGAACAAGATTAAAGAGAAGGTTATATGGAGAGATTTAAGAGAGATATGGGAAACAATTCCAAGATGTTGAAAGAAGGAAGAAGTTATGACAAAGAGAAAAGAAGCACAAAGAGGAAATGTTCTTTTAGAAAAATAGAAAAAGAGGAAAATGACAGATTTGAGAGGCTTGAAGAAATGATAAAAGTCATGATGGGAATGGAAGATCAGAGGTTTGAGTGGAGACTAAAGAATAAGGTGAAGTGGCCTATTAGGTTACTCATGAAGAATATTCAAAGACAAAATATGAAGGATTTAAAGAAAGAGATATTGAACAACAATCATGAAAGAGTGAAGGAAGATGTGAAATTATGCGAAAAAGAGAATGAGAAAAGAGAAAGAAAGGAAGTGAAGATAAAGGATAGACTTGTGTGGGCCTTATGGAATCTATTTTTGTTATCTAACTATGTGTTTAAATGGGTATTTGTAGGTATGAAGACTAGTATGATGAAGATGAAGAAGAAGACTTCAAAATGGATGAGAATAAGGACAAATAAATCATATTTAGAAGAAAATGAAGCTAAGATAATGAAAATACAACTGGTACAAGGAAAAGAAGACAAAATGGAATCTAGACTACATCTGATTATGAAGACCATGAAGACCAATTGCCATTTTATGAAGCATGGGAGAGCTACTTGAAGGGAATTGAAAGTGCTAATGAGAAAGAAAGGAATTCTAAAAATGAAATATGGAAGACATCAAATTTTGTAGGTTGGAGAAGAATAAGAAAGAGGCATGAAATCCATTTCTAATGAAGCCAAGGGAAAGAGGGAATATGCTAAGAGAAAGCACCAAGTTTGTCATTCAAAAGAGAGTGTAAATCATGGGTATAATGTGCGTATGTGGCTTAGAGGAAATTTTAAAATTATAGTGAATCTTAAGGAGAATATCAGTGAAGAGGAGGTTTACCAAGATTCCAATTAAAAACTATAAGTCAAAAAAGAAGAGGAAGTTGTTATAAGGAAAAGTTCAAGCTATAAATGTAATCAAACAATTGATGTGAGAACTAGAACTCAACCCAAACATATGGAAAATAAAATATGGATGGTCAATACAAAGAATGAAATGAATATAAAGCAAAAGTGCATGGAAAAGCAGAAGTAAACACTATTTTGGAGGAACAACATAGCATGGAGAAATCAGTCCAAGAATGGCAGCAAAACATTTTGTAAAAGAATGAAAAAAATTCAAGAAGAAGGTCAAGGGAAATTTCAAGGTATGAAAGTAGATTGTAAAAGATTTGATGATACACTTGATTATGGTAACTTGAAATTAATGAATGAAGAAAGGAAAGAAGAATTTACAATCTTAAAATAAGTAAACAAAAAGAAGATACATGGGAAATTCGTGAATTCTCCTACAAAAATCATGTAGGGAAAGTGAAAAATGTGCCAAAAAGGATGTGCATGTAGGTCCTAAGTTTGATGAAGCTATTGGTGAATAAGATAATCTCATGTTGAGAGAAGAAATGAACATGATAGATGAGATCCTTAACTCTCAAAAGGCCTAAAAGTCAAGAATGTAGAAAAGTATTTGTATTTGATGATTTATTGCTTGATAATGAAGATTGTGTAAATTAACTCTTAGAAATTGTGGAAAAGTACTCTACTAGTGCATTTGATAAGCATGAAGCAAGCAAGAATAAGTGGATGGTTAGTAATGATGATTTTAGGAAGCATGATGATCAAATTTGCATTTTTGAACTAGATGAGTTATCCCAAAATATGATTGATGTGATGAACAAGTAAGAAAAGAATGAAGATATGACTGTTATAGAGATGATTTCTTGGTCAAGTTTGAATCAGAATAAGAAGAAAAAGATCAATTATAACCATTAAGAACTTTAGTATAATGGAAAATGAACACAAACAAGGAAGTGGTCAATAAAATTCAAGTTTTTTTCAAAACAAGTGATGAAAAGATAAATAATATGAATTATATAAAGATTAAGAAGGTGATGAAAGGAGGAAAATAACATGTATTTGATGGTACTCTTTTTGTATGTGCAAGTACATTCCATAAAAGTTTGAGAATGATGAAATAGAAGATGTAATTCAAGAAGAAAAGATGTAATGTCCAAGAAAATTACAAATAATTTATGGGACCCATGTGGCTATGAAACACACAAGGATAATGAAAGTGGAAGGAGAAATGACAAATAATGCAAAGACTCAAGTGAAGAAAAAATTATTCAATTTTTTTTTTATGAAGACTCCTTCTCCACCTTGGGAGTATGATGTCGAGCATCACTAAAAACAACCTCCAAACGAATAATTTACATTTCTAATATGATAAGAATTTAATCTATTATGTGTGATTTCCTTGAAGTAAATCATGATTTTATAAGAGTCTTTGCAAGATGATAAGCTAACCTAAGATTTGAATTCATGATTTTTGTATTTTCCCTCCCAAAAAGGAAGTTTGAATTTTAAAATTAGTATGTGGATAACTTGGGCTTGTGTATGAGTTCTTAAATGTTTAGGAGTGTCAAGTTAAGGGAATAAGGAGTGTATAACCCATCTTTGGGTCCTTGAGTCATCTAAGAAAGACATAACTCCATAATAGTCCTTAACTCAAGGAAGTTACAAGTTAGTGGAGCCTAGTTAAGTTAATGGTTAAGAAAGTTAGTTATTTTGGAGAATTCATTCGAATTTTAGGGACAAGAGGAGTAAGGAATCATTATCCTAGTGGATGAGGAGAAGTTTCTTGGAAGGGAACATAAGTAAAGAGAGGGGATACTCTATTTTTGTAGAAGAGGACTAAAACTATTGTCATAATTCATGAATGTGTGAAATTGAATCTAGAAGGAATTATTTCTTTGTTATACATGTTGGTTTCCTAATTATTTGAACATATTTTTGTACTCTTGGTGATGTTCAGATGAATGACTTGCATGGGTATAAAGGAGAGCAGAAGGAGGAAGATATTGTTCTTATAAATCTCTTATTTGTCATAGATTAACTAAGGTTGTGTTTAATTTGCAAATGAAATCTAAATGTTTTTTTGATTGATATGAATGAACATCACTATGAATACTTGGGTTGGTAGATTTTTAACTCCTCCTTGTGTAGTATGACTAAGATGTGGTTATGAAACTTGGATCCTAAATTTTCTTAATCAAGTGTGAAGTGTTACTTTGTTCTAGTAAGAAACTAAGCTTGAATGTCCTAACAGGTTTGTGCATGTATTACAATTAAATGACTTATCTATTGATATTTGAACATAATTTATATGAAAAAACATGTTGTATTGGATATATGAATTGCCTTTGTAAAGTGTGAAGACTGGGAGTTTTGATATTCTCTATTACATATATGATTTCTGAAGACCTGTGGTGATCCTAGGAAACTTAAGAATGAAAAATATGAACAAGAGTATTACGTTTTATTATTAGAAATATTCATGTTATAAGGTGGTTGAATATTTAGTGTCGTGACAAGAAGAGAGAGTTATTATCCCTTATTTGTTCTTATTTAGTAACCTTCTATACACAATGAATTTGGGCTTGCAATAGTTTGAAAAGAGAAAGCTTGGGATTCTAGTAAAGGGGGTATATATAAGGTAACTATAAACATTAGAAGCATTGGAAAGGGTGTATTAATTGAAAATTAATTCATTTCTCCTTGAATAGACAAGAAGACTTTTTAAAAGCTGAAGTCACAACGGTTATATACCACGACCTTCGCATGTACATGAAGCATTTGAGCTCATGGAAATTGATCAAAACCTAATAAAACTCCCCCAATGGTAATATTATGTTAAAGGATACAGATATTCAGAATTTAGTCCAAAATTATGAGTCTTAAATCCATTTGAGTAAAAATTTGTAAGGGTTACAAGGTTCTCGGGTCCTTTAATGCAAAGTACCAGGATTTGAAGAAGAAATAAGGGATATAAATATGTAGATGTAGAAATTAAACCTGAAAAATTCATCGAGTTCATTGTGGAGTAATAATTTAAATTATTCAGAAGGAATTTTTGAGTTTTATTGGTTTAATGTTAAGTTACTTGTGACAAGTGTAGGAAGATGAATGAAAACACGATCACTAGAAGGTAGTAGGAAAGGATGCTTTGGTAAGGAAGGGACACTATTCCTTGGATTCAAAACCTGAAACTTAGAATAGAGTAGAAAAACCTTAAAGGATACATAATACCATTTATCTTATGCTTTTAGATAACCTAATAAAGGATATATATATATATATATATATATATATATATATACGACAATGTGCCTAAGAAGACAAGTAGTAAAGGCTTAAGGACAAAATTTGCAAAAATGAGGTATAGAGAGTTGTTTGTGGAAATGAGACTTGAAATGTTGGGAGTATGTTAAGATAGTTCAAAGTGAACAATTAAATCCCTTAGAACCTTCTGGGAGACTTTAAATATTTCTAACCAAGCATGAAGCGGGGTTGGTCTTAAGGATAATTTTGGAATAGTACTAACTAAGTGATTATTGTGAGTAAATTGGATAGCTTGGAATGTATTCTATGATGAATCTAAATTTTTTTAAGGTCATGTAATTGGGAATAATCCTTATAACTTCCAATAATAACTCATACTAATGAAGGCTTCTTAAGGCAAGAAATACTAGAGAGAAACCTAAATCAAGAAATTAAGTGTCTATAAAGATAGATGTCCTGATACATGAAAAGGACAAGCTATATATAGCCACATAAATTTGTGAATGGAATATTTTTCTAGTTTATGTCTTTGTAGGCTTACAAAAATAGATCCTAAAAGAGAGTTTTGAGGAAATTTCTCTAGAAACCTACTATACTTATGATATGAACTTAGTTAGAGATTTGAGTGCATCATTTTTGGTATCGAGTAGGAATTTTGTTATGATATGTTGTGTTAACATTGGAATGGGTAAGCCAATGGGGTGGGAGTGGTGCGGTCAAGTCACATGGTTGTGTGCTTGCCCACCTAGTTTCAAATCCCCCCGAGGCACGATCCTCCTCGGAGGTCAATTCACCGCTAGAGGTGGAACCTCTCTCGTCTTTGACACTAGTGATTACTCCTTACTGCTGGCGTTGGTGGCTGCTCCTCTCATTGTCGACACTCATGGATCCTTCTCCTCTTGCTACTGATGTTGGTGGTTACTCCGCTCACTTTTGCTGCTCCTCTCACTGCGGTCATGGCTACTCCTCTCACTGCTAACACTTGTGGTTGTTCCACTTACTACTAATCCTGGTGGCTTCTCCTCTCATTGCCGATGCTGGTGGTTGTTCTAATAGTTGTCCCACTCATTGTGGTCATTGTCGATGGTCGTTGCATCTTCACTTAGATTTCATGGTTACTTCATTGGGTTCCTAATAGTGGTCCCCTTCATTGTAACTAGGTTTTGGATCCTCTCAAAAATCCTCACGTGTACAAGGATGTGGGTCCTTTCAAACACCCTTAATTTACCCTCAATCCAAAAAAAAACATTGGAATGGGTAAGTTGCATAGGTGAAGAAGACAAGTTTTAGAAGAAAGAAGTGAGAAAGAAATTGATTAAGGTGATTGTAAACTACTTCTTGGTAGTGATATTTGTCTCAAGCTATGCAATTGCTTGTGGTTAGGCCTTGAAGAGGAATATTTTTGTTATGAACCTTGAAGAGTGAAATTTTATAGAACTTACATTGAAAATTCTAAGTTATGAAGGATGTACTTTGAAGTTTGACACTTTATTCGCACATTGAGTGCTTTGATGATAGAATCCTGTCAAAATATTTATGATTGAATCCTTTCAAAATATAGTTGATTAGTCAATTTTTCATGGAACTCTAAGACATGTTTGTATCTAACAAGTGATGAAGTGGTGAATAGTTGGAAGGATAAGAAGCTAAAAGAGCAAGTTGTCTAAAATACTAGGGTGAAAGATACCTAGGTGAATATTAATGGTTCAAGATGAACAAGATTAAAGAGAAGATTGTATGGAGATATTGAAGAAAGATATGGGAAACAAGTCCAAGATGTTGAAATATGGAAGAAGTTATGACAAATTGAAAAGAAGCACAAAAGATGAAAATTTGTTCTTAGAAAAATAGAAGAAAGAGATAAATGAAAAATTTCATAGGCTTAACGCAATGATAAAAGTCATGATGGGAATGGAAGATCAGAGGTTTGAGTGGAGACTAAAGAAGAAGGTGAAGTGGCCTATTAGGCTACTCATGAAGAAGATTCAAAGAAAAAAATATGAAGGATTTAAAGAAAGAGATAGTGAACAACACTCATTAAAGAGTGAAGGAAGATGTGAAATTATGATAAAAGGAGAATGAGAAAAGAGAAAGCAAAGAAATGAAAATGAAGGAGAGACTCATGTGGGCCTTATGGGCTCTATTTTTATTATCTAACTATGTGTTTGAATGGGTATTTGTAGGTATGAAGACTAGTATGATGAATATGATTTCGAAATGGATGAGAACAGGGCCAAATGAATCATAATTAGAAGAAAATGAAGTTGAGATAATGAAATTACAGCTGGTATAGGGAAAAGAAGACAAAATGGAAGGTGTTACATTTCATTATGAAGACCATGAAGACAAAATTCCATACTATGAGGCATGGGAGATCTACTTGAAGGGAAAAGAAAGTGCTAATGAGAAAGAAATAAATGTTAACAATGAAACATGGGAGATATCAAATTTTGTAGGTTAGAGAAGAAGAAGAAAGAGGTAAATCATGGGTATATTGTTCTATGTGGCTAAGAGGAAATGTAAAATTAGTGAAGATTATGGAGAATGTGATTGAATATCAAGTTTACCAAGATTATAATTCAAACCTATAAGTAAAAGAAGAAGAGGAAGCTGCTATAAGGAAAAATTCAAGCTATAAATCTAAGCAAACAATTGATGTGAGAACTAGAACTCAACACAAACGTATGGAAACAAAAAGATGGATGGTCAAGACCAAGAATGAAAGTAATATAATACAAAAGTGCATCGAAAATTAGCTAAAAACTAGTTTGGAGGAACAACATAGCATGGAGAAATCATTCTAAGAATGGAAGACAAGAATTTTGCAAAAGAATGGAAAAATTCATGAAGAAGGTCCAGACAAATTTCAAGGTATGAAAGTAGTTTATGAAAGGCTTGATGATACACTTGAATATGGTAAATGTAAATCAATTAATGAAGCAAGGAAAGAAAAATGTATAGCCTTAAAATAATTAAACAAATAAGATACATCGGAAATTGGTGAATGCTCCTACAAAAATGAAGAACAATCATGCATGGAAAGTGAAAAATATGCCAAAAAGGATCAACATGCAGGTCCTAAGTTTTATGAACCTATTGATGAAGAATATACCCTCATGTTGAGAGAAGAAATGAACGTGATAGATGAGATCCTTAATTCTCCAAGTGTCCTATAAGTCAAGAATGAAGAAAAAGCACTTGTATTTGATGATTTATTACTTGATAATGAAGATTTTGTAAATGAACTCTTAGAAATTGTGCCAAAGTACTCTACTATTGCATTTGATAAGCATGAAGCAAGCATGAATGATTTTATGGATGGGAATGATGAGTTTAGGAATAATAATGATCAAATTTGCATTGTTGAACTAGATGAGTTATCCCAAAATATGATTGATGTGATGAACAAGGAAGAGAAGAATGAAGTTTTGACTACTATACAAATGATTTCTTGGTCAAGTATGAATTAAAATAAGAATAAAGAAGCAACAATTTTAACCATTAAAATATTTAATACAATGGAAAATGAACACAAACAAGGAAGTGGTCAAGAAAATGCATGTTTTTGCACAACAAGTGATGAAAAGATAAATAATATGAACTATATAAAGATGAAGAAGGTGATAAAAGGAGGATAATAACATGCATTTTTGTTACTCTTCTTGTATGTGCAGTATATTGTTTAAACGTTTGAGAATGAAGAAAGAGAAGATGAAATTCAAGAAGAAGATATGAAATGTCCAAGAAAATACAAGGATATAAAACAAGTTATGGGACCCAAGTGGTATGAAACACATAAGGATAATTAGAATGGAAGGATAAAGGGAAAACAATGCAAAGACCCGGCTGAATACATAATTATCCAAAAAAAATATGAAGACTCCTTCTCCACCATGGGATTATGATGTAGGAGCATCACTAAAAACAACCTCCAGATGAAGAATTTACATTTCTAATGTGATAAGAAGTCAAGCTAGGATGTGGGAGTGCCTTGAAGTCAATCATGAGTTTATAAGAGTCTTTTCAAGATGATAAGCTAGCCTAATATTTGAATTCAGGCTTGTTGCTATTTTCCCTACCAAAAAGGAAGTTGGAATTTTCAAATAAGTATGTAGCCTAATTTTTCTTTCGTATGATTTTGTAAGTGTTTAGGAGTGTCGAGTTATGTGAATAAGGAGTGTATAACCCATCTTTGGGTCCTTGAGTCATGTAAGAAAGACATAACTCCATAATAGTCTTTAACTCAAGGAATTTGAAAGTTAATGGAACCTAGTTAAGTTGATGGTTAATAAAGTTAGTTATTTTGGAGAATTCATTATCCTCATGGATGAGGAGAAGTTTCTTGAAGGGAACATAAGTAAAGAGAGGGGATGCTTTGTTTTTGTAGAATAGTACTAAAAATGTTGTCACAATTCATGAATGCATGGAATTGAATGTAGAAGGAATTAATTATGTGTTCTACATGTTTGTTTCTTGATTCTTTAATCATTTTATTGTATTATTTCTCATGGTCGGATGGATTACTTTCATGAGTATAGCAGAGAGTAGAAGGAGGAAGAGGTTGTTCTTGTGAATCTCTATTTTTCCATAAATTAACTGAGAATGTGTTTACTTTGCAAAAGCACTCTAAATATTATTTTAATTGATATGAATGAACATGAATGTGAATACTTGGGTTCTTTATATTTTTCCTCCTTGTGTAGTATGACTAATATGTGGTTATGAAATTGGAGCTTGAATATGCTTGGATCAAAAGTGTATTACTATATTCTAGTATGAAACCAAGGTTGATTTTCCTGATAGTCTTGTGCATGTATTACAATGAAATGGCTTGTATATTGAGATTTGAAAATCCTTTATGTGAACAAACATGTTGTATTGGATGAATGAAGTACCTCTGTAAAGTGATACTAAGAGTTTTTATTTTCTCTATTGTAGTTCTGAAGACTATGGTGATCATAGGAAAGTTAAGAATGAAAATTTGAAGGGGAGTATTAATTTTTATTATTAGAAATCTTTAGGTAACAATTTGGTTGAATATTGTGTGTCGGTGACAAGAAGAGAGAGATCTTCTTGTTGGTTGGATATTTTGTCAAACCAAAATATGAGGTTCAACCACAGTATATGAGATTAAATCCCTCCTCAAAGACAGGTGAGGCTGCCTGCTTATTGCTAATCTAAAACACGGTAAACAATATATACAGTATTCACACTAATCTAACCATTGGGGGTTGGGATGAAATCCCGAAATCCACATTCACACGATTCAAAGGTATTTCTTCCTTAAATGAACTGGGTTAGAAACTGATGAAAGAAGCACAATAGAAAGGAAATGGGAGAAACGTATTTTCTTTCGAGTAAACACAGAGCACGAAATAATCATACGAGTTTTAGATCACAAATATAATGTCGAAATAATCAGAAACACTAAGATGCCATGCAAAGAATAGCTTAAGATCATGAACATAAGAACACTGTCTTAAGTAAGATATATTCCACAACACAAAGTCTGTAAAATAATATCGACTCCTATTCTTCAAAATGATTGAACGAAAACACAAAGTTTTTCTTCTTTCCAATAGCCCCCAAATATTCCAAAAAAATCTCGACCCTTTGGAATGCATAAGCATTCCTTATTTATAACAAAAGAAGTAGAGATAAAATAGGGCAGATCCTAAAAAATAGTGTTTTAACAAGAGTTCTGTTTTGCTTGATTCTCACGCAGGAGATCAAGTCAAAATATGATTCAAAAATGTGACGAAACAGAAATGAAAAAGACATGTCGATTTCAAGATTGAAATGACATGAAACGTTGAGACTTAATCTGAATCATCATCCTTTGCTCCTTCCTCTTTTTCTTCCTCCAGCTGAGACTGTTTGCTTTGAAATTCCTGGAACTTCCGAATTATGCCTTGCATTTAATTTTCATCGGGCGTGAGTGGAATGATCATTCCAAATTTCACGAGTTTCAAGAACATATTTGTGGTCTTGGGAAGCTTTTTCAATCCTTTTTGAGCTTTCTTAAGGCCTCAAAGAATGTTCAACCCTTACCAACTGATCCATGATCTCAAGGTCAAATCCACTTATTGGTTCATCTTTGAGCAGCAGACTCTTGGATTTGCTTGAAGAGATCATCTGCTGATAGGATACCTGAGTTCCCAACTGACACCTTTGGACAAATCTTCAGCAATTCTTCTTCCAGATCACTTTTCCCATCAATCAATTTATCCCTTGATTCTCTCAACTTACTGCAGGCTTCATTGAGAATCTTTATTCTGAACCTGATGGCCTTGGTCAGCTGGAAATGCTTATCTGTATGTGGGAGAATACCTTCTTCCACCAAGAGATGTGCTGGTATTTGCTTTAACACCTGGAGAGCTTCAAAAGTCAAATCAAGATGTCCAATTTCCTGAGAGAATTCTTCATCCATCTTCTCTCCATCCTTCTGAATGTCTCCCAAGGACTGATGAACTTGCACCACGTCTTGAATTACTTCCTTCCCCTGTTGGAGCAACCTTTGGATCCATTCATCAACCACCCTTCCTTTTTTAGCAATCTTCTCAATCGTAGGTACTGATGAGAAATCGAATCCAACAGAAACAGAAGAAGGTGGTATGGATTCAAGGGGTTTTGAGAGTTTAATCAAAACCTCTGTCAACTGCTCCACTTTTTCCTTAAGCTCATCTCTGTTGTCCTTTGTTTCTTTCAACTTTTGGCACAACACGTTTATGGAATCCCGTGCATCTTGTTGCGCCCCTTCTGCTGTCACTTTCCCTAGAGCCACCCTGGTTACCTGATAATCAGAGGCTGTTATATCCTCTCTAGTTTTGTCAGCCGAGGGAGTGGCAATCTCTGCAAACTTATCTCTGAAGCATCCACAAAACCCTTGAAAGCTGTTTTGGGTTTCTTGGCTGATTTCATGGTAGGAGCCTTGAGTGAGCTGAAATCAAAAAGGTGGTAGGGGCTGATCACCTTCCTCTTCCTCGGAGTTTGCTCGAGTAGCCATTGCGGCGTATCAGAGGGAGTTGCCATGGTTGCAGAAGCTGGTATCATACCCTCAAGGGGAGAAGATTCTACTAGTGGAGGAGGAATAGTTACCAACGTGGTAGTAGATCCAATAAAAAGAGGCACAGGAGGGGGCGTGTTGGTGATCACTTGGGTACCAGCAGAGAGGGGTGAAAGTCCAGAGAAAATACTGGCCATTACTGAAGAAGTTGTTGGAGAATAAGGAGGTAGGAGTGGTTGTGTGGAAAGAGGCACAGATCCAGACTCCAAAGCCTTGGATGCAAGAGATAAGGTCTCTTCAGTTGAGCAATCAGCAAATGGTGAAGACAGAAGCTGGCTTCCTCCTTCTTCCAAATTAATTTCTCCTATTTCTGGTGGTGTTGGTGATTCTGGCACATTCACCATTTCTACTGGAGAAACAATTGAAGAGATTTCTCTTTCTTTCCTCTTTTTGACAATCTTGACCTTTATAGGCTCCCTAGAAGATTTTCTGTCCTTTTCCTTTTTGGAGGGCCCCGCCTCTGAAGCAGCCAACTTTGAAAACTTATCATCTTTAAAATTCATTCCCCAAGAGGAGAGCCATGCTTTGGTGCGAGCAAGGATTAGAGCCGACCTATCTGTAATAGAGGCTTTTTCGCTGGCTGACCAATCAATAGGTGGGAAAACATATTGATCCTCCTTTAGTCCATCATAGGAAAGATCCAAAACACTTTCATTGTCACCCGTACCTTCTGGTAAATCAGCAAGCTCCAGTGTTTGAATCTCAGCAATAGTCAATCTGCTATTATCCTTTCTGCGAACAGCAACCTCATTACGCAGATCCACCCAAATATCCTCTATGTTTGGCCTGTGCAGATGCTGGGTTCCATATGCTCTGAGCACTCCTCGGATGTCAAAACCATCTCGAGGCTTCATATGCTTTTCAATTTGTCCTGAAGTTCATGGACAACATTTTTGGCTTTCCTCTTTTGTTGAGCAAGTATATCTCCCAATAGAAATTGGGAAGGATACATCACCTTATGTTTTCTTTGTTGGAATTTATGGAAATCCAACAGCTGCCTAACCAACTCCATCAATATCAGTCTATCCCCTGGATATCGGGGCAGGTGAAAAGGATCTCCCGAGTACATGACCACCCAAAGATATGTAAACTTCTTGAATTGTAAGAAGATACATCCCCATTTAGAAACTTCAGCCCAAGCCTCATCTGAGACTCTTGTCTTCCTCAGCTTAGGGTTTATCCTGCAAGATATTTTCATAGAAGAAGGCATCATTCACCCTCCTGAAATGGTCTTTGGACCCCTTCTTTGTCAATTGAGGAAGTATTGATACACAGGTTGGTTCGCCGTTCTGCTTCCCTTGGTATCGGCCCAGGATAGTTCCTCATCACAGGCTGCTGCGTATGTGACATATGAAGACATATAAAATTTCCCGTTAAAGACCGTTGTCATTTGGGAATCAATCTCATTCTTGATGAGAGTACCCCGATCGATCCCTGCTGATTCTTCTTGATGGTGATCATAAATTGATACATCCATCCTTGAAATACATTCGATTGGCAGAACCAAAAACCCGACTCGGCGGGGTGATGATGTCATTGATTTCTTGGATGAAATCACTCACTGGGATAATCCTTGGAAATCTGGAGAGGCAAGCTGGTTTGGGCTTGATCGGGAACTTCTTGTTCACATGTTTGATGCGAGTCTTCACGATCATTGTCCCGGGCTTTACGGTGACTTGATGTCGACTCTCCATACTCGTCAAAATTGGGTACTTTTAGGAGATCATCAAAATAACCTCCATCAATTTGACCACTACTTCACACTGATTGACTTCTCACGAGAACGAGGCAGGAGTCATAGCTGGATCGGATGCACAAGCCAAGATGAATTCTAGACAATGACCGGACATGGGAAGACCCATTTGCGAGAGGCAAGCCACTATCGGCTATAGTTTTCATCCATGGAGTTTGGGAGGAACTCCTCACCCTACTCAGAAATCTTCAATGTCTATATTTCAAGTTCGGTGTCTCGGATGTCGTAGTTGCAATCAATATACGATGGAGATTCCAACTTTTAAACTTGTATTTCATTATGCACGACTTCTCGGTCTTTTTCTGAGATGGACCGAGGGTTCGACATGAAGGGCGTCGAAGGAAGAAAGTTTGAAGCTCGAGAAGATCTTGCTCTTTGTGAGAATTTCGACTGCTTTGGATATTAGGAAGAATGGAAGAGTCAACGACTTTGGCGAAGATGATGTAGGAAAATCCTAAAAACCCGATGCGCTTGATAATGTCGGAACTTAGGGAAAGCCCGATACGTTTAATAATGTCGGAACTTTGGGAAAGCGACATTGCCGATGATGTCGGAAATGGAAGAAAGCCGACACTTGTGTTGATGCGGGAACTCGGGAAAGTCCGACACGCCAAGCCTTCAATATACTTGGGTCTTGACCTTTGCAACATGACCTTCAACACCCGAAAGAAGAAAAAAGGGTTTTTCGTTGAATTTCAAACATGCGATCTCCTTTTAACCATTCATGTACAGGCACATATAATAAAATTTTGAGGAAATAGCACCAAATGGTAATTTAGAAGAGATAAACCCTAAAACCTAAACCCCTTTTTCAAAATAACTCCAGAAAGAAGAAGAATAAAAATCCCTCAAAACCCAGCAAGAAAATGGGAAGAATTCACGTGAAATCAATCCACAAAAACTAGGAACAAAGAGTGAGAGAAATACCTTGACGAGAGAAAGGGAAGATCGAAAAATGGCGATTCAATCGGGCACAGGCGAGCTTTCGGGTTTCGCGGTTGGAAAAGCATGTACGAAAAATCCACGAGTTTAAAATACGTCCGGTAAAAATGACGTGGAAATCCGCGTATTTATAAGAAAATTGTAATTAATAACTTCAGCTCGCACGCGTGCCAACTCATCGACAACTCGGCATGAATGCCATGTCGGCATGTTGAGAGAGGTCGAAAACCCGACACAAGGAGGCTTAGTGCGGTCGGGTTTGGGTTTGGAAACACAAGACATAAAGCATGAGATGTTTAGATGCTTCTGACTCGAAAACCCGATACAAAAGACTAAATCGGACTTGGGTATCGGGAACAAGTGACACAAAACATGTTTTGAATAGGTCATGTTCCGATCTGTGAGGAGGTCGAAAACCCTATTTACTCAATATGAAGCGGGTTTGGGTTTGGAAAGCAGAGCGACACAAAGCATGTTAAAACTCATGTCGAACTGTCGGACTAACCCGAAAACCCAAATTTCTCAAAAAGAGGCCATTAGGCAAAATCAACTCCAAAAATTTCGTAGGGGTTATCTAATCGTTTTGTCGTGAACTCAAAACGGAGATAACAGCTGGCTCCAGCTGGGGACTTTCTTTGTAATACCAAAGGAAGAGAACTCAGAATCTCTGGTCTCGTGGACCAGAGCCTTATCCATTGGGCTATGGAGAAAAGAAGAAAACCAAAACAAAACAAAACGAAGAAAGAAAGAAAACCAAAAGCAAACACACAACAAAACAAAGTAAAATATGTACAATGCAAGAGAGCATCTTGCATTAATGGTGGAACAACTTTAGATGTTGTCCACTGAAAGGCAACGGGAGTAGTCCTCCATCCAGATATGATAGCAGGAAACTATTTTCGCCATTCAGCTCATGGATTTTGAAAGGTCCTTTCCACAAAGAATCAAACTTCCCGTGCATTCCTTTTTGTTCTCTTCTCTTATCCCAAAGCAACACCAAATCTCAATCTGGAAGTTCTGTTTGCTTTGATTTTTGTCAAAAAAATTTTCTTCACTCTGCTCGATGATCTGCTATCGATCAACCACCTTTATTCATTCCTCTTCTAGCACGGCTAGGTACATAACCCTCTTCTCGATAGAATTACGAAAAGCCACATCTTGACCACTTTTGCCAGCTGCAAGGCGGTAATTCTCTTGAGATGGGAATTTCAGCATCAATCCGTATAGCAATTGGAAAGGAGACATCCCTATGGCTCACTTTGGAGTGATTCGATCAGCCCATAATGCATCATACTGATGCTTTGTGCCATGTCCTCTGGTTTTCATCCACTAGTTTTCTAATTATGGTAACTTGAGGTTCTTATTCTTTGGACTCGGCTTGCCCATTACCACAGGGATAATAATCGGATGAGTGAGCGAGTGATGCAAATCCATAGCAAAATTCTGTCAACTCATGTGATGAGAAATTAGAGGCATTATCAGCTCTGATCTTATGAGGCACACCGAATCGACAATTATATTTTCTTTAAGGAACTTGCAAACGACTTGAAGTTGCTTGCTTGATTAGTGCGGCTTCTACCCACTTGGTAAAATGATACATGCGATCGTACGTAGTTATGTCGATCTTTGGAGGTAGGATTCAATGTTCGATGAAATCAATCCCCATTGGCGAAAAGGTTCTTCAATCACTACGGGCTTCGAGGAGAAGAGCTGCTTAGCTTGGGCGACCAACGAAATGTTGACAAGCTTCACATTTGGACACCCATTGCTTGAATCCCGGAAGAGAGTAGGCCAATAGTACCTAGCAGTAGGATCTTATACTGGCTATTACGAGAGGATGAAAAATGTCCGCATGCTTTAGGCTATGAAAGGATTCTAATAACTTTTCTGTTGTGATTTATCAACACAAGCAGGGGAAAACACCATCAATACCTTTCTTGTATATTGCATTATTCCACAAAAGGTATTTTGCGAGATCTCAACTTGCGGTCCTCTTCTCCTTTTGATTTAAATGCGGGGCATTCACCATAAGTTAGGAAGAAAGCAATGTCAGTGTACCATTCATCGGTCGTACTCACGAAAAGCACCATGGGAAGCTACGAAGAAGTGTCTTGAGTCTTTTCATACTACTATTTCGGCATGATTTTTCGTAATTAATTGGCACAGCCCCTTCCTCGTACCAACTTGGTAGGCTTGATGTCTAAATCGTACTCCACTGAACCTTAGCTATCCAAGTACCTCGTTGACTTCCCAGCTCTTGTTGAGTCGAGAATGGATTTAATGTGATATCGGGAGCGAGAGCGAGAGTATGGGAATTTAGCACATAGTACCTGGAATGTTTTACTACTCGTACCACTGCGTAAGCATGCTTTTCAATCTGTGACATCTTCAATTCATGTTCTTTCAATGGACAGCTCATGAATGCGATGGGAGCTTCGATGCCTTCCCCATTTTCTGCATCAGGATGGCTGACACTCTGTGTGGGCGAGGCGTAGCTGTACATGATGAAATTTTCTTGAAATCTGGACATACTAAGATAGGAGCGCAAGCAACTGCCCTTTTGATTTCTTCGAATGCAAGCTTCCCTTCTGTACTCCATCGAAATGGAACTTTTCCTTTCATCATTCCAAGGATATCCTTGGTTTTGTCGTGAAATCAGTCAAATCTTTTCTCAAGAAATTAACTTTCTGAAGAAAGAATGAACTCCGGTTTTACTTGTGGGTAAGGTAAGACTCTGAATGGCTTTTACCCTTTCTGGGTCAATTTTGGTTCCTTCTTTAGTCACAATATGACCCAGCAGCTTTCCTTCGGTCACCCCGAACATGGACTTCTTGGGATTCAATGAAATCCTGTGACGTCTGCATCTCAAAAGTACTTGTTCTAAATGATCATAATGATCACTCCGTTTTTAGAGAAAAGCGGTCAAGTCATCCAAATACACAACTATGACCTTGCCCATCAAATCTCACGAATGCCAAGTCCATAGCTCTACGAAAAGTAGCTCGGCGTTGATCAAGCGAAAGGCATCCTCTGTAAAAAAGGTACCCCATGGGGTCGTGAAGGCCGTCTTGTGTTGATCTCTCTGGTATTACCTCGACTTGGTTATATCCGAAAATCCATCGAGCATGGAAAGCATTTCTTATCCGATAATGTGATTTGTAATACCGATCCATGATAGGCAAGGGATAGTTATCCTTGGTGAGGACTGATTCAAGTTAGGAAGTCAACACAGATCCGGTTTCGCCATTCTTCTTCTGACGGGAACAATGTTAGCAATCAAGTGGAGTGATGGATTGGGAAAATAATTCTAGCATCTAACATCTTGAATTTCTGCAGGATAGTTCCTGAGATCTTGGGATTGTAATGTCTTTGCTTTTTGCATGCATGCGGTTTCACATCGGGCTTGAAAAGGATCTTGTGATGTACATCTTTGGGCTTGAAGGATTTCAAATCTGCATAAGACCAGGCCATCACATCGATGTATTTCTTCAAAAGCGAAGTGAATCTCACCTTCTCTTCGGGAGAACAACATTTCCCAACATTCACCATCCGAGGTTGATCAGACGAACCTAGATTGATTTGATCTACTTCAGAGGAAGAAGCTCCTTCGACTTGCCTTTTGTTTTGGATAAAGCGATCATGCTTATCAAACAAGCCCTCCAAAGAAACCAAACCTTTGGGTATCTTGTTGCCTTTCAGCTGGATATATTCACCATCAACCTCCTGATATGGATCTGAAATAGTTTCACGGAAGGCTGATTCTGAACCTTCAAAATATAACTCACTGAAATTGTCAGCCTTTTCTAGAAAAGCCAACACCTGTTGATCATCATTGAACACTTGCCAATGAGTTGCATTATCTGGGATACTGGGACGATAGACAATCTCGATAGAGTATGTATCTTGCTTGAACTGAGGATGAGGGAGAAGAAGGGATGCAGATACGGCCAAAGAATCAGCCTTGTCATTATAATCTCTCAAAACTGCCCTAATAGAAAATGCATCAAAGCATTCTATACTATCCCAAACTTTATTTCGGTAATGTTTCAACCGATCATTTTTCACCTGATATATACCCCTGACCTGATTGACAATCAGCTCCGCATCTCCCTGAACCTTGAGATTTGGATTCCCTTCGTCATGCGGCCATTTCTAATCCTAATAACAGGGCTTCATATTCGGCCGTGTTGTTAGTATTATCAAATTGCAACTTGTAAGCTGATGGGAAAATCTCGGAGCTAGGAGATATAAGGACAACACCAGCACCTGATCCAGAGGTTGAGCAGCTACCATCAAATTCGAGCATCCAAATAGCATTGGGATCTTCTTCTTCAACATCTATGATGGGTATCTCTGAAGTCATGAAATAATTCCCAAAGCTAGCATCTTCGAAAAGAATCTGAGCTTTTGGATCATCTGATTTGGTCACCAAATACTTCGCCTGTGGTTCAGGATGAAGAACTTGATGAACCCCATTGACCGGGATCTTAGCTTTGGTCCAATCCATATTAATCTCTCCTCCAACGTCTTTACAAAATCCTCTACCCAAGAGGATACCATAAGCTATAGGAATGTCGGCAACCAGAATAGTCATTTTCACTCTCTTCTCAGGGAAGGCAACAAATGCAAACTGTGCGTCCTTGATTTGACCAATCAAAGGGACTTGTTTAGTTTCCATGGAGTAGCACCATCCATATGACTTAGTCAAAGTAAGTCCAAGGGCATGGGCCACTTTTGCGGGCATAACATTATCAGAGGCCCCTGAGTCGATGATGCAATTGCTGAGTTTAAACCCATTTATAAGTAGAGACAAATAAAATGGTTCAATCTTTCCTGAAGAAGAAGCAGAGGTCAGATTGTTCTGTGGTGGGAGTTGAGTAGGATTTGGAAGGAGACCTTTTGAAGGTGATGGAACAGCCGCTTTACTTCTGATGAACTTGGCGGCTTTTCAAACTATTCGAGGATTATTTGAAGGTATTCCTTCGACATTTGAATTTTGGTTCTCTTTGCATGATCAATAATGTCAAAAGTAGTATAAGAAGGAATGATGGTAGGCTCAGATCTAATTACATGAGCTTGTGCTGAGGCACTGATCTTAGGAGAAGGAGAATAAGGAGTTTGCCTTTTTGGTAACCTCTCTTTCGGTTTGCACCAAAATAGGGTACCCCTCTTAACTATGGATATGGGAGGTTCCTTATTCTTCTCCTTAGTGTTTTCAAGAGGTTTTACGGGATTACGAGATTGGGACGAGTGAAGACAGCAAATGGTGACCATCGGTGCACATTCATCTTCATCATATTCCAAATACCCAATCTTTGGAGTCGCGGTGACTTGTCATAAGACTCATCGGCATATCACGAAGCTTGAAAGCCTCACGGGAATCTTGTTCTTCTCCTTCATCTTCTTCTTCAATTATTTCTCTCTTGCTGCATTGACTGGGAGGAGCTTGATTGCTAGTCTCGGTTGAGCAGGAGTTAACCGTGGCCTATCTCTGGCAGGTGCACCATTGTTGTTATTGAAATTCCGTCTAGGGATATCCCGATACGGAACATTGCTCACCTGTTGGGACATTTGCTTTTTAAAGCAATCAAATCATTAGCCATTTTTTGAAACATAGGATCTGTGTTACCTTGAGAAGAACCTTGATTTTTGAGTTTGGGTATGTCTTTCTTGATCCTTCCGGCCAAGATGAGATCATCCTCTATTTCAGTAGCTGTTGATTAAGTAGTAGCCAAATCTGGGATAACCGACCTTCTTAATAAAAAGCTTATATCGGGAGGTTGAGCATTGATGAAGAAGCATTTTTGGTTTTCGGAGTAGGTCTGACTATTTACGGAATCTTAGGATCAGCTTGTTGAACTTTGCCACGAATTCCCGCATAGGTTCATGCGATTCCTTCTTCATATGCGTGAGCTGAGCTAACAAAGCATGGGAATCTTCCTTTGGTTTGAAGCGTGCTTGAACTTAGTCCGCATGGTAGCCCAATTTGGAATGCATGCATTCGGGAGGTGATAAAACCATTCAACTGCTACACCTGCTGCAACGTTTCAACGAAGAGTCGGATGGAGACATCTTCGTGGGCTACTCCGAGGACACCGCATGCAACAAAGAAAGATGCTTTATGTGCTCGTCGGGATCTTGCTTCCCATCCCCATTGAACTTGGGAATGTTTTACGTGATCCACGCGTGGTAACTCTCATCGATGGAGGAGTCAAAGAAAGAGGACCAATAACTGCGCCCCAAGGCACAGGTTGAACCACCATCCTTCTGAAAAGAGTGCGTACAGGGATCGAGTATCAGACAAGAGTAGTGCATGACAAGTTGCAGATGCTTCCGTTCCACGGGGATCGGTTTCTCGAGCAGTGAAGAACTTTGGTTCGGTTAGAGACAATGCGTTGTTGGGAGAAAGACTGAAATTGTGTTGTTGCAGTAACTCAAAGAGTGGATCAATTTCACCTTGAGCTCGGTGAGACCGAGTAAAGATCTTCCTGGCTAGCTTGAACTGAAAGGAGATCTTGTTGAAAATAAGGCAAATACGGAGTCGCCAGACACCAAGAGGATAAGCTTTATACTTATAGATCCGTATTCCCAGTGAGTCACCAAAAGCTGTTGGTTGGATATTTTGTCAAACAAAAATATGAGGTTCACCACAGTATATGAGATTAAATCCCTCCTCAAAGAAAGGTGAGGCTGCCTACTTATTGCTAATCTAAAACACGGTAAACAATATATATAGTATTCACACTAATCTAACCATTGGGGGTTGGGATGAAATCCCGAAATCCACATTCACACGATTCAAGGGTATTTCTTCCTTAAATGAGCTGGGTTAGAAACTATTCTAATGAAAGAAGCACAATAGAAAGGAAATGGGAGAAACGTATTTTCTTTCGAGTAAACACAGAGCACGAAATAATCATACGAGTTTTAGATCACAAATATAATGTCGAAATAATCAGAAACACTAAGATGCCATACGAAAAGAATAGCTTAAGATCATGAACATAAGAACACTATCTTAAGTAAGATATATTCACAACACAAAGTACGTAAAATAATATCGACTCCTATTCTTCAAAATGATTGAATGAAAACACAAAGTTTTTCTTCTTTCCAATAGCCCCCAAATATTCCAAAAAAATCGACCCTTTGGAATGCATAAGCATTCCTTATTTATAACAAAAGAAGTAGAGATAAAATAGGGCAGATCCTAAAAAATAGCGTTTTAACAAGAGTTCTGTTTTGCTTGATTCTCACGCAGGAGATCAAGTCAAAATATGATTCAAAAATGTGACGAAACAGAAATGAAAAAGACATGTCGATTTCAAGATTGAAATGACATGAAATGTTGAGACTTAATCTGAATCATCATCCTTTGCTCCTTCCTCTTTTTCTTCCTCCAGCTGAGACTGTTTGCTCTGAAATTCCTGGAACTTCCGAATTATGCCTTGCATTTCATTTTCATCAGGCGCAGTGGAATGATCATTCCAAATTTCACAGGTTTCATGAACATCGCTGGCAGTGCCGGGAAGCTTTTTCAATCCTTTGCTGAGCTTTCTTAAGGCCTCCAAAGAATGTTCAACCCTTACCAACCGATCCATGATCTCAAGGTCAAATCCACTTATTGGTTCATGCTGAACAGACTCTTGGATTTTCTTAAAGAGATCATCTGCTGATAGGATACCTGAGTTCCCAACTGACACCTTTGGACAAATCTTCAGCAATTCTTCTTCCAGATCACTTTTCCCATCAATCAATTTATCCCTTGATTCTCTCAACTTACTGCAGGCTTCATTGAGAATCTTTATTCTGAACCTGATGGCCTTGGTCAGCTGGAAATGCTTATCTGTATGTGGGAGAATACCTTCTTCCACCAAGAGATGTGCTGGTATTTGCTTTAACACCTGGAGAGCTTCAAAAGTCAAATCAAGATGTCTAATTTCCTGAGAGAATTCTTCATCCATCTTCTCTCCATCCTTCTGAATGTCTCCCAAGGACTGATGAACTTGCACCACGTCTTGAATTACTTCCTTCCCCTGTTGGAGCAACCTTTGGATCCATTCATCAACCACCCTTCCTTTTTTAGCAATCTTCTCAATCGTAGGTACTGATGAGAAGTCGAATCCGACAGAAACAGAAGAAGGTGGTATGGATTCAAGGGGTTTTGAGAGTTTAATCAAAACCTCTGTCAACTGCTCCACTTTTTCCTTAAGCTCATCTCTGTTGTCCTTTGTTTCTTTCAACTTTTGGCACAACACGTTTATGGAATCCCGTGCATCTTGTTGCGCCCCTTCTGCTGTCACTTTCCCTAGAGCCACCCTGGTTACCTGATAATCAGAGGCTGTTATATCCTCTCTAGTTTTGTCAGCCGAGGGAGTGGCAATCTCTGTGAACTTATCTCCTGAAGCATCCACCAAAACCCTTGAAACTGTTTTGGGTTTCTTGGCTGATTTCGCAGTAGGAGCCTTGAGTGAGCTGAAATCAAAGGCTGGTAGGGGCACAATCACCTTCCTCTTCCTCGGAGTTTGCTCGAGTAGCCATTGCGGCATATCAGAGGGAGTTGCCATGGTTGCAGAAGCTGGTATCATACCCTCAAGGGGAGAAGATTCTACTAGTGGAGGAGGAATAGTTACCAACGTGGTAGTAGATCCAATAAAAAGAGGCACGGGAGGGCGTGTTGGTGATCACTTGGGTACCCGGCGGAGAGGGGTGAAAGTCAGGAGAAAATACGGCCATTCTTGAAGAAGTTGTTGGAGAATAAGGAGGTAGGAGTGGTTGTGTGGAAAGAGGCACGAGATCCGAGACTCAAAGCCTTGGATGTAAGAGATAAGGTCTCTTCAGTTGAGCAATCAGCAAATGGTGAAACCAGAAGCTGGCTTCCTCCTTCTTCCAAATTAATTTCTCCTATTTCTGGTGGTGTTGGTGATTCTGGCACATTCACCGTTTCTACTGGAGAAACAATTGAAGAGATTTCTCTTTCTTTCCTCTTTTTGACAATCTTGACCTTTATAGGCTCCCTAGAAGATTTTCTGTCCTTTTCCTTTTTGGAGGGCCCCGCCTCTGAAGCAACCAACTTTGAAAACTTATCATCTTTAAAATTCATTCCCCAAGAGGAGAGCCATGCTTTGGTGTGAGCAAGGATTAGAGCCGACCTATCTGTAATAGAGGCTTTTTCGCTGGCTGACCAATCAATAGGTGGGAAAACATATTGATCCTCCTTTAGTCCATCATAGGAAAGATCCAAAACACTTTCATTGTCACCCATACCTTCTGGTAAATCAGCAAGCTCCAGTGTTTGAATCTCAGCAATAGTCAATCTACTATTATCCTTTCTGCGAACAGCAACCTCATTATGCAGATCCACCCAAATATCCTCTATGTTTGGCCTGTGCAGATGCTGGGTTCCATATGCTCTGAGCACTCCTCGGATATCAAAACCATC
This sequence comes from Taxus wallichiana var. yunnanensis, assembly GCA_018340775.1. Lineage (NCBI taxonomy): Eukaryota > Viridiplantae > Streptophyta > Pinopsida > Cupressales > Taxaceae > Taxus > Taxus wallichiana. The sequence goes on from CM031242.1 coordinate 485,432,740, forward strand.
TCGAGGCTTCATATGCTTTTTAATTTGTCCTGAAGTTCGTGGACAACATTTTTGGCTTTCACTACTGTTGAGCAAGTATATCTCCCAATAGAAATTGGGAAGGATACAGCAGCCTTATGTTTGCTTTGTTGGAATTTATGGAAATCCAACTGTTTGCCTAACCAACTCCATCAATATCAGTCTATCCCCTGGATATCGGGGCAGGCGAAAAGGATCTCCCGAGTACATGACCACCCAAAGATATGTAAACTTCTTGAATTGTAAGAAGATACATCCCCATTTAGAAACTTCAGCCCAAGCCTCATCTGAGACTCTTGTCTTCCTCAGCTCAGGGTTTATCCTGCAGATATTTTCATAGAAGAAGGCATCATTCACCCTCCTGAAATGGTCTTTGGACCCCTTCTTTGTCAATTGAGGGAAGTATTGATACACCTAGTTCGCCATTCTGCTTCCCTTGGTATCCAGCCTAGGATAGTTCCTCATCCCGGCTGCTGCGTATGTGACATATGAAGACATATAAAATTTCCCAGTTGACAAGACCGTTGTCATTTGGGAATCAATCTCATTGCTGATGAGAGTACCCCAGTCGATCCCCTGCTGATTCTTCTTGATGGTGATCATAAATTGATACATCCATCCTTGAAATACATTCGATTCGGGAAAACCAAAAACCCGACTCAGCAGGGTGATGATGTCATTGATTTCTTGGATGAAATCACTCCTGGGGATAATCCTTGGAAATCTGGAGACAGCTGGTTTGGGCTTGATCAGGAACTTCTTGTTCACATGTTTGATGCAGTCTTCCTGATCGTTGTCCCAGGCTTTCTGAGCTGACTTGATGTCCAACTCTCCATACTCGTCAAAATTGGGTAGTTTTAGGAGATCATCAAAATAACCTCCATCAATTTGACCACTACTTCACGATTGACTTCTCACGAGAATGAGGCCGAGTCATAGCTGGATGCACAAGCCAAGATGAATTACGGACCTTTGGCGGACATGGGAGACCCCTTTGCGAGAGAGCAAGCCACTATCGACTATAGTTTTCATCCATGGAGTTTGGGAGGAACTCCTCACCCTACTCCAGAAATCTTCAATGTCTATATTTCGAGTTCGGTGTCTCAGATGTCGTAGTTGCAATCAATATACGATGGAGATTCCAGATTTTTAAACTTGTATTTCATTACACGACTTCTCGGTCTTTTCACGAGATGGACCAGGAGTCGACATGAAGGGCGTCGAAGGAAGAAAGTTTGAAGCTCGAAGATCTTTGCTCACATTGTGAGAATTCGACCTGCTTTGGATATGCTGGGAAGAGCGGAAGAGTCGACTTTGGCGAAGATGATGTAGGAAAATCCTAAAACCCGATGCGCTTGATAATGTCGAACTTTGGGAAAGCCCGACACGTTTGATAATGTCGGAACTTTGGGAAAGCCCGACACTGCCGATGATGTCGGAAACGGAAGAAAGCCCGACACTTGTGTTGATGTCGGGAACTCTGGGAAGTCGACACGCCAAGCCTTCAATATACTTCGGGTCTTCGACAACTTTGCACATGACCTTCAACACCCGAGAAGAGAAAAATAGGGTTTTTGTGTTGAATTTCCAACATGCAATCTCCTTTTAATCATTCATGTACCAGGCATATAATAAAACTTTGAGGAAATAGCACCAAATGGTAATTTAGAAGAGATAAACCCTAAAACCTAAACCCCTTTTTCAAAATAACTCCAGAAAGAAGAAGAATAAAAATCCCTCAAAACCCAGCAAGAAAATGGGAAGAACTCACGTGGAATCAATCCACAAAAACTAGGAACCAAGAATGGAGAGAGAAATACCTTCAACGAGAGAAAGGAAGATCGAAAAATGGCGATTTAATCGGCACGCAAGGCGAGCTTTGGGTTTCGCGGTTGGAAAAGCATGTCACGAAAAATCCATGAGTTTAAAATACGTCGGTAAAAATGGCGTGGAAATCCGGCGTATTTATAAGAAAATTGTAATTAATAAACTTCAGCTCGGCGCGTGCCAACTCACCGACAACTCGGCATGAATGCCATGTCGGCATGTTAGAGAGGTCGAAAACCCGACACAAGGAGGCTTAGTGCGGTCGGGTTTCGGGTTTGGGATACACAAGACATAAAGCATGAGATGTTTAGATGCTTCACAGCTCCGAAAACCCGATACAAAGACTAAATCGGACTTCGGGTATCGGGGAACAAGTGACACAAAACATGTTTTGAATAGGTCATGTTCCGATGCGCCGGAGGTCCGAAAACCCGATTTACTCAATATGAAGCGGGTTTCGGGTTTCGGAAAACAGGTGACACAAAGCATGTTAAAACTCATGTCGAACTGTCGGACTAACCCGAAAACCTGAATTTCTCAAAAAGAGGCCATTAGGCAAAATCAACTCCAAAAATTTCGTAGGGGTTATCTAATCGTTTTGTCGTGAACTCAAAACGGAGATAACTAAGGAGAGGCATACTTATGTCCAAAATTTTGATTCTTAAATCCATTTGAGTAAAAAGTTGTAAGGGTTACAAGGTTCTTGGGTCCTCATGCGGTTACTAGGGTTTCGAAGAAGAAATAAGGGATATAAATATTTAGAAGTACAAATTTAACTTGAAAATTAGTCTAATTTATTGTGGAATAGTAATTTATAGGATTCAGAATAAATTTTTGAATTTTATCAGAGGAATGTTAAGTTATTCATGATAGTGTATGAAGAGGAATGAAAACACGGTCTACAAGAGCGTACCGAAGGATTGTTTAGTAAGGAAGGGCACTATTCCTTGGATTCAAAACCTGAAACTTACAACACATTAAGAAACCCTTAAAGGATACCTAATACCATTTATTTTATGCTTTTAAATCACCTAATAAAGGATATATAGAGGACATAGTGCCCAAGAAGACCTAGTAAAGGCTTAAGGATAAAAATTGTAAAAATGAGGTATAAAGAGTTGTTTGTGGATATGAGACTTTAAAATTTGGGAGTATGTTAATATAGTTGAAATTGAAATATTGAATTCCTTAGAACCTTCTTGGATCCTTTACATCTTTGTAACTAAGGATGAAGCAGGTGGAATGGGTCTTAAGGTCAATTTTGGAGCAGTATTAACTAAGTGATTATTATGAGTATATTCGATAGCTTGGAATCTATTCATATGATTAATCTAACCTTTTTGGATGTAATGTAACATGGAATAAGTCCCAAGAACTACCAATAGTAACTCAAACCAATGAAGGCTTCTTAAGGCAAGAAAACTAGAGAGAAACCTAAATCAAGAAAGTAAGTGTCCATAAAGATAGAGGTCCTAATACATGAAAAAGGACAAGGTATGGATATGATGGAACTTGAATGTTTGAAGATATAACCACTTAAGTTGGTTAATGACAGAATTTTACTAGTTTTGGCCTTTGTAGGCTTGAGAAAAAAAGATCCTCAAGGTAGAGTTTTGAGGAAATTGCTCTAGAAACCTAATATACTTGTGATATGAATTGAGTTAGAGCTTTAAGTGCATCATGTGATTTGGTTTTAATATGATAAATTTTATGGATGAATGAGCTCTATTTTTAATTTCTCTTTCTCTTACATTTATTGTGGAATTAAAATAATGGGTAGTCATCATGCACAAGTTACTTCATGGTATGAAGAGCATTACAAGCCTTACTTGGATGTTATTGTATCATTTCATTTTCTTTTCCATTTTTGTTAGTTCATGGCTCTATGGAAGCCTTGGAGAAAATGTGGGAAAAGAGAATAAAGTGTTATGAGGGGGAACCATACATATTTCCAACATAGAATAAATTGGTGACCTATGTCCATTGAAATACATACCTTGCACAAAGAAGGTAACCCATTTCTTTATTTCCATTAAGAGGTATGAAGTAACTAATGGTTTGTATAAAATTAGGTTATTTGAGGTTGAAATCATTCCTTGGATACATTTTCTACCATATTTTGGGAAACTTTCCCTCATTCACCATGTTGAAAAACTATAAATTTTGGAGAAAATAAGAAATTGGGTTTCATGGCATGTAAAAGGGATTGCATTGTTGTAGTTTATTAGCTGGTTGGGAAGAAGAAATCACAACCGAATTTAGAGAAGAGTTTGATATTATTTTTTTATCAACTGATTATCATTTTTCCATCCCCTTTCTTGCCTTATTTTCTATTGGAAATAAAAATCCAGCAATGTGTTTGACAGTTGTTGGGGCAACCCTTCTTGCAAAATATAATTCAGCACTTTTTTAGGGTCTAATCATTCAATTTTAGTCACTTTAGATATTCCCTCATTTTTATATTTAGTAGAATTGTGACCCACTCTTCTCATTTTCAGGTGAATAATGTCATAGGGAACTAATTCTCAGTTTGATGAGACATTTTCCTATCTCGATTTCTAAGAGGAATTACAGGATACACCGATATCAAAATAATACATCACAAGCTTGTCACACTCATCAAATGGGTGAACACATATCAACTAATCATAGGGATTTAAAAAGGGATAATGAGAGATCTTGTTTCATCTAATATGTTTTCTTCATGTGTAGGACTAAATATAAGTAGGGGAGGAGAAAATATTTTGTTGTCCTATATACTCTATGATGACATTCTTGGGTGGTCAGCCTTGGAGCTTAGAGAAGCTTATCGGCCTACTAATTCATCATACATAGGTGAAGGTACAATAGGTTAGAGCACATTTTTCATTACTGATTACACTCATACTTTTATTGAATCGATGGAAGCAAGTGAGGATGACATATTATCCCAAAGGCTTCACCATTTGACCAACACTAGATCAAGACTTTGGGAGCACTACATCACATGCTCTCTCTTAGACATGGCACTTCGACATATAATCTTGCAATTTCTTGAGGGCAAGTAATTTAGGGAAGGGAGGACTGTAATGTCCCCTTTTCAAGCACCAACAAAGATGAAGGCCTTCAATCCATTCTCTCCCCGTGGATCCTTGGGTAAGAGCAAGGGGATGACTTGAGAGATGTCTGTTGCACACCATATTAGTATTTAATTTTATATTATAACCCATTTGGATGATTAGCACCAATGGGGAGTAAGTAATAGATAATTAGAAATTAAAGTGCAAGTGGGATTCTAATTTAATGTTATGTTTTATGTTTTCCCTCCAAAACATTAGAGTCGGCCTTTTGTAATTGTGGCACCCCTTATTGTTATAAAAGGAGGTTTCCTTGGCCATAAGGAGGCATGTTGATTAATATAATTGATATTTCTTCATGCTTGAAGAAAGGGATGGATGCCCATTGATGTTGCTGTTGATTGAAGACTTTGTGTTGTTTTTGGGGTTTTGAATGCCCTAGTTTTCTATTGTTTGAAGGAGAGTTCATTTTGTATTTAAAAATTGAAGAAAATCAAGTGATAAATATCAGATTTGAGTTGTCTTGTGCAAGTGTAAGGGTTTCCAAGTGGAGTGAACCCCCTTGGAGTGTTTTTAGATGCATAATCAACACTAATTGTGATGGGAAAAATAATAAGAGGGCCATTTATGCACTTTTCGTAAAATTTGGGTTAATTCTGATTTTACATTCATAAACTTCATATGTTATTACCGCAATATTCAAATTTTGAAGGAAATTGCATTGGTATTTTTGGAGTTATAGAATTTACAAGTTTCAATTGTGATTAACATTTATTAATTATAGAATTTCATATTTTTCAAGTCTGATTGGTTGACAACACTTTATAATTCCATATTGTCTTGCACAATTAATTTCGGGGTTTTTGAAGGGGTTTAGAGCAAAGCACTTCCACTTATACCCATTCTCTAGCCTAGGGAAGTGAACACAATTTCCAGTTTGCTATCATAAATTTCTAGCTTGCGAAAATTAATGATTTTGATAAAATAATTGTTAGATATTTATAGACACAAAATTATGCACTTTACACATAATTTGGCCCATTCTTATACTATTATTTAGAAGGTTCTCAAGTGTACAAAGTACTAATTAATCCCAAATTTTGGTCATCTTGATTTTACATTTTATTTCGTAGTTCCCATGTATTTTCCAGCACTTATCCATCCATTTCACAACAGCCCCAAAATTCTAGCTCTAAATTAAGGTGCCATGGTCCCACTCTGGGCACCCCTGATCTATGAAAATACCCTTTCGCTCCTTTTTGGGTTATTTCTAGTTGTTGGTCATCTTTATATTTTTCTCAGTCAGCCTTGTTAGGATTAATTACAAAATTAAGCTTGAGAGCCCTATAAATATAAATCTATAAGACCATAATGAGGGTCCTAGGTCATAACATTACACACTACTATCACTCATCTAGAGTTACATCACTTGCATCCACATATTCCCATGCATCAAGGCTAGGATATCAGTATCAAACTCACTTCATAGGGGGAAGGATTCTATTCTATTCCATACACACATGTTATTTACATTTTCTATAGTTACTGATTGCTCGATACTTCACAAAGAGTGACACGACACAAGAGCACCTAGGGCACGACATGCACACACACACATACACTAAAACTACATTTGGGTCCAAAATGTAGTGTAATGCTCAATGATAAGACAACAAGTTTGGCGGTTGAGGTCGGTCTGACCCATTCATACGCATCATTTATTTTTGTAGGGTTTGATACATCTCTTTGCATTACAAGTCATTTTCCAACTCATCCCACAGATCCAACATGACAAACAGGGAAGGTTTAGAACCAACTTATGACCATAAAAATTGTAGTTTTGAGCAATTACAAAGTGTCCAAAGTTCCCGGATAAAAAACTGTGGGGTTCCCTTTGGTGCCCGAGTACACTCCTAGACACCTCAGTCACTTCATATCCTTGAGATCTACCCTTTGTAGGGTCCTTAAGTGTTAAATCTGCATTTCTTGATTTTATTCTCATTTTGCTGACATTGTGCGACCATCTACAACAATCACCTAAGCCATTTCTCCCTACTCTCTTGCACATATAGGGTTTTATTTTTACTTAGCATATTCATTTACATCTACTTTATGTTATTTACTGCATTTATACAATTTTTAGTCCTCCTAATTAGATTAACTAGGATTGTTATTTCCTTTCCCATAGTTCTAATTTTAGTTAAATCATTTTGGTGAACCCGATGTTTCTTTATAGCACCTTCTAGGGTTTCTATCTCCCTTTCCCATGGATCCTTCTCCTGAGGAATTTACTGAAGCCCACCTTAAGGCTATCAATGATCATCTTTCCAACCACCCACATGATTTAGATTTACTTTTGCATGTGGCTTGTGAAGAAGCTACCAACTTTGTGCGATCTCAATACTTTTTAACTCCACCCTCTTCTATAGCCACTCAACCCCCACTTCTACACTTCCACATATCTCTATTGTTCTGATTTCCTTCCCCACTCCTACCAATCACTTCACTTCTCCTTTGGTTTCACATCAACAACAATCCTTCTTGATTTCAATCAATATTTAACCTCTTTATATCATGATCTCCAGGCCCAAATACACAAATTGCAATAAGCCACTACATTTCAATATTAATATTTTACCTTATTGCTACACACTCCCTTTTCTCCTATCCTCTCCATATATCCTTTCTACCACCTAATTATGATGATCATATCCTCCTAGCTAAGATCGTTCCTCATAGCTACCATGACTATGCCACATGCTGATTTCATGATCTACTATTCATTCAATCATTTCTTTCAACCATTTAGTTGATGATTTCCTCACGCACTTTTCCATCAACATCATCTCTTAGATATCCTATGCCCAGCTAGTGCAACTTAAGTAGGGATCCAATGAACTATTTTTCAATTATGTCTTAAGATATAAGAACAATCTAGCCAAGATGACTAATGTCCTTGCCAACGCTGAACTATAGGACCTATTCATACAAAGTCTTCTACCACCTCTCTCTGAAAGTGTTCTTTTTGAGACATTTTCTTCCTTTGATCAAATTTTTCATACCCTTAAACTCCGTGAATCCAAGCTTCTATCCATTGGAAAACTCAAATATCAAGACCAACCCTCCTCCTCTACTCATTTCCAAGCTAAGACCACATTTAAACCCTCTACATCTAAACCCATCGACACTAAATTAACTATTAACACCATTACCCCTTCTAAGGAAGTTTCATCCCAACCACCTAAGCATACATTCACCAACCTCCCTATGGCACCACATCTTATATTACAAAAAATCCTCGATAGTAACCTCATCACCCTTCCACCACCACTCGAGTTAGACCCATCATGACCCAAAGGACACAATTACAATGAAAAATTTCATTGTGATTACCACCACTATGTAGGCCACTCTACTAATCATTGTATGAAACTTCATGCCATTATCCAAGATCTACTTGACAATGACCAACTAGAATTCCCAGACCCTATTAGCCCACCTCCCACTAAGGATAAGGGTAAAGTCAAAAATTTTAACCGAGACTCCACCCACCACGACACAAAGACCACATATTCTTCGTTAATCATACATACCACGCCACACCACCTCTAGATGTGGGTGCGCTTGACTTCTTAGTTGTTAATACTAACATGACCCCACCCACTATCTCTTTTTCTCCCGTTGAATACCACACTACATTTGTATCCAGATCATTTATACATATAGGCATCTATCACCTCAAACTTTATCAACAACACTAAGTTTGATCCATCTTCTCCCATTAATACATGTTCCTTATCTTTCTTAAGATCTATTGGCTACCCTGCATCCCAAATTGAAATTTCATTCAAGAGACCCCTGTAGTGTCACCTTGAGTTACCTATCATGGTTGTTCATCTCACTCTTCTCATCACATGCCTAATTAGTCACACTATCAACCAATGTGACCTGTTTCTTGGCTTAGATTAGATTTTTCAATCTCAAGCTATTATTTATATGACTCTTTTACACCTCAAGTTCATATATGACAACCAAGTTGTTGCTATTAATGAAATTCCACCTTCATCTCCACTTTCACCATCTTCTCTCTACGATACTCATGTGTCTCCCCCTCTTACTCACACACCTCCTCTGACATTTCCCACAATGCATCCCACTCCTAATTCACCACCTTGAATGGCCTCTACACAACCATGTCACTCCATTAGTCCCACACACCAGAATAGGCCTATTCCTAAGACCATTACCACATCCCACTAGTAATCACTTGCCTCATTTTATTTCACATGGCTCTTTCCTACTTTACACACAACACCTCCTCAATTTCCATCACCCACACACTTTACTACACTCTCATAATTGGTCTTATGTGCATCCATCACATTTATATTGGATTAATTCCCCACTCATTGTTTGTCTCACATACCACCCTTACTCGACCATCATCCTAAGGTTTCATCATCCCAGACACCATTCATCGGACCTCCATCCCTAAACCTCATTGGTTGACCCCTCCTTTATGACACACACAGGGGGCATAACATGTTATATCCCCCTTTTATTTATCCTCACATATGTCTATCATATTACACTATATAATTTATCTGTATCATCATCACTTCTATCTTGCACATTGTACCTCCCTCATTACCCGATGACACACTCTTGTGCTTCAGTTCAAACTAACTATTGAGGGATTAACATTACATGTAGGTCTTACACACTTACATTATATCATCATAGTCTACATCCTACATTATCTTCTACATTTATCATCTCATCATCTATCTCACCCACGCTACACTAGTCATCATTATGTATGAGTCTAGTTTTATATTTCATCCATACATTCTCTATTTATGCTAGGTCACATTATCTATGGGTCTAGCTTTACATGTCATCACTACATATTCTATCTACACCTACATCCGCATCTTATATAGCCTACACATCATACATCTCCTACATTGCATAGTTACCATCGTGCATTTATCTATCATCTACATTCTACATGCTACACTAGATTCCATTACATATGGTTCTAGTTTTACCCTCATTGTATATTCCATTTCTATATACATTGCATTGTCCACATCATGAATTTAGCTCCCATCTTCATCCCTTTGTCATCTATAATACATTGTATTCTAGGCTGCACTCACTACCCTATGAATCACTCTAGTTCCTCGGTCCATACTCATTGCTTGAGGGTTTACCAATCAAATGGACCTTACCTCACATGCAACATGTCATCACACCACATTCATTGGACTAGTGACCAATGCTCAGGCTATATCATCACCCAAAATCATCATCACATCAAGTATTGGTATACACCTTAGGTTAAATCACCACTCTTTTAATCAATTTGTCATTATCCTCTTACATCCTATCATCGCATATTCTATTATCCTATTCTAAGTCATTATATTACATCATCTTTTATCTTATTCATCACTTAGTGGTATACGCTTTAGGCTAAATCACCACCACATTTGTATTCATCACATAGTGTTCTATGCTTAGTGCTAAATCACCACCTTCTGTTATCCACCACATACTCATATATGCTTCCTACGCCCTCATCACCCATCTCGTAGTGACATACGCTATAGGATAAATCATCACCTTCTTCTTCCATCATGTAGTGATATACGCTTAGGGATAAATCATCACTCACCCATTCAACAAGTTGTGATATATGCCTCGGCTATATGGTTCATGCACATTTTCTATACAATCACATACTTCATCACCACTTACTACCACTCATCCCATAGTGATATACGCTTAGGGATAAATCATCACTCATCTATTCTACCAAGTTATGGTATACACTTACACTATAGGGTCCATGCACATCTTCTCCCCATGTCGCATCTCAGCACCACTACATATACACATTCATCATAGCATGCTAGACACAACCAACACTACTCGACCATTTCCTGATGACGCACTCTCGTTTATAGTTCATTATTTATTGTTGAGGGGGAAAAAATGAACCTCATTGCATCCATTCCATTCACTCAGTGGGACATTTCTCCTATCATTCCATCTTGCATTCCATTCCATCCATCCACAACATACTGCATTGTCTTGGTAGAATTTACTTTTTCTTACTAGTGTTTTGCATGCTCACTTTACTACACGTGTTAGCTTAATTTTGTATATATCATTATCATACACATAAGCACATTAATATCATTCTTGTAGTTTGATCACGATTACAGGACTTTACATGTGGCATGGATGCTCATCTTCTACCCTTCTATATACGGTTCTTTGGGCATATCCACATTCATCTTCTACTGGTGTGTTATTGTTTTATTTTGTACTTAGCATCTTATACTACTTGTTTATATATGCTTTGACATATTTGTTATCAATAAAACATGCTAATGGGTGTTCCATGTTCAACACTTGCTTTTATAGGATTACATGTTCCCATGACTATTGGTTGTTTCTACTTGTCTTCTTTGTTTGCTATTGTATGCAGGATTTTCCCTTTTCTTGTGTGCATTCTTGTCTCGATGTTTATGGCCGTAATGGTCTTGCGTGTCTTGTAAAATTGTGAGTGATGTCCCATGTTTGAAACCCGCTTTGTGTAATCTACTTGTTTTTTTCATGTTGACACTACTTTTTTGGTAGTTTCTACATATTTTGTGTATTTTACACTTATTTCATACATGTGTTTTCAAACTAACACTTGTATTGGCTAGCCATCCCCTTTTATGCACACCTTAGTATCTACTGATCGCTTCCTTTCCCCCGCACGGCAGAGTTCTATAGGTGAGAATGTGGCTGGTCCTCTTTTGGGGCCACATTCTCCTTCCAGGTTCATTACATGTGCCCCCATAGAGGGGGCATCATTGAGGGTTTTCTAATAACACAACTTATTTACACTAGTTCAAACACATCGAGTGAGTTCAGACCCATCTACGAACTCCATACACAATGGCCTTAATAGGAAATGGTGTCCTTCAGTATTTCTGCAGAGCAGTTATAGTGGGTGTGCCTCTCTACACTTCTCCTTCTAGCAGCGTCGGGTCGCCTACAAAACTAGGACATTATAGAGATCTCTTTAACAAATTTTAGTAAAAGAAGTTAGAATTGGAGGACACCGAGCATTTCCTCCCTACAATTCTTCTTCTAGGGTGGCATGAGATTGCCCAAAAAACTCATGATAGTACAAGATATCCTTCTACACCTTTTTATCGACATGGATTAGGTGCACATGTTCCATTTACACTTTTTCTAGCATATTTTACATTTATGTACTTTACACATGCGTATTTTACACAACATTTTTACATACATACATATTTGACTACTTGATCGTTTTCTCCTTGTAGGTCCACTGTATGAGAAACAAACAGTCAAATTGGGGGTAACAACAACAACAACCATAGAAACAACAAGTAACACATCGTAATGGCTTACTTGCCATACTAACCATGTAGGTACACTACACACCACAACAACTACACATGTTCTACCCTAGGTTCACTCTCATCACTTTTTATGCACATTTTTCATCTTTAGAATCCACGCTCCTCCACATTTTTCTTTTTGTCATTCCACACTTGAGTCTAGTCCATCAGCACGTCTTCTTCTACACTCTATATGGATATCAGGTATGCATCTCTATCTACTTTATGTTACCAAGCTTTCCTCTCACCAACATAAAGTGGGGGAAAAATGTAGACACAAAATTATGCACTTTACACATAATTTGACATGGTCTTATACTACTATTTAGAAGGTTCTCAAGTTTAGAAAGTACTAATTAATCCCACCATTTTTCCATATTTATTTTACATTTTATTTCATAGTTCTTGTGTATTTTCCAACACTTATCCATCCATTTTCAACTACCCCAACATTATAGCCCTAAATCAGGGTGCCTCAGTCCCACTCTAGGCACCCTAGTCCCACTCTGGGTGCCCGATCTATGTAAATCCCCTTTTGTTCCTTTTTGGGTCATTTCTAGTTGTTGGTCATCTTTATCTTTTTCTTAGTTGGCCTTATCGGGATTAATTACGAAATTAAGCTTGAGAGCCCTATAAATATAAAGCTATAAGACCATAATGAGGGTCCTAGGTCATAGCATTACATACTACTATCACTCCATCTAGAGTTACATCCATTGCATCACTTACATCCACATAGTGCCATGCATCAAGGCTAGGAGATATGCATCACACACACTTCATAGGGGGAGGGATTCTATTTTATTCCATGCACACATACTATTTACATTTTCTATAGTTATTATTGTTCGCTACTTGAAAATTGCGATCGACACGAGAACACCTAGGGCATGACATGCGCGCGCACACACACACACACAAAAAAAAACTAACATCCAATTCCTAAATGTAGTGCAACAGCAGTCGGTGATAAGACCACAAATTTTGTGGCTGAGGTCAATCTAACCCATTCATATGCATATTTTATTTTTCTAGGCTTTTATACTTTTCTTTGCATTGAAGGTCATTTTCCAGCTCATCTAGCAAATTGAGATCGACAAATAGGGAAGGTTCACAACCATCTTGTGACCATACCAGTTGTAGTTCTTGAGTATTTATAATTTTCAAAGTTCCCAAATAGCATACCAAAGCACCTTGTGGCACCCCAATACACTCCTAGGTGCCCCAACCACTTCAGATCTACCCTTTATAGGGTCCCTGAGTGTTCGTCTACACTTCCTAATTTTATTCTCAGACTTGCGACACTGTGTGACCATCTACAACAATCAGCTAAGCCATTTCTCCCTACTCTCTTACACATCTAGGGTTTCATTTTACTTAGCATATTTATTTACATCTACTTTATGTTATTTACTACATTTATATAGCATTTTAGTACTCCTAATTAGATTAACTAGGATTACTATTTCCTTTCCCATAGTTATAATTTTAGTTAAATCAATATTTAAATGTCCAATATGGGGACATTACACTAGAAGTGTGCAACACTTATTTTCTTGTAGCAAAAACATAAATTCAAAAATATTTTAAACGTCAAACAACCATTATAATACCAAAACCTTCACCTAGTGATACAAATAAATACACTAACACCATTACAATATTGATCATGTGAGTACAATCTATTGCACATATGTGATGGTTCTCTCTTATATTTTGTACAACTATTTTCTCTCTATATCTACTACCTACTCCTCGACACTATTCTCTAATTGGGGCATCCTATTATCAACAAGTGGTACCTATTTTCTTGCCTCAAAGATAAAAAAATGTAAATAGTTAGACCTTGATCATCATGAAATCATAAAAAGTCACAACTGAATTTAAATTATATTATAAAATATTAAATACTATATCATTGAACAATATATAATATGTCACAAATTTAGATAAGGATTTCCAAAATTAATCATAAATATTAAATATGTAAAATTTCACCCACACATTGAAAAATCCATCAACCATCACTAAAAATTTAATTAAATTTAATTATTTATTCTAATAACAATAATTTCTAGGTCATGACAAAATTTGGGATTATAATCTAAGATGCAACTATAAAATTACAAAGTGACTTGGTTGGTATAAGGTTGGGATGGAATTGTGTGAGAGAAATGGGTGTTGGAGATTTAAAAAAATTATTCAAAAATAATTTCTATCCCCACATCCTAATAATAAATGAATTCAATGTTTTATTGAGGAGCTCATGATAGTTTAAGTAAGATATATTGTGTGATGGTAAAAGAAAATATAGTGTATGTGTGGAAGGGAAGATATAATTACATTCTATATCCTCTAACGGAGAAGTAAGATGAGACCGTGGATAAAATTTATATGGTCATGCATATATGTGATTTGAGTTGGTTGTAGATAGAAAATTATGCACAACGGTGTGAGTAAACATAGTACATAAGTTGTTAAAAAGAAGAGGAAGAAGATAACTTACATAGCTAGAGGTGATAATCATGATGATAATAAAGGTAAGGTCAATATCATGTACAAATTGACTTGGAGGAGGAGGTTAGTTTGGACCTAATCAAACCTAATGTTTGGAAGATAGGAGTACCCATTAGCCCAAAGGAATTCCAAGGCCTCATCAATATGTTGAAAGGGCGATTCTACCACTTAACATGAGTGTGTGAGAACCATGCTCAAACATCTTATTAGTCAAGGTGGATGATCTTGAGGAATTCAAGTTCATATGCAATCTTGGATCAACCATAAATAGCTAGTGTATGCATAATTTCCTAATTTTATACCACATATTATAAGTTTGTGTAACAATGTATTAAATGGAACAATAAAAAAATTTATAAATTTTTTAAATTTTTGTGCATCTTAATAATATTTATAAGGAATCACACTCTCATAAAGTTATGCACAAACATTTTTAAGGGTTTTATAAGATGGCATAGTGATTAAATTATGTGGTTCAATTTTTTTGTTATTCGTGTAGAGATAGAACATTGGAAAGAGTATTGGAAACTTTGTGTAATCCTATAAACTTCCCTATGCATGGATATTAATGGATAAACATATAAATTAATTACATACTTGTCCTAATGCAGTATAACTACCTACAAAGAATAAAATTCATTATACTTTGTTCAAGGTTCATACACGCTTGGGAAACTCTATGTAGGAAATTAGGTGGAATCCTATGTATGGAATTATTTATCTAGATGTATAAAATGTACATGTGATATTAAGGAGCATGGTTTTATGGTAATTTTCTTGAAAACATCAATATTATCTCGTGTACAAGAATAAAATTATGTATCTAAATCGTTATTGTAGTTTTCAAAATGACTAGTATTTCATTGAGTTATTTTATGCTCATGATATGTCATGAGGAATCATAACCTCATCCTTCATTTAATGTTTACTATAAAGTTAATTTTTGTATGGGTAAGTAGGTTATACATGTATATATATAAAAACACCACTAAAATTGAAAAGATATTAAAAAAATACAAGAGATAATACTCTAGAGTGTGTCCTTAGAAAGTCAATATAGATTTGTGGAAGTACTATGAGCTTAATCGCATCCTTGGGAAGACCATGGGTAACACTAGAATAATTTTGGAAGTAGAATTTGGTAGAGTGTGTAAGAATATGTGTGTGGTCACTCATTTTATGATTAAATATTTATTGATTTTGTTTTACTATATTATGTAAAGACTATGTTTATGTATGCTTTATAGTAAAAGGTCAACATTCATTGTACCCCCTAACCATGACCACATTAGGTTTCAATAAGAGTGGTTTTATATGAAGGTTAGGGTTCTAAAATTTATTCCCCCAACTATAGTCTTATGGTAATCTATCAAAAATGCATCATCATAGACCTAGGAAGATTCCACCACTAGGGCTTGCATATATGGTGAAAAAATATGCTGGGGAGGAGGATGAATGAATTTTTGATCTTGAGATTGAAAATGACAGGGTGATCGGAGTAATGAGTATGGTGGGTCATAACTTATCCATAAATAATAATTCTAATGGGGTAGGATAAAACCATTTTGGCCATGGAGAATGAGGATTCAGATGATTATGATTGTGTAGGGAACATCTTATGGAGGGTGGAAATGAGGAACATAGAGCATGTAGTTCACAATAAGTTTATATCTACTTTGTGTGGTGAGAGATGATTATTATGAGAATGATGATACAAGTACCACATCTTATATATTTATAAATTTGTATATCATGATTTTTATTTTTGAATTGATTTTAACTTATGAAATTTGGGATTTTAAAACACTTTGTTTACACTCTAATCAAATTTTAAATGAAACCTAATTAATTTTAGTGAGTTAATTACACTAAAGGATGTAAGGGTTAACAATGTGTCAATATTTTGATTCATTAACTTACAAAATTAATTACCATAGTTAGAATAACACTTTATACTTATAAATGATATGATAAATACAATATAAACTTTAAAAAATAAAGGAATGAATGCACTTAGCTGATTATAGATGATTACGGAAAGTTACGAGATGATGCACTACAAGAATAGGGAAATATAAATTTGACAAAGCTTCAATCTAGAAACTAGAACTAGAAAATGACATGGGGCAAGGTTGTACAATTTTTTTAGGGTTATGCCGTATGGTCTTGAACATCTTGTATAGTCTTGGAGCTACTTGGTTCTAGGTTATGTAACTTTCTAAAATTTTCAATTTTTGAAAACTCTTTGTCACTATCAAAACCTAATTTGTGATAATGTTCAAGCTATTTCAACACTATGATAATCATGTCAAACCCTTTTCATGGATGAGAAGTCTGCAAAAGAAACATTAGCTGGGTTGTGGGAACTCCATGCACCACTGAAACTGATACTACTATGAAGAGGCCTCAGCCCCCACATTATTATCCACTCAGCTTGTGATATCTGAATGAATAAAACTATGTTTGAAAACCATATTTGACCATTCTTGAGTTGATTTGGCTCTTGTTAAAATACTTGGGAAGGGACGTTTCGGTGCTTGTAGATGAGAGAGATTTTTATTTTGATATGGAAAGAAGCTTCAGACCTATAATGATTATATCCTTAATGACTACATATGTGTTATTACAAGTTATAGGGAGCCTTGTTACCTTTTGCAAGTGTTGGAAGTGAGTGAATCAATGTAGTGCCATAAGATACCTACATTAGCAAATGTGATAGTGTTTACTTGCTTATATAGGGTTCTATAGATGATTTATCAAAGCAATGATGACCCAAAGAGATTAGAATATGCAACAAAAGATATGAATTTGAAAGAAAATTTAGAGGACATGTTTGTCTAAGACTTTATAAGTCAGCCAAGACTAGATATATTATCCTTACCAAAGTTTGTATGACCTTGATCAAAAAAGGAATACATGTAAGTTAAAGTTTACGACTTATTACTTGATGTTTATCTATAGAATTTATGAATTTTCTCTCAGAATTTTATGACATATTAGCATGCAAGGATAAGCAAGCTAAACATGAGACCTCATGATATAGTAAGCAAGAACAAAAAATTTATATTTATTTTAGCAATAGTGCATTGTCCAAACTACCAGTGTTAAAGAGTGAATTTCCAAATTTGAGTGTATATATTTACCTCCTTTAAGTATGGAATGAAATTACATACTTATACGAAAAGATACCTAAGTTTGTATGCACATTTTTTTTCACTCAAATTTTGGTTTTGCATAATCCTAGTTTTCTTGGTGTTGGAATGCAAGAGTACGAAAATTGCAACATGGAGTGTAGTCAATGTCCATGATACAAAACTAAAATTTAACTCAAATTTAAAGTGCAACATGGAATATTTTCATATACATAAAAGAGATGTAAACAAAGAAGTAATGCACCTATTTTCTTATATAGGGAGAAACTACCATGCTTTTTTATGCTTAGATATTTTGTATTGCTTTAAATTTGTCAAGGAATTGGGGGTGATTTTTTGGATAGAGGGTAAATTTGAGGGTTTTAAAAAGAATCACATCCTTGTACATTTTTGAGGATTTTTGAGAGGATCTAGAACCTTGTTAAAATGAAGGGAACCAACACGAGGAACCCGAATAAATAATCCTTGTAAATGGAAATGAGGATACAACATCCCTAGGGAGTAAAGAAATATCTAGCATGAAGCGAGCGAGAAAGAAACGACCACATCGAGTGAAGTAGGAACATGAGTGTTAAAAAGTGAATATAACCACTGCAAGCATAAGGCCATGAAACAAACATTCAAAATGATGTCTTGAAAAAAATGAGGCAACGAACACCAAAAGGGAAGATAATATTTAATAAAAAGGAATCACTTAGTCTTAAAATTTAACACCACTTAGTCAAGCACATTGGCACATCACTCACACTAATGTTTAAGTACTCACTTTGGAAGTGAGCATAACCCATCAAGTCCATTCTCATTTTGACTTGTCATAATGTGGGTCATATACTTAACCATTCATAACATAAGGTATAAATAATATTGAGACAAAAATTAATGATTCTGATCATTCATTCATTAATGTAAACAATTAGCAGCGAATATGAACGCAATTACACCATGTGCATTCCTACGACCTTAACAATCCATACTAAGTTATCAATTACAAACACACTAACAGAACATTACAAAATTATACTAAACAAAAATGTACATAATTACATTATGTGCACCACGAACTACTAATTTATACAATATATGCAATACATATATAAGTTATGACATGTGTCCTTCACTTCATATGTTTTAATTCTAACAATAGAAAATACATAAACATATAATTCATGTTACTTCAAATCGCACTTTCACCTCCAATCTACACTATCCTTAGGCGGTTCGATCCATGTGCTATAAACATCCCAATTTTACCCATGCATGTCTCCTATATTTAGATTCATCCAAGTAAAAAAACAAGTTCATCCTGTATGTGCTTTATCCTATGGGGGTGCTTTATCTTTACTGAGTCTATTTTTGGACTTTCGTTGTCAAACACACCATCTCTTTGTTTCTCTATTTTAGGCCATTTTGAATTCTAACTAACTCATGTATTCTACCCCTATACATGGATCTTCACACTCCATTAATTTTTCATCCTTGCATGCATCTTCGTGCCTTGCTCTATATTTATAACATTTTCCTATTCTTGCATGTGCTTTTGGGTGTATCTTTTTATCTCATTGATACTTCTTATTAGTTTTTGCTTGTACTATCCTACATGTGGTCTTCATCCTTTACACATGGATTGTAACTACCTAGCCACTTTATCATTCCAACATTACCCCACACTAGGGATATTATCCATCCTTGGTAATAAAATGAATGAAAGAATATTTGAAATAATATGGGCAATACCCTAATGAATATTTGTTTCACTCGGAATGTTTTGGCTTCTAGGAATAGAGTTACTTCTATCCTTTCATTCCTTTTAGAAACAGATAAGGTTAGGGCTAGGAGGAATACCTGTTGAATGTCGAGATGGTGTGTGCGTACCGTAGAGAAAGATCAGGTTGACTGCGAAGAACTCCTTTTTGTCTTGGAAGGACTACCTGCAAATAAGAACACAAGACCACAAGATTTTGATTAGACAATAAATGAGGAACTGCCTTGGGCCTGGAAATATAAAACTTCCTTTCGAAGGTGGTCAGTTCCCCTGCTAATATGAATTAACACCAAAAACTGTAAAATATCAATTAAATTGCTTCATTGAGACGGGTAGGGGAAAGGCTGATTTCTGGTTTTGAGTCACAATAACCGATACCGGTTGCTGATAACCGATATCGGTATGGTCTAGGATCTGTAGGTTGGTTGTTTTATGGGGTGGTTGTGTCGTACGGTAATGGTGTTGTTGGTAAGGCTGGTATATGAGTGATATTAGGTAATGAGATGGTGAGAGGTAAATGAATGATAGTTAGATGCAATGACACGTTGGGTAGTGGATCTAGGAATGGATTTATGGGGACTGTGATTCAAAAAGTCTAAGAAATGTTATTAAAGAGGACATGCAAGATGTAACTTACTGGTTATAGATGAAGATGCAGGTCCAGGAACTCTGATGACAAAGGCAGAACTTAGGTAAGATGGCTTGACACACAGAAGATGAGAGATCTCCCTCCGATGATCAGCTGAGTATCACAGGTTTCTGGCTATTCCGTTGCAGTTTTGGGCTTGATCTCCTTTGCTGCAAACTCTTCTGGTTTCTTCACTCGTCTCTGCTCGGCCAAGTAAAGATCCAGATTCTCTTGATCGCTCCTGCTGATCTCTGTTGATCCAAAAATCCTTTTTTTTGTTTTTGGCTTGGGGAGCCCATTTACAGGGAACCGATGGCGGTTACATAACCGACGGCGGTCAAGTAGGAACCGGTATCGGTTAGGAAAAAGCAGACTATTTTTAGTAAAATCGCCCACTTTCCCTGCTTTTCTCCCGAGAGATTAGTTGCGGGCTTGGTCAAGTGACTAGAAGGTCGGTTTTGGGTGCGAGAAAGGGGTCATTAGTCATGGGTGTAGGTGTGGACCAAGTTATAGGTCTTAATTAGGTTAGTTTAGGGTTAGGACTAGGTCATGATGAGGTGGCAAAATGAGGTGGCAGGTAAGGTGATGTGGATTTATCAATTACAAGGTAATTAATAAATAATTGTGTAAGGTTTAGGTGATGAGGTTAGGTTGCTGAAATGAGATGCGGGTCACAAGGGGTCGTAAGACACAAATTTGGTGTCTACATTAGCCCCTTATTGTCGTGTAGCTTGTTTTGTAAAGCTGCGCGGACAATAATATGAAGTGGTTTCCCCTGTTAAGGGTATAGGTAATCCCCCTCAAATCTATCACAGATTGAGATCGCGTGAAATCAGGGATAGGGTTGATAAAGGGTAAATGGTGTAGAGATGATGGTGAGATGGTGGGGTAGGTCCAAGGAAGCAGACGCACGTTGAAATGCAATAGTGCGACTAGGGTACATGATTTGACGAGCAAACCAGCAATGCATAGGCAAAGGTCGATAGTTTATCCAAACAAGGGTGATATAATCCTGGTATCCAAGGCATAGGAAGTAGCTCCAGGGTATATAACGGGTAAGGTACAGGAACGTTTAGGCATGTTCGGCAAGATCAAATGGTTGGTTTGGTTGAGATAAACGTCACGGTCAGGTCAGGCAAAGTTGGTCGACGAGATCAAGTCAAGGATCCTTATCGAGCTAAAACACGAACAGTGAGCTCGATTGAACAAAAAACTATATGATGGGTGGATAAAAGTGTATGTTGCTGATGTTGGGTAAGGTATTGAAGTGGTATGGCCGTGGTTCAGGCCAAATTGTTGGGTGGCGGCCTTGGGTCGGGCCGGATGGGAAGGGTGAGGCCTTGGGTCGGGCCAAATGGGTAGGGTGAGGCCTTGGGTCGGGCCAAATGGGTAGGGTGAGGCCTTGGGTCGGGCCAAATGGGTAGGGTGAGGCCTTGGGTCGGGCCAAATGGGTAGGGTGGGGCCTTGGGTCGGGCCAAATGGGTGGGTGGCGGGGCCTTGGGTCGGGCCAAATGGTTAGGGTGAGGCCTTGGGTCGGGCCAAATGGGTAGGGTGCGGCCTTGGGTCGGGCAAATGGGTGGGTGGCGGGGCCTTGGGTCGGGCAAATGGTTAGGGTGAGGCCTTGGGTCGGGCCAAATGGGTAGGGTGAGGGCCTTGGTCGGGCCGGAGTGGTTGGTTGCGGCCTTGGGTCGGGCCGGTGAAGTCAAAAATGGCTAAAGAGCAATGGAGCATATAGGCGATGTGGTAAAGAGGCAATGTGGTGGGAAAGGGAAAGTAGTGAATAAGGGCAAAAAGTTGGGTAAAAAAGGACAAAACCGATATCGGTTATCTATGACCGGTACCGGTTAGATAACCGACGCCGGTTCCTTAGGGCACGATTTGACCGGTATCGGTTCTATGTTAAAAACCTATAAAAAGAAAAATACGGCCGGTCATTGTCACTTTGTCAATTTGGAAACCAAATTAAGTTGTCTGAGGTGGAATATTGATATTGGTGTATTTGTTGGCTGAGGTGGCACTAGTTGAGTGGAGAAGTGAGGTGATTGGTGGGCCCGAGTGAGGAGGAGGCAGTAGTTGATTGGTTGAGGACCCAGAAGAGGACATTTGGAGCCATGGCACAACCAGAGGAGAGCCAGGAGGAGCTGGACCAGCTGGACCACCACCACCCATCCCACCACGACGACGTGTCGTCATACCGGTAAGTTCAAAACCTTGCATTGTGTTCATTTGATGTTATTAAGCTAGATTTGGGGTTTGGGTAGGAATGTACATGTTTTTAGGAAATAATTAGAAAATGGAAATAATTTGAAAAAGGGAGAGGGTAGATAGGTGAAATAAGCGAGGCGAAAATTTGGGTGGGTAGGTTTTTAGGGTGTTTGGGTGGGTAGAGAGGGAGAAAAATGAAAAAATGTAGGTTGGGGGCGCATGACGGGGTTCGGCTCGGAGTAAATCTGACGATCGATGTCGGTCGCTAAGCGACCGGCATCAGTCACAAATTTTCAGGTCACGGTGCTTTGTGTTTGACCGGCGTCGGTCATATATCGGCCGGCGTCGGTTTTGTTTTGTTTTTTGTTTTTTGTTTTGTTTTTGTGGTTTGGTTGTTTTTGTTTTTGTTTTTTTTTTTTTGTTTATGTGGTTTGGGTGTGTGGGCATGGTTTGGGTTGTGTGGTTGAGTTGAGTTGGTGTTTTGGTATGATTGGGGTGGGATAGGGATGTTTTGATATGATTTAGGTTGTGTTGGTTGTTGGATTTGGTTGTTTGGGTATCGTTTTGGGTGTGTGGTAGTATGGTGGGGTTGTTTGTTTGGGTGTGAAGAGGGAGTGGGATATTGGAGAAGATAGGTGGGTAGAGGGTGTGTTAGGGGAGTCAGGGGTGTGGTCGGGGGATAAAAGGGGGTATAGAGGGTAAAGTAGATGTTGTGATAAAGAGTAGGGCTAATGTTGTGGGTTGGTTTTGCAGCACATCCACGAAATGACGATGCGGGACAGGATGCCCCCACTGTTGAGCCGGATGCGACCACATGTGTCTGCAGCACACTGGGCTATCATGCGTGAGGTGGGACTCGGCGGAGTCCAGTGATACAGAGCGATCGACAGAGATCATAGTTTGATGGTTGCCCTCATCGAGAGATGGGATCCAGCGACCAATGTGTTCCATCTCCGACTGGAGAGATGACCATCACATTGGAGGATGTGTATCGCATCCTTCGATTACCTATCGATGGAGAGGCAGTCTTTCAGGTGGATGCAGAGACAGCCATGGACAGCATCCTACAGGTTTTTGGGGATGCAGCCGCGCTATTGACATATCACAGCGCGAGTATCGGGTATGGGGATATGTACCGTGCGCACCGACATGAGACACGGCTTGCCGTGTTGATGATGATCGGGATCACCTGCTTCGCCCTCCCAGACTCAGAGGGAGGCCGCTTTCCACGGGCGCTGATGGGGGTGCTACATGAGATGGTGGAGGAGCACACATGTTATGCTTGGGCACCAGTATACCTGGTGCAGTTATATAGAGAGCTGTGGGGCTATCGCCGGATGAGGCGATTTGGGATTTGTTCGACATTTTTGCTTCACTGTTGGGCATATGAGCACATCATATGCATTAGACCAGTAGGATTACCCCAGCAGCCAGGGCCACAGGTCATATATAGATACGGCTTTCAGAGGTGGTTGGGGGTCGTGGGTCAGCCACGAGCAGTGCTTGCAGGGCGAGACGTTACTTACTACAGGCATTTATTAGAGGGCCTGACAGCGGTAGATATTGTATGGAGACCATATAGAGGTCATCACCCCCGTGGAGGAGCCCGAGGACAGTTGCAGTGGATCCAGTACACATTCTGGATAGCGGGACGGAGGCCGGGAGAGTATGAGAGGATACCCCTGGAGAGGGTACGCAGGCAGATGGGGCTACGACAGGATGAGCCCCCTCGCTTCCCTCAGTACCGGAGGGATGATGTAGAGGCCCCACTGCCTGCACCACAGCCCGTGGATCCAGATTGGGTTGCGGAGAGGCCGGCAGATGACACTGTAGATGATGCTGGCTGTACGGGAGCATATATGGTTTGGTGGGCTGGTCAGAGAGCAGCGAGGGTAGCACAGCCTGCACAGCCAGACTTGGCAGTGGTGATGGCAGAGCGAGATCAGCTCTGCGGGGTTAGGTGCAGGCTATTACGAGGGCAAATTGGTGCACTGCATGAGCACAGTACGTATAGGTGTTTTACGAGGGCAAAGCTAGCCCCAAGCTCAGTATGAGCATAGGTACCACCACCAAGAAGCGGTGGTACAAATGACAAATGACCAGCGGCCCAGGCAGTAGCCCAGCACACGTGCACAGTACCCACCCACAGCACCACCACCACCGGCACAGCACAGCACGGGGGGGCACCGGTAGGTGTCAGGGGACCAGCCCCAGTACCTACGGTGGCTCGAGAGCGTTACATGGAGGCTAGAGCGGAGGCCCGATACTATCAGGATATTCTTGATGGTACCGGGGCTGATTATCAGCCCTATGCGGCACATAGAGCAGAGACCTCTCGGAGCCAGAGGTCTCAGGGAGGGGCAGCCACAGCTGGTGGGTCCGTCACAGGCAGGAGGCGAGAGGCAGGGACCGAGAGGTGAGGCGAGACAGCAGAGGGAGGTGGAGAGAGCTGAGGGGTCCCTGCACTTTTTGTATATTAGACATGGGCACCGGTCTGCGAACCGGTTGTGTTGATAGAGGCCTGCGTGCCTACATATTATTCATTGATTCATTCATGTATTTATTATACCGGCCTGCGAGCCGAGTACGGGTTGTACAGTTGATACCGGCCTGCGAGCCGAGTCTGTTTTTGATATGAGAGACCGGCCTGCGAGCCGTGTTGAGGTTTTTGATGGTTATTGCGGCCTGCGCGCCGGCTTTGTTGTATTATGAGATCACAGAGGCCCCGATGCAGGGCACATTGTATATTTGAAACCTTGTATATATATATAGATATGATGTTTTGATCCACATGCTGTGTTTAAAAATGCGTTAAATGTTTTGTCGATGGTTTGTGATATTTGATGTATGATGAGTTGGATTTACATGGTGTTATATATTAATGATGTTGATGTCTTTTGTGGATGGGATGTATGTAGATATAAATGATGAGTTTAATTGACATGTTGTATTATGAAATGTTGTATGTTTTGTCGCTGATTTTATGAAAATGTATGTATGTAGCTGTTAAGTTGGATCCAAATGGTATATAGATTAATGGTTTTTGATATCGTTTGTTGATGATTTGTTTGTTTTGGTAATGTGGATAGATGATATGGATGAAATCGTAATGAGATGTGGATTTGATGAAAAGATTATAGCTATCGGTGTTGGTATAGGGAAAAAGAGGCGGGCGCCCAAAAATAAAAAATAAAGAAAAGGACTATGTTTTGAAAAAGGTGGGTATGTGACCGACGTCGGTTAGCTAACCGATGTCGGTATAGTATAGACCGATATCGGTTAGGTAACCGATACCGGTTATTCCAAAATGAGATTTTTCTAAAAATAGAAAAGCGTAGGTGGCAACTGAAGTTCTTATTTTGAGAGGCATGCAAGATGTTAAATATGCGAATGCGACGCTATTTTAACGACTGAGACAAGTAATTGCATGAGAGATTTGAGTGATAAGGAGGAAAGAGATAGGTAACGTGATTGTGGGCTGAGATCAAGAAGACAGAAATCCAAGCTATATTTGAAGAGGGTGGTGAGCATGGCTGAACGAGGAGAAGCATCCAGCAGGCATGGACGAGAGGGAAGACAAGTTCCACCGCAAGCTGCTGCAGCCCAAGAGGTAAACGATTTGGTTGTAATTTGGTGTTTGCATGTTTTGTAAATAGGAGGAGGGAGATTAAGTGGGTAGATATGATAAAGAAAACGTGATAGCAAGGGTTATAGGTGAGGTGAGTGTTATGGGGTAGGTAATCAGGGGTTTCGGGTATGTCTGTGTATACAGAGAGGAATAAACGATCAATTTATTGTCGTAGGTGGTTGTTTAGGCAAGGTGTATGTAATTGACAGTGACCGATAGCGGTTAGGGATAACCGGTATCGGTTACTGAACCGCATCGTTATTTATAACCGATACCGGTTACTGGAGGAATTTCCAGAATGTGAGAAAAAAAAACCTTTAGGGATTCGATGGATTGAATGGTTATTTGTTGTTGTGACGTATGCAGGCAGAGGCAGGGCCGAGGATGAATGATAGTGTACCAGCGCTGTTGTCACGAATCCGAGCGGATGTAACACCAGCTGAATGGACATTGATAAATCGTTTGGGGTTAAGTGGAATCCGCTATTATTCACGAATCGCACATAACCATGCTATGTTGCAGGCGTTGATTGAAAGATGGAATCCAGAGAAGAATACCTTCTATCTGCCAACAGGGGAGATGACAGTAACATTGGAAGATGTGTTCCGTATTTTGAGACTTCCTATTACAGGAAAACCAGTATATCAGGCATTACCTAGCGCAGCGCGGGGAGTGATAACAGCAGTATTTGGTCCATACGCACGAGATTTGACACAACGAGGTTTGACATTCACATATGGGATAATGTATGCAGCACACCCTGAGGAGACAAGGTTAGCAGTGATATTAATGATAGCGGTAGGGTATTATGCATTACCGAGGGTGGATGGGGGAAGATTTCCAAAGGCATTGATGTGTGTTATTTGGGAGATGATAGAAAGGAACGTGACTTTTGCATGGGCACCTGCATATTTGGCGGAGTTATACAGGGGTTTATGGGCAGAGGCAAAATCACAGACAACACTTTGGATTGTTCATACTTATTACACTGTTGGGCCTATGAGCACATTGTTTGTGTGCGACCAATAGGCCGACCCATCTAGTCAGGAGAGACCGGAGTACAGAGGTTGGGATTCAGACGATGGGTCCAGACAGAACAAGAGGCAAGATCCCATGCCGTGACGGGTGACATTGAGTATTACAGGTAGGTATGGGAGAGGGTGACGATTGCGGATATCTGTTGGAGGCCTTACGGGAACTATATGGTAACAGAGAACATAGCTGAGGAGTTGAGGGGTGTAGAGCGATTGAGGTGGATCACAGGGCACAGACCAGGTGAGTATGAGAGGATTCCTCTAGATCGCGTGTGGCGAAAATTCAGATTTGTGTAGGATATACCCCTGGCTTATAGACCATATATGAGGATCGACGCCGAGGCAGCATTCTCACCTCCCCGGCCAACACCTCCAGAAGGGCCAGAGGAGATAGCAGCCGATCGCAGGGTAATGGATGCAGGAACGACAGAGGCCTATAGGTTATGGTGGGTAGCAGAGCTGCGAGGTGTACGTGATCGCCCTGACATAGCTGTGATTATAGCGGAGAGAGATCGTCTGCAGAGTTTAGTTCATCAGCTCCAAACGCAGATGAATGAGACAAGAGGATTGTTAGCGGTTGCGGAGTCACGAGCAGAGAGACTAGAGGCTGGATTCCTCCATGCGAGAGGGTGTATTCATATGTTACAGGAGAGATTGGTAGATCAGTGGGTGGTACCAATAGCCGTGGTACCTTTGAGGACGGAGAGGCCCGGCGAGAGGCGTCGACGATCATGATCATCTCCTGGGTCGGGATGAATCGTGAGGGTCTAAGTAAATGTTATAGAGGTATAAGAATAAATAAGGATGCCGACCTGCGTGTCGATGATAGAGAAGATGTATTTGTTTAACATCTAAATAAGACTGAATATGTATGTTGATTTGAGTTATGATAATAATAAGAATGTTTGCGTTGTGATTTTTGGTGTTTTGAAAAAGGATAAAGAGGAATGTGATTAAATAGAAATACACAAAAATATTTATATTTACCACACATGATAGGTTATGGTAGGGGATGGTCGAGCTAACCTTGGGAGACCCCATGTCTCCTAAGTGCTGCCTACATAGCCCATTGCACAAAGCAAGGAGGGGCCTCAGACCGATGTAGTTCTCCCTTAGGACCAGGGAGAGGTGAATTTAGGCAATTTGGTATGGTTAGGCAATTGGTTGGTTGGTAAAAGTATTGATATTAATATTGGTAAGGTAAGGTTGAGGGTGTTGGTAACGAATTGGTAATGTTGTAAAAGGTATAAGGGAAGCGAAAGTTAGCCTACCCAAGTAGAAGGGAACCATGTCCTGATTAAGATCAACACACAATCCTAGATGCGAGGCAAAGCGGAAAGAGTGCTCCGTAGGTGAAAAGAGCTAAACAAACCACACAACGTAGAACGAGCTTGAAGCCCTAGGTACCGTGCATAGACGAGAAGTCAATAGGTGAAAAGAGTTGTAAGATCACAATATATCGGGTGTACGTCACGTCCCTTGAGTTGAAACAAATGGTGAGGTGAGGTGGATGATATAACGGAGGTACAGAGAACTTGTTACAAAGCGAGTGTTCTGACGAAAGAGAACCTACCCTAAATAGACAAGTCCATGACTCAAAAGTTCTTTTGAATGAGGATTTTATTTTACTGAATATAGACTGATCGATGCGGGAAGTCTACAAGGGATATTGATTGTACTATTCTTGAGGTCTTCACAAAGCTGATCAATACGAGAAGCTTCTGATAAAGGCTGATTGTGTATAGCTGTCCTTCGAGGGAGCAATCTATTTATAGTAGCAGATATGATTTTAGTGCATAGTTGTCCTTCGGGGGAGCAGTCTATATATAATAGTAGCAATAGTTTGGCCTATAGCTGTCCTTCGAGGGAGCAGTCTATATATAAGGTAGATAGCTAGATGTCCTTTTGACGTGAAGCATCTAGTTTTTGTAGGAAGTTTGACTCAAGAAAATCCCATAAGAATACGGCTTATTTTAATACTTTGAAGTCATGGACTAGACTAAAAAGGGAAGGCATTGCTGAGGTGAAGTGAGAATCAAACTATGTGAGCTTGATTTTTATTATGAGGTGTAGGGAACAAAGTGTATGTGGTGGTAAGTGGGCTCAAAGGACGAGCGGTAGGTAGATAAGAAGTGATATAACACTAAATTCAACAGTAGAATGGTCGAAGATGCAAGGCATTAAGGGGTTCAGGCTCAGGTTTACCATTAAGTGCTAAACGATAAGTGCCTGATCCATAAGTGTGAGTGATTATATAAGGCCCAATCCAATTAGGAGCAAATTTTCCACGTTTGCTCTTTTCTAGTTTGGTTACATGTTGATTCTCTTTGAGGACAAGATCACCAACCTTAAAGGTACGCTCATGAAGTCGCTTATCATAAGCACGCTTGATACGTTTTTGATAGATTTGGAGGTGATCAAGAGCTGTAAGACGACGCTCGTCAAGAAGCTCCAATTGGGCTAACCGCTCTTGGCGGAAATCATCGTTGGTGAGAATATCCTGAAGAGATATTCTAAGGGAGGGTATTTGTACTTCGAGAGGTAGGACAGCCTCGGTACCATATACCAAAGAAAAAGGTGTGGCATTAGTGGAGGTACGAATGCTAGTATGATAAGCCCAAAGGGCAAAGGGGATGTGATCGTGCCAATTTCTTCCGGATTCATTGACAACTTTCATGAGGATTTTGGTTAGGGTTTTATTAGAGGATTCAGCTTGTCCATTTGCTTGTGGATAGTAGGGTGATGAGAAGCTGAGTTTGATACCAAAGTTGTCGCAAAGGTCCTGCAACAACTTGTTTTTGAAAGATTTTCCATTATCTGTTATCAGGCGATGAGGAACACCAAAACGATGATAATGTGGTGGTTAATGAACTCTACAATTTTTTCTTTTTTAGTTGAAATGAGTGGAATAGCCTCCACCCATTTTGTGTAATATTCGGTTGCTGTGATAATCCATCGGTGACGTTGCGAAGAGGACGGATGAATCTCACCAATAAGGTCTAAACCCCATTGTGAGAAAGGCCAAAGATCTCAAAGCACCAGAGCGGGTGGCTAGGAGTATGTTGAAGGTTGGCATGTTGTTGACACATAACACAACGCTTAACATATTCATAGCAATCGTTAATGAGAGTAAGCCAATAATAACCTAGGCGGAGGATTCATTTGGCCATGGCATGTCCGCCACAAATACCATCATGGACTTGTTGGATGGTATGGGTGACCTCCGCACCGGTGAGACATCGAAGGAGGATGCCATCAAAGCCACGTTTATAAAGGAGTCCTCCCATAACAAGATAACGAGAAACGTGTTTAAGAAACGCGTGCGTTTGCCGGTACTAGTAAGGTCAGATGGGAGAACAGAGGTTGTAAGGTAGTCGTGAAATTGGTGATACCAGGTATCCTGCGAATTAACAGACACATTATTTATCGTACAAACAACCGAGGCTGAATAAGATGGGGCAAAGAGTTGTTGGACCAAGACGAAAATGTCAGAGTCAGTTGATGAAGCTGGAATTTGCGAGGCTAAGCAAGCCATAGTATCCGCAAATTTGTTAGTGGAGCGGGGAATGGTTTGGATAGAATAGCGAGTAAATAAGGCTAGAAGTGAATCCACGTAGTGTTTGTACTTTTGAAGTTCCTCATTTTTGCATTGGTAGATGCCCATAACTTGATTGACTACCAATTGAGAGTCACCAAAAATATTGATAGATTTGATACCTAAGTGTAACGCAACTTGGAGACCCAGAACAAGGGCCTCGTATTCCGCTGTATTATTAGTGCAAGGGAAATCGAGTCAGAATGAGAGAGGCATAGGCTCAGTGTCGAGAGGAATGAGAACAACGCTGGCTCCTCCGCCGCGCTGGCATTTGGATCCATCGAAGAAGAGGGTCATTGGATACGACTCCTCCCTGAGTGAAAGAGTGGCGATGAGTTCATCGGGGAATGTAAAATTGGTAAATTGTTCCCCTGGTAAAGGGGCTTCCGCAAGTTGGTCTGCGATGGTTTGTCCTTTGATTGATTTCTGGTGGACAAACTCAAGGTCGAGGTCGGCGAGGAGCATGAGCCATCTGGCGATGCGTTGGTTTAGATGAGGTTTGGCATACATGTAATGGATGGGGTTTGTGTTGGTGATGACAAAAGTTTTGTGATTCAGAAGGTAGTGTCGGAGTTTGGTGGCCACGAATGATAGGGCTAGGCACAAATTTTCTACATGTGTATACCTAGTCTCATAGTCCACCAAAGTACGACTTATATATTAAACAACTTGTTCTCGATTCTCAGAGTCACGATGTGCAAGCATGGCCCCTACAGTGTGGTCGGTGGTAGAAAGATAAAGGTAGAAAGGGCGGTCGTCCTGGGGTGGGATAAGCACGGGTGGCTGCAAGAGATAAGCTTTAAGAGCCTCAAAGGCTTGGTGGCATTCGTCACTCCATTGAAAGTCAATGTCTTTTTTAAGGAGGTGATGGAAAGGTTGACATCGATCCGAGAGTTGGGAGATGAAACGTCGGATAGATTGGAGCTTACCTTGTAAACTACGCAATTGTTTAAGATTGGTAGGTGGGGGCATTTCTAGAATAGCTTTGACTTTAGATGGGTCGACCTCAATGCCACGCAGAGAGACAATAAAGCCGAGAAGTTTTCCCGAAAGGACACCAAAGACACATTTCTTTGGTTGAAGATGGACAGAATATTGTAACAGGCGATCAAAAATAATGGTTAAAACATCGAGATGTTCACTGCGATGTTTAGATTTGCCAAGAAGATCATCGACGTAATCTTCAAGGATAGTGTGCATAATGTCATGAAAAATGTAGGTCATAGCCCGCTGATAGGTTGCACCAGCATTCTTAAGGCCAAATGGCATTACACGATAACAGAAGGTTCCCCAAGGAGTTATGAAAGCAGTTTTATGTTGATCGGCCGGGGCTACCAAAATTTGATTGTATCCTGAAAAACCATCCATGAGAGAAAGCATTTCATGGCCCACAGTGAGATCAACAAGTTGATCAATACTTGGTAGGGGAAGTCATCCTTAGGGCAAGCGAGGTTAAGATCCCGAAATCTGTGCATATCCGAAGTCCCCCCGTCGCTTTAGTGACAGGTACGATGTTAGAAATCCATTGAGGATAGTCAATAGGCAAAATGAAGGAAACAGAAAGGAGTCGTTGAAGCTCCTCTTTGACCAAGAGGGCAATGCGTGGATGCATTTTTCTCAATTTCTATTTAATTGGCTTGGAATCGGGTTTCAGTGTAATGTTATGGACGGCAATGTCAGGATCAATTCCTGGCATGTCAGCGTAGGACCAAGCGAAAGCTTGGTTGCGAGCACGGAGAAAGGTAGTAAAGGCGACTTGTTCTGATGCGTTAAGGGATTGTCCGATCTTCACAATGTGAGGATCCTCCTCCGTGTGGATGTTGATTTCTATAGTAGATTCGTTCAGCATGGTTTGAGTTTCAGATGGTAAGGTGCGTTGAATATAAGAGTCATCCGCGCCAAGGTAAGTGAGGATGGAGTCATCATCCTGACACTCAACAACGTTAATTGAAGGTGAGTCCTCTTCAATCATGTCTGGATACAGAAGGGGGATAGAAGAGGGGTCCTCATTATCGCGTTGATAAGTGAGAGGACCTAGGAAGATAGCATTTATGAAAAAAAAAAGTTAGGAGGGATAGATTCGGGATCTATCGACTCTGTGGGTGACGAAGGAAAAATGGGTGATGATGGTTCGGTAGGGGTGACGTCGTTGTCTTCTAGAAGACAACTGACACGAGGTTCCTTCGGTGTAAGTGTTCCCGGAAATCCGAGGCCACTACGATCATTGTGCTTACGTGTAGTTACGGGGATGATTGTATGTCGGCCTTGTTCATAAAGACCAAAACCAAAGCCTTTCCAAGCACAGCGAGTCAAGAAGGTGAGGGCGAAACGATGATTTGTCAGGTATTGAAAATCGGATTGGAAAGGAACCACACCAAGAGGGGGCTCAGGGGCAACGGAAGATGCGTCGACACCCCCATATGTTAGGTTAGTGCGGCAGTGAGGTGGTCCGTAGGGGATTACTTCCCCCACACGACGGTCATAGGTAGGATGTGCATGTACCTGTCCATACTCCTGTGGGGTATGGAAAGAGCTAACGTTATATAGGCGATACTCCCCCAGCGTAAGGCATTGAAAAACATCTACTAAGGGGTCTGCGGTTGGGATATTAGCTGCAGGAAGGGAAGTGGTTTTGTGATAAAGGGTGGTTTCATTTGAAGGTGTAGGTGCGGTTGAGGTGGATGGTTGAGGCACATTTGAAGAGGATGGTTGGGTTGAATGAATGGGTGTCTTGATTGGTACAAGCACATCATTAGGGCGGTATATCATATTGCAGGTTTTAAAGGGGGGAGGATCAGCTTTTACGGTGTAGGACTTCCCCTCGTATTCAAATTTTATGCATCTATGTAAGGTTGAGGGAACGCATCCCATAGCCCGGATCCAAGGGCGACCTAGCAATATATTGTATTGAAACTCTCCCTCAAGGACATAGAAGAGTTCGGGTAAAGTACGTGGTCCTACACGAATGTTAAGAATCACGGTGCCTAAGGTAGAGGTAATAGCGTCATTGAATGACCGCAACATGATGGGATTGGCACACATGTAGCTAGAAGGGATATTCATTTGTTGGAAGGCTTTTGAAGAGATGATGTTTAGGCTAGCGCCCCCGTCAATCATAACACGACGTACCGAATGTCTCGGACGTAAGCTGAGATGAAAAGAGCAGGGTCAGGATCTTCTGTACCAAAGTCAACAATTTCGTCTTCGGAGAAACTGACTGCAGCAGCTTGTTGTACAGAGATAGAAGTGGTTGGGGCAGTGGGTTGTTTGGTGAGAGAAGCAATGTGATTGGGTGTAAGAATGGAGGTAACAGGCAGGGTTTCATTAGGTAAGACCTCGATCCCTTGAAGAATTTCCACGAGAGCTTGTCGATGAGATTCAGAAGTCTGAATGAGATCATATAGTGTCATTTTTACGGGTGATTGGTGAAGCTGTTTGATCATGGCTCGATGGGCAACTCCATTGGAGACGGGGTAAGCGGGCCACATGAATAACCACTTTGGGTGGTGGTGCAATCGGGATGGTGGACGAAGAAAGAGAGGACGCAGGTGTGCTAACTTTCGCTTTCTCGTTGTTTTTCTGCGCTCGAGTAGCAACACTAATCATATTAATCTCGTAGACCTGAGATGAGGAAGATGGTTGGGATAAATCATGGTCTTCAAGAGGTGGGGTTGTAATAATGATAGATCTTGGTGAGGTGGGGACAGATGGTATAGGAGAGGGAATTGAAGCTAAAGGTCTCTCCCTTCGTAAGTTGTCTTTCTTAACCTTTCTATCTGGGAGAGGTGACTGACGAAGGATGGTTTTTAAAGCTTTGCATCCCTCCACATCATGTCCTGGTGTGCGGTGATAGGCGCAGATTTTAGACTCATCATAACCTATAGGTCGAGGTTTAGACGGGTCATAAGGTCTAAGTGGGGGTAGGGAAATGGTCGCATTCTCTACCAACATAGCAAGGATTTTGGCGTAAGATCCTTTGAGTGGGTCAAAATCGGAGGAGGATGAGGGTATTGGTTGTGCGGGTTTTGGTAATGTTTGGGCATGGTTGGTTCGTACGGGCGGTGGTTTAGCCAAGGGGTGTTGACACGTGGTTTTCACTAAACGTGGTTTCTTTGGCGCAGGAGCTACGTTCAGCTGGTTAGATGATGAGGCTACAGATGACGTGGTAGCGGGGAACAACCACGGCGAAAGGGGAGTGACAGAAAATAAATCCTTTGATGATGGAGTTCATTTAGGGTTGATGGGTGGACCGGATACGTGGGGTGACAACGTTGATATATCCTTGGATCTCTGTATGGGCGTAGGAGGCGTAGGTCGTTTTGAAGAAAACGCAGGAGGTATGATATATTGATGCAAGGTGGAGGGATGAGGTCCCAATATGGAAGGTAGGTGTGATGATGATGGTTTTGATTGTGATAGAGGCATGGATGGAGTTTGTCTCCTAAGTGGCGGGGCGGCTTTATTTTTGGATAAATCTAGTCGCTTAGGCGGGTGTGTTAGGCTAGGTATTGGTGAGGTCCCAAGTGTAGGGGAAGATTTGGTTAGGTTAATAGAGGTGGATGAGATACTTGGTATAGATGTGGGGGATGGAGATGAGGACATAGGGATTTTGAGTTTCTGTAAACACTTAGGGTATATGGTAGAGGTGTCTGGATCGGTCACCTGCATTTGAGTAGAATAGGGGGTACTCAAATGTTCCCATAGGACTCATCTATCTTCTGAAGAATGACAATCTTCAGGCGTGAATTGTAAATTTGGTATGGAAGAAAGACGGGTTGTGATTCCAGTCCACTGTGGGTGTGATACAGGGGGTAGATGAGGCACTGTATCAATAGATGTTAAGAGATCGACTGGTCGTTGAAAAGATTTAGGCAATGAAGAACTAATAGGCAGGAGGGCATGTTTGAGAGGGTCTGTTATGGTTAAAGAATTTGGTGATGTCGGTGCGAGAGATTGCTCATCTAAGGATGACAAAAGGAGTGGCGAGCCTTCCTCTTGTGTAGCAAGAGTGGGAGGAGGAGACGTTTGGGAAATAGATAAGTTAGATAACATCCGTTCGCAGTCTTGTAGGGATGTGGTATAAGAAGACTCATCGATGAGAAGAAAAGTCTGGGTAGTTAACTCCTTTATGGGTAAAGGAATGATTTCGCCTTGGTTTGATGGTGGTGAAGGAGGTTCGGGCCCCTGCGTTAGTGAAGAGGCTTGATTCAAAATTTTCTCGATAGAGGCTTTTGGCTGGGAGTCGAAGACTGCATGGATCTCATGAACACTTTCCTCGGCTAAGATATCCTGGTTTACGTTACTGTTAGAAGAGTGATTTGGGAATGGTTTGTTGAATATTTTCAGATTTCGGTTGGCAGGGGCATTAGGGTTATCGAGGGTTATATCACCTGCGTCAACCATTTCCTGCACTATGTTTTTCAACATTTTGCAGTTTTCATGACTATGTCCTTTTACGCGGTGAAAGTTACAGAAGTCATTTTCTTTGTACCAGGAAGGTATAGCGCGGGTAGAATCAAACCCGGAGTGGGGTTTAATAGGAGGCAAGGTGATAGCTCCGGCTTTGAGCAATTTTTCCAAGATGACACCATAAGTTTCTCCCAAGGGAGTGTAATTGATGGGCTCGGCTTTGTACTTATAGGTGGTTTTTGGTGGGGTATTAGACGGTGTTTGAGATTTGACCATCACCGCGTGGACAGCTCCTTTTGATTTCGAAGAAGTGGATGTGTGAGGAGGGGTGGTGTTTGGCTTATTGGTAGAATCTGGAGTTCGGAAATTGGGGTTTTTGTTGCGCAACCGCAATTTCTCTTCTTCTAAGGCTCGAATTTCTAATTTCCGAGCCATGGTAAAGGCCTCATCAAATGTACGGAAAGTTTGAATTTGGAGGGTAGGAGAGATGTGCTTAGCACAGGCCCACGTAAAAAGTTTGATAAGTTCAGCCTGAGGCAAGGCATATGTAAGTTGGTTGATAAGGCCACGCCATCGTCCAACGAAATCTGCGATAGATTCGTCTTCGAATTGTTGGATGGCATAAAGGTCGGTGATAGATACTTTCTTGGCAATGTTAATGGAGAAATGATCCAAGAAAGATTGGGCTAGTTGGTTAAAAGAGAAGATTGAGGCCTTTGGGTTAAAAAGCACCTTTGTACCACCCAAGGCGGGTCCTGATAAGGACATGGGAAAGGTGCGGAGTAACAAGGCATCATCATGAGCAATCAAATAACAAGCATGTCTAAATGATCGCAAGTGTTGTTGAGGGTCCTCCTTACTGTTAAAACGGGTAAATTTCGGCAACTCCCATTGAGGAGGATATGAATGAAGGGGGACAGAAGGGTGAATAGGCTCCCGACAAACTTGTTCGTATGTCAAGGTGCTATGACTTCCCGAAACAGAAGCCTCCAGATTTTGCATTTTGTCCATCATTTGTTTGATGAAATCTGTGGTTGGATGAGAAGATGGTGCGGTTGTGGTAAACGGAGGCAAATTGGGCCAAGGGCCTCCGCTAGACAATGGTGGGGTTAAGTGTTGATAAGGTATGGAGGATGAATATGTTGAGGTGACCGAATAGGGATGTCCCATATAAGATGTTGAGGTCACTGGATACGTGTATGGGAATGAAAAGGTAGGCGGAGCTTGAGAAGGAAAGCTAGTGTGGATAGGTGGAAGAGAGCAAGTCATGAACGGAGCAGTCTGCAAGGGAGACGAGGTAGGAGCAGTTGGCGGTAATGACATGTGGGGTCCAAGATTAACCAAAGGAAAGCTAATCTGTGTCGTATGAACCTCTGAAGCCATCGGATTGGGAGACGGGGCTAAAGATGCGGGAAGCAAGACGGTGTCATCAGGCGGAGTGGGAGCTAAATGAGCAGCTATACTAATAGGCATACCAACAAGGAGGTGACCATCGGGCGTACGGTCGGGGCATGAGACAAATAGTATTATACAAAGCACTAGGATTAGCATCCAGAAACTTGGCAAAGTCCTTATCTCCCACAGGAATTTTAGGAACCTCGTTGGTATCCGTAGGATTCCCCACAGAATGTGAAGGGGGTGATTCAGGAAAAGAAACAGAGCAAGCATGTGAAACCATGGTGGTGGCTTGCTTTTGAGTGATAAAAACCATGGACAGGAGTTCACAGTAGGGTTTCAATCTATTAGGAACAGAAACAAACTCAGACTGGTAAAATTGGTAGGTTGCTGGTGTGTCAGGAATTGGAAAAGACAGTAACCGATATCGGTCTAGTAACCGATGTCGGTTATACTATAGCCGACGTCGGTCAGGTAACCGATGTCGGTGTAAGAAGTCTAGGCTAACAAGATATAAAAGGCTGCTAATTTGATTTTTAACAACGTTTAGTATACTTGTCCAATTATTGATCACAGAAGATGGAGTATGAGAAAGAAAATAGAACTAAAAACAAGCAAGATGCACACGCAAATCCAGAGACTAACCCTAGGGTTAATTTTAATTATTGTGGGCTTATGCCTTTAGACGTGGAATGATGTCAATCCTAAACAAAAGACTTAGGGGAAATGTCAAGTTGTTTTGGCTTATAAGGTTACCTCAATCGGGCGGAGGAATACCACGGAAAAAGGGGGATGTTTGAGCTGTTGAGTTAATTGTGAAGTGATTCGGTATGTGTTGTGCAGTGAAAGTAAGATTAATTTCCTGTCAATACCGTGGATATCACCCCCACGTGTACGACCTGTTACTTAATCTACGTTCACTAGAATTGAAAAACAACAAGCAGAATGCAATGCACGTGTTTTAAACCCAAATTGAAAATGATGTTCAATGAAGCAAAAGAGATGACTTTCACTAATGTGAAACCGGAAAGCAAGACAAATTCTTCACTAAATATATAACAAAAATAAACAGCAAGTATGCTTCCTAAAATGAAAATAAGCAAGAGAAAAAAGAAACCCGAAATGGGTCCCACCTAAGGCGTGCCAAAATGTTTCACTTGGAATGTTTCGGCTTCTAGGAATAGAGTTGTTTCTATCCTTTCATTCCTTTTAGAAATAGATAAGGTTAGGGCTAGGAGGAATACCTGTTGAATGTCGAGATGGTGTGCGCGTACCGTAGAGAAAGATCGGGTTGATCTGCGAAGAACTCCTTTTTGTCTTGGAAGGAATACTGCAAATAAGAACACAAGACCACAAGATTTTGATTAGACAATAAATGAGGGAATCGCCTTGGGCCTGGAAATATAAAACTTCCTTTCGAAGGTGGTCAGTTCCCTAATATGAATTAACACAAAAACTGTAAAATATCAATTAAATTGCTTCGTTGAGACGGGTAGGGGAAAGGCTGATTTCTGGTTTTGAGTCACAATAACCGATACCGGTTGCTGATAACCGATATCGGTATTGTCTAGGATTTGTAGGTTGGTTGTTTTATGGGGTGGTTGTGTCGTACGGTAATGGTGTTGTTGGTAAGGCTGGTATATGAGTGATATTAGGTAATGAGATGGTGAGAGGTAAATGAATGATAGTTAGATGCAATAACACGTTGGGTAGTGGATCTAGGAATGGATTTATGGGGACTGTGATTCAAAAAGTCTAAGAAATGTTATTAAAGAGGACATGCAAGATGTAACTTACTGGTTATAGACGAGGATGCAGCTCCAGGAACTCTGATGACAAAGGCAGAACTTAGGTAAGATGGCTTGACACACAGAAGATGAGAGATCTCCCTCCCGATGATCAGCTGAGTATCACAGGTTTCTGGCTATTCCGTTGCAGTTTTGGGCTTGATCTCCTTTGCTGCAAACTCTTCTGGTTTCTTCACTCGTCTCTGCTCGGCCAAGTAAAGATCCGGATTCTCTTGATCGCTCCTGCTGATCTCTGTTGATCCAAAAATCCTTTTTTTTTTTTTTTTTTGGCTTGGGGAGCCCATTTACAGGGAACCGATGGCGGTTACGTAACCGACGGCGGTCGAGTAGGAACCGGTATCGGTTAGGAAAAAGTAGGCTATTTTTAGTAAAATCGCCCACTTTCCCTGCTTTTCTCCCGAGAGATTAGTTGCGGGCTTGGTCAAGTGACTAGAAGGTCGGTTTTGGGTGCGAGAAAGGGGTCATTAGTCATGGGTGTAGGTGTGGACCAAGTTATAGGTCTTAATTAGGTTAGTTTAGGGTTAGGACTAGGTCATGATGAGGTGGCAAAATGAGGTGGCAGGTAAGGTGATGTGGATTTATCAATTACAAGGTAATTAATAAATAATTGTGTAAGGTTTAGGTGATGAGGTTAGGTTGCGAAATGAGATGCGGGTCACAAGGGGTCGTAAGACACAAATTTGGTGTCTACAATATTAAAGAATAAACAACTTTAATCCTTTACACGTGTCAAAATTTATAGTCATGGCCGTAGTAAAAGTTTAAGTAACTCTATGGTGATGTCCTTATCTAGTTGTTTTCATTCCTCAAGCACATTAGATACCTTTTTTGGTGTTATCTCAACAATATCTAGTATCTTCTCCATAGGCGATTCATTTTTGTTTTTATTACAACTATTTTAACAACATATCCCATTCCGCAGAGATGCCCTCTAAACCATCTATCTTGTGCATCACTATAGTTTGCACCTCACTAAGTCATTCTTCTATATTATCATGTTTAGATTTTATTATTTACTTCTTCTTTCTAACCTCTTGCATAAATTTCTTGCGCTCAACCTTGTTCCTTAATAGTTATGCTCGTAGTTTATTCAAATCTACCTAATCCTATGTAGTGCACATATATAGGATCATAGAAGTATCCTGAAAGTTGGAAAAATTCTTCTCGGCCTTCTATGCACTTCCTTTAGTTTTGTTCCCAACGCCATATATTATTCTAACCTTTGGTCCATTTTGGCTTTATTAGCACTAGCCTACTCTTTTTATGTAGGCGATTTCCCATTATTTACCTTTATGAGAACTAGTTGTATCATTTCTTCTAAGTTCTCCATTTTTCGTGACATGGTTTGGTTTGGCCTATATTATAATATATGGGCATGTATGTGCAATATTGTTTATTAAGTCGACTTCTTTATTATATACATCTTCCATTATTTTCTTCATATCATTCATCTCCTTGAAACTAGCTCCATAATATTTCATTTTCCTCTTTCACTATCCCTTTGTGCACTACATAATGCATCATTATTTTCAACATTTCTTCAACCTACCTTGTTAGCCATTTTTATTAGAGCATTTATTACTTGCTCATATGAGAGTCAAGTAGAGTCTACTATTGGGAAAAAAATTTACTTGTTGTTATTTAAACTTTATCTCAAAAATTGACTCTTTCTTAACTTCAAACTCGATTCCTCCATGTGTGCATGCATTTCCTAGGAGAGAATCTTACATGTCCACGAGTGAGACCTAAACTTATTAAAAATGTCCCAAGAAACTAGTTAGTCTCGTGGGTCTTGAGCTCCACCGAGGATTTTGGTTGTGTTATATATGTATAAATCTCTAGGGGTATCCTTGGAGGTTACCCTATCCTTATTCCTCTTGTGTACCATCTATGTGGTGTTTCTTTTGTAATATCATGATGCTCGTGACCCATCTCCTCATTTGCACCTTGGTCTTCCCCAAGTTCATGCTCCTGTTTCTCCTCTTCATCTTGCATCTCTTCATGAACTTCCTCATACTACTCTTCATGCACATGATCTTGTTCTTGAAATTCCCCTTCATGTTGCTATTCTTCATTCTTTGTCTCTTTGTGGTGTTATTCTTCATGCACAAGTTATTATAAATCTTACACTTGGTCCGGATCATGGATATTGTGACATGGATCCTCCTCTATTTGGTTATTCATATGCATGCTCCTTATTGGAATAGTTGGTGAAACTTGGGGAGTTTTTGATGATTTTACATCTTGGCTCGACCTCTAAATATTCTTCTTTGTACTATGGTACAATTTAAAATTTGTCTCATCTTCTTCTTCTACCTCTTTTGGAGGATTAGTCCCGCATTTGTGTTTTAGAATTATCATAGTTGTATTTTTCGATGGAGGTAGTGGGAGGTTGATGTCGCACACTTCAATCACCTTTCCATCCTTAATATTGAGCTTCAAGTAAATATACACCGACACGTTGCTTTCCTACTACTAGTATCATGATGGGATTCAATTCTATCATGTTATATTCCATCATATTTACATAGAGTTCCTTTGTTTCATACCTATATGCCTTGTACATATTGTAGTAGTCTACATCGACCTTGTTTGCATTGAATTTCAATGGTTGCACATCTATAATCTTATTTACCATGCTCTTGAAGTATCTCATGGTGAATGCAAATGAAATTTTACATGAGGGACCCATTTCTCCATTGCTTGAAAAAAATATTCTAAGGCAAAGTAGTGTTGCATTACGAGAAAAATATGTCTTCCTTATTTGGAAGCTCCTAGGTACACACCATTCATTTTCAAATGTCTCACGTAAAATCTTATACCATTTATCAAAGTGCAACTTATATACATTAAAGCAACCCCACCAGGACACATATACTTTTCAAATCTTTTCGCGATAAATTAATTCTCTAAGAGATGCTCCCATTCATTTCCATCTATTCCATCCAACATGCCTATCTCAAAATATTCTATAAGGAGAAATATTTATCCCCAAGTTATCTTCATGGATTTCTCATGTTGGATCCTTCCTTCCTCAATAATTACTTCTATGATGCATAGTGCTTTGTTATACTTTTGACCCTATGCCATCTTCTACGTAATGTGAAGGAACTTATTGTTAAGCTCTAACCACCGAGATTAGAGGTGC
Source organism: Taxus wallichiana var. yunnanensis (assembly GCA_018340775.1). NCBI lineage: Eukaryota > Viridiplantae > Streptophyta > Pinopsida > Cupressales > Taxaceae > Taxus > Taxus wallichiana. The sequence goes on from CM031242.1 coordinate 485,475,355, forward strand.
CTAATTTATATCTCACTAGGTACACGAATAAAATTTTACCTAGGTCAACAATATTGGTTACACCGAACACGCAACCTCCCCGTGAGAGTGTAACTCTAAAATTGTCTTCTCTATTGAATTCTCATCATGCATGTCTCTGAAATATTGATATCGGTATCACACAACCATGTCACTTTAATAATTAGTTTTGTGGTGATGCAAGTCCTCTTACCATAAAATTAGAAATAGTCCTCATGGACCCTAGACATGATCTATTAGTATAGGCACAAAAGAATGGTAACTCATATAATGATAAAAATCTTGTATCCACCAAGGTCTTATAAACCTTTTTATTAAATATTATCTTCCCTTCCAGATTATCTGCTTTGCCTCATTTTTTCAATACATCATTATGAATGTTTTTTTCATGGCCTTACGCACAATGGTTATACTCACTTGTTTAAAACTTCCATAATTGTGATTCCCATGGTTCTCCCATAATCATCTCATGTGGAAACTATATTGGTACCCAGATTTAATCTCCTTCACAACTTGAGCAGCATCATGGATTTTACAAGACACTCAGAGGCAGATAAATGATTTATATGTCATTTTGTAGTTGGGTAAGAAATTTATTTGACTTGTTAGCACTTAGGCTTTGAAAAGTGGGTAGCACCTTGAAAGGATTTTGATCTAATCCTCACTATTTTAGGTTGTGCCTTTCAACCAAGGTAAGAGAACCTATATTACAACCTCTGTTTTGTGAAGGAGATAAAGATATATTTATTCTATGCATATTGTATGGAGATGGCCTTGGGAAAACATGATCAATTTTCCATTATTCAAACTCAATAGATAGAGTTGTCACTCTTGAATGATGGAAATTATTTCAAGACAAGGTGAGGCTGCTAGAGACATGGTACAATCGATTTGCTTTGGGAATTGTTGTAAATGGATTGTATTCTTTTGTTGACACACAATGCAATGCATGGGTAGTATGGGGTAGGATTAGTTATTCTGAATGAATTTTTGGTGGGATATTTTAGATAAGACTAACCAAAATTTTCCAAATTCTTTGAGGACCTTTGTAAGAAATTTGTAACACCTAAACAATAGAATGCTTCAAAGGGGTTAAGGTACTCCTTCAACCAGGATATGTGCACCAAATGGAGGCCCAAATCTACACTCTTCCACACAATATTTGACAACCTACCACAAAATCTTGAAGTAGATGAACCAACAAAGTATCTAGAAATCTCTATTTTATCATGACCTAAGGTGCACCCAAAGGTTTACAAACAATCTCAGAATTCAAGGAAGGTAAAGTGATTTTAAATCTATTTATCTCTTTATCAGATGAAAGCTCTTCTAAATGTGAGACTGCAGATGCCACTAAACTATCAACAAGAAATGAGACCATGTATGATCAAGAGAGATTTTAAACACAAGACTGCAACAGGAGCAAGAAACACAAATTGAAAACATTCTGAAACATAAGTGCATGCAAATTTTTCCAAGAGACAACACAAAATAATCTAGAATGATCAAATTTATCAATAGGGGAATGTTATAAGAACAATCTCAAAGCTTGTTGATGGATTTACAATTGAAACCAACTCAACATGATACAAATATGATAAAAAAGGAATTAGAAATGGTTCTCAGGTGGTTTCTCAAAGAATGGGCTTCTTCCCAGATTTTCTGTGAATTTCTAAGTTTCTTTGACCTTTTGCATGTCTCAAAACATGCATTATATAACTTTCAATTACATTTGATCCTTCTTTCCCAAGAAAATAATATGCCCAACATCAAGTTTGTTACAAAATTCCAACATGATTCGCAAATAGGGACATTTAACAAATTTGCAACAAAAGTTTCTAGGTGTTTCTAAAATGGCGAATCATTACAAATCCTTCATCATTATCCATTGTGGAGGCATGTTTTTCATTCTCCAAGCATGCAGACCCCTTTCATTTCATCATTTCATCCTTATCATTCCAAAATTTGATTCGCAACTTTATAATTTGATATTTCATGTTTTGCATGGGCTTGAGTAAAAATTTATTTCAAAAACACCTCAAATATGCAAATTAATCCCTAAATCCACTTGCATTGATCTTTGCAGGCACAAACAACATGAATTCACCAAAGATTTAATGAAAAATGATGCAAAATTCACATCTCAAAGCTTCCTGGAGAAAAAATGGTGGCCAAAAATGAAAATGTACAACTACCCTTGATCTGCTCTTTCTCCTTCAATCTGGGCCCTCCACGTGTCAAAATACGATTGGGAATGAATTTGGGCTCACTTTTTTGATCTTTTAACATTTTTGAAAAAATGGAAAAGTTTGAATTTTTTCTCTGCCCCTCTGCCCTTGCAATTTGGTGATGACACATGGCATATGGTGGGTCCCATTGAAATCATGACTCCATTGAAATTTTCCAATTTCTCCCCGCAGCCTACACCTCCAATTTCTTCCCTCCACGTGTCTCCTGTGGTTCATTCAGACCCACGGCTTAAGTTTTGCTCTAAGCCTTTTTGCCAATGGGATAAATTTCCCCTTTGCCTTTGGCGGCTCGCACTCTCTCCCCGCGCCTACCACGTGTCCACCCCCGCTCCATTCGGAACCGTGGGCTTTTCCACAACCTTTCTCCCTTTTCGTCAAAAAAGACAAAAAATGCCCAAGTCTTCCACCGGTCTACACTTCCTTCTAACCCCGCCTGTTACGTGTCCACCCTTGATTGGCTTGGTGGATACATGGGCCTTTCTTTGACGTTTTTTCCCTTCGCTAAAAAAGGCAAAAAATGCCTAACTTTTTCACCGGTCCACACTTCCTTCCGACCCCCACCGCCATGTGTCCACCCTTGATTGGCTTGGTGGACGCACGAACCTTTCTTTATCATTTTTCCCTTCGCCAAAAAGGTAAAAATGCCTAATATTTCCGCTTGCCTTCAATCCGCCTTTGCATGTGAGCGTGACACGTGTCCTTCCTCGGGACTGCGAGGTTGCGGGGGAAAGTTGCAAAATTTTCCAAAACCAAAAAATGTTAAGTTTTTATAGAAAACCCACCGAATCTTGACCAATGAAAATCGACCACGTAGGAGACATCATTTGAGCCTAATTTTGACGGTCAAATGACACACTGACAACCGTAAAAAACATAGAATTTGTTAAGGATTCCCGAATTCAAATTTTTAATCATGGGTAAAGGAATTTTTGGTCAAAAACATATGCAAAGTGATTTTTAACAATTTTCGACAATGGGGAAGGATTTTGAGGGAAAATAAACAAAAACGAGCAACTTTGAGCTCTAAAGGTTGGGAAAAATGGAAAAAAATTATATAGGCCCGTGGATTTGGAAATTTAGGGCATAAAACAGAGCTGCATGTATTTTTCTTTCAAGTTGGGGTAAAATAATAAGTTTATGAGCCATTTAGAGAATTCAATTTGGATGGGGAAACTTACAAACCACCAAACTCGAAGAAAAATGTTTTTTGAGCATGTAGAACAAAGGGGAAAGATGGGAAAATAACAGAGGATCAAAATGGGCACCAACATTGGCTCCTACTCGGGGATGGGCACTCCCAGTGAGTGCCACAAGAACAACGTAGACCAAGTGCCAAAATAATCCATTGGGAAACGAAGTCATGAGCCAAAACCACCAAAAACTAGCTGAGAACCTAACAAAAATGGCTACCACATAGCAAGGCAAACCACAAACCGACAAAACACCAAAAATAGAGCAAAAGCCAAACACTATACACTGTACAAGTTGGTGCATACCTCATATTTGGGGATTAATCCAAGAAATAATTCAAATTTCTGCCAATAATAGGCAATTCAAACAATTCCCCATCTAAATCTTTGAGAAAAAAGATGTTCTGACTAATTCTGATATCAATGGAGTAAGGGCCCATCCATAATGCATCAAATTTTCCATGTTTTCCCTTATCTTCATTTTTGCTATCCCACAACAAAACCAGATCTCCAATATTGAAGGCTCTAGGAGTGACCTTCTTGTCAAATAATCTTTTCAACTTCTCTCTAAATCGACATGCTTCGGTGGGATACTCTTCTCTCTTCATCTAGCTCCACGATCTGATTAATCCTTGCTTCATATGGACTGACCTCTTGATCCTCAAGTTTTTGAACAAATTGAAATGAAGATAATTGCAAATGTAAGGGCAGTAGGGCTTGATTTCCATACACCAACTCAAATGGGATCTTACTAATAGCTCTCTTGGTAGTGATTCTATCAGCCCAAACTACAAATTTTAGTTGTTCACCCCATTTTCTCTTGTTCAACTCCAAGGTCCTCCTAATGATCTTCAATAAGTTCTTATTGCTAGAATCAACTTTTCCATTCCCTTGGGGGTTATAGTTTGAAGCATAAGTCAGATTGGTTCCATACTCCTTGCACATTGCCATCAAAGGTTTAGCTCTGAAACACATGGCATTATTAGCAAAAATCTTTACTGATACACCAAATCTGCATATGATATTATTGAACAAGAAGTCCATAACAACTTGGTGTGTTTCTTTACGGGTGGGGATTTCCTCTACCCACTTGGTGAAGTAATTTGTGGCTATAAGGATCCACTTATGTCTAAAGACCTGGAAGGGTCTGAAATCTCACCAATGAAGTCCATCCGCCACTGTTTTAAAGGAGCTTCAATTAATACAACAAAGGAAGGGATCTTGAAGCTTTCATTCTTCCAGAGAAATGCTGGCAACTTTCACATTTTCTAATCAACATGGTTACATCTTTGAAGAGAGTAGGCCACCAATAACCAGCTCTCAAAACTTTGTGTGTTGTAACCCTTCCAGCAAATTTTCCTCCACAAACTCCCCCATGGAAATCAGCAACTACTTTGGGAGCTTCATCTTCAGTTACACACTTCAAGAGGACACCTTCAGGGTTCTTCCAAGCTAGCCCAAAGTTAATGATGATGTATTTTTGAGAAGCCAACTTGAGGGCTCTTTTCTAATTTTTATTTAAATGATCAAGACAACATAGGTGTCTGAGGTAAAAGATTATATCCTTGTACCACTTAGAACTTACCAATTTCTCAAGAACATATGCCCTTTCTTCCTCTACTTCATTCACTTCCACAGTCTACAAGTTTCTCTTAGCCATGAGCTTAGCAAGACCCAAACCTCTTACTAACTTTGTGGTTTGGATGTCCATATCATACTCCTATAGTTTGTTCACCCATCTACATATTTTACTTGATATCTCCATCTTTGATAAGATGTCCTTTACCATGGTGTGGGGAACATAAGCAACAACTTTTGAACTTAAAATATAAGGCCTGAAAAATTTTTTTGCTTTCACCAAGGAAAATGCTTGTTTTTCCATGATTGTATACTTTAACTCAACAGCTTGTAAAGCCTTGCTAAAGAAGGAAATAGGCCTCTCAACCCCATCTTCATCCTTTTGGAGAAAAATAGATGCAATAGTATTTTTAGAAGCAAAGGAGAATATTTGGAAAGGCTTCTTGTAATTCGGAGTTGCCAAGACAAGTGCATGTTTAAGTGCTTCCTTGATTCCTTCAAAAGCCTAAATAGTAGCCTCCTCCCATTTGATAACTTGATATTTATTTAACATGCATGTGATAGGAAGAGTCAACTCAGCAAAATCAGACACAAACCTTCTAATGAAATTGATTTTCCCAAAGAAATATTGGATGCCCTTCTTTGTTCTTTGAATTAGCACCCTGTTGATTGCTTCCATCCTCTCTAAATCAATCATGACACCAACCTTTGAAACAATATGACCAAGAAACTTGGCCTTTTGCACCCCAAAGTGACACTTCTTTGGATTAAGAGAGATTCCAAATTCTCTACATCTGACCAACATTCTTTCCAAATGTTACAAGTGATCTTTTCTACTTCTTGAGAATACAGTCACATCATCCTGATAAATTGCAATGAATTCATTTATATAACCAGCAAAAGCACCATCCATTGCTCTTTGGAAAGTATCTCCAGAATTCATGAGACCAAAAGGCATTTTCACATAAACATATGTTCCCCAAGGATTGGTAAAGGTAGTTTTAAATCTTTTTGACTCCTTGACAACAACCTGATTGTAGCCAAAGAAACCATCAAAGGTGGACAACAATTCAGATCCAGTCACTAACTACAACATGTTCTCCATGTTTGGCAAAGGATAATTATCTTTTAATGAATCTCTATTCATATTTCTAAATTCTACACAAATTATGATATCTCCATTCTTCTTTTTGACTGGCACAAGGTTTGCAACCCAAGATGAATACCTCGTGGGATGAATGATCCCTCCCTCCTTCAATTTCTTCAATTCATCTTGAATTTTCATGGAGAGGAGTGGATTAATTGGCCTTTGCTTCTGTTTGAATGGTTTGGCATTTGTTTTAAGAGGGATATCATGCTGAAATAAGTCTTCTCTATATGCTTTTAGCTTTGAATATGACCAGCAAGCGGTATTGATATTGTTTGATAGTTGGAGGTAGGATTGTTTTTCTTCTTTGTTTAAACTTCTTCCCAATAAAACTTTTCTTGGTTTTCCTTTATTCCCAAGTCATGCTCTTCCACATCCCTTGAGGTAGATATGTTTCTATTGATGATGTAATTAGCATTGCTAAAATTTGACTCAAGAGCAACAAGACCTCTAGGAATGGTGTTAGTTTTCAATTGGATAATATCTTTTCCAAACAAAGTCTCTCTTCCTTTAGTCATACACACCATTGGTTCCCAATCAATATGTTGATCTACAAACTCACCTTGATTTTGTAGGAACCTTTGCACTTGAGCATCATCATTAAACACTTGCCAATGCTTGATGTTATTAGGGACAACTGGCCTAGTTAACACTTCAACATTGTACTCACAATAAGGTGAAACAGTGCAATCTCCAAATCTTGACCCCAACACTACCAAATTTTCAGCAACAACATTCAAACTTCTGTCATGGTGCAAAATATTGAAGGAATCAAACATCTCAATTAGATCCCAAACTACATGCTTATACTATTTCATCCGCTGATTTTTTGTAGCATATAGTTTTCTTATTTGTTTGACAACTAGCTCTGAATCTCCCTTTGCAATGATGTCCTTAACACCATACTTCCATGAAATTCTCATACCCAACAACAAGGCTTCGTACTCAACAATTTTGTTAGTACATTCAAAATTACACTTGAAGGAAAAAATAAACTCTTCCAAGCTAAGAGAAATCAGAATTATACCAGCACCATTTCAAAATTTGGAGCAAGCTCCATCAAATAGAAAGGTCTAAGGAGAACTCACATGTTCAAGGAACTTTGACTGATCCATTTTGTGTTCTTTTCCATCAGCAAAACCAATAAAATTATCAGCATCAACATCAACAAATAATACTTCATAAGAAGCATTGTTTGGGTCCTCAATTAGATGCAACATTTTCTTTTCTCCATAGAGCTTGACAAGGCTTCCCTCAATGGGAATGGTGGCAAAAGACATATCCATTTGGACACTCCCTCTAACACTTACAACCCACTTTCTTGACAATAACATACCCCAATTGGTGGCAATCAAAAATCATGACATCTAATTTTAAATTCCTCCGGGATAAGATGCAAGCTGCACTACCAAACCCTTCACACAACCAACAACCAAAACTTCTCTTGAGTCCATGGTAGTACATTTTCCATAGGCTACTGTCACTTTGATATCCATCTCATTCATGACTTCTAGAGGCATGACATTACATGATGCACTAGAATCAAACATACAATTGTGAAGTATCCTATCCTTTATGATCAAAGTTGTGAAGAATGGATCAACATTCAATTGGGAATCAACCAAATATGTCCCCAAATATACCTCAGGTGTCTCTCCAAGATCCTCTACTAATGGTGGTGTTTCACTGTCTATAATGATCTGAGTAGGAGTTTAAATAATATTTATATTTCTACTTGGGGTAATCTACTCCTCCTTTAATCCCAAGTACTCAAATGCTCTCTTCTTGTGCTCGGGGATCCAAAGCAACTCAATGATTGGAAAAATTATTTTTATTTGGCTCAATATGTGGGATATGTCATAGGGAACACTCTTTGGAAAAATAACATTGGAAGGGAGACAAGAAGATTCATTAGATGGCATGGGATTCTTGGCAACTTGGGCATGAGGAGGACCTGTAATTTTTCTGGGGATGAAGAGTTTTTGCAAGTGTTCTCTCCTAGGAGCTTCTTTTGGAATGCTTGTGAGTAAGGGTGTTTTAGGTTTGGCTTGAGGCCCACCTCCTTTAACAACTTTACTTCTAGTGTTATAATATTTCTCTTGAGAAACAATAACATTCATCAACAATTGTCTATCTTTCTCCAAAGGAATACCGCCATCATACTTCTTAATCATCAAATCTCTTAAGTATTCAAAGTCATTGTTAGGAATTTCAAAAGCTTGCACTACATCAACTTCAAGAGTATGAGGGGAAGGAAAAATTGTACCCATTTGATGCAATCCCAAAAGGTTGCAGTTGTCCTTGCACTTATCACTTTAGTAGATGTTGCTCCTCCTTGTGGACTTGAAGAACAACCCATCATGCAAATATCATCATCAGTACCATCATCATTATTAACTTCACCATCTCGCTAGTCCACTTCACATGGAGGATGGGGTAAAAAAACCTATCACACCAATCAATATCAACAACTTCCTCAACAGTAGCAACCCTACATTTAAGGGATCAGTAACACTCTTCCTTCATGTGCTTGAGGATGTCTATTTACAAACCCCATGGGTCCTTTTCCTCTATCATCTTCCCTTTGATCACCTCTAGGATGATTGGAAAATATGTCATGGTTTTGTGCTCTTGGCTGACCTTGTGAAGTTTTCCCAATTCCTTTCTCAGCTCTTGCCAACTTATATGAGATTTCTTTGACAACCCCTGCCAAAGTTTTCACAACCTCCTCTAAATCAGCACCCTTGCTAGCTTGAGGTTTTTTCAGGGTTTATCAACTTTACACCATCTCTCTTGAGAGGTTTCCCAATTGCTTTGATATTGTTTTCAATTTGAAGTGCCATGGTGAAAGCTTGTCTTAGGTTGGTAGGGTTCTTGTCTCTTAGGTAATAGGCTGCCTTTTTATCAAATGCATCTGCATATTTGATTAGAAAAGATTCATCACACGGCCTCATATTAACTGGAAGCCTTCTCAAATTTTTGATAAACCTTGTGTTAAAGTCATGAACTAATTCATTAGGGTTCTTCTTGATATTCTCAAAATCGACAAGAGAAATCTAGGATCGGTCTTGTCGCCATATCACTGCAACCTAAATGCATTCTTCATCTCATCCCAAGAATCAATTGAATTATCAGGCAGAGCCTTGTACCAATCCCTAGCATCCTCTTCTAGTGTATGAATGAACAATTTAATATACACATCTTCAAAATCTATCTCAAAATCTTCCATCATGTTAACAAAAAGTTTGAGATGCTGATCACCAGTTATTGCATTGTTACCTTGGAATTTTGGCAATCTATTTCTGACATCTTGTGGGACAACATTTGGGTAACCATCCATTCCTCTAAAGTCTATAGGACCAAAGGTGTTAACAAAAATGGAGGTCTAGGTTGAGCCATATTGTTTGGTGGAGGTGATCTTGGGGGTGACACAAGCTGATGAGGAGTGCAAGGTCTTTGGGGCTCAAGAATGTGATTCACAAGACTGGTATTCTCTAAGTGCTGATTTTCTTGGAAAGTTTTATTTGAATTGAAACATAGAGGTACAAATTAGAGAAGGAACTTACCTAGTATAGCAGAAGGACCTTCACTAGATGAGGAAAAAAAGTTTATGAGAGGATTTCTTGAATCAGAATCACTTGAAGAAGAGTGATAATCCTCTACCAAAGGCTGATCTCTCTCACCAATGGATATATATTTTCCTGATGTCTGACCTTTAACAACCTTCCAAACTCTTCTCCCTTCCAACTCTGAGTTTCTTGAATCTATAAACAACTTCTTAGTAGAGTCTCTAATGAAGAGAGATATTCTTCCTTCTATTTTTATAGAGATTAGCAACACCAAAGTAAATGACAGAAAGGTTAAGACACTGGTACTTATCAAGATCAGAACATCATGGATTTGCCCCTAAGAAATTTCACCCTAGTTGTGCAAATGCACTAAAATACTCTGTCAAATACCTATCAAAGACCGAAAATCTTATCAAACTTTATAGATCAGATCATCCTTTTCTTGAATTTATCAACCACAAATGCTAATGAAGTGCAACAACTACTGGAAATTGGTAAAATTGCAGGTAGAACTTATATCTTCACTCAATCCTTACAAATCTGATTAGAAAATGATACTTAGATTTGTAATTGCACATAAATCACGAAGCATGTGATTACTGGGGATCTAAAATATCTGAATAATCTCCCGTAATGGCACCGAAAGGTGTTGTTGACGGGCTAAATAGACATGGATTGATAAATGAATTAGCAAATCAAACTCAAGACCGCAAATTATTTACAGAATTCAAAACAGTCCCAACAATGGTGCTAGAAGGGTCTTGGTTCCCAAATTTAATCTCCTTCACAACTTAAGCAACATCATGGATTTTACAAGACACTGAGGCGATAAATGATTTATATGTCATTTTGTAGCCGAGGAAGCAATTTATTTGACTTGTTAGCACTCAGGATTTGAAAAGCGGGTAGCACCTTGAAAGGATTTTAATCTAATCCTCACTATTTTAGGTTGTACCTTTCAACCAAGGTAATAGAACCTATATTGCAGCCTCTATTTTGTGAAGGAGATGGAGATATGTTTATACTATGCATATTGTATGGAGATGGCCTTGGGAAAACATGATCAATTTTTCATTATTCAAACTCAATAGAGTTGTCACTACTGAATGATGGAAATGATTTCAAGACAAGAATGAGGCTGCTAGAGACATGGTATGATCCTGATTTGCTTTGTGAATTTTTGTAAATGGATTGTATTCTTTTGTTGACACATAGTGCAATGTAAGGGTAGTATGGGGTAGGATTAGTTATTCTAAATGAATTTTTGGTGGGAGATTTTAGACAAGACTAACCAGAATTTTCCAAATTCTTTGAGGACCTTTGTAAGAAATTTGTAACACCTAAACAACAAGATGCTTCAAAGGGGTTAAGGTACTCCTTCAACCAGGATATGTGCACCAAATGGAGGCCTAGATCTACACTCTTCCACACAATATTTGACAACCTGCCACAAAAGCTTGAAGTAGATGAACCAAAAAAGTATCTAGAAATCTCTATTTTATCATGACCTAAGGTGCACCCAAAGGTTTACAAACAATCTTAGAATTCAAGGAAGGTAAAGTGATTTTAAATCTATTTATCTCTTTATCAGATGAAAGCTCTTCTAAATGTGAGACTGCAGATGCCACTAAACTATCAACAAGAAATGAGACCATGTATGATCAAGAGAGATTTTAAAGATAAGAACAATCTCAATCTCAAAGCTCGTTGATGGCTTTACAACTGAAACCAACTCAACATGATATAAATCTGATGCAAAAAGGAATTAGAAATGGTTCTCAGGTGGTTTCTTAGAGAATGGGATTCTTCCCATATTTTCCCATGAATTTCTAAGTTTCTCCAACCTTTTGCATGTCTCAAAACATGCATTATATAAATTTCAATTACATTTGATCCTTCTTTCCCAAGAAAATAATATGCCCAACATCAAGTTTGTTACAAAATTCCAACATGATTCGCAGATAGGGACATTTAACAAATTTACAACAAAAGTTGCCAAGTGTTTCTAAAATGGTGAATCATTACAAATCCTTCATCATTATCCATTGTGGAGGAACATTTTTCATTCTCCAAGCATGCAGACCCCTTTCATTTCATCATTTCATCCTTATCATTCCAAAATTTGATTCTACAACTTTATAATTTGATATTTCACATTTTACACGGGCCTGAGTAAAAATTTATTTCAAAAACACCTCAAATCTACAAATTAATCCCTAAAACCACTTGTATTGATCTTTACAGGCACAAACAACACGAATTCACCAAAGATTCGATGAAAATGATGCAAAATTCACATCTCCAAGCTTCCTGGAGCAAAAATGGTGGCCAAAAATGAAAATGTACAGTTACCCTTGATCTTCTCTTTCTCCTTCAATCTGGGCCCTCCACGTGTCAAAATATGATTGGGAATGAATTCAGCTCACTTTTTTGACCTTTTAACATTTTTTGAAAAAATAGAAAATTTGACCTTTTTCTCCACCCCTCCGCCCTTGTAATTTGGTAATGACACGTGGCATATGGTGGCTTCCATTGAAATCACATTTCCATTATGTGCATTTTGACCTTTTTGAATTTTGGAAATTTTTACTATTTGCCCAGCTGGGCCCCACCTCTACCTTTTCCCTTGACACGTGTCAACCTCTCTATCGCTGAGGATTTGCGGGCTTATTTCATGTTTTAACCTCTTTTTCACCGAGCAAAAATTTTCCCATTTCTCCTTGTGGCCTGTGCCTCCGATTTCTTCCTCCGCGTGTCTCCCTGTGGTTCATTTAGAACCATGGCTTATGTTTTTTCTCTAAGTAATTTTGCAAAAGGGAGAAATTTCTACTTTTCCTCCGGTGGCCCGCACTTGCCACGTGTCCACCCCATGCTCCATTGTGGACTGCGAACATTTCCACAACCTTTCTCCCTTTTCTCCAAAAAATGAAAAATGCCCAAGTCTTACATTGCTCCGCACTCCCTTCCCGATCCTGCCCTACCACATGTCCAACCTTGATTGGCTTGGTGGATGCATGGGCCTTTCTTTTCCATTTTTTCCCTTCACCAAAAAAGGCAAAAAATGCCTAAGTTTTCCACCCGGTCTGTACTTCCTTCTGACCCTGCCCTACCACGTGTCCACCCCTAATTAGCTTGGTGGATGCATAGGCCTTTCTTTACCATTTTTTCCCTTTGCCAAAAAAGGAAAAAAATGCCTAAGTTTTCTACCTACCTTCCATCCCACCTTTACATGCGAGCATGACATGTGTCCTTCCTCTGGGACCTGCGGGGTTGTGGGGGAAAGTTGCGAAATTTTTCAAAACCAAAAAACGTTAAGTTTTTATAGAAAACCTACTGAATCTTGACCAACGAAAAGTGGCCATGTAGGATACGTTTTTGAGCTTAATTTTGACGATCAAATGACACCCGTACGACTAAAAAACACAGAATTTGCTAAGGACACCCGAATTCAAATTTTTCATCGTGGGTAAAGGATGTTTTGGTCAAAAAACATATGCAAAGTGATTTTAAACAATTTTCGACCATGGGGAAGGATTTTGAGGGAAAATAAGAAAAAATGAGCAACTTTGAGCTCCAAAGGCTGGGAAAGATGGAAAAAATGACAGAGGCCCATGGATTTAGAAATTTAGGGCATAAAGCAGAGCTGCATGTATTTTTCTTTCAAGTTGGGGAAAAATAATAAGTTTATGAGCCATTTAAAGCATTCAATCTAGATGGGGAAACTTGTAGACCACCAAACTCAAAGAAAAACATTTTTTGAGCACGTAGAACAAAGGGGAAAGATGGGAAAATAATAGAGGATCAAAATGGGCACCAATAAACTACATCTCTAAGAACTAGTCTTCTAGTCCTTCCTCTACCATATTCTTATTTGGTTCCTTTCTTGGAACCATTATTCTATTTTTTAAATCTTCTACAACTATTCTAGCCCATGAATTTTTGACCTAAGTTCTTGAAAACCAAATATTATTTTCTCAATCCATTGTTTGACCCTCGTTGATTACGCTCAATCATAAAAATAAACTTTGAGCCCTAGCTTGATCTTGCAAATAAACTTTTTCTCCTAATCCTACTAATTTTTATTTGTAACCCTAGCTTCATACCCTAGCTCAAGCAACACATATCCAATCCTTTCCACTTCACACACTTCAACTTCATACAAAGAGCTCTAGTTCTGACGGAGGTTTGTTGCTTGATTACTTTCATCACAAATTGGGTTCACTATAGGTTACACTTTTTTACATTTGTTTTCTAATTCTTAAGATCTCTTTTGTGTACCAATTCTCAAATCCAAAGGTAAGAATCACTACACCCCCTTTTATATATTTTCAAGCAATAAATACACTCACCTATCACTATTTTTCAACTTTAATGTGTCTTTTTCTACTTTCCTTTTTCCTATGTTTTCCCACCTTTTTCCATAAACCTCTTATATGTACCGTAATCCATAACCTTGTGATGAGATACTATAAACTTAGCTAAAAATATCCTTATTGTTTCATTCAAGAAATGAGTGGTCCTATTACTTGGTAACGCTCAATGGGAAGTCATACCTACTAATAATATTATCCCATAAAAATATTATTGTTGTGGATGTAGTGCAATCCATTATGATATCTACTTATGTCCCTCATGTCAGATATTAAGTGTGAGTGATGATATATTGCATGCTTGTCCTTCAACCAATAGGTGTTATCGAGGCCAATACAATCAATTTACCATTTCTTAAAACATTCTCGCACTTACAATAGGTAATAATGGCATCTCATCACATTGTCCTTGTTTTATCATTATTTTATAGTGATCACATTCCTTGAAAAACTCTTTAGTATTGTTGTAAAGTGTCTCCCAACAAATTCCTACCAAGAGTATCTTATGTGTGATAGTGTTTCTGCATAATGTCCACCTACTATCCCATCATGTTCTTCCTCTATAATTGTATGGAATTCATGCTCTAAGGAACATCTACACAATACTTCATCTCTGACCATTTTATAATAGTCACCTCCTATGAATTGATAAGGTGTAATGATTATAGGTAATTTCTTCTTTTTTAGGATTTTCATTCCCTCGGGCACCATACATATGTGTAAGATCATTGAAATATCCTCTAGATCAGTTGACATGCACTTGGATTATGAATAGATGGGCATATGACATAGTGTCCTCTATGTTATGTGAATCCTCGTCAATTTGATCCGTGAAAAGTGGTATGGTTCTAAATTACTTTTTCCGGGATTGATGATGATTAAAAACTCGAGTTCCTAGAATAAAATAATCCAATGATAGTTGTGCCATTACAATCTTGGATTATACCATATAATTAAGTTTCATATGTTCGGTCAAGGAAAATGGTGTGGTCAATAAGTACTACCTAAAATTTTTAATCACGTACACCATAGAAAATGACTTACGCTTTGTGGTTTTATAATTTGATCAGTCAATGGCAACTTCTTTCTCGTAAAAGAGTTAGGATGTTCCCATTACCTTTCCCTAGTAGAGCTAAAATTTCCCCAATTATTGTTCCAGAATCATCTACATGGACATGAAATGGCTTATCCAAGAAGGAAGCATAAAATGGGTGTGGTTGTTAGTCTCTCCTTTAATGTCTCAAATTCTCACATTATCGCACATCGTTCCAATAATAATTTTCCTTTGTCTTCGGTAGCTCATCTAGTGGTACAAAAATCTTGGCATACCCCTTAATGAATTTTTGTAAGTATCCTATATGTCCAAGGAATCCGTGCACCTCTCTTTCATTGGTTGGTTACACTAACCCCAAAATGACTTCTAATTTTTCTCGATCAACCAACATGCCTTTCCTGCAAATTATATGCCCAATAGTGTATCAAACGGTGTTTGAAAGATACACTTCTTAATGTTTAGGGATATAATAATATGCCTACACCTTTCAAACATCATCCTTAGAAAATAAAAGTGATCCTTAACCAACCCATATATGGTCCAATCATCCAGATATACTACAATGCTTGTAATAAAATGTTGGATAATACCGCTAGTGCATTCTTCAACCCAAAAGGCATGAATATGTATCCAAAACAACTCCATTCAGTTGCAAAGGTAGTCTTTACTTGATCTTCATGTGTGATCTTGACGTGATGCTATCTTGAAAACCCATCGTAAAGAAATATATCTCAAGCCCTATAACACCCTCAATTATTTCTTCTGTGAATGGTGTTAGAAAAGCATCGATCACACATGAAGAATTTAGAACTATATAATCAACACATATCCTAATTCTTCCATCCTTATTAATTTTAATTACTATAGGGCTGATCCATTCAAATTATTCTATAGGTTTAATAATTCTTTCTTTCAACATCTTGTCAATCTCATATTATACTTTCACGAACATGTTGGGGTTCATTCTATATGGTTATTTCTAAACCGGCCATGCACCATCCTTAATTTTTATCTTCATCTCCCCAAGTGATAGATGAATTCCCTTCAACTCATAGTATCCCATTGGAAATAGATCCTGGAAGTTGCATAATAATGATACTATTTTGCAAATTATTCCTCAAACCAATAATCACCAATTGTTTCTTCCTTTGGCACATCGTTGGTTCTAATGTTCACTATCTTTATCTTTAATTGTAAATTATATGCACGTGCTTGTTCATTAACCGTATCTAGGAATTCATGTTTACATATTATATTATCTATGTTAATATCCTTGATCTCTTCATCATTAATGAGATAGATGAGCTTCCTTTTTCCTTCTCTTTCGGGAATGCTCCATAAGAATTTCATCAGTGTCCCACCATGTGAGATCAATCATGCACTCTTTTTGGGTCACTTCAATATACAAATATGCTAAGCATTCCTTAGGATTCATGATGCACTTCATTAATTATAATGCTTCATGGACAAGAGGTTTAGTATAAAAATAATCATATTTATGTAGAATACCTTAGTCATGCCAACTCATTGTCTCTTCTTTACACTCCACATGTATGTACCATGTATGCATGTATCCTCGTAGTGTAGAATAGAAATTATGAACCCAAAAAAATGGGGGTAGTGCGTTAGGATGTTTCAGCCAATTTTTCTCACAAATATGTAATGTGACCATGAGGGGATGTCTTCCCATCATAGGCTAATATCTCGAGAAGGAAGTTTATTACTAATAAAACCTTGTCAAGAAGGAAACTTATATTTCACGCCATATAAGTAGATTATCCATGTGCATAGCCCACCATTGTGCCATTGTTCCCTTCAAGGAGTAAACTAACATGTTTCTTCTATCTCTTTCATTATTCAAGTACTCATATTGTGCGTAAGAAAGACTCATTCGTTTCCTCCCAAGTATCCCTTGGTAGGGCCAATCTTCCTATTGTCCGGACTATTTTTGGCACGATTACATGAGTTAATTTTACATGAAACTCATGACAAACCATTTTATAAGTTCTATGATCCCAATGATTACAATTGATGTTGGTAGTGTCACTAATAGAATGTGTATCTCCCAATGAATTACTTTGTCCTTTGTTGGTTAAACATTTTTTTGGACCATACGCTATCTACACACACACACACACACACACACACACACACACACACACACACACATATATAATTGAGATCCTCTTCATTCAAAAGTTTAGTGTAGGGTGAAATATTGGTACCATCGATCAATATTACCACTCATTCTTCCTTATTCTCAAATCAAATATACCACTTATTAAAGTATAGTTCTCGCATTACTCGCATAGCACCAAGGCGGCCAAGTAGTGTAATAAATTTTTCCTCCTCTTCCAATTCCAATACCTTGAAGTCTCTTCTGAAAATTTCCCCCTAAAAGTGATGCTTGCATTCTTTAAGACTCCAATGGGCCTTGCCTTTGTTTTATTTTCCATGTATAACACACTTGATGATGGCTGTAATGGTGGTCTTCTCACTTGGTTCCAAGAATGCAATCCAAGGATATTGAATTATACACATGTATCAATTAAAATGTTACTTACCAAATAACATTCTATAACTAAATCTAAAATAATCACATTTTCATAATCATGGTCTTGAGGTAACAAATAGTATGTAATATTTCTCTATCCCTTTCTGTTCCTACGTCTAACACTTTCTCTCATAACCATTCTCCTAATAATGGATTGATTTTTTTTTCTTTGAAGCATCCTACATATTTCCTTAAGGTCATCCACATCCTTATATGGTACATCTATCTGTTTGGCGCACTCTTTATCCCATGTTTGTTCCTTCAAGAAAAGCATCTCTCCCTTTAGTTCTTTGATCAATCCCATGGTTTCTTGGAAAACTTCTTTGTCTTGCCCCATGTCTGGATATTTAGTTGGCTGCACTTTTTTCTTATGATGAGTGGCTACATTTTTCCCTATTCACACGTGTGTGAAATGTTTATGCGTGTAGTGATCAATAATGGCTATTTATATTAAACGGTTAGAGTCTTAGGATACCAATGTCACTACCTATATTTCTCAACATGTATCATCGATACAACCCTATCCTTCTTATTTATACACATGTGTGATTACAAATCCATATAGTGTTATACTTCTTTCCCCTTTCTACAATACGCGTAAGACTACTTTTTGAAAAAATGTCCTCATTCCTATTTCAAATTAGTGAACTAGTACTAAATAAAATAATTAAATCCAAATATGTGAGGGTTTAAGGTACCTCAAGATGGGATAAAGATGAATATGGGAGAAAAATGATAGATCCTTCTTCACAATGATCTAAGTGACACAGTAAATCAAATGAACTCAACATGAAATATGGATTAATAGATCTATGGGTGGGTTTCATCACAATGTTATTCTTGAGAAGTGAAAAATTCCTATGATGGATGTCAACCCACGTTTTGATAAATATAAGATAAAATATTTATAAATTCAAAGTAGCAAAGTCTAAACTAAAACAGAAATTGAAATACTAGAAATAAGATAAAAAGGTAGATCTAATCTAAATGCATGAAGAGTAAATGAAACCTAGATGGGTCGATGGTGACCTAGGAATGTAGAGCACATTCAACGGTGACTGGGGAAAGATGAGAAAAATATCCAGAAAAATAGGCTGCAAGACCTTTTGTAGCTAGATCTAAAGTTGATTTGAATCTAAAAATGGACACAGGCGGGAGGAAGAGCACTTTGTAGAGCAATATGTATCTGGATCTATTCAAAAGGATGCAAGAAAATTATTAAATATAATGATGAATGCAATAAAGATAGATCCATTTGACGGTGACTAGGAGTCGGTGGTGAGAGGGGATTGGCAAAATAGATTTGAGATGATAGAAAGGGTAGAATAATAGGATCTAAGGGTGAGTGGATGTGGAATCAAAGATATGATGAGTAGGGATCTTAATGACAGAGGTGAAAAATTGGAGGGTGGGTTGATGGAAATTGGGACTAATCTAGGGTCGTTTGAAAATAGATGGTGAAACAAAGACCTATAGACAAGAAATGAAGGCCTAGGAATGGCTAAGACAAAGAGATTTCACGACAGACTAAACCTACACAAAATCTAATGATGATAGTTTTAAAGGAAGATCCAAACACGCAATGTTGAAAGAATACCTCCAATCTCAAGAGTGGGCTCAAAATATCCAAAGATGACTCAACAAAGAGTGATGTTAGTACAAGGAAACACAAAAATGAAAGCAAT
Organism: Taxus wallichiana var. yunnanensis; assembly: GCA_018340775.1. Taxonomy (NCBI): domain Eukaryota; kingdom Viridiplantae; phylum Streptophyta; class Pinopsida; order Cupressales; family Taxaceae; genus Taxus; species Taxus wallichiana. Next base: position 485,494,769 of record CM031242.1, read on the forward strand.
ATTGTAATAGTTTTGTAAGTCTTCAAAGCGCATCCCAAGAAAGGGAGGGTAGGGTGTCTTTATAGGTTCAATAGTGACCCGGATGGATCACCATCAATCATGGGGTTCCATCCATTTGGGTAGCGAGAATGGTGGTGAGCTCGAGACAAAGAGCCCATAAGAGGTAGAATTAGGGTTTTGAAGAGTTAGGGTGAATTAAGGCTGCTTAGGATAAGTAAATAGGTAGGTGGAGGGTGATAATATTAAATATAGGTAATGAAGAGGTGAAATCATTAAATTATGGCCTATAAAAGATAAAATAGATGATTTAGGAATAAAAATGAATTAAAAGAGTGTTTAGAATTAACTAAACAAGGTTAGGGATGATAAATGGATGAATAACGATGGTGAATACTGATAGGTGGGATAAATTGAATTTAGGAGGGAAGAATGGAAATTTGAAATGGAAGAGAAGTATTTATGTGAAAAGATGACAGAGAAAAAACTTGGGATGAGGGGTAGCAATACCATATATTGGTTTCTACATTTTCCCCTTTTAGTTGAGTGGTTTTCATTGCAAAAGCCATGAGAAAAAAATAAGAAAGGATGAAAAGATGGTTGATGAGGTGTTCCTCCTCAAACTAGGGATTGACAACACATGGGGAAGTTGATCAAAAGTTTGAAAGAGATAGATGAAAATGGATGAAAAGGATGAGAAAATGATGAGATAAGATATCCCATATGAGGATTAAAAACTAAAAAGTAAATAAAAATATGGTGGTGATTTCAAAATCACTTCAGTAAGGAACAAAGTATGGTCTCAATGGAGATGACGAAAATGTCTAACGAACTTACGAGTCGGAAAAACCACCTTAAAGTGGAAGTAATCTAGTTGGAATCTACTCATAAGGATGTGAAAGTTGTGGGACCAATGGGTCAAAGGAAGACATCAAATATGCACAAAAATATGAAAATAGTCAAGACAAGGGTCGCAAACAAAGGATAGAGTTGGGAAAAATTTGAATGTGATGTCCTATAGATAGGATGAATTAAAAATATGGATCCTGGGGTCGAGATGAAAAAGAGATAAATAATGGTCCCTCAAGAGGAAACACAAAGATGGCCACAAAGGTGAGATGATCCAAAGTAAATATGTGATATATAATGAAGCTCGTGGGGAAAATAGAGATGTGATAGGAAGACCACACAAGGAAAAAGTGGAAGAAGATATAATTTGAAAAGAAGGATTGGTGAAAAAGAGCCAAGAGTAAGATTGATCAAAAAGACATGGCCAATTCGATGACAACTGAGAAGGGTCGGTTTCAACTAATGGTGACCCCTGGATTGGCCATTAGTTGAAACCGACCCTTCTCAGTTTTCACCAATCTTTGATCAATCACTCTTGGCCATTAGAGCTCAACTAATGGAGACCGACCATTCAAATTAGTTGAGCTCTCAAGTAGAGAAGAGATTTGATTTTGAGAGGAAAATGGAGGCTGACAGAGCATCAAGGAAGTTTGAGAGGGCCCACACTATGGTAATTTCCTAAACCTTAGCCTTATTTTAAGAATTTTTGTTGTGTTTATGTATTTTTCACGGTTTTCAAAATTTTGGGGTTAGTGTAAGGGGAAAACACATGATGAGTTGGGCCTAATATTGTGTTGACCCATCTTAGGAGGCATCGTATTTTCTTTTGGTTCTTCCTTGTTAGTGTAGATATATCATGAACTAAGCATGTATCTTGAGAGTATGAGTAAATGATTGGATGTAGGATTCTTGTTACATTGTTGGGCATATGAGCACATTACGGTGATCAGGACTACTAAGGATTCCATGGGTCATGATTGATCATATTGAGTTGGTCATTGGATTCTTGAGGTGGTAAGTCAATCAAGCTAATGGCAACATGAGAGATAGTGGAGAGAAGTGGTACATTGATAGATTGAAAGAGATAAATGTGGACTAGGTGAGGTGGCGGCCATATAAAAATTATCCTTTGTGTCCAGAGGAAGATGTGGAGAAGATAAGGATATGACAGATGAGATGGGTGTAGGGTTTGAGTCTTGAGATGATATATGTCATCTAATTTGATCGAGTTAGATGACAATTTAGAGTAGTACAAACATTGTGCAAGACACCTAATAAATATAGGCGAGATGAGTTAGAGAGGGACCTTCCGAGTCCTAATATGGAAGATCCGTTGGAGAAGGATGGGGCACGATTGGATGAAGATGATGATGTCGGGTCAAAGATGGATTTATAGATGGGATGACGACCACATGAGTAGCCCAAATGGAAATGGAGGTAGACTAGGGAGATGATAATGAGGAGGATATGTCAGTTGAGGATGATGTAGAACATAGAGATGATGAGGGTGATAATGGAGGGACTGATGTAGATATATCTCAGTTATTCATGGATCATGATTAAACATGACCAAAGAGGGATGCATCACACTAGGAGAGGGAGGTAGGATGTCAAGAGGTGAAAGTACTTGAGAGGAACTAGGCCATTTAGCGAGAGGGATATGTATAAGAGGCAACAAGAGGTCTATAGAGCTAGATTTGGAGACATTGTACCCATACTAGAAGTAGAGTCAAGGATTGGTGCACTAGCACCATCCCAAGGGCCTAGGACCGATGGCACGACCTGGTATTGTTACCATAGAATAGTATAGAGAACTAGTTACATAGGTGCACTATTATGAGTGCACAATGAGTTCAAGGCTGTTATAGATGTTGAAATACACCATGTATCTGCTGAGTAGTGGGGAGGAGGGGGTATAACATGACTAGAACTTCTTAAAAGCATGGAGAGTGTAATACAACCTTTTCAAGTTTTGCACCATGATCGAGGTGATGAGCCTAGAGATAGATTCAGGAAGGGGAAAGATTTGAGACTTTCAGATGTATAGTTTACTAATTTTGATGATATATCAGCTTTGAGACAAGAACCTTAGCAGTTTGTGATAGATGTATAGATGATTTTGGATGATGATGATGATGATGTGTGTGTGTGTGTGTGTGTGTGTGTGTGTGTGTGTGTGTGTGTGTGTGTGTGTGTGTGTGTTTTGTTTTGATTTCATCATGTGTTATGAATCTTTATTTATGGATTTGATGATTTCTATGTTAGATTTAGATGATGCATGGTGATTATAAATTAGGTGTAGATGATAGTGATTATGTTTTGGAAATTAGAATAGGACATGAATGGGATTTTATATGTTGATGAATATATACATAGATGAAAATTTGATTTGATATGGGTAGATAGTTGTTAGACACGATGAAATAATGGTTACAAATGATGTGATGGATTTATAAATATGTTAATTATGGATGATATGGCATTATTTAAGTTATACTTAAAATTATACATATAAGAATGGATAAATGCAATTAAATTAGGAGAGTATGATAAGAACATGTTGGATAAGAGAGAAAGGATATAACATTGATAGAAGGTGACCGAAAGGAGGTAAATGAAACTTAGTCGTAGTAATGAGCACATGAATAAATGATGCTTCGAACTAGATTATAGGTAAACAAGAAAGGGATCCAATCAAGGAAATGCACTTGTAGCCAATAGCAGGTGTTAACACATAACCATTGATAGTTAGTAATCCCAACAATTATGAGGTAAATATGGAAGATGAGATTATAGACCTAATGTCTACATGACACAAGGGGTTTAGACGATACTTTTATGTGGGAATATAGGCTCTCCTTAGGTGTTTTTTCCTAGGACTATGCCCTAGCTGTGAGTAATATGATGTAAAATGATCAATGTGGAAAGTTTTTTATGGATGAGAAATTTTATCAATGCAAAAAGATTTCTTAGGATGCTTTCTTTTCAATTATATGCTTTTTATTTTGAATTAGATAAAAGGATGATGAATGTGGGAAACCTTTACTACCATGATATGAGATGGTATCCATCCTTGAGGGATTGATATACATTTTAACTTTTAATTTTGTATTTTTACTTTGAATTTTTAGATGGCGAGGATATGATATGCATGATAGTTTTCCTTTGTGGGATCAGTCCATTCTTTTAACAATTTGATTTATGAACAATTGTCCTTTAATGAAGAAGTCTATTTTCTATTTTTTTGGATAAGATATCTTTTTGAGATGAACATCTAGGAAATTTTGATCTTTTATGGAAGAGCTAGGGATAGCTAGGTAGACCACTTAGAAGGGGATGAAGATTGTACAGTGATACTCGTGGACCCTTAGCATGGATTCGATAAGTAGATAATAAGTTGATAAATGTAATGATTACAGAGTTCTCATCAAAAGAGGAAGAAAATATCCATAAGGAATATTCTATGAGCAGAGCCATGGTACCCATATTCAAGGTCACAGATCAGAAAGTGATGGTAGACCACATAATTCCAAATCATTATGATGAAATATGAAAGATGCTAATGATGGATGGATGACTACTAAGATGAATAAGTTCACGATGGTAGATATGTTAAAAAAAGAAATTCTACAAGTGAAATGCATTAAGAGGTTGATTCGATTTACCATTAAGAGAAGAAAAATGATAGGATCTCGGACCCATAATTATGTGTGATAATGTATGGTCTAATCCAGTTGGGAGAAAACTTTCCACTTTGAATCCTTTATAGAGTTGTGATGTTCTAATTTTTTTAAGGAAAAGGTCACCGATGTTAAATTTGTGTTCCTTGAGATGTTTTTTGTAATAACATTTAATGTGCTCTTGATAGACATGATGATGTTCAAGAGAAAGAAGATGACGTTCATCTAACAACTCAAGTTGTGCTAGACACTCTTGGTGATAATCTTCATCGAGAGACAAATTCAAGAAGAGAAACGTGTAAGGATAGGAATTGTACTTCAAGAGGAAGAATGAATTTAGAGTTCTAAACAAAAGAGAAAGGAGTAGCACCCGTAGAGGTGTGGATGCTAGTCTGATAAGCCCAAAGAGAAAAGGGTATATGAAGGTGCCAATTATGAATTGATTTATCAATAGTCTTGGCAAGAATATTGTGAAGGGTTTTTTATTGTCTTCACTTGGTTGTTAGCTTGAGGATAGTATGGAGAAGAGAATCTAAAATTAATATTTAAAGAATCACAAAGCTTCTTGAGGTCTTTGTTTTTAAAGAACTTTCGGTTGTCCATGATGATTTAGAGAGGAACACCAAAATGAAAAATGATATGCTAGTAGATGAAGTTAACGATTTGATTAGATTTAGTTGATGTAAGTGGAATTTCTTCGACCAATTTTGTGAAGTACTCGATATGATGATAATAGAATGATGGTGTTGAGAGGAGCAGATTGATGAGACCAATGAGGTCGAATCCCCACTATGAAAAGGGGTAAAGATCCGAGTCACCTGCAAGGAATGACTAGGAATGCATATTAGATTGGAATGTTGCTATAATTTGACACATTTCTTAATGTATTCACAACATTATTGGTTATGAGAGGGCAAATAATAACCCACGTGAAGGACACACTTGATGATAACCAAACCACTAAAATTCCCACCACAGATACCGTCATGGACTTCTTAGATAGCTCGAGTGGATTCATGTGATTTAAGGAAACAAAGTAAGATTCCATCAAAGTTATGCTTGTAGAGGATACCACCAAGGATGACATAATGGTTAGCGTGTTGAAAAAATGACCTCATACCATTCTTAGATAGGTTATATGGGATGATGGATTATGAAAGATAGTTGATGATTTGATAATATCAAAGATCACGGGGGTTATATTCTATAAGGTTGACACGGGTAATTTTCTAAGGTGGGTTGGTTTGTCAATATGATGAATGATAACAAATATCTTAGACTCTTTTATATACCAAGGATAAGAGATGTGAGGAATTCATAGTATCTATAAAGTGGTTAGATGAATGAGGTATTGATGGTGTATAAATTGAATTATCCAAAAGGAAGTCGATTATATCATTATACTTTTAAAGGACCTAATTCTTACATTGATATATGTCTTTTACTTGATTAATGATGAGCTGATAATCCTTGTAAATGTCAAGGATTTGGATGTTAAGTAAGACATCGGTTTGGAGGCCTAAGATGAGAGTTTTATATTTGGCCATATTGATTGGGCACTTGAAATTCAATTTACAAGTAATAGGAATAGGATTATACCAAGGAGGAATGATAATTATGCCAACACCTCTACCTTTTCTACACTTAGATCCGTCAAAGAAGAGTGTCATCTTAAGAGGAGAAAACTCTTTATCAATGGCATTGATGGATTCATCTATAAACTATTTGTGAGGAAGGCAATGTATCGGGAATAAGGGCATTAGCTAATTGATCTGTGATAGCTTGGCCCTTGATTGATTTCTAAGAGATGAAATCTAGGTCAAACTCAGTCATGAGCATGAGCCATTAAGTGATGTGATCACTATGATAAGGCTTAGAATGCATGGTCTTGAGAAGATGAAATCTAGTGACGACATAGGTTTTATGATTGAGAAGATAATGGAGAAACTTAGATTTAACGAGAGAAAAGAGTGCAACATAACTTTTCAACTTTAGTGTAGTGAGTCTCATAGTCATGAAGGGTGCAATTGATGTAATAGATAAATCTGTTCCCTTCCTTTCTCATCATGATACACCAATATTGAACATAAAGCATAGTCGGAGGTAGAGACATAGAGATAAAATTCTCCCCCTCATGTGGAGGTGTAAGCATAGGCATGGATAGGAGATTATTTTTAAGATAATCAAAGGTTTTTGGAAATTATGCTCCTAATTGAATTTGATGTCTTTGCAAAGGAGATGATGAAAGGGTTGGAAATGGTCGAAAGCTTTGAGATGAAATGGAAAACTGATTGAAGTCATCCTTAAAGACATTGGAGCTGATTTAGTTTATAAGGAGGAAGCATCTCAAGGATAGCTTTGATTTTTACGGGTCAACTTCAATACCCTAATAGAAATGATGAGGCCAAGAAGTTTACCAGTTAGCACCTTGAACACACACTTGGCTAGATTGAGGAAGAGGAAGAAGCAGATAAGTAGTTTTAAAAGGACCTCAAGGATGGTAAGGTGTTTGCATCGATGCTTATATTTACCCATAAGGTCATCAACATAGTCCTCAACAGTATTATGGATGAGATCATGAAAGACTTAAGTCGTGACTCACTAATAGGTGGCTCCAGAATTTTTCAAACCAAAGGGAATAACGTGATAGATAAAATTCCCCTAAGGATTGATGAAAGAATTCTCATGTTGGTCTTATTCTACGATGAGGATCTGATTATACATAGAGAAACCATACATAAGAGAAAGAATCTCATGGTCTGTGTAAGGTCTACAAGTTGATCAATGTTAGGAAGAGGAAAGTTATCTTTATGGAAAGTGAGATTTAAATCTTGAAATTCAGTGTAGATATGAACCTTTCTGAAATATTTGAGGGTGTGATATTTGAGACCCATTACAAATATTCGATAGGGATGATGAAATTATCTTTAAAAAGGAGTTGCAACTCTTCTTTGGAAAAGACGTTGATGAGACCAAATTAAGTCTCATCCATTGCACCAAATAACATTATTCATTCTCTTATAAAGTGGATTTATATGTAGTCTTAAGAACTAGATAGCTTATTTAAGATTAAATGTAGAATATATTTGATCTATCTTTGAAAATTCCATTGCAATCTAAATGTTTTCATTTCCTAATATTTCTTGTAAGTTGGAATGCAGTATTGTGTATGAACATGTCATTTGATCTCTTGAATGTATTACAACAAGTGTAATACTCACATATCTAAGAGCACATGACTCAAAAATATCACATCACTCATAAATCTAGGATCATAGGACTCACAATATAGAGAGCACATGAATCGAATGTAGGACTCACAAAACTAGTGCATGACTCCCAAAACTAGCACAAGACATGTAGAATCAACACAAAACTTTCTATAACTAAAATTTCACAATTATAAATTAAATTATGAGAGAGATTTTTGTTCCTCTTATTTTTAGGAGGAAAAACCTCTCTTTGTTTTTACATAACAATTATATTTTTGTAGATATCAAACTTTGAAGAACAAGGTTTTCAAGTGCAAAGTACTAGAAGAACCTGCACAAGAATCCCTCTAGATAAAATTATAGAACTCCATGTGAGAATTTCATAGAGGTTTTTATTTTTATTATTGTTAGGAGAAAAAAAATCTCTCCTTTTTTACACATCAATTATATTTTTGAAGATATCAACATTTGAAGAACAAGGGTTTCAAGCACAGTACTAGCAGAACCAACTCAAGAACCCATCTAGCTAAAATTGTAGATCTCCAAATGAGATTTTGAGAGAGTTTTTTGTTCTTATATTTTTATGATGAAAAACATCTCTTTGTTTTAACACAACAATAATGGTTTAAAAGATATCATCATTTGAAGCAGAAGGTTTTCAATTGCAGGACTCACACAGGTAGCATCAAATTCTCTATAACTAAAGTTAAAGATCTCTAAATGATAATTTGAGAGAGATTTTTGTTCCTCTTATTATTAGGAGGAAAAAACCCTCTCCATTTTTACATAGAACCAATAATTAAGAGATATATTCATTTTAAGTTTCATCTAAAAAAGGTTGAAGAAAAGTAAATAAGAAGAAAAAAAGGTTCATTAAACCTACGATATATCCTTCATTTCTCAATGAAAACAAGAATTTCAATATGTTTTGGAAATATTGCAATAAGGAACAAAAACCAAAAAATGTTTGAAGATATTATTCCAAATGAATTTGTAATGATCAGAAAATCAGGATGGGAATATGGCGAGACAACTGTCATTTTGAAAGATTCAATCATGCAAGAGTAGACTTGGCAATTGGAAAGAAGTAGTTAACTATGTGTGGAAGAGATAGTTCAATGTAGAGTTGTAATATTTGATTAATTCTCTTCCATGATTGTCTCCTTTTCAAGTGGAAGAAGTAGTTGAGTGTGAGTGAAAAAAGGAGTTCAATCTAGAGTTATAGTGTTTGAATAAATCTCTTCCACATTTGTCTCCTTGTCAAGTGGAATAAAAAGTAGTTCAATCTAGAGTTTTAGTGTTTGAATAAATCTCTTCCACATTTGTCTCCTTATCAAGTGGAAAAAGAAGTAGTTCAATCTAGAGTTGTATTTTTGAAAAATTCTTTCTACATTTATCTCATTGTAAAGTGGAAGATGTAGTCAAGTCTTAACCAAGATTATATGTAAGTATTCTATAATCTTGGAGTAGTGATGAGTTATAAATATCTCTCCAAAGAACTCAATGCGAAGTAGTAGGAGATGAATACATTTTGTAACATCATTTTTATTAATAAAATCTCATGAGTTTGTTTCTTGTAACTTCTTTTTATTTTTCTAACCCAAATCTGAGGGAAGAGCAAGGGCCCACTCTTACCCAAGGAGGAGGATGATTTATTGTTTTTTAGAATAGATCATATTGTTTTATTTTGTTTGTTTAAATCTGCATTATGTATTTTATTTTTCTTTGTTTGTGAAGCTTCACTTTTATTTGTTTATTTTAGTTATTCATTTCAGTTTGTTAGATTAGATTTAATTTTAGTTATTTATTTCAGTTGTTAGATTAGATTTAATTTCATTGAATTTCATTTCATGCATTTTCAATTCTAGAGAAAAGAATTGTAAGATCATTGTTTTCTTTAGCCCCTTTTGTAGATAGCCTTGGACACCACCTGGTTTTGACATTATTTGAGATTAAATGGTGAGGACTGCAATGAATCTCATCATTTTTATGTTTTTGTTGGGGACAGGTGTCAATAGGGGTAAGTTGCTAAGTTAATATTAGTGAGAAGAATTTCGTAAGTTTCCATTTAGATTTTTTTTTCCATAACTCTTTCTTTCAAAATAAAAGACCTTGTAGTGACAACAAGATTCATTTTTGTGCTTTGGAGTATGTGGAACAAAAACTTCTTACAAAATTTTAACTTAGAGGAGATATTAGTTTAGTAGTCCTTTTAGACATTAGTTTTAATTTTTTTATTTTCTTAGTTAAATGTTTGGGCTTAGTGAGAGAAATTCTATAAGTTTTCATTCCTTTAGACGATATAAAAATTATCTGTAGTGACAACAGGTAACTTTTGAGCTATTTGAGTGAATGGAACATGAATCTCTTACAAATCCTTAGTTTAGATTAGAAGTTTATTTATTTCTGTAGGATTAAAGATTAATGGAATATTGACAAAAAAAGAAACCCCCAAAATAAGCCTTATGTAGGATAATAAATATTATAGGGGAATATCTGCTCATTCATGTCCATGTAGGGGTGAATAAACATAAAGACCTAGTTGTTGTATACCAAGAGATGGCAAGCCTCAGATCTACAATTGAAGAGCTATGCGAGAGGAGGAAAATGTCTACCAAGTTTTATGTTACAAAGGAGGGAAAATTTATACCAAGTTTGTTGTTACAGAGATGAAAAAGAAGATATCATATTGAATGCTTTTTCTAAAAGAAAATGGATTACATGCATTGATTTTAACTCATTCGGTTTTTTGTCAACATGCAACTACCACTTTTCTTTTGACTCTAGCTACCAAAGGAAGAAAATATTTTGCAGAAGTAAAAGTTTTTGTAGAACAAAGAGATCTCAACCACGGGTTCACAAGAAGAAGCTAAGGATGTGAATATCAATAACTAAATGGATGATCAAGGACTACAAAAAAAGTAAAGAGTTGAAAACCAAAAAATGGCGGTTATTTTCTAAAAAAAAAGAGTTGAAAACCAGAAAATAATGGATTCTTTTTTTAAAAAGAGAGTTGAAAACCAGTAAATGACAACTCTTTTCAAAAAAAAAAATTGGGAAAGTAGAAAACCAACAAATGGTTGCTTTTCCCAACTACAATAAAATATCTTTAATGCAATTTGTTATTTCCTTCAAATTTGTAGGGTTGAATTATTTTGAAACTTATTCACTAGTTCTTTAGATCTATAGATTTGGAGTCTTTTGAAGCTGATTTGCTATTTCTTTAGATCTACAAAGTTAGAGTCTTTTGAAGCTGATTTTCTATTTCTTCATATCTGCATAGTTGGAGTCCTTTGAAGCTGATTTGCTATTTATTCAAATCTACAAAGTTGGAGTCCTTTAAAGATGATTTTTAGTTTTAAGATCTGTAAAATTGGAGTCCTTTGAAGCTAAAAAAATTAGTGTTGCAAGTAAAGGAGTTGACTTTCTTTATTGTTTTCTCTAACATTACAGAAATGAAGGTTGTGCAACAAGAAGAAAGCATGGATAAATTCAAGATATGGTCCAGGTATCTTCTATCATTTTATTCTTAGATAAATTTATTAGTTGTTTTGATTACAAATAAGTCCACTTCCAAGAACCTATCCAAAAGAGAAATATTTGTTTTTCCATAAGGCTTAGTAGAACAAATGAGAGAAATTAGATGTTGAAAAAAATATAAAAGAAGAAAATAACTTCTTTTGGGAAGTTTTTTTAAAAAAGAGAGATAGAAAAAACCAACCATGTAAGAAGCCAAGTGTGGGGGAGAAGAAAATACAAGCCTACAAAGATATTTGAAAACTACATAAGAGAATGGTTGATATATACAAAACATATGTTGATTTTGAAATGAAAAGAAAAGAAAAATACTAATTTTGTGAAGATAAAAAAATGATTAGTCTTGTACAAAAAAAAAAAGAGGAATCAAGATCAAAATGTGCATTGAAATCAACAACATGCATGAGGACATGCATGAAGTTAAGTGTGGGGGAGTGATGAGACCAAATTAAGTCTCATCCATTGCACAAAATAACATTATTCCTTCTCTTATAAAGTGGATTTAGATGTAGTCTTAAGAACTAGATATCTTATTTAAGATTAAATGTAGAATATATTTTATCTATCTTTGAAAATTCCATTACAATCTGAATTTTGTAAGTTGGAATGCAGTATTGTGTATGAGCAGGTCATTTGATCTCTTGAATGTATTACAAAAAGTGTAATACTCACATAGCTAAGAGCACATGACTCACAAATATTGCAGAACTCATAAATATAAGAGCACATGAATCACAATACAAAGAGCACAGGACTCTAGCATCGGGTGTAAGTGCTCAGTGTAGGACTCGAGCGTAGGACTCGTAGAACTAGCACAAGACTCCCAGAACTAGCACAGACTAGCAGCGGGACTCGCAGAATCAACACAGAACTTGTTATAACTAAAATTACATAACTCCAAATACAATTCTAAGATATTTTTTTATTCCTCTTATTGTTATGAGGAAAAATATCTCTCCATTTTTACACAACAATAATAGTTTTGAAGATATCAACATTTGAAGAAGAAGGTTTTCAAGCGCAATACTAGTAGAACCAACACAAGAATCCCTCTAGCTAAAATTGTATAACTCCAAATGAGAATTTGAGAGAGGTTTTTGTTCTTATTATTGTTAGGAGGAAAGAAAACTCTACTTTTTTACAAATCAATTATAGTTTTGAAGATATCAACATTTGAAAAATAAGGTTTTCAAGTGTAGTACTAGCAAAACCAGCACAAGAACCAATTTAGCTAAAATTGTAGAGCTCAAATAAATTCGAGAGAGGTTTTTATTCTTATTATTGTTATGATGAAAAAAATCTCTCCATTTTTACACAACAATAATGGTTTGAAAGATATCATCATTTGAAGTAGAATGTTTTCAAGTGTAGGACTCACACATGTAGCATCAGATTCTCTCTAACCAAAGTTGAAGATCTCCAAATGATAATCTGAGAGAGGTTTTTGTTCCTCTTATTATTAGGAGGAAAAACATCTCTCCATTTTTACACAACAACAATAATTGAGGATATATCTTCATTTGAATTTTCAACATAATAAGGTTGAAGAAAAGTAAATAATAAAAAAATAACGAGTTCAAGAAACTTGCAATGTCTCCTTCATTTCTCAATGAAAATGAGAATTTCAAAATGTTTTGGAAATATTGCAACAAGGAGCACCAAACCCATAAAATGTTTGAATATATTATTCAAATGAATTCACAGTAATGATTAGAAAATTAGGGATGAGAATATGGTGGGACAACTATCATTTTGAAAGATTCAATCATGCAAGAGTAGACTTGGCAATTGGAAAGAAGTAGTTAATTACATGTGGAAGAGATATTTTAATGTAGATTTGTAATATTTGATTAATTCTCTTCCATGATTGTCTCCTTATCAAGTGGAAGAATTAGCTGAGTGTAAGTAAAAGGATTTCAATATAGAGTTGTAGTGTTTGAATAAATCTCTTCCACATTTGTCTCCTTGTCAAGTGGAAGAAGAAGTAGTTAAATCTAGAGTTGTATTGTTTGAATAAATTCCTTCCACATTTATCTCATTGTAAAGTGGAAGATGTAGTCAAGTCTTGCCCAAGATTATAGGTAAGTAGTTCTATAATCTTGGAGTAGGGATGAGTTATAAATATCTCTCCAAAGCACTCAATGCAACAGTAGGAGATGAATGTATTTTGTAACATCATTTCTGATTAATAAAATCCACAGTTCAAGTTTCTTGGTAGAAACTTCTTTTTAGTTTTGTTAACCCAAATTTGAGGGAAGAGAAAGGGCCCACTCTTACCCAAAGATGAGGATGATTTATTGTTTTTAGAATAGATCATTATTGTTTTATTTAGTTTGTTTAAATTTGCATTGTGTATTTTTTTTTTTTACTTTGTTTTTGAAGCTTCACTTTTATTTGTTTATTGTCATTTATTTGTTTTTAGTTTTTATATTATATTTACTTTTGGTTATTTATTTTATTTTTTAGATTTGATTTCATTTCAGTTATTGAATTTTATTTCATGCATTTTCAATCCTAAAGAAAAGAATTATCAGATCATTGTTTTCTTTAGCCCCTTTTGCAGATAGCCTTGGACACCTCCTGGTTTTGACATTCTTTGAGATTAAATGGTGAGGAATGAAATGACCCTAATTAGAGGGAAACTTGATGGTGTATGTGGAAAAAATAATTCTTAACTAGCTTAGCGATGGGAAAGGTAATAATGTTATGGACAAAAATAGATGAATCGAGGCACGACATGTTTGTGTATGACCATCTATATTGCGAAAGGAAGGCGTTGGAAGAATCAAGTTGCTGCGAGATCAAGGATCGACCCAATTTAAGGATGTGTAGCTCTTGTGGATTCCTTATGCTAATTTAGATGGTCGATTCATTGAGAAGGGTGGATATATCTAGTGGTAAGGTTGAATGAAGATAGGAATCTTCTACCTCCATGTGAAAAAGAATGGAATTTTTGTTGGTGCACTAAAGAATGTCAATGGTAGGAGAATCTTCTTCTATCATTTCATAAAACTTAAGATGGAGGGACCGTGTTTCATTTACACATTTGTAAGTCAATGGTCCCAAAGTGATTGTGGAGATTTAAAAAAATCCAAAGGTGATGGAAACAGTTTCATCTATATCCACAACCTTGCGGGATGGAGAATATGGAGGATTGATGTCCATGAGAGATAAGGATGGTGTAAGAGGGTCTATAGATTTTTCCTTATGGAATAACCCAAATTTTTCATGGGGTTTATAAGATTGATCAATGACGAGGTCATGCATACCTTGTTTATAATGCCCCATTACAAATCCTTTCTAGGCACAACGATGAAGATAAGTGTAAGAAAATTATTCCTTGTAAATAAAAAAGAACCCATTGGAATATGGTTTTGTGTGAGGTTGAGTTTTAATGTTTGAAGAAGAGTGATCAATTCCACCATAGATGAGGTTAGTGTGAAGATGAGGTAGACCAAAAGGAATGATATCCTTGACATTACGTTGATACATCGATGCTTTATGAAGTCTATGAAGTCGATTAGTCATGGGAAAATATTTAAGCATGAGTGGACAATAATCCCCCAATGTGATTCGATCCATCACTTTGTCTAAGGAGTCATCATTGGGAAGCTTGTACACGAGACATTTGAGCTAGTGGATGCTTTAAAAGGATTGGGTGTGGGAATGAACATGTCTTTAGGTTGATAAGTCATGTGACATTCTTTGAATGGAGGAATGTATGTAGGGAGAGTGAGGATTTTCCCCTCATGTTCATACTTAATGCAATGATGGAGGGTGGAAGGAACACAACGCATGGCATGAATCCATGGTTGTCAAGGAGTATGTTATATTGGAACTCCCCTTCTACAATATATAAGATCTCATGGAGGATTTTTTCACCAACATGGATAAGAAGAATAAATGTTCCAAAAGTGTGGGAAAAAAATCATTGAATTCTCTAAGGACTTGGAACATAATGGTTAAGTGGGCTGGCCACCCCTTAATTAAATATGGGTCCAACATTATACTATAGGTTAAATATTTAATAATAAGAAATAGTTATATTTCTATTATTAAATATTTTAAACCTTGGTGTATGTGTCAAATGCCATGGTTGAAAAGGTGAGTTAGGAGACATAACTGATGTCCTCATATAAAAATAACTTCGGGTCCTCATTTAATATATTCAAAAAATAATATAACAAAGGTTTTTACCCTTGTGATTAGGATTTCTAAGGAGGAGGTGATTAAGCTGGATGTAAAAATTTCTCTCCAATAAAGATTAATTTTCACAGTGGATTTTATCTTTGGGTTTTCACCTATAAATATTGTGTCCTATTTTATTTACTTTTATAAGTATTACTTTGTTATTATGAAATGTGATGTTTATTTATTTAATATTGCATAGTTTATTGATGGTGATTAAATCCGTAGTTAATAGAATCATCAAATTCTATCATGGTAAGAGCGAGGTAAATTAAATAGATTAGATCAAATGTTGTTGTATTTAATTTATTTAATTTTGTAAAAAAATTCAACCAACCCGGAAGGGTATTTAAAAATCATTGGGCCCCCTTCTCCCCAATTTTTTTGCAATCTAATTTTTTTAATGTTTTGTGAGGAATTAATGTGAGTGTGCATAGGTGAAAGGGGTTTGCATACATTTGAAAAATCATTTGGGCATAAAAACATTTAAGTGTAAGATTTAATGGTCAATATCACAAATTTGGAAAATTCGGGCATAAAAGGAAGAGTGTAAATATAAGAAACTTATCCATAAAATTCGAAACAATAAGGAAAAAGGATAGTTATAATGATGCTCCTAAAAGTATTGGATTATATGATGCTTTATACTCTTCCTCTAATTTTGAATGGACTCTAGATTCAGGTGCTTCAAATCATATGATTGGTATTTCCAATTCTTTATTTTATGTTACAAAAATCAATGAACGTGTGTATTTTGGTGATAACTCATCTTTAGAAGCAATAGAGAAAGGAAAATTAAAATTTGCAAATGGTATTTTGAATAATGTTTTATTTGTTCCTAAGCTTAAATTTTTTTTTTTGTCATGTTCACAACTAACTCATGACGATTTTTCTATTCAACCTTTTAAGGATACTTAGTACATCAAAGATAGTAATGATAATATAATTGTTGAAGGAATTCAAAGAAATGGTCTGTATATTTTTATGATTTTTCTTCTACATCTTGTTTTATATCTCAAATTTTGAATAATTCAAAACTATGGCATGAAAAGTTAGGACATGTCAATTATCAAATCTTGTATGAAATGTCTAGATATAATCTAGTTAAAGGTTTTCTTGTTTTGTCTTCATCTCACGATGCTTGTGAAGGGTGTTTACGCTCGAAACAAAGTGCTAAACCCTTTCACTTACATCCTAAGAAGAGTTCCTCTTCACCACTAGAACTCATTCATAGTGATGTTAGAGGACCTCTTGAAGTAGCTTTGTTAAATGGTTCTTTGTATGTTGTGACATTTATTGATGATTTGGACATATTTTCTTAAAAATAAATCTAATGTATTTGGAAAATTTAAGGAATTTAAAGCTTCGTTGAAAATTCATCAAATTATAAAATTAAGAGGCTTAGAATAGATAATGGGGGTGAATATGTTAGCAAGGCATTTGAAATATTTTGTATTGATTATGGTATTAAGAGAGAATTAACTTCTCCCCATTCTCCCCAGTCTAATGGTGTTGCAGAATGGAAAAATAGGACTATTCTAGATATGGCTTGCACTATGCTTCATTCTGCCGGTCTTCCCAAATTTTTATGGGCAGAAGAAATAAACACAACAGTCTACATTCTAAATAGATTCCCTACCAAAGTTATTCACCTTTTGAACCCTTAGAGAAATGGTCAAATCAAAAACTTGATGTATCACATTTAAAACTCTTTGGTAGTCCTACCTCCTTATATATCCCTAAAAAGAAAAGAAATAAACTTGATATGAATTATTTTTCTTATATTTTCATTGGATATGGTATTAACACTGCAGGTTTAAGGATTTACGACCTGTAAAAATAGAAGTAACTTAAAATCGCAATGTTGTTGTTTTGGAAAAATGATTTTGTGCATCTACAAATAATAATGATATTCTTAATCCTGTCAATAATCCTAATGATGGTTCTAATTTGATAATGAAAATATGGTAAAATATCATGATGATTTTTCTTGTGTTAATGCTATGGATGTTTCTGAATCTCCTGTCTCCCTAGCTAAGAAACCAAAATGGGCTCAAAATGTGTTAGAAATTTCTAATCCTATTGACCTTAGGAAAATGACTAGAAGCCATCATATGTACCATGCATTAATGACCTTGTATGAACCCTGAGCCACAAATTTTTTAAGAATCTTCTCAGATGAGAAGTGTATAAATGTAATACATGATGAATATAATGCCCTAATCCAAAATCAAACATGGGAATTAGTTCCACCTCTTGAGAAAAGAAGCATTATAGGGTCTAGATGGTTATACAAAGTAAAATATAATGTTGATGGTAGTATTGAAAAATATAAAGCTAGAATTTTTGCTATAGGTTTCACTCAAAAAAGTGGGATAGATTATGTTGACACCTTTTCCCCTGTAGCTAAAATGAACACTATTAGGACCTTTTTACTATTTCTGCTCGGTTTGGGTGGGAAACCTACTAAATAGATGTGGAAAATGTTTTTTTGAATGGTAATTTAAAATAATAACTTTACATGTCTCAACCTAATTGTTTTGAAGAAACTGGTAAAGAAAACTATGTTTGTAAGTTGAAAAAATATTTGTATGGTTTAAAGCAAGCTCCTAGAGCTTGGTATGTGAAAATTAATGATTTATTTAAACAATTAGGTTTTGTTAATTGTTCTTTTGACAATGATCTATTCATTAAGAAAGAAGGTTCTCACATTATCATTGTATGTATATATGTGGATGTTATTCTTATGAGTGATGATAGTCCGCTTTAATTTATAGGATTATAGAAAAATTGAAACTTTACTTTGAAATGACTGATTTAGGTCTCTTACATAATTTTCTTGGCATGGTTGTATTTCAAGAAAAACATTATATTGTTGTTTCTCAAGCATAATATGCAACCAATGTATTGAAAAAGTTTAATATGATTGATTGTAAACTAATGTAACTTTACATGTCTCAACCTAATTTTTTGAAGAAACTGGTAAAGAAAACTATGTTTGTAAGTTGAAAAAATATTTGTATGGTTTAAAGCAAGCTCCTAGAGCTTGGTATGTGAAAATTAATGATTTTTTTAAACAATTAGGTTTTGTTAATTATTCTTTTGAAAATGATCTATTCATTAAGAAAGAATGTTCTCACATTATCATTGTATGTATATATGTGGATGTTATTCTTATGACTGATGATAGTCCTGCTTTAATTCATAGGATTACGAGAGAAAAATTGAAACTTTACTTTGAAATGACTGATTTAGGTCTCTTACATAATTTTCTTGGCATGGTTGTATTTCAAGAAAAACATTATATTGTTGTTTCTCAAGCACAATATGCAACCAATGTATTGAAAAAGTTTAATATGATTGATTGTAAACTAATGTCTACACCTATGGAAGTTGGACTAAAACTTTATCCTGAACTTGCATGTGAAAAATTTGATCCTACCTTATATAGGAAGTTAGTTAGAAGTTTGATTTATCTAACTATAACTAGACCATATATTTCCTATGTAGTAGGAATTGTGTCAAGGTTTATTCACGAACCTTATAGAGATCATTGGAATCTTGTAAACTGAATTATTAGATATATTAAAGGAACAATAAATTATGGGTTGCATTATACGAAGGATGAAAATGCTAACTTGCATGCATTTTATGGTTTTGATCATGTTGGTGATGTATTAGATAGAAAATATACTTATGATTATGTGTTTAAATTTCGTGCACGTGTCATTACTTGGTGCAAGTAAAAACAAGCTAATTATTTATATTTCTTCAACTGAAGCTTAGTATAAAACTGTAATGGAAGCTACAAAAGAGACTCTATGGATGAATAGGTTCTTTAATGAGATAAAGATGAAGGATCAAGGTAGTGTTTCTTTTTTGGTGATAACAAGAGCACCATATCTCTTACACATAATCCAAGATACAACATCAAAGGAAAAAGAACATTAAGATACATATACACTTCATCCATTAGAAGGTGTTAAGTGGTGAGATAGATCTTAAGTTCATGTCAACTGAAGAGCAAGTTGCTAACATATTCACCAAATCTCGAGTTGTGCAAAGTTTTTTCACTTTCGTGAAAAACTTGGATTTTGGAGTTTTCATTGAGGGGAGTGTGCATGAAAATTTCACCTCCTAATGGAACTTGGTATTTGTAAAATGAAAAATACATTATAATAAAGACCTTTGGGAAAATGTAAAAGACCTCCATTCATGTGTATACCTACTTGTCTTCTGTTTAAGAAAGAAGTGTAGAAAGACCTTAAAGGCGGTCTTCAATAAACTTTTTAGTGTTATTGAGTTTACTGGTAAACATCCAGTATAAGCATATTGTTAAGGAGGTCCTTGGTTATAAAATACTCCTATATGCTTGGTTTCAAGTAACCTTTTACAAGAACGTGTGAGAACATGTAAAACTAAAAACCCATACTTAGCCATTGATCATGGGATGATATTTGGGATTCTAAATCCTTTTGTACCAAAAAATAACTTGAGTATGATAAAGGTGTTATAATTCCTTCAACCTATATGCTAGCCTAAAACCTTTATGGTTTAAGGATTGTAAATCCTATAGTGTACCATGGGTAGGTAATCTATTGGCATATGTTATCCCACTTAACATTAAGGGGGAGTGTTGGAACATAATGGTTAAGTGGGTTGGCCACCCCTTAATTAAATATGGGTCCAACATTATACTATAGGTTAAATATTTAATAATAAGAAATATTTCTATTTCTATTATTAAATATTCAAACCTAGGAATATACTTTAGGTTAAATATTTAATAATAAGAAATAGTTATATTTCTATTATTAAATATTTTAAACCTTGGTATATGTGTCAACCGACATGGTTGAAAAGGTGAGTTGGGAGACATACCCGATCACCTCATATAAAAAGGACTTCAGGTCCTCATTTGATATATTTGAAAAACAAATATATCAAAGGTTTTCACCCTTATGATTAGGGTTTCTAAGGAGGAGGTGATTTATTGGATGTAAAAAGTTCTCTACAATAAAGGTTACTTTTCACAGTGGTTTTTACCTTTGGTTTTCCACTATAAATATTGTGTCTTGTGTTATTTACTTTTGTAAGTATTACTTTATTATTATGCGGTGTGATGCGATTTTTATTTATTTAATATTACATAGTTTATTAATGTTGATTAAATCCGTGATTAATAAAATCCTAATATTCTATTAGGACTACATGTGATTGGGAAATAATGGAATTATGGAGCTTAATTTGATCAAAAGTGTGAGATGAGATGATGTTTATGATGGCTCCATTGTCAATCATAGAATGAAGAATGAAGGTATTGTTGATGCGCATAACCGATGAAAAGGGTAAAGGTCGTGATCTTTAGGTGATATGTCGGGGTTTCAGTGTCATCAAAGAATATGGAGGATGAAGTGGAAAGTGCTCTAATAAGAGATGAAAAAGGATGGGAGTCATCACTAAGAGTATGAATATGTTTGAGAGATTCCATGAGAGCATTCCTATGATCTGGAGAGCTTTGGATGAGCTCATAGAGTGAAATCTTAATTGAGGCATGAAGAAGTTGTTTTATAACACTTTGTTCAATAGTAGCAGACTAAAGGGAAACTAAGATAGACATTTAGATTTTGAGGAAGAAAGGGGTGGAGTAGATTCCTTGGAAGGAGCGGTGATAACCACTTTGGATTTTGATTGAGTAGGTGGGTGGAAGTCATGGGGATGAGAATGGGTTTTGATCTAGATAACATTGATAAAGAGATGAGGACCTTCTTTAGGAGAGGTTGCAAGTGGATGAGGAATGATGACAAAGGCCTTGGATGAGTGAGGAGATTTAGAGATGTTGGTGGATGAAGGCTAGGATGAAGAAGCAAGATTGGTAAATGTAAGATATTGATCCTATTCAATGAGAAGTTCGTACTCATTGATGAGATTATAGATAATAGTTTGGAGGGCTTTGAAATGTTTGGTACCATGTCATGGTGCATGATGGTATGCAAAAATGAGGTTAAGGTCGAACCATAAAGGTCTTGAGGCCCGTGGATTGAAAGGTTTGATAGGTGGAAGGGTGATTACAGATGCTTGAAGTAAACGTTGAAATATTTACGTGTAAGGACCAATGGGGATGGGTAAAGAAGAGGTTCAAATGAAGTGGTCTTAAGAATAGCATATGAAGGTAAGAGGGATTGTTTTCTTTGAGGTAATTTTATGGGAGATTTTGATTTTGTCTTGGATTTAGAAAAAGAAGTGGGTTATTGTACCTTGACTTCAAATTTGATGAGCAATGACTTAGATGGTATAGAAACTATTTTGGTAATTGAAGATGTGGATTATTTATAAGGAGGATTAGATGATTTGGGATTGGATTTATTGACAATGGGGATTTTGAATGATGGGGCAGGCCCTAATACGGATGGCGATGCTCCTAAGAGTGATGAAATGACTTTATATTGCTTAGGAGGGTTAGTCTTATGAGGATGAAGCTCTAACTTTTACGTGGGTGCATGAGTGGTTTTTGGATAGGCATGCCAAGGCTCTTCGAATTAGGTTGGGAGGACTTACCCTTGGTAGGGATGATGAAAATTTCAACTAGAGGATCTAAATTAGATGATGTAGGTTGAATTGTATATGTCGATATTAAAGGTGAGAGTGGTTTTTTTATGATGCACTTAATAAGATCCAAAGGGTTGGTATACTAGGTAGGCTTATGATTGGTGGATGCAGGTGTATTTAGATTTGTAGGTAGAGTGAGAGTCTCATATGTAGTTATATTAAGTGTTGATGTTTTTGTGGTCGATGTAGATATAGACTCGGATGTTGGTATAGGCATAATCATAATCGGAGATGTGATTGATGTGGGATTAGGTGTAGATGCAAAAACATGTGATGAAGATGTTGAGGTTTGATTTTGATTATGTATAAGTGAAGGACTAAATGTGATATATGGAGACGTGGAAGATGGAGAAGTGGGTGTAGTTAGGATTGGTGTAGATGTGGTTGTTGTAGGTGTGATTGAGGTAGGTATAATGGATGTAGAGATAGGTTGAGATGTTGGTGAAGTTATGATTGTAGAGGAGGATTCTAAAATAGACACAATTGTAATAGATGATGAGCTGATAGGTGTAGGTGATGGTGTTGGATTTTGGTTTATAGTATTAATTGTATGGGCATTAGGAGCCTGTGATGTAGGAGGTGGAGTTTGATTATTGGGTGGATGATTAGGAAAAGGTTATTTGAAAATTTCTAAGGGTTGATTGGGTGGTGCATTAGGGTTATCCACTTGGAGGTCATGGGAGTCTATGAGTTTTTGGAAAACGTCTTTTAAAGAGCAAAAAAAATCAATTTTACTACCACAAAATTGATGATATTTGCAGTAATGTTCCCCATAATACAATGTTGGTTTGGGTCATGATTCATCAAAGGGTTAGATGGGAGGAATTCAAATGATATGGACTACCATTAACTCATCCAATATTGAACTATAAGATTCCCAAGAGGGGTATAGTTAGGATGGAGTCTAGGATCTCTCTTTGAAGGCTTCATATGAGAAGCGGGTGTAGATGAGGATTTAACTAGGAGGCATTAGTGGCATTTTTTATATTTATAACCATGTGTGGAGTATTTACTAAACTAGGTCTTAGGTTTCTTTGATCTAATTTTAAGATGGCCTTGTTTAAAGGTGCGGAGTTCAAGTTTGTGAGCCATGGTGAATGGCTCTTCAAGGTTTTGAATGATTGAATTTAAAGAGTAGATGATATATCCTTCATATAAGAACATGAGAAGAGTTCAATAAATTAGGTTTGTGGAATGGTGAATGATATTTGGTTAATGATGCCACATTGTCATGTGGAGAAATCTATGATAGATTCATCATCATATTGCCGAATGGCATAGAGGTTTTGATAGTGATCTTATGCACAATGTTGATGAAGAAGTGTTTTAGAACTAATTACATGAGTTAGGTCAAGGAAAATAACAATCTGTTACATGGGATGTCATTATACCAGTCCAATGTGGGGCCGACCAATGACATGGAAAATGTGTGAAGTGTAAGGTCTTGATCATGGGTGATGAGGTAACATGAATGTATAAAAGCATGAAGGTGTTATTAAAGAGCCTATTTTTTTATTAAACTTGGATAATTTTGGTAATTACCAATGAGGATTATAAGATTTCACGAGGATGTATGGATTGATGGGTTCATTACAAATTTGATCATATGAGGATGTGGTTTTGGATCCCAAAGTAGCATCTTCAATATTATTCATTATACTCAATAACTCTTTCATGTGATCATTAGATGGATTGGGTTGTGAAGTTTCTGATGTGTATGAAGTAAATGGGTTAGTTTTTTTATAATTTTAATATGTTTGAGGATTAGTAGGTGTTGGTGCAAGTGTTTGATAAGGAGGAATGTAATTGATAGGTGGTGATTGAATGGGTTGAGATAACGGTTGCTATTGGGAAATGGGGATGTGATAAGATTGGTGAGATTGGGTTGGATGTTGAGAGATGGGGAAATTTAATTGGTTTGATATAGGATGAGTTGGGATGTAAGTGATGGGTGGTTGGGATACTTGAATTTATTGATTGGGAAGTATGTAGCAATAAGCACCTCGAGGAGGAGGTTGATGGGTTTGTATTCATTTAGATGGATGGGGCTATGAAGTGATCACATTGTCATGCACATGGGAAGTGGAAATAAGGGGTTGATTTGTGGTATCTTGTTCGCATATAGGAGGAAGCAAGTGAGATTCTTGAGATGATTATATAGGGGCACAAGTGAGTGTGGTAGATGATAAGGTGATGGGGATAGAAGAAGTGATAGTAGTATTAACAGGGAGGAAAATTAGAGGGAATGGGGACCACCAATTGAGTGGTTTGGTGATTATGAGGGATTGAGGAAGAAGGTTGATTAGGGTCAAGACTATATTGGGCCCCAAGTAATATCATTCATGGCTCTAGGAAATAACACGACAAGTTGTGATGTGAGGACTTGTGTAGATTTGGGATTGGAATGGTAATCATAGATTTGTTATAAAGGAGGGCCATCAATGGGGAGGATGGTACTCTTATGAAGCATATATTCATGAAGAGAAACCAAATTAACATCGAGGATCTCCTAAAATTCTACACACCCATGAGTGATGATAGAGGCCCAAAATCTTCAATGTATGTGGCAGCGTAGGGGTGTTCTGGTCTAGATGGAACAAATTGATGAGAAAGGAAGGGATTAGTTTCGAAATGAGTGCTAGGTTTGATCAATTAAATCTCTTAAAAGGGGGAATAGAAACCATGGGTTGAATAAGCTGCATAAGAGGTAACCAAAGGGATGGAGGTAAGAATAAAAAGTGTAGATGTTTGATGGGAATCAATAGTGAAGATGAGAATGTTGTTTGATGACATGTTTTGTTCCATTTGTTTTGCTTGGTATCATGTTATAAATGAAATCAAACAAATAATAAAAAAAACTATGCTAATTTTTAATTAGATCAAGTAAGTCACACAACCTAATTTTTATTATCTTGATTATTAACGATGTGAAAAATAAATAAAAATGGGATTGAAGGGAACCTAGTAAATGGCAATCTATGGATGGTTTCAGGTTGTTTTGGTTGGATTCCTCGATATACCTAAAGGTACGTGAGGCACAAATATGTGATGACTACTGGTATAGGGCTTGGTATTGTGGCCTACCCCCTCACTTTAAGGTCCTACAATGATAAGGGAGTTGGGTTTCTAGCCAATCAACCAATAGACAAAAAATTTGTAACTGGCTAGAACACCACAACAACTTTCCTATTAGGTGATGAAATCCCTATAGCTCCACCTAGTAGGATATGTTTAGGTGTATAGTTTGATTTTGGTGTTTTGAGATGTGTGTGATGAAAGTGTATGCAAACTTTTAAACCCCTAGTTAAACTATATTTCCAAGAAAATATGAAGGGTTATTTTTAGATCCAAAATGAAATGTGTAGATTCAATGACGATAATCAGATAAGTGATGTAATACAATAAAATAAAGAGATGGGGAATAAAAACAAGGAATACCTAGATAACACTTTTCATTTTTATTTGAATTTTTAATTTTAAGTAAAATCCAATCTTAGAAACATGATACAAAACACACAAGAAAGAAAGTAACACTCTTTCCTACGAGGTTAGTAAGAAATGGAAAAATTAGATGAAAATGAAAGACAAATAAAAAGATTCACTAACAAAGAGTGGGTCCCCATCTGCGTGTGCGAATATTGACCAAATTTCCTTGTTCTTGTTTCAGATTAGTGAACTAGTACTAAAGAAAATAAGTAACTCCAAATATGCAAGGGTTTAAGGTACCTCGAGATGGGATGTTGATGGATACGGGTGAAAATGAAATATCCTTCTTCACAACGAGTTAAGTGATCTTCAAATCAAATGAAATTAACAAGAAAAATGGATTAGTAGATAGATGGGTGCATTTATGAAAAATTCAGTCTCGATAAGTTAAAACTTACTAGGATGGATGTCAACACAATCTAAACTAAAACCAAAACTGAAATGCTAGATATAAGATAAAAATGCATATATGATCTAAATTCATGGATGGGTCGACAGAGACTCAGATCGCAAAGCACCATTGATGGTGACTAAGGTAGGATGAGAAAAAGATGAAGAAAAACATTCTTGCAAGACCTCTTGTAGTTGGATCTAAAGTTGATCTAAATATGGAAATCGACACAGGAAGGGGGCAGAAAAATGTAGAACAATATGGATCTAGATCTATTTAGAAGTATGTAAGAAAATTATGAAATTTTATGCTAATACACTAAAGACAAATTTAGTAGACGACAACTAGGTTGAGTTAGTGGTGACTTGGGATTTTCAGAAAAAAAAATTAAGATGATAGAAAGGGAAGAATGATAGGATCTAAGGAATTTGAGTGGCTATGGAATAATAGAGATGATGAGTAAGGATCGAGAATGATAGAGGGGCAAAAATAAAAGATAGTTTGACAAAAACCAGATAGGGTCAACAATAACTAGGACTTCTCTAGGGTTGGCTAAAAATGGATGGACTGAAATGAAGACCTATAAATAAGAAATGAAGGCCTAGGAATGGTTGAGATAAAGAGATCTTGATAACAACTAAACCTACATAAGATTTGATGAATATAGTTACAAAGGAAGATCCAAACATGTAATGATTAAAGAAGACCTCCAATCTCAAATAGTGCACTCAAAATATCTAAAGATGACTCCAAGAGAACGATGGTAGCTACAAGGACACACAAAAACAAAAGAAATATTGCAATAGCTCTTGAAGTCTTCAAAATTAAATCCTTAGAAAGGGAGGGGTAGGGAATATTTATAGGTTTGATGTTGACTGGATGGGTCACTACCGATCATGGGGATATGTCAAATTGGGGGAGTGTAATGGTGATGAGATTGAGACAAATATCCCATAAGAGGTAGGATTAGGGTTTTGAAGATTTAGGATGAATTAGGGCTTTTAGGATGAGTAAATGGGTGGGTGGAGGGTGAAAATATTATAATGGCATATAAAGGATAAAATAGAGGATTTAGGGAGAGGAAATGAATTAAATGGGTGCTTATAATTAACTAAATAAGGTAAGGGATGATTAATGGATGAATAACGATGGGAAATAATGATAGGTGGGATAAATTGAATTTAGGAAGGAAGAAAAAAATTCGAAAGGGAAGAGAGATATTATGTGAAAATATGATAGAGTGGGAATGCAGGGGTGAGGGGTAGTGATACCAAAATTGGTGTCTTGTTGGTGAGAAAAATTTTGGGGACAAATAGGTGGATATCTTGCCAATGCTCGGAAACCTAACTAATTATAACAAATTGACAAGAAAGAGGATAATTAGTGTAATTTTAGTAATAAAACTCTGTAGTCAAATTTCGGTGTCTACAACAGGTTTTCAAAAGTAAGATCGTTTTCAAGGTTACACTCAAATCCATTACCAATGGATGCTTCAAGGTAGTTGTTCTTCATCATCTAAAAGGAAGGTGTCCTCAAAGGTTATCAAAATATTTTCCAAAATTACACCACATCTAGTTTTTAACTCATCAAATGGAATTAACCATTATTTTTCTCTGGAAAATCTACAAAAAAATTGATTCAAAGATCTCGGAGAATGTAATAATGTAGTGTTCTGTGGGTTCTCCTAATGGTGAAATAAATTAATGAGCGGTTAATGACTTGGGTGAGATTTGGTAAATATATTTTTGTGACGTGTATTTCAAACCTCACTAAATTAAGGAGGTTTTAAGTCCCTAGAAATTTATAAAATTAGACAAAACATCACAGAGTTGTATATTCGTAAGAAATAAAGAATGACTCGAGTTCAAAGGTCATGGAACACTAACTTAGTGTTCCACGGGTTTCAATTTATAGTGTTCTACAATTTTTCTCAAACCCACATAATGAAGGAAAGTAGCCAAAGGGACAAAATCTGTTATTCAAAGAGTTATACCCTCATAGGTTGTGCAAAGTATTTCCACCCATCGGGAAAGTGAGGGGGAAATTTGGGAGGATCTGCAAAAGGTGAAACTTTAAAACAAAATGGTGAAAGTTGTGGGAGAAAGTGAAATCCAAGGAAGGTCTCAAATCTGTGTCGGACTCTAAGCTAGATATCCAACCACTCTAATCACTAATATTTAATGAAGCATGACATCCTTCTTTGAATACTTATGGCGTGAGATAAAATCAAGAGGTTGTATTGTGGTTATTAGCATTTGTATTTGGGGGTGTTCATCCCTGTACTAAAAATAATCTCTACAAGAATTCATGGTTCCCAGAGACTTATTTAATAGATTTTCTAGGGGATGAATTCCAGATCAGCAACCCTTTCTCCTCTCTCTCCTCCTTCTCTTTCTTCATTCCATGAGTTTTATAAAGGCAAGTGCTTGCAAAATTTTTGAGATTCTTCTCCCTTTTCCTTAGAAAATTTTGAGCATTTCCTATGAAACTCAAAACCTTATGTTGTCAACCTCTGTAACTCATAAATGGTGATTTTATTTCATGTTCTCTATCTATGTAAGTTATACAAGATTGATTAATTCAAGTGTGGTTTATCTCTTTCCTTTGAATACATTGTGTTTGATGTGAATATTTTTCCCTCTTACACATTTTATGTTCTTTCATTTTTTTGCATTCAAACTACATGCATTTCACGATCCCATCCTCACGGCCTTGCATTTATGTCATTTGGATTTGGGAAAGTTCTAACTTATTTTGATGTTATCACCACCCCTTTAGCTTAGGATTTACTTTCTTGTATCTCTCTCTCCCTTGTCCCTTGGAATTGTTAGAGTTATATTAGTTGTCGAAGTATTTTAGCATTAGAAGTAGGTTATGTTATGTACGTTTCCCAAATTTGCATAATAAGGAAGCCTTCCTTCTCTAGAGGTCTTTCCTATTGGCATTTAGTTCTAATAGGTGTTGTCATTGATGCAAAACCACATTAATGAAAAATTGAATGTTGTATTATGATGTCATGGTGTTTCACTTGATGTTAGCATCTTGGTTCGAGATGTATATCAGCTAATACAATGGGATTCAATGAGGTGTGCTTGCTCTAGCAAGCCTATATAGGTGCCTAGGAGATGAAGATTAGTAGTATGATCTTATTGGACGTTTTGGAAGCATGTTGACATCCTAGATAGATTTTTTTAGGGTTCTTGGGCACTCATAGAAATGACATAGTGCAGGTACATGTTGTTCACTATGTTTGTGTGCTTATTTGATTAGATATATATGATATCATGGAAGCATGAATTAATCTATATCATGATGTTTTAGATAAATTTTGGGACATTTTCAGAGGTTTTGTGTTTAGCTATTACATTATTTGATTGACCCTAACTTTTACGGTGAGGATCAAGCATGCAAACATAGGAAAGTCTCGGTGAATGGAAATATTGAGATATGGAACTGAAATTATGATTATTGGAGATGTTAGAGGGATGAATAATATTTATTTGAGAAAAAATTTAGGTTCTCATGATGTGTATTCTACCAGATGTGATAGTTTATGTTAGATAGAGTCAAAAGCAAGTGTATTTCCAGCTTGAAGTTCAACTTCAAATGCTCGTTATGAGTAGTGTGTTTCACATGGGACCTTGTGGATTTAACACAATATTATATGTTTATTTTATAATGTTTCCAAAAATAACGACGTTATTTTATTGTCGAGCTTTTTTTTCGAATGAATGTTAAGAAGGTAAAGTGGACTAAAACCCTAGTTTAACCCTAGTTAGAGAAGAAGTTAAAGTGAACTTTAATTGATTCATCAAAATTGATGATTGGATGTTGTAGCGGAATCTATAATATTTCCATAAGTCCATAAAGTTATGGTTTAGGTCATGGTGATGAGTGGGCCCCACCTAAAAATAGTAGTTTCTAAAGAAGAAGGTTTTAGGACAAGATGGTCCAAAGGAGTAGCATGAAAATTTCATTTTTCATGATGATTGTATTTTTTTATTTATTTCCATGGTGGTTTTAGGAAAATTTCATGCAGGTACATGGTGTTTTGAGGTCCAAACAAGTTGAGTGGTCAAAGGGTAGTTTTAGGGTCTCAAATAGCAGTCTTTAGTAAAATGGTTATAACTTGAGATACATGTGGAATTTTGGAGACATCAAATTTGTGTTGGAAATATTATTCAAATATATTTATAGTGATATAATGTTTTCTTCATGGTGAGGTAATTTGGAATGGTTTCCATTTCATTCTTTAAGCGGGTATATGTTTTGCAGTTCAATACAGGATGTGTTGCGGTGAATGTTGTTTATTGTTGAAAGAATGAGATGGATTATTTTATGCTTCCTATCACCTGTAATGTGAATATATGTGAATTTATAATCCAATTAATCCATTTTTAGGTCTTGGATGTTTGTCAAAATTATTTTATGATATAACATTTGGAAACAATAGTTTTGGAGTTGATTCGTGAAGGCAAACATAGTTGTGGTTTGAAGTGATGGATGTTTCATGACTTGTAACTTGATTATAATTGTTCTAAATGTTATTAAATTTCCATTGATTTTTCACATGGATGGTTTGGTTGATTTTAAGTTATTTGGTGATCAAATGAAGTTTCCAAGGTGTTGAAGGGTGTAGGAAACAATTGTTTTGAGAATTGTAAAGGGAATTGGGCCCAATAAATGAAATAATTTTATTGGTTGATTAAATGTAAGACCATGTATGAATGTAAAATGATATTTTATTCATATGTAAGGGTTTTTTGTCATGAAAAATTATACATTTAATGTAAGGGCATTTTTAAGAATGTGCCCATGGGGTTTTGCCATTTTTGGCATATGTAATGAGGGTTTTAGCTAGGCCGACCTATTTGGGTCATATTTGGCCATTTTAATTAAAATTTATGAATTTTATAGAGATGTATGGGTCTAAATTATCATTAACAACTGACCCCTTTACGTTGGAAGGAAGAAAAGCATATTTAAGTGCTTGTTTGGTTCATTATTGAACTAGTGCTCTTAAAGGGAAGATGTGCGACCTAGAGGAAGATATTTTGTAGGAATGAGAGTATGATTTGAAATATGAGGAATATAATTACAGGTTGAAGATTTATTCAAGGCATGAGATCAAGAATTTAGAGAAAAGACAAGTGAAGAAAGGCCAAGATAGTGCAAGTTTGAAGACCTAGTGTGTGAGCTAGGGTTTGTGAGTTGAAATTGTGATCTCCATTAGTTGTGGCAGTAGAAAAAATAGATATCAGATATATTCATGTAGCTGATTTGGTTATTTGTCATATTAAGGGGTTTTAGCATCCTTGTGGGGTTGGTACTTCACTAAATCAGGGATTGGTGTTTCTTGTAGAGTTGGTGCTCTACTAAAATAGGGTTGGTGCTCCTTGTGGGGTTGGTGCCTCACTAAATCAGGGGTTGGTGCTCCTTGTGAATTTGGTTCTTCACTAAAAATCTTTGATTTTTGTAATATAAGAATATTTTTGTGGGTTTTCTTCCCCATGAGGGTTTCCCACTTATATCTTGTGTTCATGTGTATGCTCTCTTGATTGTGCCTATGTGGTTGAATGTTTTATGTTGTTAATCACACATTTATGGATGGATAAATGTTAATGGTGCATGTATGATAATATGAAAATTATTTTAAGGAATTATAGGACTGAGTCACCCCCACTCTTAGTCCCTTGTGCTTCTAACAATTGGTATTAGAGCAAATCCTTAAGAAGAAAGTATAACCTTTTAAAGGAGATCCTAGAAGAAAAAATTGGTAAGTTTAGTGGTCTTTGGAGGAAACAATATGAAATTTCTGAGTCTATGGTGTTTGGAATACAAGAGAATATGAGTGAAATGAAGAAATATTATGATCTAGCTATCAAGGATTTGAAATCTCAAATGGAGAAGATGTATAATGTCCTAAAGGAGAAAGAGGAAGCTTGTTCCAAGTATGAAGAAAAATTAAAGGAACTTGAATCAGATTTTGAGAATACATCAAATAGATTGAGGATTTATGAGAATCTTGAGAAGAGCTCCAAATCTCTTGATGGTGTTCTAGAAGTTCAAAATTCCATAGATGACAAATCAGGCCTAGGGTTTCAAGGTAAGCATGATCATGAAGCTGGTCTAAGTTCAAAATAAGATGTGAAGGTGACTAAGAGGGCTGATTTAAGAAGGTCTAACTCAGTTATACAACCTAATTCTATGAGTTATGGATCTTTGTTTAATGCATATTGTTTCATTTGTCATGAGTTTGGTCATAAAGCTAGAGATTGCAATAAGAAGGCTTCAAGGAATGAGGTAGGTGTCTTCAAAGGTATTTGTTTTTCATGTTGTGAATATGGACATAGAGCTAAGGATTGTGGAATCTAAGAGTGTTTGAACCTAGGAGGACCAAGAATGGTGTTGTATGCCATAAGTGTCACAAAAAGGACATATTGAAAAATTTTGTATCCAAGGTGGTACACCAAGAGGTGCTAGCAAATTTCAAGCATTAAATGGAAGGTTTTTCAAAAGGAAAGTTAGTCCAATGTATGAGCCCAAGACTGTTATGTCAGATTCAAAGGACAAGAAGGAGGTTGATCAAGTGAAGGAGGTCAAGAAGACTGATTCTCAGCCTTCTATACAGTGTATGAATCCTGTCAAAGAGGATTCTTGTGCTAACAAAAGTGAAATCAAGGTCATCAATCCTAAATCAAGTCAAAAGGGTATGTTTTCTCAAGTTAAAGAGGATCATTGGTGCCTCCATGCTTCATTTCATGACAAGATGAGAAAGCTAGGAATATGGGACACCACAAAGGTTGTAAGGTATGACAAGTAATCCTTCCATGTTTTTTTGTAGTCCTTACTGCTGATAGGTGTCTGATATGTTGGTCTGATTTTCTTTTTAGGTCCTTGAATGTACTGAGTCTTTCATAGTCAATGTTATAAGTGAGTTAGCATGTATGTAAGTATTTAAAGAACTTTTTGAAGTCTCATTTCAGTATGTTATGTCATGTTGGCACAATTTCTTAGTCATAAGGTTCAGTAGTCTCTATCATGGTATAGTTGTTTGTGTTACTAAATATCTGTCTTAAAAAGGTGGATGTGTTTATGATGATTTCCAAAGGTCATTTAAGTCCTGATTGTGAATTTTTAGTTGGTCTCAATATTTGAGAGTATGAGATACCTTGTTTATGGTAGTATCATGAATGTTCCATATTTTCATCATGTTGTTGAGCTAATGTCAGCCATGATGTCTTTGTCAAGTCATCATGACAATGATCACTATGTAATATGAGTTGTTAGTCAAGTGATGTTCTTGGGAGTAGGTCCTCATCTATCATAAGTTTTTAATGTTGTGCATCTTAGTCATTTTCTATGTCAAGTTCATAGTTTTGAGTTCATTTTAATAAGAAGGGAAAAATGAGATTGAGTTTGAAGGTGTTATATAATCTCGTGTAAAGTGGAGAGTAAATGACTCTAGATCCATGATGCCTACAATCACATTCATTCTAAGTATTTTTGTCTCTATCAAATGAGGTCAATTACAAGTGTGAGAGTGTAAGGAATGTGTGTTTTTGTTTTGAGTATGTTTGTCTCAAGGTGCATCAGAGGTCATTCATGTGCCTCATGGTATGTGATGAAAAGTATTTCAAAGGTTTTGATGAATGTGTCTTGCATCTCAAAGCATGTCTAAGGCATTTGTCAACAAAACTCTATATCCTTGGTCATGTAGAGAAATAGTGTGTCTTACATGGTGTTTAATCTGAGTTTTGTTTGTCAATAAAAAGTGTTATAAATCAAAATTATGATTCCTTGTATTATATAAGACCATTTAATCATGATATTTCAAATGCGATTCTTTATGATTTTATGCCAACTGTGATAAACCTAGGTTTGAATTTACATGTATTGTCAGTATGTCATGTTTTGATATCAAAGAAAAGAAAGTGCTTAGTATTTTCTAGTTTAAGATGATATTTTAAGTCATTTATACAATCATTGTTGTGTTATGGGAGATTAAAACTTGTGTCTTGATGAAAGTTCCCCTATGATTTGTTGTTCAAAGAAAATTTAAAATAAAAAAGGGTGAGTCATAATCCTGGGGGAGTTGAGGGATATTGGAGAATTCTATTGTTATATCTCAGAAGGTTTGGCAAGATCTCAAGGGTGTTGGTGCAATAAGTGTCTTTGAATGGTGCATGAAGAGGGTTTGATTGCTGAAAACCTAGCTAGTTTTCCAATCAAGAATCACAGATTTTGTTGATGTGTGAAGTTAATATGAGAGTCCTATCATGCCAAGAAGATGTGCCTTGAGGTTATGTCTTTGTCTTAGTTTTGTGAGAATAATGCCAAGAGTAACAAGAGATGTAAAAGTATATCATGTGTACAATAACAAAGAAAATGGGTGATTGGTGTCATGTTCAAAGATCAAGTAAGTTCAAATTTTTGAATAATGTGTATCTTCAGGATGGGAAAGAGTGTGTGTACTCTAAACTAATTTCAGTAAAAAGTTATGAATGGTGCAAAAGGTATTCCACACCTCATATATAGGTACACAAGTAAAATTTAAACCATCATGAGTATCATAATGAAGTGTAACGAGTCTTGAAAAATGTATTTACAAGGAATCCATGTGAAAAGGTCATATCTAGTTGGTAAAAGTGTGTTATAGTATGAGGCTAAGTACAAGATGAGACTATAAGGTTTTTGTGTAAGATAAGATCTTCATTATGAGATCATATGTTTATGTCAAGGTGTCTTGTTATCCATTTTTCACACCCCCTGAAAAATGGAAAACTTAGTAGGTCGAACATCGATAGTTGATGGAAAAATGGAATTACTTTTGTAGTATGCGGGGTAGCTCGTGTGTTGGCTCGGATAACTTGGTTTTAATTCACGGTGAGCTGGTGAGCCATGACAATGTTGGATGACGTGGTCGATTAGATGATAGGTTGGCCAACATAGTTGTTTGAGTGACTGGTTGGTTGACGTCCAACCTTGGTATGAAAGCTTGGTTGGACGGGTGATGGGTTATTCAGATGGGTGTGTCGGCTGATTTTTTTGCTAGCTCAGGTTGGAGAGGTTATGATTAGTCGAATGAACGACATATAGAGAGGTTGGTTACATACATATTCATTATCCAACCCCTTGGGGTTTGATGGCCAACATAGATAGATGGCTTACAGGTTGTCAACATGGTTCATCAAGTCATCTAGTTCATTGGATCATAGGTTCATCGGTGCCGTAATGGACAAGTAGTGCGTTATACATGCAGAGATAGAAGGTTGTCCAACCTCCTGGGTTAGATGGCCTACAATGTGAAGATGGAAACTCTCAGATTGGTCAATGACTAGAAGTGTGTACGATCACAAATATAGACATTGTCTAACCCAACATGGCTAGATGACAAAGGGGATGGACAAGTTACAGGCCAAACGAAGGTAGTTGTATGAATGACATCTCAATGACTAGAATTAATAAGGCGTGGCACCCATGACCACTCATGCAGGAAAAGTACCAAAAAGAATGGTTTCCCATACCTCTTTAATGCATCCTTCTAGTTGGTGATCCAAATTGCCTACATATTATAAAATTCACCTCATTTTGAGGGGGGTTTTTCAGAAAAGAAAAGGAACTCTGTCAAAATTGTTCCAGAGCTATTATGAGATATAGGCCTCAAATTTATACATTTTTGAAGGATTCTTTCCTTGTGCCTATATTGTAATGGATTTTGCATCGTTTTAAGAAATAAAATTAGTGTTTTGTGGCTCTTCTTTCCCTTGCTTGATTTATATATAGTTTTTCCTTCTATTATATTTTGTAGGTATTTTATGTATATTGTGTTCCTTTACATGGTTTAAATTTGTTGTGCTTCAAAAAAATTGAGGTTTGAATGAGTTTTAGGACTATGGAAATTTTTCTTCCCTCTTCTTCCTCATTTTTCCCCCACATCCATGTTATCGCCACCCTTAGTTAAGGATTTAAATTTTATGTAGTTCTCTCTCCGGTCCCTTGGAATTGATAGTTCAGAGTAGGTTAGCATTAGAATAGGTCGAAACCAACCTTCTCTAGAGGTATTTTTCAATCGCAAGGGTCCCACACCTTGAGACAATCCCATGTTAGTCAAAAGTAGGGTTTTGTAATGTGCAAATCCTAGGGTGTTAATTTTCCGCACCATAACAGTTTTGGCACTAGTGGGACCAGAAGTCAATATTTATAGTTCGTTAGGAATGGGTTTTGTGTCTTGGTGAATTTATAGCCTTTGGAGTATTTACAAAGACAACACATATGGAGAATCCAAATATAAAATCAACTAGTTTGATGTAGTATCGTAGTCTAGCTCATGAGAAGGATTCAGGACTTGGTCCAGAGAAAGGGAAGGTGTCTTTGAATACTTGTAGTTATCATCAGAAAGAGGAAGGAGAGGAAGAAGAGTACAAAGGTCTCAATCTCCACCAAGTAGAACCTTTTCAACACCTTAACCTGGTAGACCCTTCCTTTAATCGACCATGGTTCTCAGGCCAATCATAATGGTACATCTATAATAACCACCGCAAGGGCCACCAAATCCCTATGTCAACTTCACGGGAAGCAGCCCACTTGCTCTCAATGCACAAAATCCAATTCCAATTGCAACATTAAAGAACATTCCATATTTCACTGGAGAGAACCATACAACTCCGATTGACCACATCTAAGACATTGTAAATGTCTCTGGAATTCATGAAATTGCTAAAATGGATGTTGCAATCAAGTTTAGCATCATCCTTTAAGGGTAAATATTTGTAATGGTTCAAGAGTCTAACAACAAGATCTATCTAGAATTGGGACCATTTTTGCATAGCTCTTCACAACCAATTTAGAGAAAAGGCAGATAATTTGTCTCTATTGGAACAACTAACCACAATCAAGAGAGCACCAAATGAGCAGATGGCTGATTTCAACTTCAGGTTTCAAAGGACATGGGATAGAATTCCACTTGTTGTGAGACCAATAGCTAAAGGTTCCTTTCTATACTTCCTAAAAGCTCTAAATTCAAATATTGCAATGATGATACAATCCATGGGAGGTATAACTTTACCCATAGCTTATAGTATTGTCATTAGAGATGAAAATTATTTGATTCAAGCTGAAAAAGTAGCACTCAGGCCATCCATGCCTCTTTATCCAGAATTAGGAAGTCTAAGCACTAGTCAAACACCTACATTAGCTCTCATTCCTACTCCAAAAATTAGAGCTCCACTGAAGCTTCTACCTCATCTTCTAGTACCTCAAATGAGCTCCAAGAAGTCATGAAGTAGTTGTAAAACTTAGGAAATGAGTTGGTGACAATTAAGAGGCAGCAAGCTCAAAATTTCAGGTCATATCAGCCTCAAGCCCAACCCAATAGGCCTTTGTATCAACCTAATAGACCACCTTCTCAAGATACAAATTAGAACCAAACAAAACCTCCTATGAGTAGGCCATTTCAGCCTTACAATCCTAGTGTTGTGTCCACATCTAGAGCCTTGGTTCTAGTGCAAAATAACATGGCTCAAGAATATGACTAGTGCTTCCCATGTAATCAACCTCATAACTAGTCAATGTGTTTCAATGGTGCTTTGAATCAAGCTCTTATGGTGAAAACAACAGGTGTGGAACAAGAGACAAACCAAGAAGGAAATTAGCAAGAGGAAGCACTTCTAATTGATACCACACTTGTCAATTGGCAGGCTGAAGATTTATGTGGTATAAATCAAGCCCCTTCTCAAATTGCATTAGAAAACACAAGGTCTAATAGGAGAAATATTGGAAAGAGAAAATCATCTAATTCAAATGATCCAAAATCTCTATCATCCAATAAGGTATCGATAAAAAAATGCAGCTCCCAATGTGCAAGGTTAGCCAAAGCCACCTTCTAGACCGTCTCAAGCGCCGGTTGTAACAGCCCATGTGCAAGAAAAAACTATGCAAAGCAAGGGGCAGCAGAGAGATAGCTCATCTCCATTCAACATTATTGAGAAGATGAAGAAAATGAATGTAAACATCTCAATGGGAGTCATTATCTATCGTAGGACAAAGAGACCTATTGCAAGTTGTTATGGTGAATTGGTTAGTATCGAATCAATCATCCAAAGATAAAGAGAAGGTACTCACCAATGAAGCTCAACAAGGAGGAAATCAAGGAGGCC
Source organism: Taxus wallichiana var. yunnanensis (assembly GCA_018340775.1). Lineage (NCBI taxonomy): Eukaryota > Viridiplantae > Streptophyta > Pinopsida > Cupressales > Taxaceae > Taxus > Taxus wallichiana. The sequence continues at coordinate 485,532,876 of CM031242.1, forward strand.
AATAAGGTATAAATTTTAAGCCCCCACCATTCTATATCTCATTGATCATCAAAGATAAGTTGGTACATAATTGCATGATTGATTCAGGATCAAGTAGCTCTGTAATGCCAAAACAAATAGATGATCAGTTGGGTGTTCAATATGAACTCATTTCTAGAGGTGTGGTGCAATTTGATGGGACATAAGTAACAATGGTTGGAGTGATTAAGGGATTGAGCCTTACATTATATGTATCTCCCAATGTGACTATCTTGCAAGATGTATTATTCATAGACTTGCCATCACTCTTTGCATTGTGTTTGTCAGGAGACTTCACCACTAAAATTGGAAGCTATTTGTCTGCTGATTGGTCACACATGTTATTCAAAAAAAGGTATGGAGCTAAGGCTATGATCAGATCTTATCCTATTGCAGACTTTCATATTAATCCTCATACAAAAAGTCCAACCAATGCAAATTTCTAGGCTCTCAATCAAGAAGATTTTCCAAGAACTTATGAAACAAATACCAAAGTAGAAGCATTCTAGAATTAATCCTTGATGATTTTCCAATAAGAGACATGTATTTTACCCTTACAAGGAAATGGAAGAAGCTGAATTAGGGTCTATTGTTTACACGAAGAAAATTCACCGCTTCCTAGTATCACAAAGCCAAATGTTAAAGATGATAATGAGGTATGGAAACTATTATTTGATTGCTCAAGGAGTAGGTAGGGTAACTGAGGAGGATCTATTCGTGTTTCACCATAAGGTAGAAAATATTACTCATCTTTCCATTTTAGTTCGCTTTCTCAAATAACATAGTTGAGTATGAAGCCTTGATCCATGGATTACATTGGGCAAGAAAGAGAGGTATTAAAAACTTGCAAGTGTTTGGGGATAGTGAGTTAATTGTCAACCAAGTTAGAGGAAAACATGCTGCTAAGAATGATCTACTCAAATCCTACAAGCATCGGGTATGGGATCAAATTAAAGACCTTGAAGCATTCAATATTCAGGCCATACCCACGGAAGAAGAATGAGGTCGCAGACAGAGGCTCACAACAATTGGAGAAACATTTGATGTGGTGGATAGTATCAAGAGAGATAAAGAAAAACCACATATTCATGTCATTGTAAGGCCATTTGTACTAGATAATAGCACAAGTTGGCAGGTTTTTTAGAATGATCAACATATCATTATTTTTTTACATGAGGATGAGTTCTCAGCTAAAAATCAAGAGAAATTGGAGCAAAAATACGGGGATCAAGTAGTGCAGCTACGGAAAAATAAATTACCAAAGGGTTTAGTGACTTTAGAGTCAATATTCAACCCAAATGATCAATTCTAGAAAGAGAAGGCCAACATTCAAGTCAAAAGGAGGATTCTGAACCCATTTCGGTTGGAGAAGGTTAGATGCTCCAAACAAGCAAGATGAGTAGTGAATAAGAAAAGTACAACCTTTTCCAGCTTTATCAAGAATTCGTAGATGTTTTCACATGGAGCTATGAGGATTTGAAGGGTTTCAACCCAAAATTATCACAACACACCACTAAGTTGCATCCAGAGGATAAGCCTTTTGGAAAAAAAAAAGGTCATCAACCCTCATATAGAGCCTCTCATGAAGAAGGAGCTGAATAAGCTCATTGAGTCGAGTATTATTTTCCCAATCAACCACTCAAGTTGGGTGGAAAATATTATGCCTGTTAGGAAAATTAATGGGGAAATTAGGTTGTGCATGGATTTTTAGGATTTAAATAGGGCCTCCCTCAAGGATCACTATCTGTTTCCCTCCATGGAGAAGATTCTACAGGTAGTGGTCGGTTCAGAAATATTCTCCCTCTTAGATGGATATTCGGGCTATAATCAGATTATGGTGAAAGAGGAGGATCAGTTAAAAATAACCTTCACCACAAAATGGGTCACCTATGCTTATAGGAAGATGCCATTTGGATTGTCAAATGTTGGAGTCACTTTCCAAAGGAAAATGGATATGGTATTCAAAAGGTTGATCAATAAGATAGTTCTTGTGTATCTAGATGACATTACTGTATTCTCCAAAAACGCAGCAAGTCACCTCTTCCACCTTAGAAAAGTTTTTTTATCATAAAATCACATAACCCTATGGTTTTCACAAGTGTGTGTGCTTGAGCTTACAGTGTGACTAGGTAACATGGGTACTATCTCCAAGTTGTTGGACTTGCTACTTGAGATATACCTCCAGAGAAAGATAGTTCTTACTCCTAAACTATCTGCCACAATCTACTCTAATGTAGGAAAACTATCTAATCCTAATCTAACTTTCCTAGGGACTAAGGGGAGAGAGAGCATGAAAAAAATCCTACACTAAAGTAGTGATACACCGAGAAAAGGAGGGTGTCGAAGCAGTCTTCCAATGTGTGAAATTAGAAGTAAATTGCATATTAGAAGGGATGGTAACATTTCTCCACAATCTAGCAATTGCATTCACAACCATATTTCATGCACACACAATGATAATGAATTCTTGCAACAACATAATATCGACACAATATATATGCAATGAGATTGAAGGGGTAAGAGGAATGTAAACAAACACAGAGAGGAAGATAAATCCACAAACTTGAATCTATTTCTTTCATTGATATGCAAAGTTCAATCTATTACAAAATAAGGGTCTAGATCACCATGCAAGAATTCCACTATAAGGTTCTATAGCACATTGGCTTCAAAAAACAAATTTGTGAGTTTTGCTTGCTTAAAACTATCTCCTTTACAATGAGGCCAACACTCTTATTTATAGCATTCTGAAAGGGGAGAGAGAGAGAGAGAGAGAGAGAGAGAGAGAGAGAGAGAGAGGGAAAATGAAAATAATGAAATCTGACTTCCCACCACTTTTAAGATGTCATAAATGAAGTGAAATGATGGTATGTTTTCTGAAAAATGCCCCCCATACTATCCCATAACTTGCAGTCAGTGAGAAATGTCATCCCATACTTCATTGAATGCACTCCCAACCACCAAACAAAACATTATTCTAAATTGGGTACATTTTCTACAAAATCACCTTATATTCTTCATCAAATCATGATTATTTTTTTCATAAAGATCAGAGCCACGATTCAATAGTACCTAATTTTGTGCGTTTTCATTTAGAAATGCAAAATTTATGGTCTTCTGAGTGCGAGCAGCTATTTTGGGTCTGCTAGACATTTCTGTCATTTAACGGGACTAAGTGTTTGATTGAATGGGGCTGAGGACGTTTCATTTATTTTCATATACCTACCCTCATCAAAATTAAGAAATCCATAAATTCATAGAGGACATTGTGCTCGTTCCATAAAGTCAAATTTCATGAAAATCGAAGCTCAGTGGTCAAACATTATGGCTGTTTGAAGTTCGGGATCTAATTTGTCTTGTTCTCCTTTACATGCGGCTATTTCAAGTATTTTAGATCTTGGTGTCCCAGCTATCCCTTATGTGAATTAGGCCAAAACCTCCGCTTCATCCACACCACTCTTGACCCGCCTTGCAAATTGGACAAGTTGACTTTTTAGGAACTTGTGTCCTACGCGTACTTGTGCAAATTGGGCCAAAAATATTCAACTTAACCAATTTGAACTACATGTGGATTTTTTAGTGATGTGCATCCTGACTTTCTCAACATCCCACGGACCACCTAGGACAATTTTTTCTAACTTCTCTTATTCCTTTTGTTTTCACCATTTCAGGAAAATGGGGTTTTCAGTCTCGATTGAAAGCCATGCAACCTGGTATGAAAATATCTTATTTTGGCACATTTCACTATCTGCTTGGCATTTTAGGCCCAAATTTGGTACAATGAACCTTGGCATGATCCAACTTGGTACTATCCATAGCCTCCAGACTGATTTGCATTAAAATAGGCCTATGACTTCATTTTTTCAGATTTTTGCAATTTTTCTAACTTCTTGGATTTTTTTCCTTGGATGGGGAAGTCAGAGAGAAACCAAAGGGTTCCAAAACCTGATTTTTGGGCCTTGAACCAAATATACTTGCTCTAGCATGAGGAAATTATGCAAGTTATCCAAATTACCTCGAGGGGTGAATTTGGGATAACATGTTCCAAAGATGCAAGATATTTCGCAGTGTCTTTGAATCCAAAAAAGTGCATATTCTTAGCTCATGAAGGCAAGCTCTTAGGTTACACCATGTCCAAGGAATGATTAGCAATTGATCCAGAAAGGGTAGAAGTCATTCAAGCATTTTCATTTCCAAGTCACAATAAGGCTCTCCAAAGCTTTTTGGGGAAAATTAATTTTGTTAAGAGGTTTGTTCCTAACTTTTCCCATATTTTCAAGCCACTAACGATGATGAAGAAGAACATGGTGCTCAAATGGAATGCCAAAGGAAAAGAAATATTTGAAGCCACTTATCAAGACATTACAAAGGTTCAAACCCTCATAAATCTATATTTCTCGAAGGACTTCATTTTATACGCTTTTGGAAGCACGAATGTAATATCTTCCATACTAGTACAACCAAATCAAGAAGGACTAGAGCAACCTATCACATTCTTCAGCCAAATCCTTCAAGATTATGAGGTGAGATATTCATTCATTGAGAAGCATGTCCTTGCTGTGATTAGAAGTTTAGAGAAATTTAGACATCTAGATTCAAACAACATAATGCATCTATTAGTTTCACATGTTGGTGTAAAATATTTTCTTTTGAACAAGGACCTTAATGAAAAGATAGTTGGTTTGGTAACCAAGGTCATGGAATATGATATTGATATGAATGTGACCAAATTAGTTAGGGGGAAAGGATTATGTGAGAAAATAGCTTCTAGCCTACATGATCAATCAAGAGAGGAGGAAGAAGTTGTTATGGTGTTGCAAGATAATCAAGAACAAACTACAGGTGGTATACCCATTCCTTGTTGGACTCGGGATATTGTATATTTTCTTCAAATGGTTCAAATTCCTCAGGGATTGAGTAAGTCCAAAAGGAGGTATTTAAGAATTCATTACATCCCATACATTCTTATAGATAATATTTTGTTCAAAAGGGATGTGAATGGTTTCCTCCTAAGGTGCATCAAGATAGATCAAATAGAGAGGGTATTGCATGAGTTTCATGATGGAGAGGCAGGTGGTCATTTTTCCCCAAAAGAAACAACTATTAGAATCATAAGGGCTGGTTATTACTAGCCTAATATTTTCAATGATTTCTACTCATGGATCAAGAAATACAAGAAGTGTGCCTTCTTCACAGGTAAAGAGAATTTGGCATCCCTCCCACTCCATCCTATCTCGTTAAACAACCTTTCATGCAATGGGGGCTAGATTTTATTGGGATGATCAATCCAAGTTCTAGCCTAGGTCACAAATGGATTCTTATAGCCATGGACTACTTCACTAAGTGGACAGAAGAAATTGCACTTAAGGAAGCAAATGAAGCTAGCATTTTGATTTTTATGAAGGTATTGCAACAAGGTTTGGTGTTCCTTCCACTATAATATCAGATAATGCCTTAGCTTTTCTTAGAGAAAAGATATCTAATTGGGCTGTTAGAAATGGCATCTACTTGAGCACTTCTTCTAACTACTACCCCCAAGGTAACGGGAAAGTAGATTCCACGAACAAGAACTTGCTGAGAATCATAAGAAGAACCCTAGATGAGAATCAGAGGACTTGGCATACCAAATTGAAATCAGCCTTGTGGGCTGATAGAATCACTCCCAAGAAGTCAACTGGTTATTCCCCTTTCAAGTTGGTTTATGGAAGGGAAGCAAGGCTACCAATATCCCTTGAATTACCAGCCTTGGAGCTTATCAAGCAGCTGGAGTTGTTTGATTTTCTAGCTATGGAAGTCAGGTATGTAGAGCTCATGGAGCTGGAAGAGATAAGAAACCAAGCCATGAAAACAATGGAGAAGGACCAAGCTCAAATCAAGATGAGTTTTGATAGAAAGACCAAAGACAAAAACTTCCAAGAGGGAGACTTAGTCCTTAAATGAAATGCAGAAAGGGAAAAACCAAGAAGGCACTCTAAGTTTGATGCAATATGGAGTGGCCCTTATATGATTTCAGGCTACAAAGAAAATAATGCTTTCTAGCTATCAAGGTTGGACAGAGAAGGACTGCATATTCCAGTCAATGGAATCTATCTTAAGCATTGTTATTGATTGAAATATCCTTCTTGTACATATTAGTTTAGGAGTTGTAATTCCTCCAAATGTTTGTAGCACATTGCATTATTTTAGTTTAGGTTGCTTTTGTAATAAGTGCTTGTGCACTCTACATATTCTATTTGGAATGTGTATGACCTTTTCTGTTTGTGCATAGTTGTGCCCTTATTTTTCTTGCACTTTCCAATTTCAAGAAAAGTTTGGTGAAAAAACAACCAGTCCTTAACTGAGGGGTTTGTTTTGAAATGAAAATCCCCAATAGTTATCTAGAGGTTGGAGGATATATTTTGTGACTCCATGCCCAATAGATCCCCTAAGGTCACCATTCTTCCAAATCAAGTAGGCGAGATCATTTACGTAAGTCACCAATTGTTATCCATTTTTCACACCCCCTTTAAAATGGACAACTTACTAGATCGAACATCGGTAGTTGATGGAAAAAGGGAAATGATTTTACAAGATATGGGGTAGCTCGTATGTTATCTCAATCGAGTTGGTTATAACTCGTGGAAAGCTAGCAAGCCACGATGAATCTTGGATTTGGTGAACAAGGTGACAAGTTGGAAGACGTAGTCATTCGGGTGATAGGTTGGTTGGCATGGTTGGTCGGTTGATTGGTTGGTCGACATGGTTGGTTGGGTGACAGGTTGGTCGAGAATGGTTGGTTAGGTATTTGGTTAGTTGACATGTTTAGTTGAGTGATAGGTTGGCCGGGTGGTGGTTGGTCGGAATGGTTGGTTGGGTTACAAGTTGGTCGGACATGATTGGTTGATTCACTAGTTGGTCGGTGGTATTTGGTTGGTTGACGTACAACTATGGTATGGAATTTCAGTTAGATGGGTGATGGGTTACTTGGATGGGTATTTCATCCGAATTTTTGGCGGCTCGGGTTGGAAAAGTTATGATTGGTCAAATGGATAGCATATGGAGAGGTTGGTCAACATACATAGTCATCGTCCAACCCCTTGGGGTTTGATGATTAACATGGTTAGTTGATTCATCTAATTATTCTCGCTCATAGGTTTGTCGGCTTCCAGAATGGATGGGTAGTGTGTCATACGGGCAGAGATAGATAGTCATCCAACCTCCTGGGTTGGATGACCCACAATGTGAAGATAGTAACTCCTGGGTTAGTTGGCGACTAGAAGCATGTACGGTCATAAAGATAGATGTCGTCCAACCCGACATGGTTAGACGACAAAGGGGATGGACAAGCTACAAGCCAGATGAGGATAGGTGAATGAATGATAGCCCAATGACCATAATTAATGAGGCATGACATCCATGACCACCCGTGCAGGAAAATTACCAAATTGAATGGTTACCCATACCTCTTTAATGCATCCTGCTAGTGGGTGACCCAAACTTCCTATATATTGTAAAATTTGTCTCTGTTTGAGGTGAAGTTTTTGGAAAAGCAATGGAATTCTGTCAAAATTGTTCCAAAGCTATTGTGAGTTGCAGGCCTCAAATTTATACATTTTATGAAGGATTCTTGCCTTGTACCTATATTGTAATGGATTGTGCATCATTTTAAGTAATAAAATTAGTGTTTTGTGGCTCTTCTTTCCCTCAATTGATTTATATTGCATTTATCACCTTCTATTATATTTTGTAGGTATATTGTGCATATTATGTTCCTTTACAGGGTTTAAATTTGTTGTGCTTCATGAAATTGGAGGTTTGAATGTGTTTCGGGACTATGGCACTTTATCGACATCTTCTTCCCAATTTTTGCCCCACTTTCACTCACTAGGAATCTGTCTAGCCTTATTTTGGTCCTGTCTCCTCCCTTTGTTTAGGATTTACATTTTATGTAGTTCTCTCTCTCTCGTCCCTTGGAATTGATAGTTTAGGAGTAGGTTAGCATTAGAATAGGTCAGGAATGAGCCTTTTCTGGAGGTTTGTCTCAATTTCAATGGTCCCACACCTTGAGACAATCCCATGTCAGTCAAAAGTATGGTTTTGTAATGTGAAAATCCTAGGGTGCTAATTTTCCAACATAACATGTCTATTACTCGTGTTCTAAAAAGTGTGTGCTCAGAACTTCAAATTAAGTGCTACTATTGTGTTATATTTTTTCAAGGCAAAAAACATGTTGACAAAGAGTAGCATCCACTAAAGAAGATGTTGTGAAGATCTTGAAAGTCTAATACAATTACATAGAGGGTTTGGTTGTAAAACCCTTGTTGATCACTTAAGAAATGAAGGTTCAAGGTCAGTTAGAGATAACAAATGACACTTTACATGTGTGGAAAGACTATGAAACATGAACAAATATTGTGACAAGGTTCCCTGAGAAGGTTGATAAGGGCTTGAACTCTATGACCCTAGTGTTTTCTCTTCAAAGCTTAATGAGGTGCTTGTGAAGGTGTTAATTCTGAGTATGAAGTATAAAGGTCAATCTTAGTTCAAATATCCAAATCCTGATGAAATCCTCACATGATCATGAGGTGATCAAGAGATTATTTACAATTTTAGAGGTAGAGGAAGGTCATATTTACGTAAACTAGGTAATTGCATTATCAAAGTGATGAAGAAAGAAGTACAGAGAGAAAGGGTATCTCGTGAATCGTTAAAGATTTAGGTAAAGGTATGAGATAGAGATAAAGGGGTAAGGTATGTGCTAAACCCAAGTTTAAACTCTTCTTAATTGATTATATGGTGTGTGTATAACTTAATATTGCAAATATGTATCCAGTGACAGTGAATTAATATGGTCTAATGTGTTCTTCCTTAAAATTCAACCTATAGACCTATAGATGGTGATTGTGAACAATGAAAGTTCTTCATGAAGATTTCATAATGTCTTTAGATTCTCTTAAAGGTATTTTAAGTCAAATAATGTTGGGAAAATTTCTCACCTTACTCATAAGTCATGTTTGAAGTCAAATTTGATAAGATTAAGATCTCATAAATGTTGTCACAAAGGTACAGAGGTCTATATAATTGCTTCTACAAGTGAATAAGGTTTTATGCCTACAATGGAAGGGGAGCATGAGTTCAAGATTTAAAAGGACGATTTTGGTGTTTCCAAGACATATGAAGAATGGTATAGGTGTTTTCTCACAAATTCTTGCATGACAAGAGTAAGTTGTTTTATATCAGTCAGATATGATAATTAGGACTGAAAAAGTTTTTTGAGACCTAGCAAAAGAGGTCAAGAGAGTTTCTAGCCAAGGAATCAAGGTAAGTTGCCTAAAATTGTGCTTGGAAGCTAGGTATAGTGTTCTTAAATCCAAGGGGAGCTAGAAACTACTTTTTCAGAGCTTGTATGAGGTGTTAGAACTTGTCAAAAAAATCAAAATGTACTATGAGGACTGTTAAGAGTAGTTAGTTTCTTGTAATGAATGAGAAGTTAGAAGGTTCATGGTAAAGCTCAAATATACTTATTTATGTTTATATATGGTTGTGAAAGGTGATATAATGCTCTGATATGCATGGGAGTGACATTGTTGGCATGATGAATATGTGGGTGACTTAGATTTAAGTATGATACAATGTTTCCAAGAGGGGTAAAATAGGGGTAAAGAAGAAAAATAATGCTTTTGCATGCCTAGAAGATGTAGAATGATGTTTTAGCTTCTAAAAAGGTATGATTTTTATTCTTTCATGCCTTCTTGGTATTCTTTCGAGATGTTGAAGTACTTATTCCAAGGGAAGCATGTTGTTTGCATGCTTAAAATGAAGGAAAGAATCAGATTTTGAGAAAAAATCAAGCATTTTTCGCTTGTTTGAGACCTCTAGTTGATGTTTTCAACCAAATCATGAAGGTATGAAGTTGAGGTAGGTGAAGCAAGTAAGCTACAAGTATGCTTTTTTCATTAATGTAAAAAGGGGGAGAAGTTTAGGTATTTTTCATCAATGAAAAAGGGGAGATTTTTGGCATGTGGTCCTAATAGGTGTTTTCATTGATGAAAAACCACATTAATGAAAAGTGAATGTTTTATGATGGTGTACTTGATGCTAACATACTGGTTCGGATGTATATCATCTAATACGGTGGGATTCAAATGAAATGTACTTGCTCTAACAAGCCTAGGAGACGAAGCTTGGAAATATGAGCTTCTTGGATGTTTGGGAATCATGTTGAGATCATGGCTATCTTGTTTTTAAGGTGATTGGGCACTCACAATAGTGACATAGTACAGGTATAGGTGGTTCACTATGATACAGGTGCTCATTAGGAGCATTTATAGTAGCTTGGAGGTGTGACAATATGGATTGGATCTATATGATCTCATGCAAGCATGAATTTAGGTATATCATGATGTTTTAGGTATGTTTGAGTCATTTTCATAGGTTTCATATTCAGTTATTGCATTATTTAAGTTGACCCTAGCTTCTACAGTGAGGATCAAGCATGCAAGTATAGGTATGCCTCAAAGTGATGGAGATATTGAGGAATGGAACTGAAATTATGATGATTAGAGATGTTATAGGGATGTTTCATAGTGATTTAATCAAAATTTCAGGTTCTCATGATGTGTATTCTGCCATATATGATAGTTTATGTGAGACAAGGTAAAAATCAAGTGTATTTCCAGCTCAAAGTTCAACTTCATATGCTCGTTGTGAATAGTTTGATTTACATGGGAACTTGTGGCTTTCAGGAAGATTATATGGTGAGTTTAGAAGGTTTCACAAAAATAATGATGTCACTTGATCATCATGTTTTTATGAACGAATGTTAAGAACGTAAACTAGGTCTAAAACCCTAGTTAAACCCTAGCTAGGAGTAGATGGCAAAAGTGAAGTATTATGACCAGTTTTGATTTATTCATAAAAATGATGATTATATGTTGTATAGGACTCTGTAATATTTCCAAAAATGTATGGTTTAGGTCATGGTGATGAGTGGGCCCCACCTAAAAATAGTAGTTTTTGAAGAAGAAGGTTTTAGGACAAGATGGTCCAAAGAAGTAGCATGAAAAATTGATGTTTCATGATTATTGGAAGTTTATCATGATTTACATGGATGTTTTAGGACAAGTTCATGTAGGTACATGGTGTTTTGAGGTCCACAAATTTTGACTGGTCAAAGGGCAATTTTGGGGTCTCAAATAGCAGTCTTGAGTAAATTGGCTATAACTTGAGCTACAGGCGAGTTATGAAGTTATTTAAGTTGTTTTGGAAATAAGATTCATATATATTTACATTTATATAATTTTTTACACATGATGAGGCCATTTTTCATGGTTTCCATGTCATTCTTTTATAAGGTATATTTTTGGTAGTTCAAGACCTGGATGTGTTCCATTGAAAGTTTGATGTTGTTTAAAGCATGAGATGGATTTTGTTATGCTTCCTATCACATGAAATATGAAGAGGGATGAATTTTGAATCCAATGGATAAATTTTGAGGTATTTATTGTATGTAAAAATGATTTAATAAGCTAAAATTTTGAAATAATGTTTTTGGCAAGTTGATCTCGGTGAAGGCAAACGTAATTGTGGTTTTAAAATATGGATGTTTCGTGACTTATAATTTTATTAGAAGTGTTCTATAAGTTCTTAAATTTCAATTTAGTGGTCACATGGAATGTTTTTATTTATTTTAAGTGATTTTTGATCAAATGAAGTTTCCAATGTGTGAAGGGTGTAGGAAACAATCTGTTTTGAGAAATGTAAAGGAATCTGGACCCAATAAATGAAATAATTTTATCAATTGATTAAATGTATGACCATTTATTAATGTAAAATTATATTTTATTCATATTTAATGGGTTTTGGGTCATGAAAAAGTATACATTTAATGTAAGGGAATTTTAAAGAATGTGCCTGTAGGGTTTTGAGCCATTTTTGCATATGTAATGAGGGTTTTAGCTATGACGACCTACTTGGGTAATATGTGGCTGTTATAATTAAAATTTATAACTTTTATATAGATTTATGGGTCTAAAGTATCATGACAGACTGACCTCTTTAGGTGTGAAGGAAGAAAAGCATATTTAAGTGCTTGTTTGGTTCATTTTGAGCTAGTGCCCTTGGAGGGAAGAACTACGACCTAGAGGAAGATATTTTGCAAGCATGAGAGCATGATTTTAAGGTGTAGGAAGAGAATGATAGGTTAAATATTTATTGAAGGCATGAGATAAAGAAGGTAGAGCAAAGACAAGTGAAGAAAGAGCAAGATACTACAAGTTTGAAGACCTAGTGTGTGAGCTATTTTTGTGAGTTGAAATTGTGATCTCCATCAATTGTGGCATGAAGAAAAATCAAAGATCATATATCTTCAGATGGTGGATTTTGTTCTTGGTCATCGTTATGGGGTTGTAGCCTCCTTTTCGAGTTTCTACTTCACTAAATTAGGTGTTGGTGATCCTTGTAGAGTTGGTGCTCTACTAAACTAGGGGTTGGTGCTTCTTGTGGGGTTTTTGCCTCACTAAATTAGGGGTTGGTGCTTATTATGAATTTGGTGCTTCACTAAAATTCTTTTCTTTTTGTAATATAAGTAGTTTTTTTTGTTTTTCTTCCCCATGAGGGTTTCCCACTTATATTTTATGTTCATGAGTATGCTTTCTTGATTGTGTCTATTTGGTTCAACGTTTTATGTTGCTAATCACACTTTTGTGGATGGATAAATGTTAATTTTGCATGTATGATAATCTAAAATTTGTTTTAATTAATTATAGGACTGATTCAATCCCCCCACTCATTCCCTTGTGCTTCTAGCATTTACGAAGTTTGTAAGTCCCACACTTGGAGACAGTCTCATGTTACCTCAAACTTTTCGATCTTCATGATTGAGAGTAGGGTGAAATTTTGATCTCCATCGGGAGGAAACTTCATAACCTTATAATAAAAATAGAATATTTAGTATGATTTTCAACTACTAACCATTACCTTTTATTTACCTTTACTTCGGGTTTTGTTACTTCATAGGCCAACCATATATCAATATGAAAACATAAAGAAATGTGATATGACAAGGTAAAATATTATGTCAGCCATATATATCCCAATACACCTTATAGATTAAGGTCATAGAAAATAAAATCTAAAAATATTGAAATGTATAAAAGGATGTTTAATGGAAAAATATGATCTATTTTTCTAATAGTATAAATGCATAGTGAACATATAATCTAGAAAGAGACTCGTGAAATAGTTTCCAATAGGAAATAAAATATTGGAATTCTACAAATTGGTTAAGGTTAGGTTTTTGGGAGTTTTGTTTCATACGTAAAAAGGAATTTGGTAAATGTTTTTGGACATAAACATCTTTCTAGAAAATTTTGTTGATGAAATTGTATGAGGGATGTAAACGTGCCTTATAGTGCTCTAATCAACCTATATTTTTGGGTGTATATTCACCACCTTTTGAGATCCTATATTTTGGGTTAGTGACTATGCATTGATGTGTGATGATATTTAATCATGTTTTACTTTCTCATAACCCTCAAAAACTAAAAAAATAGTACATTATAATTTATTTAATCATATTAGTCTAGATTCATCTTTGGTGTGTCTTTAATACCCCATGATGTGATATCATTACACTATATATCCATAAACTAAAGTATAGTTAAATCAACATCATTTTATTTCTCTCCATTTCTTATATGAGATGAAAATATGAAAATATATATGCAATTTAGAAGTATTCCTCACTCGGAATAAGATAGTTGTCAACACAAGACATTTATCTTTTACTTAAGATTTCACTCATGGACTATTCAATTGATGTTTTTATAAGAATTTGGATAAGTTTAAGCTTTTTAATAATGATCACCAAGATGATTAGGTGATATCCACTTAATCTATAGACCCTCTTGGGATTTTGTATATATATATATGACCTTTCCTAAATGTGTTCCCAAACCAACCTAAAGGTAATTCCTAACTAGACCTAGGAAAGTTACCCAATTTTTAAAAGTGGCCATTAGAGTAAAATAGATTAAATTTGTAGAGGGAAGTCATTCTTGTGGATAAAACTATCCAAAGGGGATAGTTTAGAAAGTAAAATTGACCATGGATCATTTCCATAAATGAAATCATCTATATGCCCACAAACTAACCTAGAGATTAAAAAATTAGAAAGCGAGGTGATATAATGTTCTTATATAAAATTGATCATAAGTGTGGTAATTAAGAAAATGAGGTTGACCTATTGAACTTGAGACTTTTCAGAAGGTTTGAAATGTATGCAAAAGGAGTCAAAACAATTGAGCTACTAGTCCAAATATATAAAAAGGTGTAATAATTGATATATCAAGTTTCTCAAACAAAATTAATGGTACTACAAATGTGTCTCCAAGACATTAGTAGAGAATCAATGAATACCGATTTACGAAAGACACTAATTGCAAGTTTTACACGGTATCACTTATTATATTTAGATTTAGATTCCTATTAGACCTCATGATTCAATGATATTATGTTATGATGATTCTAGATATGACACCACCCCCTTCTTTCATAGGAGGTTGGGCAAGGCCCCTATGTCTATCTAGGCACTTGATTTAGGTCTTATCTCTCCATCGATCTCCGAGAGATAAGAGGTCACCATCTACATATATTACATATCTATATGGTTTCAACTAGAGACACCGCCCACCCTACTATCTAGATAGATCCTATTGGGGAGTGCCCCCCCCTCTCTCTCTCTCTCTATATATATATATGGAAAAATTGGAAAATATGTTAGAATGTCAAATAATTTAAATAATATAATAAATAACACATGGCCAATAAACCCCATGCATCATGGGGAGATGAGGGATATTGTCACTTTTCCCTACTATACTAAGGAAAAATAGATGAAACATAGCTATGGGACCTCCCACTTGATCACAGCTACATATCCTCTCTATCACATAGCCTACCAATATATTATGTCATCATAGAATATATTTATTTTATCTCCATGTATCGAGTCAAAAAAATTAAAATATTTATCACTAGACAAAGGAAGCATCATCCTAATTCTGAATTTCTTTAACTCTACCTAAATATTTTAAGTAGGCTTTCCTAACTTATTCAAAATATCAAAGTAATATGCATAGCTATAAGACTTAATATATATTCACTTGAGCATACCAAACACATCCTCATGGATATCCTAAATCAAATTTCTTAACTTTTGTATCTATCATAGTTACCCAATAATGTGACATTGTGTAGAAACTCAAATTTGGAAATCACTCTTTGACAATACACTCTTGTTAAGATAAATAAAAATTTCCCATTCCTACTTAGTACATTATGAGGTTTCATGTTTAGCTTGTTTATCCTTACACACTGACATGTCGTCAAATTATGAGAACACAATACATAAAATCCATAGATAAATATCAAACAACAAATCCCAAACTTTAATTTGCATGTTTTCCTTCCCTGGTCAAGGTCATACAATTTGGATAGGATAGTATATCAGGTCTTGGCTAACTTTTACAATCTTGGAATGACATGTCCTATAAATTTTATTTCAATTTTTTTTTTTTTTTTTGGGTCTTCTAATCTCTATGGGTCATCCTTTCTTTAATAAATCATCTATGGAACCCTATATAAGCAAGTAAACACTACCTCATTTTCTAACCTAGAAATCTTATGGAACTACACTAATACACTCACTTATAACACTCATAAAAGGCACCCAAGGTTATCTAAATCTTGTAATATCACATCTAATGTCATTAGAGAAACAATCTTTACAAGTTTGAATCTTATTTTTAGGTCAAGAAAAAATATCTCTCATCTACAAGCACTTAAACATCCCTTCCCCAATTATCTTAGAAAGAGCCAACTCAACTCAAGCATGGTCAAAGATGGTTTTTAAACTTAGTTTCATTCATTTAGATATCACATGCTAGGTGGAGAACAACATACGATTTGAGGCCTCTTCAGAGTAGTGCCAACATCGGTGGTTCATGGGGTTCCCACAACCAAACTAATGTTTATTTTACAAGAATTATCATCCATGGATAGGATTTGAGATGATGATCAAAGTGTTCAAAGATATTTTTAACATGATAAAAATTAGGGTTTAACATCGACAAAAATGTTTAGACAACAAACCATGTCATAAAGTTATAGAACCCATAACCATGTAGGTCTAAGACCATAAAAGAGGTTTAAGACCATACAATATAACCTGGTAGAGTTACACAACCCGTGTCAAGTCAATTTCTAGTGACAATCTCAAAAACAAAGCTTTGTAAAGTTTTTATCTCCTTGTTCTTTCATCTCATCCTCACATAATTTTCCTAAATAATTTTTAATTAGCTAATTGCACTCATTCTTTTTTTTAAATTTTATATCTTATTTATCATATCAATTACAAGTATCAAAAGAATATTATGATTTTGGTAATTAATTTTGGAAGTTAAATAATCATAATATCCACCTATTTTTATCCCTTACATCCTTCAAAGTGTGCTAATTCACTAAAATATTTTTTTTTCCATGTTAAATATAATTAGGGTGTAAACACTTTTTAACCCCTCTTGTGATTTGATCATAGCATCAACCCTAGTTGCCTTATGATGAGCCCAAAATATGGCCCATCATATAAAAAATATATTATTCTTTTTCCTTCATAAATGGTGGATCTAAGTGTAATTTATGAACTTATGGTTTATTTAGAATAAAATAGAGAGTATATATCATGGTTATTTCTTTAGAATTCATTTTATCTTTTTGTTACCTATTTCTAATGATTACTAGGAAAAAGATGTCACTTTGTCCATATGAAGTCCATATTTTTCTACAATTGCAAAATAAAGGATTTTAAACACTAAGAAATAGCTATAACCATCCTTATAGGATATCCAACACCTTTCCTATCTGTTCCAAAGATTTTTTAATTCATTACTACACCAACTCCATAAATGTACAACAACTCTATCAGTGGCTCCTTATTACAAATTTTGAGAAAAGTGAGAAAAAAATTATCAATAATATTGTCAAGCCTAAATACAATTGCATATTTTAATTCATCTTGAAAATTTATTAAAGTTAAAAATAATAACCATCTTGATCCGAGTTCATATGCAAAATTTAAGTCCATTTTAGGTAGCTCCGGATATGCCTTCACTAGCTCAAGAGATGCCTTCATTAGCTCAAGAGATGTCTTCATTAGCTCCGAAGATGAATATTAGAGCTCGGAGATGAATATTAAAGCTCCAAATATGAATACTAAATCTCACGGAGATGGATATTAGAGCTACGGAGATGTATATTAGAGATCCAAAGATGGATATTAGAGCTACAAAGATAAGCATAATAGTTTTAGAAGTATTTATTCTAACTCTAAGGGTGGTTTGAAATGTATTTCTACATATTTTTGAAATAATTCTAAAATATATATTTTCATAAGTCTTTTATTATTTGTAAAATAAAGAATAATCAATATTCATTTTGATTCTCAACAATAAAATAAGAGAGTCAGATTGTTAGTTAGGGTTTGATAATCTCTATTTTTTGGATATTGATACTTTATGGGTAGATTGAGATCTTAGTTGATAATATTGGATTGAGATGTATAACCCAAAATAATGAATTGGTTGGAAATATAGAATTATAAATGTAACCTCCCACAACATTGGATGTGACCTCCATTATTATGAAGAATTCATTCGAAGTTTTGTTGTGTTTAAATTCATCTTCCTAGGAATGGATTTTCCACTCATTCCAACGAAAATGGGCACATGTACTTGTGTTTATTTATTCAATATGTGATATTCCTTTTGGTGTGATAATTATTTTCTTTTTATTTGTATCGGGTAAACATTTATTTGTTGTATAGAATGTTATGAACATGCATGTGTTTATCTTTTCCTTTCACTTCATAAATTTCCATTCCTTGCAAGTATTCTTTAATTTAATACAAGTGTGATATTTCATTTCATGTAAAAGTTATATTCAATTTCTATAATTTTTCCTTTCAATTCCTACAAGTGTGGATTTTTGTAAAAGGGACCGTTTTCCATAGATATCTTCCCCTAATGCATATTTCCTTTGGACACCATCCCTAGATTGACATTATTAATTAAGGATTCAGAACCCCATTATTTTGACATTGTTTCGGGGACCATGGTGTTATTATGAGATTAAGAAATTTCAAAGAGAATTATCTAGTGACAGTAGATAAACAAAGTTCCTAGTGAAAGGGGATGTCTCTTAGAAAATTTTGTGATGGGATATAATGGTTTCTTTAGATTTATGTTCCTACAAAATAGATTAGAATTTATTTTCATGTAAAGCAGCTTAGCATTTACGTTTCTACAATTAGGATTTGGATTAGATTTTAGGAACAAACCCCCCATCTCATATTAACATTACTATGTAGAAAATTATACTGTTAACATTATGAAAGGAAGATTTGGTTATTGATGTTGGTTGGTATGAAATTTTAATTTGGATTAATTTTACAAGGATATGGTATTGCAATAATCATAAATATGTAACTAACATTTTCATAATAAAAGGAATGAATGAAAATTGCACTATTAATATTTTCTAAAATAATGGCATGTAATAGAGTTCTTATAACCACTAAATTTAGACATATAAGTCCAAATAAATGTTGGTTATTTAATCCTCCAAGTAAGAATATTTAATTTTTACATCTATGGTTCCTACCTCCTTGGGAACCTAATATTTCTAAGCATAATGTTTCTATGCCACTTCATGTAGCCACTATTCATGTTACACATCATATATCCACTCCTATTGGTTTTCATACTTATTCAACTACCATGTAGGCCATTTAAACCCATGTTCATATTCTACAAGATCAAATATTAAAATTACAACAAGGTGCATCTTCTTCTACTCATGATATGGATTCTACTCATCTTGTTTATAATCCCTTGCAAAGGAATTCGTTTCTTACTCTTTTCCCAATAGTTTTATTTCTCCTAGAATCCCCGCTTATGATGGAAATAGATACCATGTTGATCATCTTCATTCCTTCCATGTGGCTTGTATTGATTACACCTTGCATGATATCTTTCTCACCAAGTTCTTTCCTAGGATTCTTAATTATTTTTCATTGCAATGGTTCTATGATATCCCCACCCATTTTGTATGCTCTTTTACCGCTTTGGAAAATTAATTTTTGGCATGATTCTTTATTAACTTTGGGGACAAATTTCCATACATACAATTATCCAAATTATGACAAGGGTCCACCGAGCCTATCAATGATTATGTATTAGGATATAATACCATGATTAATAAGATTAAAACAACATATTAGTTGATAGTGAACTACAAGATCTACTCACATAAATATTACCTCTCCCTTTGCAAAAATAAGTCCTATTTGACAAATTTTGATCCTTTGACCATGTATGTTAGACCCTCAAGGAGTGTGAATATAAGTTATTACATATGAATAAGATCAAGTAAATTTCTAGCACCCCTACTACACCTAATACTAAGTTTATAAGAAAATACACATTTAAAGGAAAGACTAATGATGTTAAGGTCGCCTCTAAAGACACTTTCAATGTTTCTATTTAACCATGTTACAAATCCAACCAACCCACTTTGGTAGTTTAACGATTTTCCTTGTGGTCCACACAATTTATTGAAAAAAATTCTTGAGTTTGATATTTTGTATCTCCATCCACCATTTGAGGTTGATACAAACAAGCCTCAAAGAAATAATTTTGATGTCAATGCTTAATGTGATTACCATCAATGTATCACCCACTTCACTAAAATGTGGCTTAAGCTTTACCATATCATCCAAGTTCTCATAGACTCCCATGATATTAAATTATATGAACCAATGGAATCTTCTAAGCCAACCAATTATAATGCCAAAGTAAAAATATTTAATGATCCACTTATTAAGCATAAAAATGATAAATCTACATCTAAAGTGAAAAATATTTATTGTGAAGTGTCACCGCTACCCTCTTATAATCACCCCTTGGATGCAATAATTGAAAGTATCGCTCATACATCATTCATTGCATTGATCAATATTTTTTATTATTCTAACTATAAATTTCATGATTTTCAATTATACTTTATTCATCCTTGTCCTTGTCAATCATGTCCTTATACATGGTGTTTTGGTTGACCCATACAACAAAAATAATGTTTTCACTCTCGTGTTGCTTCAATCTCTTAGAATTTTAACAAATAATATTACATTTGATAATAATCTTTGATATAAATGTATTACTCTAACCATCACTCTTGTTTTAATCACTACTTTAACTTCATTCTTTGATTTTTCTACTCTTAGTTATGGTACCCTATGTTTGGGCCTCCTTGGTTAATTTCTCTTATGGATATTCCTTCTATCATCCACCAATGTGTTAAGTTTATCCAAAAATCATAAGGTTATCACCATTCGATTAATTCCCTCCAAGGATTCTACTCCTGGATTTCCTAGGAATACGTCTACAAATCCTATTCCTATGCCTAGTGCAGCTCTAGATATGTATTTGGTTTTACACAATGTCAATAAAAATTATATCCCTCTTTGGTTTCTCCATAATTCTTTATTTTTACCCACTTATTCTCACAATTATATCTCTCCTAGGTATCTTAAAATACCTTTGGTTACACTTAATAATACCTCTCATAGATCGACTCTTCTAGGTCTCGTGATAGGCCTCTAGTTGTACATACCACCTCTCATGGAACTAGCTCTTATAGGTCTCTTGACAGGCCTTTAGTTTCACACATTGTCTTGCACAACTCATGCTCTCAAGGCATTTTGATAGTCCTTTAATTTCACACACTTTGTTTCGTGGCTTTACCCCTCACATAATGTTATCTATGTTCTATAAATGCATTTTCTCTCTCCTATAAGGATCCTACTACCCATGATATGCTCAAGATTACTTTCTCATAAGGCCCTTCCATATGTATTTTTCTTCCCATACATATCTGTCATCATGTGGATCATCTTTTGCAACTATTACCAAAACTACGCCTCTTATATTTGAGTTAACTCCTTCATAATCGATACCTAATCCTCCATCCCCTTCTTCATTTGTTATGCCTCATCTAGAGGGTCTCATTATATCTATTCTATCCCTTTTTTATGTAGATAGCTAAGCACTTTGAAAACTCAATAATATTTAAAACCAAAATCATGACCTATACATTTCACTTGATTTTTAGTAATTTATAGTATACATGTTGTTTGTAGCTTTAGTTTGATAGATAGCATGCTTCTTCAATATTTACACACATGTATCCACGTGTTATTTTGAGCATGATGTAGGACATATGAAGAGTGCTACACGATGATAGGTTTTGGCCATCCCTTTAAGTAGAATTCCTATACATATGAGGGAATATATTTATTCATTACATCCAAGTACATTTTCCCATTATAGTTCCTTTCTTTTATTCCTCATTATACTTGATTATATCTATTATGTATATGATATATTTTTAACTAACATGAAAAAAACATATGTCTTGTATAACATTGAAATCTCTCATGTCACATATTTTTCACATATATTCAATATTGTATAAAGTTATCATGTTTTGACACTCTTGTTTTATGCATAATTGCTTGTGAGTGTATTTCTTCTTACTTGTTTTCATTATGTGTGGCATGTGTTCATTTATTTTCTTGTCACATTGTGGGTGTACTATGTTTGTGATGTCACGACTATCTTGTTTTATATTGCTTTCTCTTGTTTGTGGGCCTATGGGTCTTGATTGTGTTATGACAACAAGGGTGTCCCATGTTTGCATATTTGCATCTTTTGTGTGATGTTGTTTTGCATACTTCTTACATATGATTCCAATATTGTTGGAATGGGAAAGTTGCTAAGTAAAATCCATGCACAAAGTGGATGAATACCATGTGTAAGATGATGTGTGTAAAACATAAGAACGAGTATCAATGAGACAAGAAGATATACATGAAGGCATGCACAAGAATAGGGAAATAATACAAATATAGTGTATGGCACAAAGATTCATGTAAGGATGAAAAGGTAATGGAGAGTGAATATCCATGCATATGGGTAGAGTACAAGAGTTAGTCGAATTTGGAATGCAATAAAAATAGAGAAAAGAAGAGATGGCTTGTTTGACTAGGTAATTCTAGAAATAGAATCAGCAAAGATAAAGCACTGCCATACAATAAAGCACATGCCAGGATGAGCATGGATTGTGCATGGAAGGATCTAAATATAGGACACATGCATGGATAAAAGCAGGCTATTTATAGCATAGGGATCGAGCCGCCTAAGGATAGCTGCAGATTGGAGGCCAAAGCGCGAGTTAAAGCAGCATGTAGTCTATGTTTAGGGATTGTCTATTATTAGAACTAAAGCATGTAGTGGTAAAGGAAAAGTTCCCACCACTTATATATGTATCACATCCATTATAGAAAGTAGTAGTATGTGGTGCACATAATGTAATTATGTGCATTATTGTTGAGTACAAGTCTGTAATGTTTTGTTAGAATTATTTGTGTGTTTGTAATGGATAACTTAGTATGGATTTCCAAGATTAGTAGGGATGCACATGGTGTAATTAGCATTTAGATTATGCTACTAATTTCTTATATTAACGAATGAATTATCAGACTCGTTATATTTTGTCTCATTATTGTTTCTACCTTATGTTATTAATGGTTAAGTGTATGATAAACATCTAGACAAGTCAAAATGAGAAGGGACCAGGTAGGTTGTGTGCATTGTGGGTGATAACTTAGAAATTAGTTTGAGTGAGGTGTCACACACACCTGACTAAGTGGTTTTAAATTTTAAGACTACATTCTGGTTCCATTTTCAAGACCTTCTTTTACTTCAACTTGCAAGATATGGCATTCGAGTGTCATTCGAGAATATTGAATGTTGGATACATGAAATCCAGGATGATTTTTGTCGAACAAATTGGTTTCAATTCATACAAATTGGTAAAGGACAACTAGCATGATGAGTTAAATTATATTTTATCCAAATTCTTTCTAAGAAAATTGTATGAATTTTTAGCAACATACTTTCATAATAAAGTGATCAGATTGGGAAGAAGGTCCATGTGGAGTTAGGATAAGTACCAAGAACTCATTGGTTAAGATGAAACTTAGACATAAACAATATATTTTTGGTGGGAAGACATTTTGAGGAATTACACAATGGAGTATGTGATATCAACGTATTCATGTCAAGAGGATGCATAATTTTAGTTCCTAAATTAACCCTTGAGAGGATATTATTGATGTGAAATTGATAGCTTATCTAATATAAATAAGCAACAATTACATTATATAATTGTACAAATCAATAAGAGACAATGTTGCAAAATGAAGATAATAACATAAACACAAAATAAGAGCAAAAATATAATAAACACACTATATTATTGATTGAATAATTTGGAGCACATTACATGGTGAGAGAGCTTACAATATATAGCCTTTTCATTTCCTATAAACAAGGAGATGAGGCTTACCAATATTATCCCACTAATCTCTCTTAGAGAATCTCTCCTATGATCACTCACCACTATTCTCTCATATATCCCACTAATATCTCCACACACAATAATATACGTGAGTTGTTTATTCAACAAACTCACAACTAATACAATATCCTATATTATTAATAATGAGTTGTTTTATGACTCATATTAATAATATTACAATCTTTAATTTTTATCACACAAATATGATATTAATATAACAATATTAATATCTTATTAACACACTAAATTACTAATGTGATATATGAATATTACATTTAACTATTACAAATAATAATGTGAGCACTAATACAAGGAATATTCCTAACATCCCCCTTAGTGCGAATATGGGCGAGTTTTGTCTATTACTTTCTCATGTTCTATAATCCGATGGTTTTCAAAGAGTACCATCAACTCCAACATTTTCTAGTGGAACCATTAACCACTCGTATGTGATTTTATAAGAGACTCACAAACTCTCAAATTGATTTTCTATTGGATCACCAACCACTTTCATAGAAGCATACACATTTCCCCACCCCCATCTTTACATTCAAGAGAAAATATAAGAAATGTTGCTCACACAGAACTCACTTATTAAAAGATAAAATAGGAATAAATCATCTATTCTTATTGCATCACACAATGAAAATTAAAAACATAAAAAAATTCCACAAATTCATTGTGTGGCGCCTTCGCTTGTGGCTGACAAGAGGTCACTGATTATCCTCCTTCCTTCATTGCCTCCTTCCTCCATCATGATGATGCTAACTCAACTGAATTTGTATTTGAGGCTCATTTTACAATTCTATTAGGTGTTGGTTTCAACCGATAATGCACCCTTACAATAATAATCAACTTTATATTTATCCAAAATAATAAAGCATATCATATTTTAATTGCTGGAAATTAGTCACTATTTTTTTAGAATAATTAGAAACGTCAGAATTGTTTCCACGATTTATCTTAAAATATGAAATGGGTTTCTATAAGTTTTTGACGGAATTTTTCCATAATACAAATAAACAAATCTAAAAAAAAAAAAAAATTTGAATCTGGGTTTTTGATAAAAACACAAATCACCAGTCATTGTTTTTTAAGATCGAATTGAGAAAATAGCGACTTAAGCTTCAAAATATCATATTTTCATCCTAGAGGCTTTTTTTTTGTTCTACAATCACTCTCATAGCTTTTCCTTTCCTACTCTGACACCATATGATGTGAAATTGATAGCTTATTTAATATAAATAAGAAACAATTAGATTATATAATTGTATAAATCAATAAGAGACAATGTTACGAGAATGAAGATAATAACATAAACACAAAATAAGAGCAAAAATATAATAAACATGCTATATTATTGATTGAATAATTTGGATCACATTACATGGTGAGAGAGATTACAAAATATATCCTTTTCATTTCCTATAAAAAGGAGATGAGGCTTACCAATATTATCCCACTAATCTCTCTTAGAGAATCTCTCCTATGATCACTCACCACTATTCTCTCATATATCCCACCAATATCTCCACACATAATAATATACGTGAGTTTTTAGTCAACAAACTCATAATTAATACAATATCCTATATTATTTATAATTAGTTGTTTTATGACTCATATTAATAATATTACAATCTTTAATTTTTCTCACACAAATATGATATTAATATGACAATATTAATATCTTATTAACCCACTAACTTACTAATGTAATATATGAATATTACATTTAACTATTACAAGCAATAATTTGAGTACTAATCCAAGGAATATTCCTAACAATTATTTATGTGTTCTTATATTTTCTATAAAGATTTTAATGATTGAGCTTGGATTTTAAAATATCCCAATGGAAGGATAAAACCCCTTCATGCGTAGGGGAAAGGAAGGGGCTTGGGAAGGATGGAATTGGGATAGTTGAAAGACACAGATAGAGAAGAGACACTTCATAGCTATAATAATACATGAGAGAGGATAATTAAAGAGGCACTAATACTAAGAGGACTGGGGTCAAGTGGAAGTGATGAGAACCATACGAAGGTGAGGTACCACAAGACTATGTCCCTCGGGTATTTGGTAAGGAAAGTAGAAGGACCCCTTCAACATTCAATGATGACATGTTTATTGAAGGACTAAGAACCCTTGACACACATCTAACCCACCCTAGATGCCTACTACTTGCACATGGTGTTTGAAATTAAGTAGTTGTTATGGAAGATCATTACGGTGACGCTGAGAAAGAAGGTAATCAAGGATCACCATGTTGGGTTGGAGATACATGTTGGTATCATCTCGGGATGCATAGTAGATTAAGGTAGTGCAACATGATTCTATGGCCGGAGAGAAATATTTGTTTGGGAATAGTCGATAGGTGTAATGTCATGACAGAGCATTGACATGCTACTTATTCAAAGGGATCTCATAGGGTATACTAGGAAAAATGGTTGGTGTGCAATTTAGATCTACTAAATCGATGAAAAGTAACACTTCATTAGGTCCTCAGGTAATGACAGGAGGCCTGGGAGGCTCTGGTCCTCCCCCTAGTGGAGGGAAGCTGTGGAGGTTCGGGGTTAGGATATGTACTACCACCTAGTGGAAATAATACAGGACAAGGAAATAACCCACCACCACAAAAAACTTCTCATATTTTATTCAGTATGTCACTTCATTTACTGAATTATCAAGGTGTGGAAGATGAAGCAGTTCACGTACACAAGTGTGAAATTTTATAGAGGGCCAAAGCAATAAAATCCTCATACAACAAAGCAAGTTAGTTCACTACAACTTTAAGGTTGCACACTGAGAGTTGGTACAGAAGTATGACCCATATCGTGGTGGTAGTAGACAATGATGCATTGTGTGCCACCTTTTGGCTGAATTTCACATACCATAATTTGAGCAAAAAAGCATCATTACACTCAAGGAAATTAAACAAGGCTTAGCTCAAAGTGTTAGGGAATATGATGCATATTCCAAAACCTTGTTTCTGATATTTCATATGACATCAACCATAGTCAACTTGCTCAATCGTTCATAGGGGGATTTATGATAACATTTGAAAGGGTGTTATCACACAAAATGTTCACAGACCCACGTGAGGATTTATAGGAAGCACTATGCACAGAGGTGGTTGGAAGCTTATATACTTGAGAAATCTGACTTCTTGAAGCTCAGAATGTAGTTATGGCTACTCAAATAGAGAAGTTATGTGATAACTCAACACAAAACACCTATAGTTTGATTTTGTGCACATATTACGACGTGGAGAGAGACAAAAAGGATAGTTATCCACACAGGAGTATGTACACTTTACTCTTAGCTTGTGAGATATGTTACAAGAACTATGATGTCCGAGACTTCCACCTTTTACAACACACCACATAGAAGGTTTCAATGTTGTTGGTCCTCAATCCCACACCCTCTAGTGGCTTTACAACATTATCTTAGGAAGGGGGAAGGTGATTGAGGGGAACTTACAAAGGGATGGCCTCATCCTACTACTTTTGGTCCTAACTTGAACTAGGGTGAGAGAACTTGTAGTGTAACCTTAATTCATAAAGGAGATGAATTCTTTGTTCCTCTCAATTTGTATCAATGATGAATCAATCTGATATAAACATGGTCATGAACACAACACTCAATATCATAATTTTTCACAAAATATGCAGCATATTCTTAATGCACCAGACACATGTTATTATAGATAGAAAAGTTCATTTGCTCTTGCATTCTCTTGATATTAGAATTATGGATAGAAGGAACCTTCAATGATATTTAGAACAACAAGGTAGTAAATGGAACAAATGAAATTTAGTATGAGGGGGTGGGATCAATTATGGTAATTGTAAGTTTACAAAGGGGGATTTATATGAAGAGAGTCCTGTAAAGAGCATTTAACACTTAAAACATCCTGTAATTTTAGAAAGTACAGAAAATTGGATTAAGTAGTGAGAGTTTCTCTAAATAAATATTTGCATTCATTAATAGCCAAAAATGCAAATTTTAAGCACAATCTCTAAAATAATCGACACAAAAGCTTGTGCAAGCATTTTAATAAAGTATTTATTTCTTCTACTCTAGTATGCCTAAGATACACTCAAAGGCTAAAAAAATCACTTTGACAAAAAATGGTTAGAGTAAGGATTTTATAATTAAGTCCAATATTGTAGAATAAATTTTCACACCACAATATTGAACTAATGACCAAAGCACAACCATTGAGGATTGATCTAGTGTACGATAAGGAGAAGCAACAAACACAAGAATGTAGTAGAAAATATAACTCATCAATCAATAATTTGACATACAAAACCTAGTACATAGAAATTAAACTTAGAAGTGGAAATATTTCATTCAGATCTTGAATTTTTTAGGGAAATATAAAGCAAATGCTCTCAATGTTTTTCAATGGTTGTACATTGCAACCACCTTGACACAAATTTTGGGAAACAAAATATATATGCATTTCACAAAAGAAACATGCAATATTCATAATTATATCTCTTGAATTTTTTAGAAATAGAAAAAAACCTCCCTTTTTTATAATACAAAAACCAAATCCCTTTGATATGAGGACAAGCCCCCATATTTATACAAATTTTGATGAGTTCTTACAATTCAATTTCTCCCCCAAAATAGCAAGTGATTCACTCCTTGTTCATAAAGAAATATCTTTAATCAAAGTGGGAATGTACATTTTTCTAACTAAAAATATCTAATTTTTTATTAGTATTTTGGGATCGATTCCATGCCTTCGTTACCACATGTGCAAAAATAGTTAGTTGATACTCTCAAGTGTTCTTTGTATCTTTTTTTTCTTTTTTCTTCCATTAAATTCCATCAATTTTGAATCAAATGATGCCAAAATTGAAGGGCTTGAGGAGACCTTTCCAAAAAGACCAATTTTTTGTATGATTTGGAGCTCTAGATCAAAAGTTATGGCCATTTGAATTTTTGCATGTTGGGATGAATCGAGAGTGACGTGACATCTTTTGATTGGAGAATTACTTTTCACACATGATAACATTTGATTATTTATGTGGAATGCTTAGGTATGTTCCATTATGAAATGTGAGCCAATAAGAAAAATCCATGCACCTTCACCTTCTCAAACTATTATTTTACTTGTATTGGCCCCCACGAAACATGAGTCAATGAAAAGCTCTCCACACTCCTAAAACATGAGCAATGTTAGAAATATATTTAGTAAATTTTGATTTATGCCATAAAACGTGAGCTAATGAGAAAGCTCCAAGCTCACTTCACAATTCAATTTCATTTTAAAAACCTTATTAGAGTGTGAAGTATATGACCAATGAGAAAGCTCCATGCTGTTATGACAATCCATCTTTAGCTCTTTTTGAGTGTGAAAGCATAAACTAATGAGAAAGCTCCATGCACCTTTGTGGTTTTGTGAATGAAAGTTATCTAATAAAAATGTGCTATGCTTTTGTGTTCACCTTTCATTGGTTACGAGGTTAGACCTTTGCATCATGGATTCCATATAGGTATAATTCATTATTTTCTTTATAAAAATGTTTCCATGGATATAGCTTACCTTGACCATTCAAACCACCTGGACCCAAAGCCTTTGAAATTAGCTCATTCCATGAACTTGAGGTCCATCAAGAGCCCATGTACTTTCCTTGCATACCAAAATGGTGACATGTGTCCATCGTTGGCCATTGATCTTGAGCCATCTTGATATCCCTTAACTTTTCCACATTTCTTTCAGATTTGACTTTTTACCCTTTTCTTCTATCTGGACCCAAAATGCTATCAACCTTGGTCATTCCACAAACTTGAAGTTTGAAACCCTGAATGGCTTAGAGAGGCCCAAAATCTCACCATGTGTCCTCTCCTTTGTGAGAATTTGAATTTATTTGGTGATTCATATATTTGATGTCCATTTTGAACGTCCTGGGATTTTTTAAATGGTTAAGTCCATTTAAATTTGTCATTCGGTGTTGATTGCATGTTTTTACCTTTCAAAATATGTAAACATATCTTGATCACCCATAAGTATGAAGATTTTATACTTTGATCAATCATTCCATTAACTAGTCCCAAGGAATTCTTATGGTGTCATTCAAAGAAACAAGGCTTGAAAAATTGTGGGTTTTGTGCTCAAGATTCATAGTAGAAGATATGATATTGAAAAGAGTCGAATTCATCTTAAAGTCTCAAATTTTGGTCCATAGAATCTTTAGTCTTGTGGACGTCATTAAATATTTCATTTCATTTCATTTCAGTCCTCCAACATTTCCATTGAATCCTTTCTTTTTATTTTGACAAGGCACAAAATTTCTTACAAATTGATAAGTCTCCTTTACTCAAGACTAAACTTTGAAGCAAGGGGAATAATATGAAGCACACATAATAGTTACATTTATGGAGAGTTTAGGAAAAGACTAGCTTAATCTAGGGGCCTGGATTGAGCACCAACAATGGCTCCTACTTGGGATGGGCACCCCTGTGGGTGCCACAAGAACAAAAAGACCAAATGCCTAATCCATTGGGTAAGGAGTCAGGGAGACAAAACACACAAGGATTTATGAAAAGATACATAACATTCATACTAGAATATTGACATATCTGAAACCTGGTCATTGTAGACCAGAGCAAAAAAGGGAAACAACAACACAAACAAAGGAAAAAAAACAACACAAAAAATATGTGTTTGTACAATGATCATACCGATCCTTTGGCTTAGTCCAAGAAATGTTTGAGATGTCTTCCATTGATAGGAAACTCCAAAAATTTCCTTCCAAGTCTTTCAAAAAGAAATTATGTTCTCTAATCCTGATATCAATAGAATAGGTCTCCCATCCATAGGGCATCAAAATTTCCATGTTTTCCCTTGTCTTCATGTCTATTGTCCCATAATAGACTAGGTCTCCAACATTGAAAACTCTTGGAGTGACTTTTTGTCAAATATCTTCTTGAGTTTTTCTCTGAACTTGACATGTTTTTGATGGGACTCTCTTCTTTCCTCATCCAATTCCATAATTTGATTGATCCTTGTTTCATATGGACTTCACCTCTTCCCATCTTCAAATTGTTTTATGAACTGATAGGTGGAAAGTTGTAAGTGTAGGGGAAAAGGGCTTGAACTCCATAGACTAACTCAAATGGGCTCTTTCCAGTAGACCTCTTGGTAGTAACTTTGTCTTCCCATAATGAAAACTTGAGTTTCTCACCCCATTTCTTTTTATTTGTCTCTAATGTTCTTTTGAGGATTTTAAAAGATTCTTATTACTTGATTCTGCTTGGCCATTTCCTTGAGGATTATAATTTGATGCATAAGCCAAAGTAATACCATACTCATGGCACATTTTTGCCAATGGTTTAGCTCTAAAGCTCATGGCATTGTTAGCAACTATCTTGGTAGGCACCCCAAATCTACAGATTATGTTATTGAGAATAAAATCCATGACTACTTGATGAGTTTCCTTCCTGGTGGGAATGGATTCAACCCATTTGGTAAAGTAATCAATGGCTACCAATATCCACTTATGACCAACACTTGAAGAGTATGATATTTCACCAATAAAATCCAATCCCCATTGTTTGAATGGAGCTTCTATTGACACAAGGATGTACAAGGGTAGGGCCCTAGAAGATTTTAGTCTTCCAAAAATGTTGACAACTTTCACATTTTCAAACCAACAAGGCAACATATTTGAACAATGAAGGCCACCAATATCCTTCCCTTAAAATTTTGTGAGCAATAACTCTCCCAGAAAAATGGCCTCCACATACTCCCCCATGAAATTATGTAATTATTTTAGGTGCCTCTTCTTTAGTGATACATCTTATAAAAACTCCCTAGATTCTTCCAAGCCAGTCCATGATCAGTCAAAATATACTTTTGGGAAACCAACTTGAGTGTCCTCCTTTGATTCTTGTCTAAGTGCATAGGAAAATTCAAGTTCATCAAGTAATATACTATATCTTTATACCAAACTGAAGTGCTCACCTTTTCATGAGAGGGGGTGTGGCCCATCTTCTTCAACATTGTGTATCTCCACCACCTACAAATTTTCTCTTGCCATCAACCTTGCTAAGCCCAATCCTCAAACCAATTTTTGTGGTTTGAATATCCATGTCATATTCTTAAACTTGTTGACCCAATGACATATTTTACTGACATTTCCATTTGAGACAAAATGTCTTTCACCATTGTGTGGGGTACATAAGCTATAACTTTGGAGCTTAGAATGTAGGGTCTGAAAATTTTAGTGGCTTTCACCAAGGGAAAAATGCTTGTTTCTCCATGATGGAATATTTCAACTCAGCTCCCTTCAAGGCTTTGCTAAAAAATGCAATGGTATTTTCATGCCCTCTTCATCTTTTTGTAATAATAACATAAAGCAATTGTATTCTCTAAGGAAAAGAAAACATCTTGAAATGCTTTCTTATAATTAGGACTGGTTAAGATGGGGGAAGTCTTGAGTGCCTCCTTTATTCCTTTAAATTCTTGAACAACCCCTTCTTCCCACTTGATGACTTGATCCTTTTTCAAGCATACTTGTGATGGGAATAGTAATCTCAGCAAAGTTGGAGATGAACCTTCTTACAAAATTTACCTGTCCAAAAAGGATTGGATACCCTTTTTAGACATAGGGATAGGGACTTTATCAATTGCCTCCACCCTTTCAAGATCTATCATAACTCCTTCTTGAGACACTATATGTCCCAAAAATTTTCCTTTTACACCAAAGTGGCACTTATTTGGGTTCAATGAAATCCCATACTCTCTACACCGATCAATATATTTTCAAGGTGCCCCAAATGGTCACCCTTATGTCTAGAGAAGACAATTATATCATCTTGATAAACTATGAAATCATTGATGAAACTAGAAAAGGCCACATCCATAGCTCTTTGAAAGGTTACACCAACATTCATTAGTCCAAAAGGCATTCTAACATAGACATATGTTCCCCAAGGGGTAGTGAAAGTAAGTTTTGAACTGTTTTGATTGTTTCACCACAACTTGGTTATACCCGAGAATCCATCCAATGTAGATAGTAACTAGATCATGTTACCTTTTGTAACATATTATCCATATTAGGAAATGGGTAATTATCCTTAAGAGATGCTTTATTTAGATTTCTAAAATCCACACAAAGCCTTATGTCCCCATTTTTCTTTCTGACTGGCACTAAGTTGGCCACCCATGAAGAGTATCTAGTGGGTTGAATTATCCCACCATCTCATAGTTTAGTCAATTCCTCTTGCATTTTGGTTGCAAGAAGGGGATTGATAGGCCTTTTTTATTTATCTAAAGGGCTTGGAGTGAGGCTCCAATGGTATCTCATGTTGAAACATGTCTTCTCTATAAGCTTTAGTTTGAATAAGACCATGCCAGGAAATCTGGTATTTCTTCAACAACTTGGTATAAGCCTATTTTCTTCTTTTCTCATGCTACATCCCAACCAAACCTTTTTGGATTTTGAGAAGTTCCCAAGTTTACATTCTTCAACATCCTAGGTGCATGGATAGGTTTTTTTCATAACTTGGTCTGCACTATCAAAATTTGATTCAAGATGACAAGTCCTCTAGGAATAATATTTGTCTTTAATTGAATTATATATTTTCCAAAAAGGGTCTCCTTTCCTTCACATAACACCACCATGGGTTCAAGATCAATGAGATGATTAGTGAACTCATCTTTACAATTTAAAAACCTTTAAATCTTGAGCATCATCCTAAAAAACCTGCCAATGTTGAATGTTGTTAGGAACTAAAGGTCTGAACTAGCACTTCTACTTCATAATTTCAGTAAGGGGACATTATCTCATTATCATAATGAGAGGCTAAGATATCCAATTTTTAGTTTCTACATTTGATTTCTTTCATGATAAAGGATATTAAAAGAATCAAATAATTCTATGAGATCCCAAACTACATGCTTATATTGTCTCAACCTCTGGTTTTTAGTTGCATATAATTTTCTGACTTGCTTTACAACTAATTAGAATCTCCTTTGAACAATAATATTCTTAATCCCATGCTTCCATGCAACTCTTAAACCAAGGAGAAATGCCTCATATTCAACAATGTTGTTAGTACATTCAAACTTCAATTTGAAAGAGAAATTAAAAGAACCTGATTTGGAGAAGTTAGAACCACTCCAGCTCCATTTCCAACATTGGAACATGCTCCATCAAAATTCATGGTCCAGGGGACATTGAAATCTTCAAGGTGTGCATTAATATCCATGCAATGATCTTCAAAATATACACAACCTATGAAGTTACCCAAATTTGTATCAACAAACAATACCTCATAAGAAGCATTCATAGGATCCTCAATAAGATGGAGCATTTTCTTTTCTCTATGAAATTTGACTAGTTTCCTTCCAATGGTATAGAGGCATAGGAAATGTCCATCTGAACACTTCCTCCTACACTAACAACCCATTTTCTTGATAATAACATACCCCATTTAGTAGGGAAATCAACTATAACCATATTCATAGTTAAATATTTTCAAGATAAGCAAGCAAGTTGTACTACTAAACCTCTTGACATATCCCAACAATAGGTACTTCTCTTGAATCCATGGCATAACATCTCCCAAAGATGTTGTTATTTTGATGTCTAATTCATTCATGACCTCTAAAGGCATGATATTACATGAAGCTCTGAATCAAACATACAATTGTGAAGAAGTCATTTCATTAACAATCAAAGTAGTAAAGAAAGGATCCACATCCAATTGGGATTCTACCAAGGATGTGCCTAAATATACTTTTTGGGGGTTTCTTCCATGTTCTCTTGGTTCTTCCTTTATCTCAACTTCAAGCAATATTAGGAGGAGTTACTACATTATTTGTACCCTTTCTTTGACAACCATATCATCCTTCACCCCAAGTATTCAAATGCTCTTTTTCTATGTTATGGAATTCTAAGTAATTCATAATTGGGACAATAATCTTTATTTGAACTTAGAATTTGAGCCATATCACATATACATACTTTAGTAGGGTTGTATTAGAGGCAAGGGTGACAATATTTTTGATGGGATGTTATCCCTTATTTCTTGGGTGGATGCAGAAGTACTTGGTCTTGAAGTATTGACAGGACCTTTATCAGTATATTTTTTGGGGCATCTTTGGGGATGTTGGTCAAGAGAGGCATTTTTGGTTTAGAGCAGGGACAAGTCCTTTGACTTTTGTTCCAAAGGTTATACTCCTTTTCTTGAGAAACAACAACATTCATTAATATTTTCCTATCCTCTTTAGAAGGGATTCCACCATCATAATTTTTAATCATTAAATATCTTAAATACTCAAATTCATGATTTGGAAGCTCAAATGATTGAGCCATATCTATATCAACATTAACTATAGAAGGGAGGGAGAATACTTGATTTGTGCAAGCCCAAAATTCCTCCACAATTTTAGCATATAATAGATCAGTTGAAGTGGCTCTTACATTGAATCTTTTGGACATTCCATCATGCATATGTCACCAAAACCAAGCTTCATCAGTAACATCATCATCTCAACAAGTTACTCACAAAGGGGGAGTGTGGAAATAAACTTATCACACCATTCAATGATGTGGTCTTCCTCTACCTAATGATACCCTTGTTGTCAATGGATCTGGGACTATTTTATTATCTCTGAAGGCTTGTTGCTTATTTCCTTGAACCCATAGGTCCTTTTCCTCTATCATCATCTTGGTGATCTCCTTTGGGATGATTCCCAAATCTATTTTTCCTTGGGCTGGTGTTGAGCTTGAGGATTTGAAACCAATCCTTTCTCTTCTCTAGAAATCTTATATGAAATCTCTTTGACTGCTCCAACCAAATTTTTAACCACTTCTTCTAAGTCTACTACCTTACTTACTGAGGCTTTCTAGATTAATCAACTTGACACCTTCCCTCTTTGGAGGCTTCCCAACTACTTTAATATTGTTCTCAATTTGGACAGCCATAGAGAAATCCTACCTCAAATTTCTAGGATTTTTTCCCTAGATAATAATTTTTTTTCTTATCAAAGGCATCTGAGTACTTAATCAAGAAAGAATCATCACTAGGCCTTAGATTAATAGGAAATCTAGTCAAAGTTTTATTGAACCTAGTATTAAAGTCTTGCACACACTCATTAGGATTTTTTTGATATTTTCAAACTTTGATAAAAGAAACCTAAGGTATTATTCTTATCACCATATTGGATTCTAAATGCATTCTTCATTTCTATCCAAGAATCAATTGAATTTTTAGGAAAAAAATTGTACCATTCCTGACATCTTCTTCTAATGTATGTATGAATAACTTAACATAAACATCTTCATGCTCTACTTCATAGTCATCCATAACATTTGAAAAAATATAAGATGTTGATCCCCACTTATGGCATTATTCCCTTGAAATATAGGCAAAACCTTGCTTCTAATTTCATTTGGTACTTCATTAGGATAGCCCACCATTCCATGAACCTTATTGGTCTATAAGTGGTGACTACAAAAGGATCCCTTGGTGGAGGTTGTTCCATATTATTTTATGGAGGATTTTCAAAAGGAGGGTTGAAATGGTGGGGAACTGGAGGTCTCTAGAGGTAGAGGAGTATGATCCAAAAATGGAAATCTCTTAGGGACTTAGTTTCACAAAATACTTTATTCTCAAGAGTCAACAAATAAGGAAGATGAGGAATACCTTTATTATTTTTGAGATGTTGAACCTTCTTAAAACAAATAATGTAAATATGCTTGAGGACTACCTGGATCAGATCTATGTCATGTGCTAGAGTAATCCTCCACAAAGGTGGATCAAATTCAAGTAATTTGAACAATATTTTCTTCTAACTTTTGACCACCCACTGGTTTCTAGATCTGCTTCCTTCTTAACTTGTGTATTCTCAGCTCTGAGAGTAATCTTTTGGTGGGATCAGATTTGAAAAAGGATCTTTTTCCTTCCAAATTTGCAAAGGGGAGAGTTAATCAGCAAGGTGTAAAGATTTTAACTGGTATAATGCAGATTTTCTTTGAAAGATAGAGCCGCCACTAAGCCTTACACCTTAGATGTATAGATTAACTCAAAATTTCTTGAAAGGATATAGCTTCACAAACTGGGAGGTTAAGATTTTCATATCTTTATGAATTTTCCCACATTTCTGGTCACCAATCCCTTAGTATACTCATAGAAGCTCAAGATTTATGGAAAGCCTATTTTTATCTAGAAATTTGGACAATACTTTTAGAATGGTCTATATTTTCCTAATATTGGAAAATATCTATAAATATATGCTAAAATGGTGCCACAAGCATCTTGACAAGAAATTCACACTTTAAAGAGAAAATACCTATCAAATTATATTAAGAAGTCCCCGATAACTCAAGTAGTCACCCCAAAATCCTAAAATAAATGTTCGAAATCCTACCCAATATGTAAATACTAACAATGCATACAACTTGAGAAAATTTAACTCAAAATATAATCTAATGAGATAAATCTTATTATCCCCAACAATAGCACCATAAGCATGTTGTTCCTCAATTCTACACCCCTTGGTGGAGTCTGACAATCATTCTCTTAGGAAGGGGATTCTTGGATGGTGGTAGACTGGGTGGTATATCATTTTATAGCTGGGGAGGGGTCTAACACTTTCCTTGGGATCAATCCTTGAGGTGATTGAGGGGCACGTACAAAGGGATGGCCTCATCCTGCTACTTTTGGTCCTACCTTGAACCAAGGTGAGAGAACCCATAGTGTAACCTAAATGCAAAGGGGGAGATGAATTCTTTGTTCCTCTTGATTTTTTCAAATGATGGATCAATCTAGGATAAACATGGCCATGAATACAACACTCACTCTCATGAGTTTTCACAAAATATGTTACATATGCTTAATGCACCAAACACATGTTACTATAGAAAACAAAGTTCGGTTGCTCTTGCATTCTCTTGATAGTATAATTAAGGCTAGAAGGAACCTTCAATGATATTTAGAGCAATAGAAGTAGTAAATAGAATGAATGGAAGTTAGTATGAGGGGGTGGGATCAATTATAGTAGTTGTAACTTCACAAAGGGGGATTTATATGATGACATATTCCTTGTATCAAAACATTTAACACTTAGAGAAGCTTGCAATTCTAGAAAGTAGAAAACTTGGATTAAGTAGTGATAGTTTCTACAAAGAAATATTTGCATTCATTGATAGCCAACAGATGCAAAGTTTCACACAATCTCTAAAATACTTGACACAAAATCTTGTGCAATATTATAATAAATTATTTACTACTTCTACTCTAGTATACCCAAGATACACTCAAAGGCTAACAAAAATCACTTTGAAAAAATGGTTAGAATAAGGATTTTATAATTAAGTCCAATATTATAGAGTAAATTCTCACACCACAATATTAAACTAATGACCAAAGCACAACCATTAAGGACTGATCTAGTGTACTACAAAGAGAAGAAACAAACACAAAA
Source organism: Taxus wallichiana var. yunnanensis (assembly GCA_018340775.1). Taxonomy (NCBI): domain Eukaryota; kingdom Viridiplantae; phylum Streptophyta; class Pinopsida; order Cupressales; family Taxaceae; genus Taxus; species Taxus wallichiana. The sequence goes on from CM031242.1 coordinate 485,570,863, forward strand.
TTGTAGTAGAAAATATAACTCATCAATCAACAATTCAACATATAGAACCCAGAACATAGAAATTAAACTTAGAAGCGGACATATTTCATTCAGATCTTGAATTTCTTAACATGGAACATAAAGAAAATTCTCTCAATGTTTTTCAATGGATGTACATTACAACCACCTTGACACAAAAGTTTGGAAACTAAAATCATATATTTCACAAAAGATTCATAATTGTATCTCTATTATATTGACCTTTTCAGAAATAGAAAAATTTAACCTCATTTTGATCAAAATAATATGAAACTAAGCCCCCTTTTTTTATACAAATGAGGATTATATGAGTTACTATAATCCAATCCCCCAAAATAGTAAGTGAATAAGTGATTCACCATCTTGTTTATAAAGATGGATATTTAATCAAAGAAGGAATGTACATTTATCTAACTGAAAATATCTGATTTTTATTAGTATTTTGGGATCGATTCCATGCCTTCATTGCCACATGTGAAAAATAATTAGATGATACTTCTAGGTGTCCTTGTATCCATTTTTTAAAATTTTCTCCCACCAAATTCCATCAATTTTTGAATTAAATGATGTTAATTTGAAGGGCTTGAGGAGAAATTTAACAAGACCAATTTTGTGTGATTTGAAGCTCTGGATCAAAAGATATGGCCATTTGAATTTTTGCATGTCTGGGATGAATAGGAGAGTGACACATGATAGATTTTGATTGGCTTCAGGAATTAACTTTATCTATGAAATGCAAGCCAATGATAAAATTCCACACACCTTCACCTTCTTATACTTTCTTGCACTTGTACTCGCCCCCGTGAAACATAAGCCAATGAAAAAGCTCCATGCTCCTCATAATGTCATATTGTTTGATAACCTTGATTTAATAACCACAATATGTGAGCCAATGAGGATTCTCCATGCTTACTTCGCAATGTAATTTCATTTTAAAAACCTTATTAGAATGCAAAGTATAGATAAATGAGAAATACCCACACACCTTTAAGTTTTTGCAGTTTCATGTCAAGTTCTCTTGCTTTAATGTGTTCTCCTTCATGGTTGTGGAGTCAAGCCTTTGCATCATGGCTTATATCTAGGTAGACTTCATCGATAGATTTATAGAAATGTTACCACGTATCTTTCCTTAACCAGTCACACCATTCATACCAAAATCCCTTTGAAATCTGTCTCATTCCACATACTTGAGGTTTTCCATAACCCATCTACTTGCGAAATGGTTACACATGGAATGGTGGCATGCGCCATCTTGATATCCATTAACTTTGCCACATTTTTTTCTAATCGTGCTAACTTTATTTTCCCCATTGTGGACCTAAAATTTTATCAACCTTGGTTGATTCCACAGAATTGAATTCCATGAAACCTGAATGGCTTAGAGAGGCCCAAAATCTCTCCATGTGTCCTTTGTTTTGTGGGAATTTGAATTTCTTGGTGATGCAGATATTTGACATCCATTTCGAAATTCCCAAACTTTTTTAAATGGATAAGTCCATTTAAATTTATCATTCGGTGTTGATTAGATGTTTTTTTACTTTTGTAAAATATGTAAACATATCCCAATCACCCGGAAGTGTGAAGCTTTTATAATTTGATCAATCATTCCATTAACTAGTCCCATGGAATTCTTATGGTGTCGATGAAGAAACAAGGCTTGAAACGATCATGAGTTTCATGCTCAAGATTCATAGTAGAAGATATGATATTGATAAGAGTCTGAATTCATCTTAAAGACTTAGATTTTTTCCCATATACTCTTTGGTCTTGTGGACATCATTAAAATATTTCATTTCGGTCCTCCAAAAATTCTGCCGAATTCTTTCTTTGTTTTTACAAGGCACAAGATTTCTTACAAATTGATAAGTCTTCATTACTCAGACTAAACTTTGAAGTAAGGGGAACAATATGAAGCACACCTAATAGTTACATCTTACAGAGAGTTTAGGAAAATACTAGATTGATCCAAGGCCCTAGATTGAGCATTAACAAATGTATTGCAAGATTTTGACATGCACACCCATGATACAAATAATTGTCACTAATTGACTACATTCATGAATCCTCGTGGTACGAGATTAAGCTAGGCTAGAAAAGAGAGGCTAGATTAGGGATGTGAATGTGAGAGTGAGAATAATGTTTGTAACAATGGCATAGGAAACAATGGTAATGGTGGATACCAAGGAGAATATCATGACAAAGGAAGAGGAAGTCACAGATGCGAGTTCAGCCAAGGAATGTGCTATACATTTAGATCACTAGACCACTATTAATGTGGGTGTCTAAAGAACTAGTGTAGACATGTTTTCATGTGAATGTGCAAAGTGGTGAAATTGACAATTTTCTAGCATGACAATAATACCCGTGTCGAAACTCACAAGTTTTTCTCTTCGAGGAACCACAGATCTACCCGGTCAGTACCATGACCTCCCATATGATGTTAAATCAGTCCCTAGGTGATTTAGGAAATTCAATTCAACCCCCCTAGGTTCTTTTAGGAGTTTTTTTGGAAAATACAAATATTGGGCGGTTGTGGGAAGGACTATCACCGACCTTCTCGGGATCGACACCACCCTCCGGAGCGGAGCGAAAATTTTAATCTGACATGGAGGTTAATTGATGGTATATAAATATCATGGAATTTATTTTGGAAGATTCGATAATGATTTGAAGAATTTGGGGCAATTTGATCAAAAACAGGGTTCATAGGCCTGAGAAGTGTACAAAGTCAAAAGAGCTATTGAGATTTAGGAAGTGATTTAAGGAGATTTGGATGGGTTTATGAGCCAAAAAAGACATCATCATAAATTTAATTCCAATCCCTACAATATGGTGAAATCATATTTTTCACAACACCTTGGAGCAATAGGTTTATAACTTGTTTTTTTAGGCATAGGTAAAAGACCAGATCAAAAATCCACTTTTTCGGGGCTCAAATGGATGAATAAAGACTTAAGACCCCACCATTGGATTCAAGAGGACATTTTAAGTCAATATAATACAAAAAATTCCAAAAATTCTATCGGGAGATTGAGATATCACCATTTGAAGTTTCCATTTAGGAACAAGTTCGGGAGTTAGTCAAAATTGATGAGGATGCGTGTCAGCTCCAGGAGTCTAGCAAAATTTCATATCCCTTTCATCCCTCAAGAAAAGGGACATCGGGAAATAAAAATACACCTAACCCCTATAATTCCTTTGGTCATCCATACAACCTACAGATTGCTAGTTCAGCCCCTAGGTGCTTGTGAGAGCTCAAACCCTCAACTATTAGATCTGTGACAAGCGTCAAGATGAGGCGTTTCATGAAAATTGATGACTTTTACGTCCCTCTTTTCGGGGACATTAGGTACATAAAATTTTTCCAAACCCTTGGATTCTTTAGGTCACCCATATGACCCTCTCCAGTGCACTTTCTTAGCCCCCAGGAGCTAGTGGAGTTAAACGAATGACCGTTAGATCACTGCCAAGTGTCAAGCTAAGGTGCATTGTGAAAATTGATGACCCTCACATCCCTTTATGTTGGAGGGAATGAGGTACATAAAAATTCATCCATCCTAAGGAATTTCTCCTTCTCCTCCATATGACCAGTTTCCATCCCCAAAGTGCTTCCAACTTGCTTTTTAGCTCAAACCCTTAGCCGTTGGATTTCCACCATGTGTCGTGACGGGAGCTGCATAAAAATTGATGTCCGTCTCATCCCTTAATTCTTGAGGGACATGAGGGACATAAAATGTGCCTCACTCCTGCTTTGCATTTTTTTGAATATTTTAAATCCTTCTTGTCGCTTTCTTTCCCACTTCTAACTTTCCACAGCTTCACCCTATGATAGCTCTGCAAGCTAAACAATTCACCATTACTGCTCCAAAACAGATCCACCACATCAAATAAACTCTCAAATCCATGAAAATACATAGGTTTCAAATAATGAATTGATCTAAAGAGTCAGAGGAATGAAGAACAAAGGAGAAAAGTGAAGAAAGTTTTTAGAAGTCTCTATTGCCATACAATGAAGATTCAAACATATCTAGCAAACCAGTGCACGGATCAAGATGAATTTTTTTTGTATTCATCATTTTAAAAGAACATAAAAACCCCCATAATAGACCTCTCTTTTCTAGCAAGGAGTGCTCACAGTAAAGAAATCATCCTTTCAACTCAACGAAGGAAAAAACTTGATTTTCCATTAAACCAGCAGTCGAATCAAAGTGAAATTTCACTGAAGGAATAAGAGGAAAAAACCCAAAATAAAAATATAATTTTTATTGAAAATAGAGAAGGAAACCAAACCTGCAATTTTCAAGGTTCTTTAATGGATTTCATGTTCAGAACGGTCGTTAGGTGAAAATTTGTAGTTTTAAAATCTCACCAACTATTGATCAAGTAAACACGAAATTTCACCAATGGGATAAGAAGTAAAAACCCATATCAAAAATATTTGTTTCCTGGAAATATGACCACCAGAAGCCCACTTTCTAAAAATATAAGGTCTTCTACATAAAGGATTTTTATTTTGGGAAAGTCATCAACTGAAGAACCTACGAAGGAGACGGTGAATATAGAAGATGTATTACAGGGAGAAATCATCAAAATGGTCATCTTGGTCCAAAATTGACACTTACTAAAAATAGTAAGTGGTCTCAAGAACCTAGAAAAATAAAAAATTGGTCCAGAAGGTGAGAAGAATTCAGTTTGAATAAGGAATTCAAGCTACCATAATCATTTGAGGTGTAGAAAAGCTAATTTTTGCACTTAGTAAGTTACCCTGTGGGCACTTACTAAAAATAACAGGTTATTCCAAAGGGCAGATTTCATAGAGGAGAACATTGGGAGTTGAAGATACAAGTTACCATCATTAGTTGGAGACGAGAGAGGAAAATTCTTAACACTTGCTAAAAATGGTCACCTTTTCCAAATATAGTAAGTGTCAAGGAAAATGAAGTTTAGATTTGTAAGGGTAAAAACAGTGCAGTCTCATTCATCAGACTATGCGGGAGTAGATGTTAGAGAGGTGAATTATATGGAACTCAACAGTGTATTTCTACACTCATTTCATGATTTAATTGGTATGTTTGAGTTGGAATTCGTAGTTGATGTTGTCAAACAATTAACGATGTGTTTCATCAGGATCGTGTTCAAACCAACTAAGCAGTGTGGCAGCATTGCAAGGAGTCAAGGCAGGAGTTGTTCCAAATATTCAGTCTCTTCAGTAAAGGATCTTCATGAGTGATTCTCATGGTCACCAATGGAATCATTTGACAGTGTTTTTAAACACTTAGTTCACATGGTGTCCATGTGTCATCTAAGGAAAGTCTCTCAGGATCCATATTTCACTACATTGGAGCATTGCATCGGATCGGTCAAGTAGAACAATGGATCAGTGAGGCTTTTTCTTCATTAACATTTCTCTCCCTCTCTCTCTACTCTCTTTCTCTCTCCTCTCATCCCCCTAACTTTCTCTCTCCTCAATATTCTAATCTTGCGTTGGGGTTGCACTTTTTGCATGCCTTAATGTTTTCAATGTAATAAGTCACCCTTCAGTTATAAAAGGGGACTTAATGTTTTCCTAGGAATGTGAAAATTTTAGGGCATATGAAGTGTCATTGGGGGTATATGAAGAATCACCAGGAAGATGAAGAGGTTTTGTTCTTCTATAAATTGTAATGCACTCCTCATTTGAGGGTCTTCTTAGCTATTCTTGTGAATTTATGAGAGAGAGAGGTCCTTATGAAAAATTCTTCCATTCCCCCTTTCTAAAATTTCTTCTATTTCTCATACTATGTATAATTTCTGCTTGAGCATCAATATAAGGAGTTTTCAGCCTTTTTTACTAAGGGGTTTATTGATACTTTGTGTTCATTAAATTATAATTGGTCTTGTTGTTGTTTGTAGTATTGTTTCTTCCTAATTTTAGTGCATGTGATGAAAGTTCTAATTGATGTATGCAAGAATCTAATTTTCTACTTGCAACATTAGTTCCTCTTATCTAATATTCTCACTCCCTTTCCCTCTCTCCTAGCAAATTTCTCCCTTGCAGTATTTATAATCTTTTTCGTAGGGTCATTGGAGTGCCCCTGTTGGATCCCTAGTAAAAAGGCCACCAGAAAATATACCTTTTTACTCGCACATGAATATATGACACTTGCATCGGTTAAGTAGAGGTACTTATTCAGGGTTCATTTTAAGAAGCCTCTGGTAAAATGGAGGTGGAAAATTCTGACGAATATACCTGGAACCACTTTCGCATAAAGGAGAATTTTCCAATTTTTGAGAACAAAATTTTCACCTGCTATTATTTGAGCAAGAGTGAACATCCTGAGGGAAAAAAATTTACAGACATTTAGAAAACATATATTCACCATTATTGACACATAAGTGACTTACAACAACAATTCTTGTTGTCACATGTCAACAAACTTTTCCGGCACACTCTATTATCACGCCTCAATGAAGCTTGTTGACACATGACAATTAGTGTTACTAACATGCATCAACAAACTTTGTTGACGCATGACAACAACACTTTCTATCGTGCATCAACAAAGTTTTTTGATGCACGAAAAAACAACACTTTTGTTGCGCATCATTGAATCTTGTTGTCGCACATCAGAAAATTTTGTTTACGTGCGACAACAAGTCTTATTGTTGTACGTCAACAAGCTTCGTTGACATGCAATAGCGAGGTCTCATTATCATCTTCCCAAGGCTCAAGAAACCCTAATTTTTTCCTATAAATACCTAGCACTTACAGCTGTAGGAATCAATCTTAGGTATAATCAAGATACTCCAGTAAAGCACAAGTACAATCAAGCTTCTCCAATCAAGCTCAAGTACAATGGAAATTACAAGTGCAACCCAAGCTCAAGACCAAGATTAGACCAAAAATTTAGTCAACCCATGAGCCCTATCCAAGGGAAAGATACAATACAGGAACTTTTGTGCCCCCACATTTAGACAGTTTTGTAAATGAATACAAAATAAAAGGATTTTTTAGATGCATGTGATTTTGATGGGCTTGTTAAGATGCCCCAGTTTAAGATTGATCATGAAATTCTAAATTACCTTCTCTCCTCATACAATATGGAGGAAGGTAATTTATCTTATCTTGTGGACGATGATCGTATGTTTCAATTCGGTGTCGATCTAGCTGATATCCATCGGTTGATAGGAATTCCATATAAAAATTCCCCCATAGTAACAACGAAAGAAACCCTCATCAAAAATGATAAGAAGTACCTCAAATCTACTTTTGGTTTCCATGTTGATTATACATGTAATTTATTTTAAATTTTCATTTGATATTTTAGTTTTTTTATTTTGATACAATTCAAATTGATATTAATTCCAATGACTTTTTGTAGCTCACGTCAATAAATCAAGATGAGGTGTGGATATGTAAGGAATTGCACACCACTTTCTTGTTGCCATGATTTCTTTCTTTCAAGCCAAAATTGTTTTGCAAGGTTGGCAAATGGATATACCAAACTGGGCTATTACATACATTCTTGCAACTATCAAAAAGCTAAAATTTGATTGGTGCACCTTTTATCCAATAAAATAAAAAATGACATTACAAATGCATCACTTTCGGAAAAACCATTTATTCACTCCACAAACTATCTCCTTGGCCTTTATTATGAGGCTCTTTTTAATTTAAAAGACAAACCAATTCCTACTTGCACGGATGAGACAATGAATAATTTGTCAATTCCATTTCAAGAACAACAGGTATATAGTTTATATTTCAACATTAGACTTTAGTATGGTTATTGTCTTGATTATGTACTTCTGATTGAATCTTTATGCAGTACTAACATTATGTTCTTCTAGAATCTGATTAAATATTGACCATTTGCAGAGAATATTTTTGGAGGCCCTTCCATGAAAAAAAGTGGCATCAAGAGGAAGAGGCCAACAACACTCTAATGTGTCAAAATATTTGTAATATGAAATGGAATTTCACTCATCATCAAACCGCCAAGTGTTTGCATTAGTTAAACGCAGAGACGTAATACCCTAACATTTACTATTTACAAAGTACCATTTTCTATTTACAATTTATCATATTGAATTGACATGTAATAGACTGTTACTGCACTTGTAGGGAATTTGGACAATACGCATGCTTCTCAACCATCTTCTCCAACTCACTTAGTTCAATCGCATGCAATTATCTCTTCTCAACACCCTGATCATCAATCCTAGCCACACATAGCTCAAACACAACCAATTACTAACCTAACACGACCACCTCAAGTACCATAATAGGTTACCCTTCAACAACAAGGTATGAGTTTATTACTTTAGTACAAGTTTTGAATATGTTTTCATATAATTTCATATTTTTGCATACTTTAACAGCTTTTTCAATTATTTAGTCATGATTTTGTTGATTTTTCTTGGAATTTTTAGTACATTGCAGTGCTTCACCATCTGTACAAATAGAGGCATTGCCACCTCCTCCACCATTACGATTCAAAATTCCAACCAGAGGTTCAAAAAAAAAACATTGGTAAACACGTGCCAATTCCTCCAGCCCCTAGTGGGACATTGAACATTGTGTCCTCATTTCTAATTCCAACCCTCTCTCTTGACGGATTTCCCACTACAACGGGCGTATCAGTTCTAAATAATATAGCTTTAGATGAAGATTACTTGGGCATTGATAGCAATGACCCAACATGATTTTTCAATACACATGAGATGATTCAAGGCTAGCAAGTATACTTCTATTTCAACGTAATTTATTCAAACTTTCTTTACATTTCACTTTTGATTTCAATATTTTAATATTGATTTATTTTATCACAAATAGGATCAGGCCACCCAAAGGAAAAAAGAGGTAGTAGTTGATGATCAACCCGAAAGCCCCCATACCTCTCCAACGACATCATCTTCTTCAGATACAGATGGTGAACAATTGTTACCATTTCCTTTAGATAACTTGATTGGTTATGATTGTCAATCCCATGTCCAAGAGTTTATTATACCTCATATCAGTCAGCTCATAGAATGGGAGAGAAGGGAAAAATTACTAATCAATGAGATAATAAGTTGTTTTGAAAATTATTGGAAAAGGGATAGTTTATACACTGCAGTCCAGAATCAACTGCGAAGATGGATGCCTTACTTACCCAAGAAAGAAGTGGGACTGTCACGTATAAAAACAATTATAAAGACGATATTTTAGATAAAGCATTAAACAAATTGGAAAATATTAGTGCTGAATCCCAGGCATATTTTAACAAATGGTCTAAGGACAAGGATCTGGTGGCAATTGCAAATGCCGAGAGAGATAGAGAGGTCGTAAGTATTATCACTTTGAAACAATAATTTTTGTTAATTTGAAATTTTCTTATTTTAGTAATATGTTTAATTAAGCTCACTTTTTTTTGTAGTTGAAATATGAAAATTTGAAGAGTTAAGCAAAGGTGTTCCAAGTTCACTTGGAAACCACAAAGAACAATTTATCCACAACAAAGAATTTGAAAGAAAATATTTTTTTAGTTAACAAACAAAACAATACACTAAAGTGGATAATTAAAGAGAATGGCTTCAACCCTGAAATTTTATTCAAAACTAAGGCAATTGCATATCCTAGTTTTCTATCCCATGGAGATGCGACAAAGGAAGAAAAAAATAGTAAAGAATCTAAAAAATGTTGTAGAAGATCTAATTAGTTTTGGGATTATTCAAGCCATTGGGGGAAAGTGGAGAATATATGCCAGTTTGTCTAGGGATAAATTTCATGATTGAGGGTTGAAAAATTGAAACTTTAAATTTGAAAATTTGAAATACTTTATATATTGAAGTATGAAACTTGAATGTGATGGTGTTTGAAAATTTGAAATACTTTATAATCTGGATTTTTTATATCTTGTTATATATTATATATAGAATTTCTAGATTGTATATGGTGTTTATGTTTGATTTGAATGTGATGGCATTATGATAATGGTTAATTATTTGTTTTAAGAAAATTTGGAATGTGGTATGATAGAGACATCTTAATACTAATAGAGTTAAATCTTCTTCTCTCTACTTGTAAAATTCAAACTTTGTATCAGGTTTCTTCACATTTAAACCTTCTCATAATCTTCTCTCTACTTGTAATGATGATTGCATTAGATGTGGATGATGACATTAGAATAGATATGGATTATGATGAATTGTATGTGGACATAGATTTAGCTTCAAGCACGATCATGGAATATGGATGATGATAATGGATAATTGTTTTAAGAAAATTTGGAATGTGGTACGACAGAGACATTTAAACCTTCTCAAAATTTTCTTCTCTACTTGTAATGATATGATGACATTAGAATGGATATAGATGATGATGAATGATGATAATGGATAATTTTTAAAGAAAAATTGGAATGTGTTAGGACAGAGACATCTTCTCTATACTTGTAAAATTTGAACTCTGTATCAAGTTTTTACACATTTAAAACTTCTCAAAATCTTCTTCTCTCTACTTGTAATGAATCAATGATATGATGACATTAGATGTGGATGATGACATTAAAATAGATATGGATGATGATGAATTGTGTGGACATAGATTTAGCTTCAAGCACGATCATGGATGATGATAATGGATGGAGATATCTTCTCTCTACTTGTAAAATTCGAACTTTGTATCAAGTTTCTGCACATTTAAACCTTGTCCAAATCTTCTTCTCTCTACTTGTAATGAATCAATGATATGATGACATTAGATGTGGATGATGACATTTAAATAGATATGGATTGTGATGAATTGTGTGGACATAGATTTAGCTTCAAACACGATCATGGATGATGATAATGGATAATTGTTTTAAGAAAATTTAGAATGTCTTAGGATAGAGACATCTTAATACAATAAAATCACCTTCTCTCTACTTGTAAAATTAGAACTTTGTATCAAGTTTCTTCGCATTTAAACCTTCTCAAAATATTCTTCTCTCTACTTGTAATGAATCAATGATATGATGACATTAGATGTGGATGATGACATTAAAATAGATATGGATGATGATGAATTGTATGTGGACGTAGATTTAGCTTCAAGCATGATCGTGGATGATGATAATGGATAATTGTTTTAAGAAAATTTGGAATGTGTTATGACAAAAACATCTTAATATGGAAAAATCTTCCTCTCTACTTGTAAAATTTGAATGTGTGATTTTATCCCACAAAGTTTAAACACTTTATCAAAGAATTTTGCAAATACAAAAATAAATTAAACATAATTGTAAAAACTCAAGCAATGTCATATGATAGGGTTTAAGCTACCTCTTGTATTTTAGATGGTTGTGACAAATCATATGGAAGGAAAATGAGAAATCATCCTTCGTAGCGTGCTAGAAGATCTTTGATTCAAGAAAACTCAACACGAAAAATGGATTAGTATATAAATGGGTGATTTTCCTGACATTGTCAGTCCCGAGAAGTGAGAGCTTCCTTGGATGGATGTCAACCCATGTTTTCAAGAAAAAAAGATGAAATAATGATTGAGCGGATTAAGGAAGAAACAAAAAGATTAAAGAAAATGCAAATGATAACATGTACATGTCTAGACAGTAGAAGTCTGGAAGAGTATAATAGTGGAAGAATATGCAGATCTAAACTCAAGACCTTGCAAATTAGTATTCGACAAATGCATGTAACAAACAAATTTTTAAAACAGAAATTGGTATTCAACAAATCCAAAATAGTAATTATATAAAATAGATTTTTTATAAATAGTTGTATTTAAATAAATGTATGTATATATATATATACATATATATATACACTGTAACATATTCAATGATAATAAAAGCTGAAAGAAAATATGATAAAAAGCCTCCTCAGTCAATATTTGCATCTGTAGAGTTAATATGAAATTGAATAAATAACCACAGTTAAAATGTAAGGTGACAAACAAAAATAAAAGTAAGGTCAAGGAGATACCTATTTAAAGCTGAAACAATCCATTATCAACACCTTCTTCAAAGTCGATGTTCTCTTCTATAGAGTATGATGACGCACAAATTCTAGTCTCACCGTTGGGAGTAGTTATAGTTGTATCTTTATTATTTACACCTCTTCTTTTGAAAAGGGAATTCCAATGCACAATTTCTCTATCGAAAGGAAAGGTTTCCATGGAGTAGTGAGAAACATAACACCTCATGCAACTTTCCATATTTTTATCCAACCTATTTCTCAGTTTTGATTTTATAAATGATAAAGCACTAAAAACCCTTTCGTCCTCCACAGACCCCAAAATCATTGTTTGGCATAACTCATATAATCTAAAATATTCACTGATGTCTTCTTGTAAGACAATACTTTGATAGATTCCTCATTAGAGCCTTGTAATAGCACCACTCTCAGAAGGTTCATCTAAATTTTTATATTGGTTCCTCATTGTTGTTGTAAAATTTGTTGATTGAGACTTTAATAAATCAACATTCAGTATACCTTTGATTTCCATACCCTTGACCTCTGAAGTCTTTGTGAAATGTTCCATTATTGTACCCATGGATTTATGGAAATGATGTCTTAAAAAGTCTGCAAAAGCACCTTCAGTATTCTAAAAACTAGGATTCATCACACCCATTACTTCAAGAATTTTATCTTTGGAGAAACGTTCTCTACTTTCTAATGATAAGGATTCTAATTTTTTTAAGATTTATTATTTTTTAACTGTAACAAAATCAAATAGATTACGTGTCACAGGAACATCTTCTCTTTCTCGATCCTATAATATCTTGATGTTTTTACAAAATGTGTAGTGGTATGTCCCTCCCATTAACATTGATGCAGAGGTGATCATGGATATTAAATCTCAAATAGTTACTAGGATTATTAAAATCTAATAAAGCTTTCCAATTCTCGAAAACAAGTGTATCAAAACTATCTTGGGAACAATACAAGCTATCAAGACTTTGACATACCATTTTTCTCCGTATAAAATCGTGCATGCTTCATCAGTCTATTAATCTCATCGAAACATTGGAAGAATACCAACCAATGTAAGCAATGTCTCCAAATCAGTTAAACGGAACAACAATTCCCTCACCCTATCAACTTCATAATGATATTTTTGCATGAAACCAACCAACGAAGGATACTCCTCATGAACTCTTCTTACATGTTCATACAAAGAAATCCATCTCATCTCAACATCCTTCAGAATTTTTTTGCCATCTGTAATTCCAATTGTGAATTTATGGAACTCAATAAATCACTTTCGTTTCCATATATGCACAAATTTCTCTTATAAGGTCTTCTACTTTAGCAACATTTTCGTAGTTGCTTACCATTTTATATGCTAAATTCATTATGTGAGTCATACAGTGAATTGATAGCATATAAGGGGCCACTATTGTTTGCAATCTAACACACAACCCTATTTGGTGACCCTGCATGACTGATGCACCATCTGCTCCAACGCATACCAACTTCGTAGCAATTTCATAATAATTCATTCCAACAATATCTTTCAAATGAGAAACAACTATTTTATGTAGGTTTTTGGCATTACAGTTTTCAACCATTTTCATAACACCCAGCAGATGAGGTGTCCTTATGTGATTTTCTAAAGTATAGAAGTGGATACATACCCATGTCGTGTTGTCGACTATTGTCACTTCATCAATTGAAAGAGAGATCAACTTTTTTTTTTTTACATTCTCTTTCAAATATTCCTTCTCCATCATTGAAAGGAATTTTTCCATTTCCCATGCACTACTGTCAGACCAATGAGACTGAGGAATGTAGTGCATTCCATTATATTGATACGAAAAACTTGAAATCGAGGAAATCTGAAATAAGTATTCCTTTCTTTAGTATGTGAAATAAAGTAGAGAACTGTATGAGTTTTACATGCATATTTGTTTAATTCATCTTACCAATTTGCGATGTGATTGTTCCTCCCTTTTCCACAAGATGTCTACATTTCTTCTGCTCTTCTTCATACTCTACTACGTATTTAACATGCATGAATTATTTTTCAGTTTTCCACTTGTGTGTTTTGATTTTCTCGCCCATCCTCCCCATTACAATCAAATATTGTTTTATGTAGTGTTTTTCTATAGTGTCCATCTTTGAGTTGCGTTGTTTGTTGCTTTCCCAATTTCCATGTACATTTAGATGGGATCTCTTATGAATTAGATGGTTGTACAGGTTTGATAAATAGAAATTTGGCAGCCCAATCAAATTTGTATGTCCTCCCAATTGTTCACATATTCTTGTTTCTTTTCAATGTTTTACTTTTTGAGTAGAATTTTGAGCATTATCACAATCACTTGGTTTCCTCTTTCGTGAACCCAAATTTGAATTTGATTTTTGTGTTCTATTTTCTTTGAGTATTTGTATGTGTAATATCTTGATGCACTCCTGGTTGCACCCCAATAGGAATAATATCTTCAGGATTTGGCATCTCAATAGGTATATCTTCAAGATCTGGCATGGTATCATCATAGGTGTCATTTGGTTAATATTGTGTAGAATGCATGTCCACCTCAATATTACCTTCCACATAATATATACTCGATTCATTCCAAGTGGCAAACTATATGGTTGTTGGTGGTTTTGGTATTCAGAGTAACAGAGTTTCCAAAATACTTCAACAAGGATTTCTGAGATTTATTATTTACTTTTTGGGTCTTCTCATTTTGAGAACTAGCACCTTCCATTATTCTTCTTTGTCTAAGTTGAAACTTTGTTGTGCATTAATAGCTATGAGTTGTGTGTCAATAGCAACAAAGCATTGTGCATTAACAATAACTCATCACGCATCAAAAATAAGGATTGTGTCGTGCGTTAGATAAGGGCGTATGTGTCATGCGTCAACAAGATAATTGTCATGTGTCAACAATAGCTAGGTCGGCGTCAGTTGAGACTTGATTCTCCTTGTTGGGTGTCAAATGAGTCATGCATTAGCAAATACAATAAGTCACACGTAAATAAATTTCATTGTCGTGGGTCATAGAAAAAAAATTAATGCATAAACAAAATTACAGTGTCAGTCGTGCGTCAACAAGAGAAGTTTTTGGCGTCAACATGAAAACCCTTGTCACACGTCAACAAATATTATTATCATGCGTTAGAGAAAAAATTTGTCATGTGTCAACAATAGTAAATTCATGCATCAACAAGATCTGTGTTGGGCATCAACCCCCAAACACTTGTTGCACATCAACAAGATCCTATTATCGCCCGCCCACAAAAACCTTTTTGTGCATCAGAAAATATTACTAGTCACACGTAAACAAATAACACTTATCACTTGACTGCAAACTACTAAACAATAAACAAATCTGCACTATGCTCTAGTGCTTAGAGTATGCAAGTTCACGGTATTGGTAAGGTACTAGTGGTAGTATACTACCCGGTGAATCACCTAGGTTTTTATAGGAGATGTTTTCAAATGTAGGCAAAGCCGACCCCTAAAAAAATATACTATAAATTTTAGGCGAACAGAAACTGACCTACTCCGAAAAATTTTCCTTTTCAAATTTTCCTAAAATGAAATTTTCACCATATTATGAATATTTGCCACTAAAATTATCTCGTGGTGTGTTCTTTTAGTATTTTTTCAATTCTACATTTTATGGTTGTATTCAATCAACATCTACTTCAAAATTGAGAAGGAGGAACATACCCGTGAATCTAGCTCTTGGAGGGCTAGATAAGATTTCAAATTAAAATTTTGTTTTATTGTTAGTTTGGGTAGCTCTAGGAATCCATGAGATATTTGGAATTCAAGGCTCACCAACTAAAATGAATTATACTCAAGGAAGCTTCACAAATCCATAGAAGATTCATAATTTGGATCCTAGGAACCTTAATGGAATTCATTTCATAGCTCAATCACATGAAGTATTACTTGGTCTAAGTAATGTCTTGAGGAGTAGTATTTGCGAGAATGTGTTTTATCTTCTCCCATGTTCACGTTTTGGGGAAATGTTACAAATGTTCATGTTTAAAATTAGTGATTAGAAGATATTATAGTTGTGTTGACTATTAATGTGAGTAGATAAATTAAAAATTTGTGAACGAGTTATTATTTAACAACTCATATAATTATATAGTTGAGATATATTTGTTATGTGTGCGAGTGAGTTGTGATAATAACTCATGTATATAGTATGAGTGATAGAATCAAGGGATGTTTGTAGAAATATTAGGATAATATCATAAGGGATTTGAGTAATTTTGATGAGTATTATCTCCTTAATATCTTTAGGAGAAGACAAGTCTTGTTTATATATACATCTCTACAATTGAATAAATCATGGAGTGTGTTCATTACAATTTGATCAAGTATTATTTTGTGCAATCTCTATCATAAACTTCATTATTTGACATATTATTAAATCCCATATCAAATTCTACTAATTGAAATGGGCTTACATTTCCACCATTATATGTGTGAGGGAAAAATATAGGTTCTTTCACTTAATAAAGTGGGAAAAAATTACAATATTTGAATCTAAATATGTATGCAAACACATAGAAAAAAGTTAGTTATTTTTTTGGAATGGGGACCTACCTTAGACAGATCCCTAGCCCTTTTTAAGGTTGATAATAATATCATGTAATACATGCAATGACAAATAAAATGCTAAAATGAAATGATATACTTGTTAGAGACCCGTGGGGACCAAACCACGATGTAGGGTATTATTTTAGATGATGGTTGATTTTTTCATGGTGTCTTGGTTGATTTGGAGCTTTTCATAGTCACATCTCGAGTCATGGGTGTGAACGTGTAAAATCGTAGAGCATTCACAATCCAATCACACAGTGTGATTGGTAAATCTTGCTAAAAATCCAAAATTTGATTATGTAGTGAGCTTTAGGTGTTCAAGATGTCTTTCTTTCTCCTTTGTAAAATCCTGCAAATGAAACATTTTCAAGAAATGGAAAAAATCGTGAAAGCAACCAAAAAGGATGAAGGGAGACGGTTAGTACTATTTAATAGTTTTATTGTGCATAGAGGATTGTGGTGGATATAGATATAGTGTGCACTAGAAGATTGAGATCATAAGTGTTCATAGTGCATTGGGATACAAATGAGTAGGTCGATGGTTAAGTTCATGTGAAAACATTAAATGATGGTGGGGAGGATAGGTGAGGGTGACTGTCTTAAATAAACCTTGTTTTTCATTTTTTAGATATTTTGTGGGAATATTTTGTTTTTAAGAATTATTGTGGATTTGTATTGTTTTTGTATTTTATCTTAGGAGACCTTATGTGTGAGGTGCATTTTCTAGTGTCTACAAGTTAAAATAGGACATTATGTTTGAAAGTTTTATAAATGAACGGTCAAAATTATGTGTAACTTTATCATGTTCCAAAGCATGAGATATTATTATATCATAAATGAATTGAAATAAATGTGTAAATTTAGATAGCAACCACATCAATGTTCTCACGAACATATTAACATAATTGCATGCTTTGTACCCAATATAAATAATTCATATCCAAGGGAAAAATATGGAAGAGGATATAAATGTACGTGGAAGAGCATATAAAATATGGAGATTATTTTACACCTAAAGACCTAAAATAATTGAAACTTTATTTTATAATTAGACTATGAAAGAGAACAATTAAGAATAGTAAATGAAGATATAAGTATAATAATTAGGGAAATTAGAGAGATAAAATGGAGAGAAAGAGAGAGGTGCATAAGAGTGTGAATAGTTGAATTACCCAAAATATTTCTCCTTGAAGTAATTACATAGAAGACAAAAAAACAACATAGATAACATAAAATAATATCTAGATGTTCCCTGAATTATATTTTATGTTATGATATGATGCGGGAGCATCCTGAGTTCAAGAAATATTACATAACTCTTTATCAACTATGGCGTGTACGAGAATGGAGGGTGAACAAAGTGAAAAGAGAATGTGTTGTAAAGTAAGGGGATGATTGTATAGAAGAAGTAGAGGCTTACAAAGTGGATAGATAAGGGAAAGGTGAATGATAACATCAACATATGGAAAAGTGTGATGGGTTGAAGGAAATGACATAGAAAAAGGCACATGGAAGTTTAAGGGAGAAAGGAAAAGAGGTGATGCATTAAAGTATATTAATGAAAAAATAATGAAATGGAGGCACATGTGTGTTTGATGGATATGGTGAGAGGTGGAGGTTTCAAATGATGAATGAGAAGATAGATAAAAATATAGATTATATCTAAGGAGGGACACTCAAGGACATGTGAGTGTTTTGATAAGGTTTGGAAGGAAATAGTTTATGAGAAAAAGGGGAAAATATAGTTTGATCCAAGAATACATGGGAGGATAAAGAAGATATGTAGTAAATATTACATGAAAAAGGATGCACAAGTGATGTCATTGTCAACAAGACATGTTAGATAAGTGATCGGTCAAATCTAAAAGAGAATTTGATTAAGAGTGGTAGGTAAACTTTCCCATCTACCATGTTGAAACAATGTAGAGTCTAGACTACAAATGTTTAGATGAGGGAAATATAGATAATTAATGGTGGTAGGCATGGGCTGAATAGCATACATGTCATAAAGAAAATTAGATCACCATGAGAACACCTATAAGGAGAGAAGCCAAAGAGGAAATTATATAAAAGGTGGTAAAGTTCACCATTTGGGAGCTATCTCAAGTTGAGGAATGAATGAGTGATTAAGTCCCTATATGGGAGGCTATTAGATTTGAGGGTATAGAAAACTATTTTATCGCAAGTCCTTAGGGAGACATCATCTGTTATATAACCCTCCATGGGAGGATTGTAATCTCATATAGATTAGGTACATGTAGATGCCATAAAGGAATTTTCAAGAAATATGAGAAACCTTTTGTTTCATTTTGTTTTAAGGGACTCTATAAATGGTATTGTATCCTCCTAGTTTTTCATGTCATATTGGGATACAACAACTAAATATAATAAATACTTTATGAAATCACTCTTAGTTTGGCTGGATGCATCTTTCAAGGATATTATTTTTAGTTTCCTATTATGATAATGTGTATAAGTATATTCGATCGAGACTAGGATATTTATAATATCACTATAATGGATATAGCAAAAAAATGAATTATACAATTGAATATCACCACACAATAGTGAGAGTGGGAATGGAGGAAGAATACTTGGTTAGTCCACTAAATGAAACTAGATACATGGATTAGATTCTTGTTTTTTAATTGAAGTGAAAATAGTGAAATTTTTGATGAGTTGGGTATATGAGGATATCATTTAATTTGATCAATCTTATTGCATCATTGTGGAGGTGATTGAGAGATTAATTGGACTAATTAATGAATGGAATGGCATGAAGAAATGGAAACAATGAATTGTTGACATGAAAATAGTTCACTATATTACCAAGGATGGATGTTAACCAAAGGAAAATTTTGATGATTTAGATCAAAGACCATGGGGAAAGGTGTGTGAAAAATTCAAAGGCTTGAAAATTCAACTATACTAACCCTGAGCATTTTACAAAGATGAATATAATAGAGATGGCTTGGGATATGGTGATGATTAAGTATAATTATGACATTTGATAGGTTTTTGGAGCATTTACTTAAATATGTGGAGTTAATTAGGAAAGGTAAGAATTAGTTATATTATGGTTCCCTCCTCCTCATTCTAGCAATGTATTTTAATAATTCACTATTGAGGCAAGAGAAATTGGTAGATTCGACATAAGATAAGACAATCGAAGAACAAATAAATGAGTACATGAATATATTTTGAGTGTTACAATTGTAAGAAATTGGGGTAATATGATCATAAATATAATTATAGGTTGATACAAAGTATCATATATGCTAGTGGATGAATATAAATGAGAGATTTTATTTGAGGTGGAAAAGAATTATGTATATGATTGCTTTTGCTTACCATGGAAATCATTAATATCACCACTACCTTATGAGAAATTAAATGAAAAATATATATAAATTAATTATTGGTATTATAAAAATACATTTGGACCTTGCAAATGACCACCGACGAGATGGGATGATAATGTATTATATCAACTAGGGCATATTAGATTCATGGAGGTAGAGAAAGAAGATTATTTTGTAAGCATAGTTACACCTACACATCGGTGGGAGATAGGTGGTAAGTCCTAGGTAATAATAAATTTATTAGTATTCATTTCACCATGATAAGAAATTGGAAAAATATAAATCCTTAGAGAAAAGAATAAGGTTGTAATGGCTTAAATACTTAATTCTAGGGATGGCAAAATGACAGAGAAGATAGAAGAGACAAAAAAATCAAAGTTTGGGATTCTATAATTTGGAATCCAATGAGAGAGGAAGAAATGAAAGTCATAAGTACCCCCATCATATTCTCTAAAGGGGATGGAAGCAATAGAGTCAAGGGATAATTATATCTCCTAGAAATTCATCTTCTATTGCATTCATATCATATAATGTCACGAAGGATATAATAAACTTGGAATGGGAAAAAAATATAGGAGAGGATAATATGAATAATTAGGTAGAAACATTAACTACAATTAGATAAAATGATGAATATGATCTTCTTAGGAGATAATAATTGGAAAATATTGAGATGGATGATGTGGAGAATGGGTGCTTTTGGAATACATTCAAAGGACAAATGTTTCCTTCCTCGATCGAATATCATCGTTAAATAATGTAATTTTAAAACATATAATTGAAAAGGAAAATTTCTCAATTGATAAAATAGAAGGCATTTTAGAGGAAATTGACCATAAAACACCAAGGATTCCTTCAAACTAAAAATATATTATGTTTATATTTTGAAGGTGTTATGTAGAACTATCCCATTAATCCAATCATGCATGTTAAGTGGGGGTGCGTCAATACCTCATGCCATATGTATAATATTCTAAGAGGTAGATAATATTCTCAATTTATTGGTGTGGATAAAGGAAATTCAATGAATACTGAGAATATTGTGGTTGACAAGTGGGTTCTTCATAAAACATGTCTCGAGGACGATGCAAATATCTAAGTCCTGGGATAATGTTGGTAAGGTTTTCAATCAAATATGTTCAAGTAGTATTACATAATACTAAATCTTTACACATATTGGGACATCAGCAATATAGGTAATTAGTAATAATAAATCATTTCCTTTCTTATATTATACAACATGATATAGTAATTTATGATAATTTTATAATATCTTTACAAAGAGTGGGCATGTCATAGGGATATGCCTCTTGAATTCTAACATATGTAGGTGGTACATATACCACAATAGGATGTTTTATAATTATTTCACACAAATATGATTAAGAGGAAAGATATTATATAATGGATAGTATAGAAACATATTTAATATATGAGTAAGATAATATAATTGTGTGTGGATTGTAGTAGTTGTTTATTACAAACAAAACATAAGTTGGAGTGTGATATATTTGTGTTGTGTGTTATGTGTTTATGCATAAATTAATATACCTGCTTATTTCTTTCTAAGTAGATCATAAGTAATATTTCTCCCTTTATTTCATATCATCTCTAATTAAGGCTAAAAACCCCATAAAATACCTAGTATTCAATTTATGTTGATAAAACCCTTAGCTTATAACTCTTGTCATTTTTCCATCACATGGGATATATATATATATATATATATATATATATATATATATATATATATATATATATATATATATATATATATATATATATATATATATATATATATATATATATATCACTATTAACCTTATAAACCATTTACACTACAAATACATGGTTAATTAACCTTGAATATTAGTTTTCTACCTAGAAAATGGTAATAATGTTATCTCTTTCCAATTATGATCCAATTTTCACTTGCATTGGGGCACCATATTTATTTCCTTTTACACCTTACCCATATGGGGCTATGATTCATTTGATTACAAAGACTATATCTTCCCACTTGGGGTATATTACATTCTCTCATGCTTACACTACCAATATATACTACCTATATATTCCTATTAAAGACATATTATTCCTATATGTATACACTTATCACATTCTCCCACTTGGGGAACAATGATCTAAGATTATATTATTTATAGCTATCCTACAAGGAAATATGTCACTTGTTCTTGCATAGATATATTATCATCTTCCCATAAGGGGAATTTTACTATTGTGTTTCCATTGTTTTAAACTCATCTCCACATGGGGTAATGTATGTATCATATACATCCAATTATGATGATAAACTATGATGTTAGACATCAATTTATTTTTCATATCTTACTAATGATGTGTATTATCCCATTATTTTAAAATATGTGATTCATAGATACATTCCACACCTCAAAACTAGTTATTCCACTTATTTTATCTTCAACACTTCAAAACACTCCCTTTCGTACAAGTATATAAGTAATTAAATGGTGTTTTATCTTAAAATTATTCAAAATACCCCTCTTTGTCTTACCACACACACACACTCATATTTAACACATATTTTGATAGTTTAATTTCACATTGGCATCTTCACATCCTTTAGGATAATCAAGTGTAATCATTCCTTTTCTCTTTTCTTATTTATCAATAGTTCGTTAATTACATATTTATATAAATATTAATTCACTTCCATGCATGTTTCCCATATGATTATAGGAGCACATGTCTTTGTATCATAGACACAAGAGCATGGATGTCAGTTTTATTATCTTCCTTTCCCTCCACTATGGAGATTGAATGATATTTGTGTTCTCCTTTTGAATTTCATCTCGCTATTAACCATGTTGTCACTTGAGATGTGCACCCATTAAATACCTACAAATCTTGAGGGACTTTGTGCATATCAACAAAAGCATGGAATTTTTTTATAAATTGTAGAACTTGACTCAACGAGACAAACCTCGAAGAAAGGTTGACTCCTACCCTAAACTACTTTAACGCGAACCACCAAGCTACTCTAATCTATGAGTAAATGAACCATGAAAAAGAAAGTGGGGAGGGGAAAAACTATAAGTAGTGTGGTTATACACAAAACAGAAGGGATATTTCTCCTTGAGATGAGGAATAGAAGGAAAATGTAAGGACAACATGGCTAAAATAAGCCACACCCAACATTTCACTTCATAAAACTCTAATTCCCAACATGTTTGACAAAATAAACTGATACTTATGCAAATATAATCCATACACATCATGAAATGACAAAACAAAAAGGTAAGAAGACAATAACACAAGTCAAAAGGGTAGATATGAGCCAAAATCAGCAAGATATCATACTTGGTAGTATACACAATCTCTTACAATCATTTGGAAGGTATTTGATGTATCGTACAAGCTTAAACCAAAGGTCTACAACTCAAAATATTCAACCATGCTTTTGGCATGGTAACTTTACATTCAAGAGATGATCCATTAAAATAAGAATCGAGTTTAATTTTATAGAAGAAAGAGAAGAGAGATGAGAAGAGAAGGAATAAGAATATTCTAGATAATATATCATCCTTCATCCTTATCTTCTCTGGAAGATCATGAAACTCAAAAATATGTCATGGAAGCTTTCGAGATGAAAAAATCACCCAAAAGCGCCTCTGTGAACATATTCCAAATTATGATGATACTTTACTTTGAAGGTACCTTGATGCACAATAAAAGAAGATATTTTCTTAGACATACGATCTTTCCTCAATCAATATATGCCCATGAGATTATGGGGATAATGATGAATATTAAGCTTCCACTCATCCAAAACTATCATGATCTCACTTAGGACCACCATTAACTACCCATATTCATGTCTATAACCAATGTTAACTCTAGCCCTTGGATTTTGGTGGGCCCTAAATGTCATAACAAACCAAAGGAATGTTCTATGCATGAAAATATCCCTCCAATGGCATATGTAACTAATTTTGGCATCCATAAACTGAGAAAACAATTTAAAAATGGCCCAAAACTCTATCAAGATGATCTCCCATGTCCCACTATTCTCTTTAAAACAAGTCTCTGGGTTTATATATCCCGTATATGCTTCAAATGAAACCAATTATAGGAAAAATAGAGCCTCGAATTGAAATATATAAGTGAATAACCAACCCTCCTCCCATTTGTCATTCATCCCAACTATGACATCCCCGAGCTAGAAAATGCACTAAGGGAGGTTGTAAAATTTAAGAGGCAGTTGGTAACTCTATTTAAGCCACAAATATCTCTACCACATTCCCTTGATCAATTCACATATTCCCCATGAGTTCATAAGACTTAGCCTTTTCCATCTTCTTACATGGGAGGAATTGATATGAGATACATACCTCACATTAGTGTTCTTGTTCATTTCATGGCCCAAGAAAAATTTGAAGCATTGATAGGTGTCACTTGTTCACCCATACACCACATGTCACACATTGGTCTTGTTCAAGATTGTCAGTGACCATTAAACCTTGGTGTTAAACTAAAATCCTAAGGTGATTGATTATCTCCATACACCAATTTTGGTATGAAACTAATTATTTGTTATGGCGCTTTTGTATTTATGTTTTTATAAATTATTATTCTAGATAAGGATTTCATTGCTACGTTTCCCTTGTTTTATTTTTCATTCGATGTATTTTCTCTATTTTCCAATGTTTTCTCATGTTTTATCTCTTAGTTGTTGATTTTCTCTTTCCTTTCCTTTTTAAATATTTTTTTCAAAACCATAGTTGTATGGTTCATGTTGACTAGAATTGTATTACTATGGTTTGGATCGATCTATTTGTATGGGTCCTTTATCTCTTGTTTCGAGATATTTAAAGGTTTTTGGTGCTTCTACATTAGTTTTTTCCACATGTATTTTGGAATATGCACCAATAAGGTCATAATTCAAATTCAATGTCTATAAATACAATTAGAGCTCAAAATTGCACTGTCCTAGATCAAGATGAAATGGGATTTTGAGGCAACATGAGACTGTCTCCAAGTTGTGGGGCCTTGCGACCTTTGAAGCTCTACCTCGTGCTTTGAAATGAGCATGACCAATGGAAAATTTGTCTTTGATTCTAAACTAGTCGGATATTTAATCGAGTGCATAGCCCGATATTTTTATTTTACCATTTTATTGAAGCTCAATCCCACAAATGGGATTATCATGAAAAATATTCTCTTGAAGGTGAGTGTTTGCGTAGGATGGTTCTTGCACTATTTTGCCTCGACAAACAACTCTACCTCTTTCAAGACAACATCCTCGAGTCTAACTAACTTCCTTTTAAAGCGAGATGCCTCTTTTTCTCACTTTGCGCGATCTCATCTTCCAATCATATTCACACCATTCTTCAACAACTCTACACTCGTCAAACATGATGATATTGGTTGGGTATGATACATAGGTAAGGGGTTGTTTGTTTACAACATAGTTAGAAAAAGGGGACTCAAAGAAGGTGGGGGATGGGCATGGAGGGAACGCGTGCAAAAGTAATGGAAGTTTGAACAGAGGGAATGATGGTAGGGAAATGAAAGTGATATGGAAGGGAAGAATATGTAGAAGGGTAATCCTCTAGAGTAGGTGGAAAAATAAGAGCTTGGATAACAAGTTGATATGGCATAAGTTTGGGAGGAGGAATTGGAGGGTTGTATGATGTCGGCATAGAGTTCTCCCATTAATAGGGTTGACAAACACTTGATTGGTAAGCCTCCATTTCTTCAGCCCACTCTTCAATTTGGTGTGATTTCAGCCATAAAACTCAACACGGTTGAGGGCTAAATTAGTTTGGTATAGGTTAGGTCCATGGATAGGGCCTCTTAAAACAGACTTTGGCTGCCTTTAATGAACCACTAATTCTAACTTGCATCATGCTCATCTCCATTTCTTGAATCTACCTCTAAAAATCGACATCTTCCATGGAATCTCTGTTATCACCTGCATAACCATGTTCTTAGAAAACATGGCCAATAGAATAACCATATTCATTAATGGGATTTGAGTCATATGTCCATTGCTCATGATAGGGTTCATAAAATTGTTTTGGAGGAGGATTTTGAAAATATTAGGATGGAGGGAACTAGTATTGCTCCTAAAAATGGGGATTCCAGTGAGAGAATGAAGCCATGATTGCAAAACTTCACAAAAGATGAAAATGGAAGGATGGAAAGAAAGGAATGGATGAAAGAATAAGGATAAAGGTTTGCAAATGATATAATGGGTTGATAGAATTAGTGAATTTTCTAGATATGCTTAGAATAGCCTCCAAAGGCTAGAAATTTACCAAGAACACATCAACTTGACAAATGAAAAAGTAGGGCGCATTTTCTCGTGTGCATCTAAGTGGGTTGTGCATTAAGCTGTTGCTCGATTTTCGCATGATAAAGCTACACCCTTTATTATTCTTATTGATGTGCACACGTGTCTACAAATGTTTTCCTTGCACTCCCGATGCCAATGCCTTGGGCGTGTGTTTGCACACTTATATGTTTTCTTTCCTTTGATGACAGGGCACATGGACTACTGAAACCAATATATATATGGATCTTTGGGAGTCACCAGGATGTATTGAAGGATGCCTCCAAAAGATGGATCTCAACAATAATACATCAAATTTTTTGAGATGAAGATGTATAGCTATTAAAATTGGTCCCACAGCATGCAAAAAAATTGGAGCTCAAAATTATGCCTACCCAAGATCATGATGAACTAGGATTTTGAGGTAACATGGGACTATCTCCAAGTTGTGGGACCTTACGTGTTTGAGACAGACCTCCGAAGAAGGCCGGTTCCTCTACTTAATTCTAATGTTAAAACTACTCCTAATGCTGGAAGTGAAGCTATCTAATCTTAAACTAACATTCTAAGGGACCAGGGTTAGAAGGAGATGCATAAGGGAAATTCTAAGCTAAAAGGAGTAGTGATAGCAATAGAAAGAGGGTCGATCACTCTCCATAAGAGGAAGGAAAGGGAGAAAACATGGGAGAGAGGGAAGACAAGCGTGCAAAAGGTCAACAAAAATGCCTCTCGAATCCAAATGTAGAAAACTAAAAGAGGTTTTTATTTTGTTTGTTGTTGATACTTTAAGAAGGGTGAAAGGCCATATTCAAGTCATTTTTTCACTCTTATCGCAGACCATGTTCAGCGCCAAATTAGTTATATGGTCTCATTTTGTGAGGAAAGGAAACTACTTCTCCTTGCATGTTATAAGTTTTGTTTAGGCTTCCTTTGCCTCGGTTAGTATAGGTTAGTTTAGGTTTATTTATAGAAAAACAAGTTCTATGAACACTATGCATGTTTCCCCTTAGAACATGTATGATTTTTTGCTTTTGTACATAGTTGTGCTTGGCACACTCCCTTTTCGCACCTATTTCCTCTTCTTCTGCGTGATCCTTTCATGTACCCCTTTTTTCTTCTAGGATGGTAATCTAATTTTCAAAATAGACAGTTCTCGGTAGTCCATACACAATTTTCAACTCTTATAATCTAAATCAAAATATCTTCATATGATATCAACAGTTCATTCTAGATTTCATACTGCACTTTAATTGACTTTAGGGGGTGTTACGTGAAGATACGAGATCAAAATTTCATGTTTACTGGAAGACTCCATGCCCAATGGATGTTTCGAGGCTATTATTCTCTTCATCTAGCAGGAAGATGGCCTTGAAAGTCACCAAATTCTTGTCCAAAATAACCCACCCGGTTATTTTGACAAATTAAATCTTTATTCTAAATCTGAAGTTCGGGTTCATTGGTTGCACGTACTCTAGTTGTCCCCTTGGCACAATTTTCTTAGTTGCGGTTATTTTGTGTGCCCTCACATGCCTTTCCTATTTATTCTTTGCACTTTCCTCTTCCTTCATTTCCCCTCACACATCCCCCATGTGCTCTTGCTTCCCTCTATATATTCTATCTCCTTTCAATCTTTTTTTTTGCCTTCCTCTTACGTGCTCATCTTCTACATTCTCGCCCGTTTTTTTCTTGCATGCGCACCTAATACAACTCTTACGCATCAATTATTGTGCGATGTGGAAATCTGTCGGACTTGATTATATCACACACAACCTATCAAAGCACGCAAACTAGTCATTGAATCCTTGTGACAAACCAATGCACGACATGTGGCGAAAGAAAAAAAAATGAGTAGTTGGCGATCCTTCACCGATTAGCATGTGCCACGTGTCATTGAGTGTTCAATTTGCACTCTGAGACCTTCATATCGCAATAAATTTTGTTATAGGGCTCGACATGTGTGTGCTTGGGCTTTTTGGAAAGTTGTTCATGTGGGCTACACATTAGATTGTTCAAAATCCAATTTTAGCAGGATTTGGTATGTAGAAAATAGGGAAACATGTCTCAGATCATTAATGTAGACATCTAATTGACTCAACCACCAAATTTTCTTTATATTTTGCCTCTTCCCTTCTTCCATAAGCCAAACAGACATGGGGATGTGAATCTATCAGCCTTGTAGGTGGATTTGTAGGCATTCATTACTTGATTATTGGTGGTTGGATTTCAAATCAGAGTTTCCCTTTTCTTTCTCCTCCTCTTCTCTCCTTATTCTATAAATTGTAGAGCTTTGCTCATTGAAACAAATCCATCTTTGTTGTAATGGTACAATGCCAAAATGGTGGCCGACTTCCCATGAGTTTCAAACCTTGAACTTGGTTTCTGCAATGGATTCTTGTCTTCTTCCATAAATGTAGATGAATGTGCATTCCTTAAGC
This sequence comes from Taxus wallichiana var. yunnanensis, assembly GCA_018340775.1. Lineage (NCBI taxonomy): Eukaryota > Viridiplantae > Streptophyta > Pinopsida > Cupressales > Taxaceae > Taxus > Taxus wallichiana. The sequence goes on from CM031242.1 coordinate 485,599,525, forward strand.
AATAAAATCGGGTTTCGTGGCACTTATGTCTACCATTTTCTCATTTATATTGTACCATGCGTATATTTTTATGTTTCTTATCATGATGTGTGGTTTTATCTCTTGTAATTTTCATTTTCATGTGTTGTCAATGTTTTGAAAATTTGGGTGCTGTGTGGTTCTTGTTTGTGGTGTGTTTTTCTTCCCTATCTCTCATGTTTTCTCCCTTTCCTTCCCCTTGAGGAGAGCAATCGACCCTCTCTTCTCTACTCGCTATCACCACCCCTTTTAGCTTAGGATCTCCCTTATGCGTCTCCTTCTAACCCCTGGTCCCTTGGAATGTCATTTTAGGATTAGATAACTTCACTTCTAGCATTAGGAGTAGTTTTAGCGGTAGAATTAGGTAGAGGAACTGGCCTTCTCCGAAGATCTATCTCAAGTGCGCAAGGTCTGGAAAACTTGGAGACAATACCATGTTTCCTCAAAATCCCGAGTTCATCTTGATGCGGGATGGGTGCAATTTTGAGCCCCAAAAATACATAAATGCATTTGTCTATTTAAGAGACAAAAATATAAAAATACATTGAGTTTGTATAAGTAATTTAATTATTTGTTTCAAGAGACTTCTCATGCCAAAATTATATTCAAATATTTAGAAAAGAGCTTCTAATATATATATGTTGCATCTAAAGATAAGGCTTGGGACAATTACATTACACTAGATTGATCATTGAAATGCAATACACTTAGTGTGATGTTTTCCAAATTGTTTAATGTCTTGGAAACTTGATAATGATAGAGTGATAACATAGGCCTTCATTAACTCCATCTAGTTATGATTTTGCAAGGGTATACAATAATATTGGGGCTTCAAATAAGGAGATTCGTTTCCCCATGATTCACCTTGAATTATAAAATGGTAAGTAAATATTTCGGATCCCAAAATCTAAAAATTATGATCATCAAATTTGATTTGTAATAACTTATAGTTTCCAAAACTATATTGTTGTGGTTTTGGTATTACCACTAAAGAATTGGTTTGATTTTGATCAAGATTTTCTATTTGTTCTAATTTTTATATTTGTTTCACCTCATTGTCTAAGTCTATTCTACATTGTCTTATTTGTGACTATCTCCAAAATAAAAACAAATAGGTATCACTCTAAAATCATGTTTCCTATAAATCTTTTAATTATTTAAATTTTATATATTTTCAAATATATTTGGTCAATAAGTATTTCAAAGTTAACTTTCTTGAAAAATGTCATTTCATTGTCATCGTCTTCTCGATATTTTATTCTTTGAAATTTTGTTAATGTCAAAGGTATACCATTTTTTTCTAAGCACTTAAGTTCAACCACTTCATCTCTGCCAAATGGGAGTGGATAAATATGGAAAAAGTAATTTTAGATTGGTTTGCGATTTTTGTGGATATGAAAACATTTTTGATGTTACTCATGAAAATATGGGTAGAAATTTTGATGCCGATGAAATGGAATAACTAATGTTAGTTTGACTCGGTGTTCTCAAGCAAACCTGAAGGAAAGAGGTAATAAATTTTCTAAAACACTCTTCGATAGGATTTCTTGATAGCTTTGTATCACATCATCAATGATGTCAATGACAATACACTCTTATGATAGGGTTGAAGTTTCATCAATATACTCATTTTCAAAGCATGGTTTCATTGATGTACAAAGTGAATACTACTAAAAGTAATATTTTGATGGAATGCACCGATGGTGTGGTGTGATGATGGAATGCATTGAGGGTGTAGGAGTGTGGCATGATGGTGATACACGAGTGTTCATTAGCTACCCACCCAGGTTCTAATCCTCCGGTCCTAAGGGGTCAAGTTACCCTTGCATTTACATAGCTGGTTAGGAGGACTCACCCTGCATTAGCGTGCCATAAAATGTGCCAGGTCCCTAGGTCACTAACTCCTATAATATATAAAAATATATATATTGATCAAATGCACTAATATCTAGAAATGGCATTAATTCATCTCGCAAGCCCGATTGGCCAAAAAGCAAACTTTTTTTATAGACATAAAAAATCATATTTTGGTGTTTTTGATTCCTAATTTGTATATATTTGTAAATTAAGATTTAGAAATGGAAGACAAATCCCATATTTCCCAACATGAAGGCGGGAAAAATTTAGCAAAACAAGTTACCACCATCTCTGAGTGTCCCTCTCACTTACACGATTACATACTTCATCCACTTGTTTAAATATCTCACTTGAATATAGTAAACATATTCTAATTCTTGAGATTTCAATTTATAAATTTCTCCTTGATTCTTTCATTTTTCAATGCAAGTTCGAAGGCATCTAATTGTTTTACCTTTAAAATGTTTTCTTTTTACATGTTCTAATTAAGTATCACATAGATTATATTTACATTTTTATTATCTTCCTCACATAGGAATGCATATAAAACAATACTTCTTTCTTGGTAAATCACTAAAAATGTTAAACTTTTATAATTCAAAACTCATCAAAATTATATAAAAACTTATTTCCTTTACGAAAAGTGGGGTTTCCTAGTCTTGTGATCACTGCTTCATATTTTTTTGGAGATAGTTTTGGAATTTAAAATAAAACATGTACTTTACATAGAAGTAAAGAACATCTTTACAAGTCCTAATGCATAACTACCATGATTACACAAAACACAATTAAAAATGTGTGAGAAGCCATTATTAGAATTACTTTATCTAATTGGTGCTATAATAAAGTTGACATTTAAATGTGAAGTTTTACTCACCGCAAATTTTCAAAGTATCACCTTAAAGTTGTACACAAACAATACTTTTATCATTATATTGATAACAAAAAAACTTGTCTTCATTTATTTGAAATATTTTAATACATACATACATACACATATGTATCTATACATGTGTGTGTGTGTGTGTGTGTGTGTGTGTGTGTGTGTGTGTGTGTGTACACATATATGTATATATATATACATATACATGTATATGTATATGTATATATATACATATATATATACATATATATATATATATATATATATATATATATATATATATATACATATATGTATACATATATATACATATATATACATATATGTATATATGTATATATACATATTATGTATGTATATGTATACACACACACGTGTGTGTGTGTGTGTGTGTGTGTGTGTGTGTGTGTGTGTGTGTGTGTGTGTGTGTGTGTGTGTGTGTGTGTGTACATATATAGATACACACAAACACACACACACACATATAATTCATATATAAATATATAGAAAAATAATAGTCATGATAATGGCCATCAAATATAAATTTATTATTATAATTTTATGATTAATTCATACTAAACCACCAAAATATTAAATGAGGACAAATATTAGCACTTAAAAAAATTGTTTTATTTTAAAAATTGTTCAATGTAAATAAAAATTAATTTGACTTTATTGTACCACAATCAAGAAATGAAATACATACTTGAATGTTAAGTTTATATTTTACTTCTAAATTTGACTTAGGAACCTCAAAAGGTATCATACTCATACAACATGGCCTAGATCTATGCAACGTACATTTTATCGGTTTCAAGATCTTTGACCTTAAGCTAATAGATTTGTTGTTTTTCATTTTAGCTCTCCTTGTCTTTTTGGAGATGAGTTGACACTACGTTTATGTATTGGATTCATGGAATATCTTTTCTGTCCCATGGACTATTATTGGCATCTAACACGCGTTAATATCTATATTAAATTCTCAAACCATTTTAAACAAATACCCCATATAGGCATATAATCATTTAATATTTTCAATACAATTTTAAAAAATAAAAAATAAAAGCATTTGAAGCTCCACATATTTGAACATTTTGTTTGGGAATACACATTTTTCAATACATTTGTTAATTCTTAAATGAATATGGATTATCTCAAGGCCATAACCGATTGTTCTAGAATAACATTCTTAATTTATTATCATTGTTATTATTTCTCATCTTCGTCCACGTCATCTAGTGATGTTGAAACGAATCCGGAAGTCTCTAAATCCACGTCAGACGAGGAAAAAACAATTTAGCAAGGAAAACAGGTTCAGTGGGTGACGAAGATAAATGCACGTGGACGTTGACAGCATTGTCCAGCTGGACAAAATAGACTTCGCTAAGATGGCAGTTAGTTGCACGTCTCTTTTTCGTTTGGCGCGGGAAATTCTGTCACGATATCATTCTTTTAATTTTACTTAGTTTGGAAGGTAAATAAATTTTATTACAGCAGCTCCTTCTAGATTCATGGTAATGCTCCCAGCCCTTGTGGATAATTTGGATGTCACTCTGGTTATTACAATTTTTCTTTCTGAGGTTGCCAAATCTATTTCTGCCCTTAAATATTTTGGTTTTATTTATCGATTCAATGGTGTCTGGCTGCGGTCGGAGGATCTACACATTTGCGTACACTCTTATTGGTCAAATGATTGTGCGATTCAGTTGTGTGCCAAGGGATTTTTCATTGTCTATTTTTTGTTCTCAGAGGATTTTATCAATGGGTTCTTAACAAAGGACCCTGGTTTTGGGGTCGGGCTGGCCTTTTTCTTACTCCGTGGTTTTTGGAGTTCGATCCTTCTTCTATGGTGGTGTCCAAAATGTCGGTTTGGGTTCATCTCCTGAACCTTCCACTCCCTTTTTGGCACCCTACAATTTGTGTTGTTATTGGCAATAGTATTGGTAGGTTCATTAAGATGGATGAGGAGTGGTCCAAGCAAGGTTTGTTCACCTATGCACGCATTTGTGTTGAGGTGGATCTAAGCAAAGGGCTTCCTGATAAAATAGAGTTGATTTTTGAATATTTCAAGTGGGTTCAACTTTTGGACTATGAGAACACTACCTTCTGTTGTCGTCTGTGTCATCAAACTAGGCACCTTCATGACGCTTGTCCTCAACAACACCCAATGACACGTAACAAGAAATCTCCTTCGGCCAAGGTGAAAGGTTGGCAGCCTTTCACACCTCAAGAAAGCAAGGAAAGCCCTTCTCCAGTTGGTACAGAGGACGTACATGTCGATGATTCCTGCCCTCGGGGGTTTGGAAGTGTTAAGAGGTCTCATGTTTCTGAATCCTCGAATTCAAATCCTGATCACGGTTGTTCTGACATGGAGGCTTCTCATCGAGCTTTGGCTCTCCACCTGATAGTTGGACCGTTGTCACCAAATCTAAGGACAAGAAGGGGCGCTTTGTGCCTCCCCTGCACCTTCTTCTTTGACTTCTTCGGTTGCGACACCTCCTGTTAATGCTTTTCGTATTGGCAACTTCTATTAGTGATCGTTGTTTCTTGTAGCTCTTGTGGCATTCTCTACTGGCCTCGTGCCATTTTGTGGGACCGTGATTTTTCAGTCACCCCTACTAATGTAACTCTCTTTATTTTTTATTTAATATAAAGGGCAGTTCCAATAGTAAATAAATTTTACTCCCAAATATTATGATGGGTTCCACTATCTTACGAAGATTGTGATGTGTCAACATCCTACTCTATTATGATATTTAAGTTAATGGATGTTACAATGAAAATAGTCTTATGTTAATATTAATTTGTTCCTAGATGAAATACTTTTTTGAATTATTTTTACAATTCAAAATATATATAATCAAAATCAAATTCTTTGTGATTTTCAAAATTTCATATAGACTCTCAAATCAAATATTATGATTGAAATCAATACTTACAAAAGTTTGTAAATGGTTAATAGGTATCGATATTAAATGGTTCATAGGTATCTATATTTATAAGTATATTGGCCTCCTACATATTTGTTGTAAGGAATTTTATACAGTCATGTCAAAACACTTATATATAAGGTGATCAACTGTTATTAACAAACACATAGATATGTAGTGTTTAATAGTCCTTTTATAATAACTACGAAAACAAAAAGGTTTCCTAAAGCATTTAAGAAGATTAAGATGTATAAAGAAAATCAAGTTTAGTGATTTTGTTCTCGTGACATATTTGTTAATAATATGTTATTTGAAATTGTGAACATATTTATATTGAAATGTGAAAAGAAAATGACATATTGGTGATGATAAAACTATCATTCTATGGATGAATAAAGAAAAAAACACCTAGAATCAATTTGCATTAATAATTAATTTATCACATGAGAGAGGAAGGGGTATTCAATCAAACTTAATATAATCTTTGTCCAATAATTCCCTCTATTTTTATTTACTCTTAAAATGTCCAGAATGCATTACTTTTGAATCCTTTTCCAGGCATATTTCCTTGTGTCTCTGATATATGTACATATTCATATTGTTGTAATATACATCTCATATTGTATATGTGTTTACTTGGTCTAGAGCAACGAGAATCACACTAGTCAATTAGTCAACTATGACTCATGTGGAAAAAGCAATGACTCTTATTTAAGCCTTACTTTTAGGATTTATCCTTAGATGAATTAGAATGCAAGTAAGTGTTATTTTAAGGGGGTGTGCAACTAAATATGATTGCACGAGCCACTTTCTATGGGAGAAGCTAGTTGGAAAAGTACATGATTATTATAAGAATTTCTTAAGATCTCGTCGAGATCTTGAAAGGAGAATTCATTGTGGTTTAGTGTTGAAAGGTTGCATGATGGAACACTATTGAGTTTTTATGTGAGTCTTGCATTTTGAGCCTTTAAGGATTTATAATATATTTGTAAGATAGTATAATTTAATACAACAAACAAGGTTATGGTTGGGGTTTTTATGCAAGGGAATCCAGGATCAAAGTAAAACTTTACCAAGAAGGATGTGTGCAAGGATTGGAGGGAAAACAGAAAATAAGAAATAGTGCATGAAGAGTGCAACAAGATGAGAGTTGTTCAAGGAGTAGGCACAAACCATAACAATGTGGGAGATGGACACACCAAGGAGAAGGAAAGAGAAAAGATAGTGCTTTGAAAGATGTGCAAAAAGGAAGGTCGTGGTGAGAAGGAGAAAAGAAAGGAAGGAAAAGAGAAGTGGCCTAACGCCATGAGAAGGAAGGCATGCGCCTGAAGGAAACATAAACGAAAGGAAAGGGTGCACAGAGGTAGTAATGCATAAGAAAAGGAGAGAATGAAAAGAAACAGCATAAGGGGAAGAAGTCAAGAAGACATGGTAAGAAGAGTGCAAGAGTCGAGAAGCGCGATGTGTGGAGGAGAAAAGAGATGCATGTGGAAAGTAGAAGGATGCACATGAGAAAACTAAGGCACATAGGGAAGTGGCACGTAGAAAAGTAATGGCCCCTAAATGAGGGTAGAGGTGCACAAGGAGGTACAAGCAAGTGAAGGTGCAAAGAAATAAGGGAAGCGTATGAAGATCATGGAGAAGTCTGAAGTGAAGACAAGGGAACAGATAAGGTGCAGAGGATGAATCCTCGGGTGATAAGATATTGTGAAAGTTGGAAAAAGGATGAAAGATGGCGAGTTTGTATGGTCACGTGGTTGAGAGTAACCAGATGATGGAGCGGTTGATAAAAAGATCCAACCTCCAATTGACATGGTGCGATAGGATTGGCCAATAGCGAGATCATGAAAATAAGGGAATTTAAGATCCCGAGTTCAAACTTGGGTTTGAGCAGGAAGACCAGAAATAGCCAAGACAAAGGAGAGAGAGAAGCAGAAAATTGGTCATGTGTGACTATAGAAGGGGGAAAACTCCACCATTTCGAGGTTGTTGGAAAGTTGGGGAAAGTTGTTGAACCTCGGGTTGATAATGTCACATTAAGGGAGGTGGTAGGAGTTAGGGACCTAGAGAGAGAGAGAGGTCGGGGTGAGCCGAAAAGTCGAATGAGTAAGGACGAGGGTGACTTTTAAGCATTAGAAGGCACCACTATTGTAATTCCTCTATCAATAGGTGTGTTAGCTCCATATTGAGAAAGTTTGTAGATTTCTTAAATGCTTGAGCTGAATTTTAGGAAACCTTTTTGTTTCACTTCATTGCATGAATCTTTAAACGAGTTTCTGGGAATAGCCAAGAGAGGCCCTCGCCATCCACTTTTACCCGAAAGGGTTTTCCTTGGATAAATATATATTTTTTATTTATGTTCCATCTGATTAAGTAGACCTTAACTTGAAATCTATTTCTCTATTTACGTATTGGTTGCCAAAATCTCCAACATTATTATTAGGGCCAAGGTTGTGCTTGGTTAGGTTTTTTGGTTGTTTTCATTAATTTGTTTTGAGATTTGAGATTTTTGTTTGTAAAATCTTGGATATGGTAAGAAGAAAAAAATGATATTTACAGATATATTGGCAAAAATTTTAAGTTATGAAAACTCAAGATAAAAGATCTCTTGACACATAGAGCTGAATTGATCTCCATGACACAAACACATGTGGGTTACACAAGAAGAGTGGGACAAGGTTAATAAAAAAGGGAAAATATTTGTTAGGTTATGTATGTCCAACTCTATATTTTTGAATGTCTCTAGCGAGAAATATGCAAAGGTTTTGTGGCATAATTTGGTGGCATTGTACTAGGAAATTTTATTGGTAAACAAGATTTTTCTAAGGAAGAAGTTGTATTTATTAAATTTGGTGAGGGTGACTTTGTTGTAGAACACCTAAATAGTTTTAGCTCTATAATAAGTTAGCTATTTTCCATAGATGTGACTAGATGTGAAGATGGATGATGAAGAGAGGTGTATTATACTTCTCTACTCTTTGCTAGACTCTTGGGATAGATTAGTGATGATCACAAGTACTACATCCACTTTGAAGCTTGAGGATATAGTTGGGAGTGTATTTCCTAAAGAGATGAAGTGGAAGTTGATGGATGGCTATATAAAAAAAGTGTCCATTCAAGAGCATGAAAATGAAAGAGGCAATAGGAATTCAAGGAGGAACACTCGAAGTATAAAAATATATTTTATAATCCATTAAAAATATGGAGAAGAGATAGATTTGAGGTAAAACTTGACATTTCAAGGAGTGTAAGATGAAAAAGGACAAGAATTCCCTTGAGGATGTGCATTTTGGAGATGGAGAATAATGTATAGATAGAGGAGGAGATGTTTATCTTTCATTTTTAAGTGTGCATACATGCATTGATACATGATAGGTTGATTTATGATAGTCACTTCATATGAATCCTCACATGGAATGGTTCGTTGACTATGAAACTTGTGATGGAAGTGAAGTGTTCTTGGAGGATAACTCAACCTATAATATTTGGGGAAGAGGAAAAGTGAAGCTAAATTTTATATATGAGAGCATCAAGACTTTCCTAGGGTTTTACTCAGTCCTATTCTTGCAAGAAATCCAATTTCAATAATCATTAATATGAATGATCTAGTTTTATATAAAAACAACACATCACACAAGTTTTTCTATTAATATTAGTCAAAAATTGCAAGTTGAAAATCAATACATCATTATTATCATCTACATCACATGTACCAATACCATGTTCATTATTTATAATTTGAGACAAATATATACCTAATGTAGTATTCTTGTATGACTATATTTTCTTTGTCAGCCCCATCCTCATTGTGGTCTTCATTATAACCAACACATTGTTGAACTTCACCCTCTTATGGAACATGTGAGGGGAGGTGATCTACATGAAGTGAAGTTTGATCATCAATATCTTATGCTTCTATATTGTCATCTCATCGTCACTTTTTTAGATCTCTTGGATAGTCAATTATGCCAAATAAATATTGTGAGTCATATCTATATGTTGTTCTTTGGGATGACAATGTATTACCTACATCCATTAATTGTGTGGGTCATCTTCGTCTTCTTAAAAAAAAACTACATGTAGTTTATGAGAAAAGTGTGTGTGTGTGTGTGTGTGTGTGTGGTGAGTGATCTTGAACGAAAATTATGAATAATTGTTTTTAATTAATAAATTAAATAAAAATTAAACCTATGAACAAATTTGAGTAATGTGTATGGCTCCTTGATTTTGGTAAAGTTTGAGTGTAGTCTATGGCATATAAGCCAATAACTACACATTTTTTCACAGATCTAGTGCACTCAAAAACCGCATACAAACTACATTTGAGCAACCTAATTTTGAGACTCCTATAATTGAACTTGAGTATTTATTGGATCAACCCAATGTGATTCAAATTTCCCTAAATATTTTTTTCCTTTGGAGCTTGCACAACTAGTTTACTCAAACTTGACTACAACTCCACGGTTGCAATCAAGTCTCTTTTTGTCCACACTTTCTATGTGAAAGAAATTTCCTTCAAACCACATTCTATCATAAGTATTTACTTGATAATTTAATGAAAATAAAATAAGATAATATTTATAATAAAAAATTATAAATTTATGCAAAAGATACTTGTGAATTTTTCACATTCATTTATATTGATATTGGCATTTTCCTTTACACTAAAGATAGTCATATAACTAGCTAATTATGCACTCTTGGGACGTAATCTTATTCTTGGGAACCCTTAAGAAACATTTTTGTGCCCATATATTATTTTGAATTCATTTCTTTCCTCCCTTCCTTGCATTTTTTTCTCCTCATATACTTCAAGCCATTTGGTCATCGACTCTCTAAATTATGGAGAATAAAGTATCCTATTACTATGTGATCATCATAGTTGCACAATAGACAAAAATAATTTGGATGGGGAAAATACAATTCATATATGTGCATGGATTCAATAACCAATAAGCTAAAACACAAATGTCTACACATACTAAGCCTCTTACTTACACTTTCCCAATAATATCTCTCCCAACTTTTCGGATCCACAATCCCCTTCCCACATTCGTGGCACACTATTATTGAATCCTTTTTATTTTGATAAGTATTTAGTAATAAAGATGAATGTTTTATGAATGATAGATCCATCAATCATTGAACCCTCTAGATGGGAAAATTGCTTGAAAAACTCCTTCAATGTTTTCATACAACTCTCTATGAAAAACATCTACCTTTTGCTCACAATTATGGCTAAATATGCATCCTCCACTAAATGGTTTGGAAGATGTGTCATTATATCTATTACGTTCTTTCTCCACATTGAAATCTTGTCTTCATGTTTCTCTTTCAATGAGAGCCACATATTGGAAATCAAAATCTTAAATATACACAATTTATGTCCTAGATTCAATAAAAATGGTTTATAAATTTAATGATATAAAAACACCTTCAAAAGTGTGACAAATGATAAATAGTTTTATGTAGGTCTTTAGTGAAACAATCCTCTCCCTTAAATAAATCAACAAAATATGATGTGAAATATAAAAACTAGTCCCTGTCATATCATTGATTATTTATACTAATAAAATTCATAACATAACATAAAAATCAAATACCAACATCAATGCCTTCAACATATTGCCCCAGCCATGAGTTTTGAGACCTTTAATTTTTCCATCAATTGTAAATTCCTTTTAAAGAGATGACCCATAATTTTTCATTGTTCTCATTTACCTCATCACACTTTTAACATTCTTTTTATTACTTATTGAGAGTACCCACCCCTCTCTTTCATAACTCATATGACCACATGTTCCCTTATGTAACCAATACTTTCTCTTTGTATTTTTCACATTCAATTCCATCATCATCTCTAACTTGTCTTTCTCTTTTAAAGTTATATGTTTATGAAAATATTTAACACAATTTTTAATGCATGCATTGGATGAATAATTTGTAATGAGGAGATCTTTCCAATATGGAAGATCATAAAATATTGATGATCTCTTCATGACATTCGACATTATGACATTTTGATTAAAGTAAGTTCTTATTGATGTGCCTCTTTATACAACTTATACTAATCACTTGGGGGTAACATCTATGGAGGCTTTCTTCCCTCAATTATGCCATCAAACATGCTCTTTTTAAATCCCGAGAAGGGTGGGTCATTGGAAGAAATCTTAGATGGCCCTCATAGACAAACTTCTTGAGACCCTTTGGCCATCTAGATGTTAATTGATCACCACATCTTGGACATGCAAATTATCCCTTTCACATGAAGAGCTACATAAAAACACACACACACACACACACACACACACACACACACACACACACACACACACAAAATCAATAAAAACTTGCTTGAAAATGAAATTTAAAAACTATTAATAGCTGAACATACTAAAAATTATGGGTAGTAATGAATACACCAAAAAAATCATAGCATACAAATTCATTTCTACCAACTAGTCTTGACATGTCAACGGTGCACACCACTCCAAAGCACAACTAACTCCTTTATGAGTGGTGTAAGATAGACACCCCATATTATTCATTTGATTAATCCTCAGAAGAATATGCTAAATTATGATGTGTTCCTTTCATATTATCAACATGGAGGAATTATAGTTAATGAGAATGACAACCCATACTAAATAGCTTGTGGCCATGTTAATAAATGGATTCACTCCATCCATATCTACCAAACTTCACACTAGATTGTTTTTTTTTTATGAAATTTAGTATGCCACGTGTTCTTAACATGTGTTCATTGTTTTGCAATCATTTGTTACACATAATAAACATATTTTCTTTCTTAGGAATAATTTTTTTGAGCCCCACATAATGGTGTGTTTACATTGAATTCGTTTATTACCAATCAATGAAAAATTTACAAAGAATAAAATAGAGTTGTGAATCAAGGTGGTATGAGAAAAATCCAAAATATTTATAGCTCATGGCATTTTTTAGATAAACATATTAAAAATATTTGCAATAGTCTTTTGGGAAAATTGTATCATATCTTTTAGCTCGATGTTTTGGGTCACTTCCGTGAATCGTCATCAAGAGAAAATACTAATAATATGAGAACAATAGAAATATCTTAGCATTGGTAAATCTAGTATTTGTAGTAGTTATGTTCTTCCTTACATATTTTTATTAATAACTACATGACAAGGGAATTACTTAGGGCACCACCACAAGTCTATCCTCCAATAAGAAAAATCCGGGTATTTTTTTTTACTACACCTGTAGGCATCCTACATATTTTCTAAGTCATGATTAATAGATGAACTTAGGTTTGATGTCCATTCAACTATCATAAAGTAGATTTTTTTACTTAAAGTTGGAAATCTAAAAAAAATGATATCTCAACAATCTATGTAATTTAGTGAATCTTAATAAAACAATTGTGATTTCTTGATCATATAATGGAAATGGTACAACTAAATTGAAGTTATGTATCACTTATCAAAATAATTGTAAAGGATACTGATAATTCAAATTGATTTCTATAAAAATCATATAAATTTATTTACTAGCAATCATACTTGAGCGATGCTGATGGAGATGTCAATAGGGCGTGGAATAAGTTAAAGTTGAAAGAGTGAAGATGAAACATTGCAAGAGGAAGAGGGGTGATAGAGGGAGTAGAATTTTAGGGGTGAGGAAATAATTGGAGGAAGCCTTGAGCGGTCATCTTCATTCTTCTAGCAAGGGATATATGGGCCACATTCCATTTTTTACAAATTGGGCGAAGGAGAAAGGAGGTGCGATGCACATGTCCTTAAGGTAATATACTATAGAGATAGCTCTATAAATTAGCCCTTCTCATTCAACACATTAAATGTCAAATGTTGCTTTGAGCGTTTGATGTCATCCATTGAGTTTTGTGGATGGTTAGAGCCTAATATATCTTGGGCGAACTCGCTTGTGCTCATCATGTGAACCTATAGAAAAAGGGACATGTCGAGAGGACTCAACATTCCATATCAAAGCGATATATTTATTGAATTTGAGAACCAAAAATAGGGAATTCCAAGTGGTTTACACCAACTCTATAGATAATATTTCTCTTGAAAGGACCTTTGCCATTAAAAGCTTGACTTGCATGCCAACTCATCCTCTCAAGATGTGGATTTTTTTAGAAAGTGATCAAAACCTTAAGAATTGCAATCATTGATGCATGAATACATGTGGTGAATGATCACCGTCATTCACGTGTCAAATGCACCCGGATTAAAGGGATGGAGAATTTATGAAACGAGTATTCAATAGTTGAAATAAATAACACAATATGTCAGGGTCCTTTGAGTGATTGGAGAAAAGAGGTATAGACATTGAGAGACAAATTTTACGAGGTGATGCAGCTACAAAATCAAGCTTGAAGACACGTCAAACATGAATATAAACAACGTTTGAGGACTGTATAGTGGAGCTTGGGAGGGAGGAAGCTTGAGGTGAAGACCGCACCAACAAACCGAAGACACCTAAATGCCTTAAAAAATGTGGAATGTGTATATAGAGATGTCTCTCGAAGGAAGGATGGATTGGTGAGCATAGGTAATGGATCTAACTATAAAATCAAAGCTAAAAGTGAAGTGATATATGCTTTATTGTTGGGGTGAAGCTCATGCCTCCTCAAACCCAATCTCATGTCTCACATGCAATTCATCCAATTATCCAACCGAGTTCCTCTATTGAGCTTGTTAAATGTGTTTCAAGGTAATATGTAAGGCGAGATGTGGTAGAGATGGCGACCCATCAGCAATAGAGTGGAAGGCTCGAGATTTGAGAACAAGTGCAAAGCATGAAATTGATATGAGTACAAATCATTCCAAGCTCACCTGTAAGAAGGATCTTTGCACTATAAAGGAGAGAATCACTACAACAATTTAGGTTTTTAGCCATAATTTTTCAACAATATTTTTGTGGTTAAGGAGTATTACAAAAATATGAATTGTGGCTTTGGAGTTGTAGTTAATCCATGCTTTGATATATTATTGTAGTTATTTTACAATTTGTTAGATCATGGATAATCCACAATTTCTAAAATTTAGCTAATCTACATTTTTTTAATTGTATATCTTCCACAATATCTTATGCTTGTAACTTTTTTACAATTTTTAATTTTGTCAATTATCCACAATTTTTTGAATATTGTGGTTTGTCTATATATTTCCTCTTTGTAAATATTCCACAATATTAAATTTTCTATACCTCTTAGTGTGATATTGTGGCACTTTCCACAATTTATTCTACAATTGAATTTTCCACAACAAACTTGTAGGTGGAAGCTACAATTTGATTGCCACAATATTTATTTGTAAAATATCTTTATAAAATTTGTAGAAATATTATAGTTAACCTATGGAAGATTTCACATTCCTTTAATTCTTTTTGTATGTATGTTTTCTATATTTATATAAGACACAATACGAAATATATTATAAAAATATTATTATTTTTCATTTAAAATTAATTAAATGTATCTATTATATATATATATATATATTACTTTTCTTTTTAAACAAAATTTATTTCATTTTATTAAATACTAAAATTTATTTAATGAAATAGAAGATTCTATGTTCCTCATAGCCTAATGGGAACTTTAAGTTTTTGCTACCAAATTGTAACAAACACCCATAACCTCATGCCCACATTTTCGTAAGTGCAACTTGATTTAATCAAATGCATTAATCTCCATTGTTCTACTAAACAAATTAAAAATAGTTGCAAGAGGAACATCTCCACAAATACAGTTTTTATTGGACCATGAATTTGTTGGTATATAACTCTCGACAGATTCTTCATAGTTCACGTCAATATCATTGAGATGTCCATGGAAAAATAATCTAATTTCGGGTTTAATTTAATTGTTTAATTCAGGGAACTTATTTTAAATCTTTTGACTGCTAAAATGTAGGCATGGGATGCATGGATGGAATTACTGGTTTTTCCTTACCTTCAAACACCTGAATTAATTCGAGGTTTAAAAATATGTTTTTCCTTGAAATTTTTACAGTAGTAATTGTTTAAATTGACAAAATTATGTGAAATCTATTGTTGATAAAAATGTAGGCATGTGTGGATTGGGATAATTGGTAGGAAAGTTAAAAATGGATTGTATCGCCAAGCGTTTGACTCCTTCCTTTTGTCTTTTTATCAGTTCTTCCCCACTATTGATTGCTTGGTATAAAATTACTTCTATATATTGGCATAAATCAAATCTCAAATTATATGCCATTGGAATACCCATTGAATATGTTCTTATCTTCAAGTACCAGCTCGAGTTATAAACCATGTATCCTAGACCACAAAATTATGTACATTATATTAAAAACCATTCAAAAAACAATGATATACACGTCTTCTTGATATACACGTTTTCTTTGACATCTTTCCAATTACATCTATGTTAACCACCACCAAATGATCCGTGGTAAGACTGAAATTAAAACATGATTCAAATCATATTTTTCTTCCACGTAATAGCCGTCAAGGATTTGATGGTTGTTTTAATATACGAAGGAATTTATATTTTTAGCTCAAAGAATCATATATTGTCTATATACTACACTACACTTGCACACCTCAGATTCCACTTTATTAAAGAACCAAGTGGCTAAGCTAGCAACAGGGTTTAGGAAGCACATCATTATTGGCATTTTAATTCATGGGACATGTATTGGGGCTGGAGAACCGTCCATTTATAGACCCTTAGAATTCTTCCCCAACCTGCCAATTTGAAAGACATATGTCAAACTTCCCTTGACTTCAATGCTTCAAACTGTAACAACAAAATGATCATAGAAATATCAGAGCAGAGACCCCTAACCCAGTATTCTCATTAGATCAGAAAGAAAGATCATGTAGTATTATTTTTAGGAATGAACATTATTCATAGATTGATTCTTCGAAATAAAATTGTGTAAAATAAATAATTAAAAACTTCAATCTTTCGCAATATCACAATATTAGGGGGAATAACTTCAAAATACTTGAATACAAGTTCTTCAGAATAATGAAAATTGTTACCATCTTTGTAACGCACGAGTGAATTGTTACGTTGTTGCGAGGCCACAAAGCGCCCCTTCACAATGATCAGGCTCTTGGTATGGAAAAGACGAGTGATATTCTTCAGTTGAATCTTTAAATAAGGAATAAAAATACTATTTTTTTTGTATTTCCAAGTGACCTTCTAACGGCTTGAATAGATGCTCGACATGCAACTGACCTCCTAAAAATAATGAACATGATAATATTGATTGCTATAATAACGTAGATGTGTGGAGACATTTGTATTGAATCTAAAGTGGTATAGAATATTGCAAGATTTGGAAATCGTGATAGATTTTTAAATGATGAGGTGTCAAATATTGAGTATATAATTATGCATTTAAATGGTGAGATGTTAATATGTATTGAATGAGATTCGGTCACAACAAAAATCAGCATGTTACATGTGGTAGAAATAATAAATGCTAAACATGGTCAAAGTTAAACGTGGCACTCTCATGTAATCAATAGAGTTTTCAAAAGTATTGGTCACATTTTAATTTCAAATTTAAATTTATTAGTGATTTGTAAAAGATTTGAATTATTTTGAGAAAATATAACTTCTTAAAAAATATTTCAATTTATTAGATTTTTATGATAGGATTTACCTTTAAGTTAATAACTTTTCTTAAAATATGATAAAAATAAAAAAAATTAAAATTATGCATTGTTTAGGATGTGAAGTTTGAATTATTATTCCATATGTAAATATGAACAATAATAGAATTATTTTATCACTATTTTTTTATAAGTCTATATATTTTCAATGAGAAAAGGTTGGAGAAGTGAATTGTCCTCAAATTTTTAACACTTATTTAAATTGTGGAGCATCCACATATAAAAAAATTAAAATTTTGAGGTAATACTATATTTTAACATTAAAGCGTTTAATAGAAGTCTTCTAAAATCTATAGTAAATTCATGTTTGCAAGGGCAATATTCATGGTCAATTTTATTTTTTAAATTGTGTAATTCATAATATCCACAATATTTAGTGAGGCTTTTTAATATTATTATAATTTTATATTGTTATTCTTAAAATATGTTATAATACACATGTTAGGCGCAATGTAGCATTTACACACTATATATTAGTATTCTTAAATATGTAAAAATTATAAACTATTTAATGTGGTAATTCCACAATATTATAATTTTATATCAATGTTCATAAAATATGTGAGAAGTGTAAGTGTGGTGGGTAATATTTATAATATATTATAATATTATTTTCTAAAATAAATGTGGAATTTCTATAATGAAGGTTTAGAGATGTAAGTTTTCTACATATTATTAACAATATATATTTATTATAGAAAATCTACGATAATTAAAAACTAATAACTAAATAAACATAGAGATGCCACAAATATTCTACAATTATGTCAAATTGTGGAAAATTTGTGGAATAATTGTAGTAAAAAGTGCTTGTTTGTTGTAGTGAATCAACCATTATCATATGAAGATCGGTATTAACTTGGCCCGCATGACGATTCTACATATATCGATGAGATGCATGACCCTCTGGGCATGTGTTGACCATGTCGATGGTGCTCACTAGGAACACAAAACATTCCAACAACCATGTTAGTAAGGGTGTCGAGACAAATTTATGAATGTTGCGGATGGGGAATACTCGTCACTTTGGGGAAGATAAGACACATGGTAGACTCTAGACAAGAAATGTCAACATGATTGAGGACTCTCATGTTTGTAGGGATTGTGATTTGTCCAAAAAATTAACAAAAACCGATGTATTTGGAGTCGATGTCGGGGATTTTAATGAATGGGAAGTCAAATCATTCAATTTACGCTGGAGCAATTTCTCCACCACTAAATAGTCGACAAAATACCACAATATAACAAGAACGCATCCATAATAAAAACACTTATCAACATAAAAATATATAATTATTTTAATTATAAAACTTGAAAACTACTTAAACACCCTTCACCCTTCTCTCTAGGTTAATCCATTTTCCCCTTCCCTCGAGCAATTTTTGTTTTGACATCTCAACAAACTACTCATCCATTATGACCATCACAACCATAATGTCATGACATATTGGTCATGGTCATCCCCATCCCAAGCAACAAAATATATTGTTAATAAAAAATAAACTAAAATCCACATTCCTTCCGCACGTAGGTGTGCATCGCTGCTGAATTATTACCAATTTACCACCCTGCCATTTTTACTACCTAGGTATACCTAGGTAAATATACTTTTACGCAGAGCAGAACGTGGAAATGGAAAATGCATCGCGTTTCGCAATCAATATAAATATAGCCGTACAGCGCGGATTTTGACGTGGCGATGCTTTTGTTATTCTCGGATGTTTTTGCGGCTTATATTTCATACCCATCTTTACATGCGGGCCCTACTCCGGTCACTCCGGGCAGGTTGCATGTGCCCTCCATGCAACTTGGGTACTTTCATTTTAAATGTGCCCTACACAACTTGGTCCATGTGAAAGTAAGGGATGGTACTGTTTAGGAAGCTAGCATTTGAACCTTTCCTAACCATTCTTATTCCACATGTCTTTATCTAAGGGTTGGGTTGTTATATTGTATTCATTCATATGAATGATTTAATTAACTATTTCTCAAATTCATTAACGAAATATTTACACCGAAGGCGTTCCCCCTATGGTAGAGGACCTCCGGACGTTTCTGCAACGATGTTAAATTTGACGGCCTTTTAGACGTTTTTCCAAAGGGATTAAATTTGACTGTTGTTTGCACGTCGTTTTCACTTTTGCATGCAATTTTTAATCGTGGCTTTTTCGTTTCTATTTTTAACAACCTATTTTTAACTACTGTTTTTTCGATTGGTTTTTTTGAACATGTTGAATTTTCTTTACGATTTGCACATTTTAATCAAAGAAAATAGCTTCAACAAAATTACAGAAAATTTTGCTTTTTCTTATTGAACGCCATGGCAGCGCCTTCTCCTGCAAATACGAAGATGAGCGTGGATAAAAACTCAGCCATGGCGGCTCTGAGAGTGTTTAGGTCATAGGCTCAGGCTCGCCTGCTCGCCCATGGCAAATCTTCCGAGCGGCATGATTTCTTTGAAAACACAAAAAAAAAAGAGGGATGGATTGGGATTTGAACTCCTGACGTACTTGGCGAGTATGGGTATGCAGCTAGAAGAAGTCACTTACATGCAGACTACACACGAATGAATAATAGAAGAGGTCACAAGCATTAGGATCAGCTATGGAGGAAGATTGATGAGTTTCCTTCACAAGAGTTCTTTGGATCTACTTTAATTCTGTTTTCTGAGCATATCCATGCACAAATCGAATTGGGCAGGACCATGGAGACAATTTGAGCTCGAATGGTTTGAAATCTTCTTCAATTTCATATGTTTTATTGCCTACTATTGTGGCAATGTATTATTAATCATCTGGAAGTCTTGTTTCTTGTGGTTTTGCATGCTTTGGTTGGACTGTGCGTAAGAGTACTGAGAATAATGTAAAAATGTCAATGGTGGTTTCCACTGTCAATACAACTTATAGCAACATAGTTTTTGCCCTCTGGAAGAGATCAAGTGGGGAGGATGAGTAGAGGCTGAGGGCGAAATAGCCACTACAGGCCTAGGCCTGATATGTCACTGTCCCAAACACCATCTTGGTCTATCAAGCCACCTGTATAACTGTAACAAATATTGGAATTAACAACCTGTAGCAAATTCAGTGTTGAGAATTTATATAACAATACCAATATAGATAGTCATCTAAGTACAGATATGGATACACTTTGATAAGTCCTGCATGCCAAGATGTTAGAAATCTCCATCTCAATTATGATTTATAGCATTGCTTTTATATATGCATATTAGAATTAAACCACTTCTTTTGATTTGGGTGAAAGCCAATTCTGAAATGTATAGAGCTGTTGGTGATATTAGTAGTTCTGATATACTCTAATTTTGGGCCAGAGGTTACTAGAGGAGCCTGAGGAGGTAGTGAGCCTTTAAGCCACATTAGCCATGATATGGGCAAGCAAATTAAACAAAAATTGGATAAAGGGGAGGGGAGCACTATTTTTTCTTGTTTTACCTTGGGGATGCTCCAAACAACACCAATTTGGTGAACAAAGAAGGCCTCTTGATGGAAGCCATGCAGCCAACCATGGCAGACAGAGAGTGGCCTACAAACATACTGATTTTCCACACCCAGCTCGTCCAAAATGGTTATAAGGTCTTCTGCATAGGCTTCCACACAACCATATCTTTGGAAATCAAAGTAGTCAGGATTCACACTCCCAGCACATATTAAATCAAATAAGACAATCTGAAAATATCTAACAAAATGTGGCAAAATTCTCTGCCAGACAGACTGATCAGTGCCAAACCCATGAGACAGAACAAGAATTCTCCTCCCAGTTCCCACAACTTTCACATTCAGTGCATTCAGTAGTCCTGATCCTGATACTAAACCCATTTTTCTATTCTATTTTATCCTCCAACAAATAATTATTAAACCAAATATTCTAAAGTACTTGAATGAATGAATTATAATGGTTTTTCTAGGCAGGAATATGTGGCTTACTGTGGAAACTCGTAAGTGCTTTTTATAGGGTGGAAGACCAGCTGGTCCCAACCCATATTTATTTATGCTTGAATGGATTGATGACTAAGGAAAAATGTTCTTCTTTCATGGTAATGCATATCTGCATGTGGCTGCCCCACATTTTGGAATAAGGATTTTCCTTTATTAAAATTCTTTTCTTCACATCCTTTGTCATTGTTTTTTAGATAGATATAGGAGCTACTGCCAAATACCATATAGAGAGACGGGCCATGATATGTAGTTTTTCTCTTGTACAATAGTCAATACAGTCTACCATTATCATATGTAGTTTTTGTTTGTAATGGAGTCTACTCCCAATATGGTGCTGTGGAGATAACGAAATAATCCTCCACAAGGTACTTTTCTTTATCTATAGGGCTCTGATATCAGCTACTACTTGCATATCCATTGATATTAGCATTATGAATTTATTCTAATTTCATCAGCAAGGCACTTACAGGTCAAAGTCTTGATGACACAAATCAAAGTTTTCGTCCACATTTGTATTGTTTGAATGGGTACAATGAGATGTTTTTTTGTTTGGCGTTCTTCTCAAAATGTTGACATAAACTGATGTAGGAAAATGATGACAATTAAAATGCAAACAAACATATTTGCTTGAAGCAATTTTTGATGGACTTCTATGTAAATCTTATATCTTTTGTGTTTAGATTCTCCATTCCAACATTTCTAATTTTCTTGTATTGGGTGAAGCAGTATAGGCACCCTTACCTTGGATGAAAATCTTCCATCAGATTTTAAAGTTAGAATTTTAAGGCAAAAAACTGCCATCATTTTGTATTTGTACTCTTGTCTTCATTGCAATTGTGTATCAGATGTCTCAGGTGAAAAACTACCATCATGGTGAATTTCCATTGCACAACTCTTGTGACTGAGCTCACTGTGTTATCAACGCTTTAGAATAAATGTTAAAAGTGGGTTTCAAGTAGCCAATTATATGTTTTTCCCTTCATATGAGCTTTATTGTTTTTTTAGATAGATATAGGAGCTACTGCCAAATACCATATAGAGAGACGGGCCATGATATGTAGTTTTTCTCTTGTACAATAGTCAATACAGTCTACCATTATCATATGTAGTTTTTGTTTGTAATGGAGTCTACTCCAAATATGGTGTTGTGGAGATAATGAAACAACCAACTCGAAGAACCGATGCACAACTAACAACATCAACTATAAAATTAATTAACTATCGAAAATGGTATCACATGTAATCATGTACGAATTTATAACAAGTTTGAAATGTAGAAACAACCTTCAAATTAAGTGGATCAACTATATTTCTACAATTACAACATCAATCAAACCCCTTATCAACATCAAGTACAAAAGTAATAACTATACCTCTAAATCAAATAACATATACCGTTCGGCGTTCACATCTCATGAAACACATGTGATTGCTAGTTATACAATGTGTTGATACTTAGCATTTAAGTGTAGAGTTTGAATCGATAAACAAATAAATGAGAATTTATACTTCACAGAATATTCAAGATAACACAAGATTTATCATTGGAAATCTTTTCGAGAAAAAACCCAGTGCAGTAACTTCTCTCTCTTATTGCATTAATTTAACTATTTACAATACAATAATGTACCTTCAAGTTATTTTCTACCCTACTTCATGCCCACATCAATAGGTAATTGTCCAAGCGGTTTTACAATACAATGGGTACCAAAAGCATGGGCTAAGAAAACAACACATAACAGTTCCCCATAAATCATGAGTTTGACACCACCCACATACATGTATAGATAAAACCACATACATAACACTTATAAAAAAGGTGTATAGTACTCTTGGGTGTACAGTATGTAAAATATACAACATATTCTAACATTATCCCACTTGTTGGATACTTTGCAAAAGGAGGCTACATTGTCATATAGTCAATAGCTCAGGGTAGTCAAGCCCATCGATTTTCGCACCAAGAAAATTTCTCAGCACTCACAACCTTTGTCAAAGAGTCAGCAACATTATCCTCTATGTCCACCTTACTTAGTATTTTCTTTTTCTCCTCCACTATTTCGATTACGAAATGGTATTGAACATTAATATGTTTCATTCTTTAATGATACTCAACATTCTTTACTATATAAATTTCACTTTGGCTATCACAATCAATCCTTATAGTATTTTGAGAGATCCCAACAATGGAGACCGTTTGAAGCCAAACCTTTTGTGTTTTTGCATGAGTAGTTGCCATATACTTAGCCTCTATAGTGGATATCACAACACTTGCTTAACGTTTACTCATCCAATTTTTCTTGCTCCACCAAACAAGTTGAACACATACCCATTAGTAGACCTGTGCATATCCAAGCCTCTCGCCCTAGTATGAATCCACAAAGCCATATAGATTTGATATTTATTTTCACCAGTTTACCTTGATAACATATTGCATAGTCAAATGTCCCACACATATACCTAAAGATTCTCTTCACCATGATCCAATGGTCCTTACCAAGATTTGACATAAATCTGCTCACTACTCCCACTGCATGTGCAATATCAGGTCTAGTACAAACCATTGCATACATCAAATTGCCAACTGCACTAACATATGGCACCTGAGACATGTCCTCTATTTCTTCTTTAGTTTTAGGACATTGTTCGAAGGCAACTTTTGACCAACGAAAAAGGAATACCGATGGGTTTACTTTCTTATATTTGAAATATTTTCAATAGCATCTCAACAAACATTCTTTGATTTAAAAACAATTTCCTATTTACATGATCTCTTTTATTTCCATGCCCAAAATAAATTTTGCAACACCTAGATCCTTCATATCAAATTGAGATGAGAGTTGATATTTAACTTGACTGATCATTTTCTTATTGTTACCAATTAACAACATGTCATCTACATACAATACAATGATAACATAATCTTCACCTTCCTATTTAAAATAAACACAAGGATAATCTTTTCTTCTTTTAAGCCCAAGTCTCAACACATACCTATCAAATTTTCGGTTCCACATTATTTGTGATTGCTTCAAGCCATACAATGAATTTTTAGCCTACACACCAAATCTTCCTTTCCTTTGATCTTAAAGTTTTCTGGTTGTGTCATGTAGATTTCCTCCTCAAGATCACCATGCAAAAATGTTGTCTTAACATCCATATGATCTATTTCCAAATTAAAAGCAACACCAATATCTAAAAGAAATCTAATAGAATGTAACAAAGCAACATGAGAAAAATATCACCAAAATGGAGTCCCTCCACTTGAGAGAATCCCTTTGCTACAAGGAAAGCTTTATACTTCTCCATTTTCCTATATGCATTATACATTTTCTTAAACACCCATTTACAACCAACATATTTTCTTCCAGGAGGTAACTTCACCAAGTCCCATGTATTATTCTTGTATAAGGACTCCATTTCTTCCTCCATAGCCTTTTTCCAAGACTTACTTTCTTTTGATTCAAAAGACTCCTTCATGATATTGGATTCATCACGAATAATAGAAAAAAATGATAAAACAAAAGAAAATGGAAATCAGAAGGGCTATACCTCTTAAGTGCCCTTCTTAGACAATCTAGTCTTCTTAAGACCTGGAGTTTTTGGTTATGCATGTTTTGGTTCCTCCTCTACTTCACCTGAATATTCCTATTTACAATCTCTCTCTATTTCATCTTCTGCAGTTGCATCAAACTCAAACAAAAATTCACCCTCTTCTAGTTCAACATAAGTTTTCATTTTCATCATTTGATTTTGCTTCCTACTCAAGAATCCCCTTAGCTTCTTTAAAGATTACATTATGAATGTAAAAAACTTTTTGTGTTTTTGGATTCCATAGCTTGTATCCTTTTACACCATTAGAGTATCCAATAAATATGCACTTAGCAGATTTATCATCTAACTTTGTTATTTTCTCTTTTGGAATATACATATAAGTAATACAACTAAATACCCTTAAATATTGAATAAAGGACTTCTTACAGTCCATGCCTCCTGTAGATTTTTATCTTCAAGGGTGGATGTGGGTGATCTATTGATCATGTAACAAGAAATTGTCATTGCTTTTCCCGAGAATTTCTTGTCTAAACCTACACCACTAAGCATACTCCTACCCTTATCCAATATAGTTTTGTTCATTCTTTTTGCAACTCCATTTTGTTGTGACGTATATGGAGTTGTATTTTACCTTTCTATTCCACACTATTTATAGAATTTCTCAAAGGCATTAGAGAAATATTCCCCACCATTATCACTTCTCAAAACCTTTATTTTATTTTCTGTCTAATTTTCCACAAGAGCCTTAAACTCTTTGAACTTATTGAAAACCTTAGACTTATTTCACATAAAATATACCCAAGTCTTCCTTGAGAAATCATCTATAAACGTGACATAATACAAATATTTTCCTAGTGATGGAACTTTCATAGGTCCAAACACATCACTATGTATTAAATGTAGAATCCCTTATGATCTTGTAGCATTGCTAGGAAACTTTACCCTAGTTTGCTTTCCAAACACACAATGCTCACATAAATCAAAATCTAAAGGAAAAACAAAATCCCTTCAACCAAACCTTTGGTTTCTAATGCATAAAGTCATTTCTTTCTAATATTTCTCATATTTTGATGCCACAACATCGTCTTCCTTACATAAGGTGGAGTTAGATATGCAACTTTATTATGCTCCAGAACCACAGAGTTAATGCAGTCATCACTCAAAGCTAATTCCTCAAGCATGAAAAAATTACCTTGCCAGTACCATTTCTTCTCGAACCATCTTGCAACTATCCTTTGTAAAGACTACCTACACACCCACATCATTCATCTTACTTACAAATATTAGGTTTCTAGTCAAACTGGAATGTGCAAAACACCGGGGAGGGTTTTAACCCTTCCATCTCTTGAACCTCAACATGAATCTCCCATGACCTATGATCTTGTAGGTTGAGTTGTCTCCCAAGAAGACTTCACCTCCATTAATATTTTTCATATTCACAAAACCACTCCCAATGAGGTATCATATGAAAAGAGGAACCCGAGTCAATCAACCATGCACCATCACATGCATGTGAGATGGATACCACCAAGAACAAATATCTCAAGTCTTCATTAGAGGGTTTTATATATAAATATCCAACATTGTCAGATGAATTTACCTTTTCCACCTTCTTAGATCTACAATATTTCTTGAAATGCCTCATTTGCAACATGATTCCAATATTTCCTTTTATCTTATTTTCTAGTCTTTGATTTACTAATAGACTTTGACTTTTCTTTTCTTTTCTTTCTTTTCTCTTGGGTACAACCTCTCACATAAAAGGCATCCTTGGATTTATAATCCTTAATGGATTTCCACCTCATTTATTTTGATGGTAAAGTTACTAACTACACTATCGCCTAATAATTTTGTTATAGTACTAGTAATAACCATAACTAGATTATCCCAATATCCAGGTAAAGAACACAATAAAGTAATACATTTATCCTCATTTTCCATATTAATCTCAATAGAAATCATATGAATTACCATGATATTAAATACATTCAATTTTTTTAATAGTGTCACCTTCATTCATTCTTAATGAATATAGCTTCTTTCAGAGATATAGTTTGTTAGCTAAAGACATTATACGATACAAAGTCCCCAACTTCTCCCATAATGTGTGAGTGGATTTATCATTTGACACATTAAAAAAATTGAACCTAACAGACACAATATAATTTAAATCCTTCCCTTCATATTGATCTTTCCCTTTCCTCTACCTTCATACCTAGAAGCACAATTCCGACACAACAATCCACCGATGTCTATCTATAAAAATATCTTCCATCTTGAGCTTCTACAAATGAAAATGTTGGCCATGAAATTTTTTGATCTTAATCCTTGTGCTTCCGTCATTTTCTTCTACTTGAAAAAATCACTCACACAGATCCCACTTCAAAAAAGTTTATTGCGGGTTTTAGAAACCCTAACTATTCACATAAAAGCTAAAACCTAGCTCGACACCAAATGTAGAGATTGAATCGATAAACAAATATAAATGATAAGTTATACTTAATATAATATTCAAGATAAATAGAAATGAAAATGGAAACACAAGATAACACAAGATTTATCCTAGGAAACCCTTTTAGGAAAAACCCAACACAAGTAACTTCTCTCTCTTATTACATTAACTTAACTATTTACAATACAATAATGTACTTCCAAGTTCTACTCTACCCTATTGCATGTCCAATTATATGTAAGCACATCAATAGGTAACCATCAAATTCAATTTAAAATAAAATGGGTACAAAAACATGGGTTAAGAAAACAACCCATAATGGTTCCCCATAAATCATGGGTTTTGACACCACCCATATACATGTATAGATAAAAAACCACATATCTATACTCCTAGAAAAATAGGGACCCTGACTAACTCTCATAGCAGATGTGTACATTAAGTGAAATATAAAACATATTCTAACATTAATAACACATAATCTCATGATAATTGTATATGAATTTGAATCTAAAAATTCATACCCCTAGAAGTGTTAGGAATCTCAAATGGAACTCTAGATCTAATCATGCATGAATGTCATAAGTATTGAAATGTTTCTTGTAGATGAAATATGTAGTTTGAAATGTATTAAATTGATAAATTATTTTATCTTCTTACATTTATGTTTTTTAATGATACAATTTATATTTCCATATCAAGTTTCCTAAAGCAATTATTACCATAGAAGGAATTCTCCAAAGTAGATTTCAAGTGGCTAGCTCGATATGGAGTAGAGGAAACAATAGATGTGATTCAATTGGTCATTAATGCATGGACCTATCCCTACCTTACATGTGGTGCGTCATTATTGGAGAGTTGTATTTTTTGTAGAATGGTCGTCATTTCTCTATCCACATCCAACATGTGTCTAGAATGATAAATTAACCTTTCTTAGCATGATGCCAATCTATGTCAAAAATAGAGCTTGAAACATAGTGGTGAGGAGTATTACAATGACAAGAATTTCAACAAGTGCTTATAAAATGTGGAAGTATGTGAATCTATATTTTACCATCGACAATTCACCCCTCACCAAGAGCAATGCAAGGTCACGATTGAAGGAGATGACACGACATTTCTAGGAATCCTTGCTAATGTAACACCAAAAATCCTAGAGTGATGAACACTTGCATTAGAATTCCGAAATATCACTTCACATGTCACATTTTACCAAGTTGTCAGAAAAATTCCCTTGTTTTTACATGTCTTCCACCATTTCGTTGCCACTAAAGCTCTCTGACTTTGTGCTTTCCACGTGGATGTCACATCCTAAATATAGATAAATTGGAGTATTTTATCTTCTTCTTCGGGTTTTATAGGCATCTATCATTGTCTTTTAAAAACCCCAAAATTAAAAAAACCCACAATAGATTGTGGCTTCGTAAGTGGCATACCATGTCCACCAAAACATCCCAAATTATGGATGTATTTTGTCTATCTTTATACCTCCACCTAGAAAGGTTTTAGTTCTTGTCTAATCGCTTCATTGAATTTGTCTTCTTTTCCCAAACAAACAACATCACCATCTTTGTCTATATATTTTAGGGTGTCCACATGGAAATCAACATTGAGCTCCATTACATTGTATTTTTTGCATTTGAATTCAATGAAAGATATGTTAGGATTCTTTACATTCATTTACCTTGTATTCTCTTAATGATGCACCTTATAACTTCGCACATCATATGTACATTTAGAATATCCATTACACTGGAAATAAATTAGCGAATAGACCACTAATTGAGTATCTTAGCCAATTTATTTGAAAACCTGAATAAATGGCAATAAATAGACTAAAAAATAAAACCCTTGCCTTTATGATTATAGACATGGTTACAATGCCAAAAATTTGAGTGACATATACAATAGTGGATCATATTCATTTGGTCTTCCACGTATGGTCCTTCCAACTTACCATCCATGTGGCATATGTTCATAGGAGATACATGTATGTGGGAAAAGTCCTCTGTTTTGCATTTTTGTGCCTTACAACATTATACACCACCACGTAAAGACTATAATGAAATTATCTTGATGGTTGGGAGGATTTCCTCTACAACACTCTACAAAACTCCCAGGTGGAAGGGATCACCTTGCATTAGCATGCCTTGAAGTGTGCCAGGTCACTAGCACAAAAATCCTATAATGTCAAAAAGAAAGAAGAAAGAAGAGTTTCACATTTCTCCCCCAACATTATCCCCACCCCTCAAATCGTATCCCCCTCTTCATTGCCCTTCTTCCTGCTTCTGATGTTTGAGTCCCTCACTTTAATTTATTCACCAAATCCCTTTTAGAGTGTCCATTGCACCATTCATATGAAATTGTTAATTATACATGACATAATACGTTTCTACCATTGTGATTGTATATACAATAATGTAATTACGATTAAAGTAGGGAATTGTAAATATTGCATAAAACTTGAGTGCACATGTGACATAGGTATGTTTTCACACTCTTCCGTTTTTACCAGGAGAGGGATATTCTCCCCAAAAATGCACCACATACATAAAACTCACCATAACATGTATCATGGCAACATAATACATAGACATGATGTGGCATATTTTTTGGGCACCGAAAACTACCTTGTCATCATGTGATCAATGCCCAACACCCATAGTTGAGTATTTTCATGTGCAATGGGATATGTGATTGCCGCCAAATAAAATTACGACATGCCCTGTCATTAATGAGTTTGGTGGGTGTAATTCTTAGTGCTAAACCATAAACAAATTCATGTTTTTCTGTTTCACCTACAGATCTTCTCACTCATTTGGTAAAACAAAACAACAATGGTAATTCTTGCACTGGTAAAAATTTTAGCCTCATCCTCATAATGCGAGAATGTGGACATCAAAACCTTGGAATTTCTGTAGAGAATGATAAACGGGTATTTCTAGGATAGGAAGGCAATCTACAAAGTTGAACTCATCCAAGTTTGTTTATTTTATTAATTTGATATAACAAAATCCTCTCTTACAAAATGTTCTATTACCAATCTTCTATTTTTGGACGAAGTTTGTATTTTTGGAGGAGAATTCGATGTATCCATCTATTACCAATCTTTTGTCTCCCTTTGCTATGAACATATGACACCCAAAAAATTGGCATGAAAGGAAGGGGAAAACAATTAAACCAACTCATGCAAATTCCTGGAAAAAAGAAAACAATTGAGAAATTCAGAATGACTCTAAAGAAAATTAATTTCCAGCCAAAGTTTTAGAAAGACCTCACCCACACCCAAGACCAACCAGTTTTGCTAGAGTTCCATTAAATTAGTTTCCAATGAAAAAAATGCTAGATATGCCCACAACAACTATCTCATGCAAAACCATAGAATATAATTTTGGTGATGAATCCCTTTAGTAATGGATCCATCCCTATGGTTGAGTGATCACAATTTAGATTGGAATATACTCCTATTGGGTTGGATGTTTTCATTCATTATATGTGCAATGAACAGGCAAGGGAACTAGTTCAGAATGGTTGTTAACTTATTAAGCATACATATAAAATTTGTTGAGAGTATTCCATTAGAAAAGCGGTTTATACACCTAAATTATGCTTTTGCAATCTTATTTCTAAAAGCACACTAATCACTCACATTCTTACCATTTTTGTTATAATTAGTGATTTATACTAATTAACTAATGTTTCTTACCATTTTGGTTAGTTAACAATGCTTTGTTGATTTCCTAGTCTCTTTCACATCCAGGATGCCAATTTATGACACATCGTAATTCAAAATCCTCTTTCGAACGAACAATTAATGATTACTAGCTAATTGAGTCTATTTTACTCTTGTTTTCATCAATAAACCCTGTTATTGGCTTAAACCCTTCTTCAAGTCATTCAAAATCACCCCATTTCCCTCCAAGACATCTCAAAAGGCTTCAAAAGCTTATCCTAGCCTCTTAATTGACCCTAAGTGGTTGATTAAGGCTCCTCACATCCTAATCACTTGTTAATTCACTAATCATGATTAACAAGCCTTAATCAGGATTAAAAAACCTTAATCTACTTTGTGCTTTTAGTCCCACATGCACCAAGATGCAAGTTTTCCTCAAAGGAAAACTATAAAAAGGACTAACCACATACCTTTAAACTTTACACCATGCTTTGAATTGCATATCATATAAGAAATATGATTAAGAGCCCAACTTCCTCCTTAGAATAGCTTGCTCAATCTTTGCCTCCAATCTTCATGTTGGTTAGTAGAGGGATATCCAATATGGCCTTGTAGCCATTGTTGGAGAGATCCTCTCACCATTTGTGAAGTAGCAACAAACCATAATTTGATTGCTCCTAGATCTATTTAGGTCTATGTTAGTTAGCAATTCATACTAAGTATGCATGCTTTAGCTAAGATTGATTGATATCATGTTAGTTCTTTCAAGTGTTCCATTAAAATTTAATCATTGATGTTACTATTTTTAATTCCTATCTTTGTTAATAGACTATGCGGTGTTAGTCTAGCTATTTGGCTTTATAGAAGTTTTTAGTAGTTATAAAGCACTGTGGGCTTACAGAAAGGAATGATAAGAAGATTTCTCCAATCCGCGATCTCGAGATAATAATAGCACGCCACATTAGATTTGCAAAACGAGAAGAGCTAAACTACCATTTATGGAAATCCATTACAATCCATAATGCTCAATACATTACAATACAATGAATTGAATTACTCAATAAGAAAAATGTACATATAGGAGGAGGGAAGTGCAACTACTACCTAGATCAGTGGTGAAGAAATCCCACTAACTGATATTGGTAGTTAACTCCACAAGACTAGTAAGCTAACTCCACATAATTGAGAAGCTAACTCAACATAACTAGTAAGCTAACTCCACATAACCGAAAAGCTAACTCAACACAACTAGTAATCTAAATCCACACAACTTGTTTACCTAAGCAAGCTAACCCAATAAGTTTAGGGCTAACACAAGTGTAAGAATTATCCTAATAAATAAATAAAATGATAAATAATAACCTACACTAACACCCTCCTGTAAGCATAGCTTAGGTGGGAAAAACGAAGGTGGGTCTTGGCAATAAGGCTTGATGAGGTACCCACATACAATAACTAGGAAAATTGGACACCACAAGGTACCCAAAACCAGTAATAAAAAAGTAGAGAGAAAAATCTCGTTGTAAGATATCCTAAGAATCTCGGCTCTAAAAACTCATACAATGTTGAAGAAGTTTGGTGTGTATTATGGTTTGAATCCATTGCTCGATCATAGAACTCAAAAACAAATGACACGGGATTCATCATAATATCTCCATGAAATGACATTGTAAATGGAGTGATGTCAAACGTGCGATAAAAACACCAAACATAATTTGATCAACTACTACAAATAGGTGTAATGATCCAAGAACAACCAAGGAAACAAGGAAAGGAGACAAGATCCAAATAAATAGGAGTGCCACGATCCAAGAAATGCCAAGGTAACAAGGCAAGGACATTAAACCTGAAGAAGTAGTATCATCACATAACAAGGCAAAGACATGAAACCCAAAGAATCAGTATCAACACCACATCATCCCATACTACTGAATAGGTAGAGTGACACCACAAATCTATATGAGTTGTCAAAATCAACTACTCGAACATTGAAAAACTAACATTGAGTTTCAATAGAATAGCTCCCCATAAAATAGACTATCAACATGCTAAAAAAGTGTCGAAAATACAGATCCAAAATATCTCAACAAACAAGAGAGATATAAATGCATACAATCATATATACAAGAATGCAACACCCAGAAGTTTAGGATGTCGAGCTCAACCGAAATTGCATCCACAAGTGATTACAACACCCTCCCAAATTTGACACTTTATAATTGAGTGCATCTAAATATTATAATGAGTGAAATTACCTTTTACATTTAAAGCATGTGTATAAAAATCTCACCAATGCGTAGATCTCGAGTAAATACACAATTTCAAAACAAAGATCACCTTAATCTAAGCTACGATCAAACATTATGAGCTCTCAGAAGGTTTTGTTATTAAAATAATATTCTAATGCCAATGTTTTTTAAAAGGTACACGTGACACCCAAATGACCAAAGGGTAAAAGAGTGCATCCACATGATACATGCTTGCGACCAAAGGATAAAGCCTGCTCCCAAAATCAATGTCAAGAGGGTAAATCATTGCATCTGAGAGTACATATCTATATCAAATAGATAAAAGAATGCACCCAAAGGGTACATATCTGCATCTAGTGAATAAAAGACTACATCCAAACCAAAAATATCCAAAGGGTAAAAGAATGCATCCGGAAGGTACACACTTATATCAAATGGATAAAAGAATGCACCGAGAGGGTACAAATCTGTATCTAGTAGATAAAAGACTGCATCCAAAATAGAAATATCCATAGGTTAAAAGAAGGCATCTAGTAGGTTCACACTTATATCCAATGGATAGAATAATGCACCAAGAGGGTACAAATCTACGTGCGGTGGATAAAAGAATGTACCCGGAGGGTACATATATGCGTCAGATTTGACTGTCTCAAAACATGGTTGAGTTTACAGTCGATTCTAAGGTTTTTGTACCTTCCAAATCTAATGGTGCACTTCGTTTTACATAAAAATGTATGTTGTAGAAAAGTGCTAACAAATTCTGAATACATGAAAACAATAAACCCTTCCTTGCAAAGAAAAACTTACAAATGGATGTTTACATCATCTATAAATGTGATATCATGAAAGGAATGATAAGAAGATTGTTACAAGTAATGATCTCATATGATAATAGCACACCACATTATATTTGTAAAATAGAAGAGCTAAAATACCATATATGGAAATCCATCATAATCCATAATGCTCAATACATTATAATAAAATGATTTGAGATACTCAATAAGAAGGGTGTACATATAGGAGGAGAGAAGTGCAACTACTACCTAGATCGGTGGTGAAAAACTCCCACTTATTGATACCGGTAGTTAAGTTAA
Organism: Taxus wallichiana var. yunnanensis; assembly: GCA_018340775.1. Classification (NCBI taxonomy): domain Eukaryota; kingdom Viridiplantae; phylum Streptophyta; class Pinopsida; order Cupressales; family Taxaceae; genus Taxus; species Taxus wallichiana. The sequence goes on from CM031242.1 coordinate 485,633,865, forward strand.
CTCCATAAGATTAGTAAGATAACTCCACATAATTGAGAAGTTAACTCAATGCAACTTGTGAGCTAACTCCACATAACCGAGAAGCTAATTTAACACAACTAGTAAGCTAAATCCACACAACTAGTGCACCTAAGCAAGCTAACCCAAAAAAAGTGTAGGGCTTACACAAGTGTAAGAATTATCCTAATAAATAAATAAAAAGATAAATAATAACCTACACTAACAACATCTTGTCAATGAAATCTCTTCCATGGGGTGGAAAGTCTACTTTAATCAAGGTGGGTATGAAGTTGTTATTGTTAGGATCAACAATGGAGTCCCCAAATGTGAAAACAATAGGAACTTTGGGTGTAACACTATTATTATAACTATTGTTTATTGCTCTAATTTCTCTTTTCCTTTACTCGGGGAAAGAATTATTTATTTATTAATTAGAATTATTTTGAATTTAGTTTTTCATCATGTTGAAAAATACACTGGTTTTCCACATGTTAAAAAACATAGCATGATATTCAACATATTGAGAAAATAGTGTGTTTTTCAACATATTGAAAAACACACCTTGTTTTTCAACATTTGAAGAAGAGAGAACAATAACAACACAAAATACTTTCCATTATAAAAAAATTGGGAAAATTTATACAATTTCAAAAAATTTGAAGTCATTTATAATTATAGTCTTATTGTTCACTACAAGATAATGGGTGATGTATCCACAATGTTTTCACAATTTTGTTGTGGATATTTTGGTTAGAAGTGTGAATCCAATTTTGTGGACTCCACCCACAAAAAAATTGTTGAAGCATTAATTTGTAGAAAATTTAGCAATTACCACTAATATGATAATAATAGATTGTGAGAATGCTACAAGAAAGTTGTGAAAATATCACAATTCAAAAGGTAATATGCATTGTTTTTCTTAGATTAAAAAACTATTACATTTTATATAAGCGAAGTATAGTTATATAATCTATAGTTATTTAAATAATAATTTTTATGTAGCTTGATAAAAATATGATAAATTATTTTTAAATTTTGTGACAATAAAAGATTGCTTGTAATTTTTTCCACAATTTAAATATTGATTTATTATGTATAATTATATATATATATATATATATATATATATATATAAGAATATATAAGATTTGAGTTATATGTTATTGCTTATTCTATAACTTTGTTTTATCAATTTAAATATAATAAAATATGTCACTTAGTTGTAATACTCCATTGAGAATATTATATTATTTAAATATCATAATTAACAATACAAAATTAAAAAGATAAATATAAAATATATAAATAGAACAACAACAGGAAAAGAAAAATACAACCACCAAAATGGAAATGAATGTTCCCATGAAGAATTTTTTTCAGAATTTAGGGATTTAATGGATTTGTGGATCTAGCTCTAAATATGCAATCATGAAATTAGAACGGAAATACATAGTATTTATTTAAAACACTAATAATAAATTAGAAAGACAATACAACTCAAACTAAATTTAAACTAATTTAGTGATGAAATAAATTACCAAATAACAAACTTGAATTATATTGATAGTAATAAATAGTAATGGCATAAAATATAGAATTATATTAAAAATAATTCCTTTTATATTTTGATGTATAATAATTTATCTAGAATTGATTTTAGGATATAATTATGTTAATTTTTATAATTAAAATGTAAAAATAAAGATGCATGTAGTTTTACCAAAAATAGAGTTTAATATTTTATTTATGATTACGATATAAATTATGTTAATGTTAAGGAATACAAAATTTAAAATTTATATTTAATCATAAAGATTTATATAATATACGTTTATTTATAATATTGTAATCATTCAAATTTTACTTTGTTTAATGTAGATTATTCATAATTGAAATTGAACAAATGACAAGAGTTTTAACGGTAGTATTATATTCCAATTTATATTTTACATTTTATTTTTGTTTTTAAAATTTATATATATTAAATTAGTAGATGTATGTTTACCTAAAATTTCTAGGAGATGGTTGATCTATAATTTACAATATTATTTCAACTTTATTTAATGTTGAAAAATGTGTATTTTTATAATTTTTCTACTATAAATTTTTTTAATATAGATTATTCACATTTTTATATTTGATTATCATGGTATTGTAGAAAATCCACATTTTTGTTTTCTTGCAATGAATGAAAATTGTGGAATATCCACAATTATTTCACAATTGTTTTTTTAAATTAACATTTTTAAAATATTATATTTGTAGTGTGAAGGTCAAACAACTTACACAAACAATGAATTGGTGTATTATAAAATAATTTGTGTTTATATTTCTAACTAATAATAATATGTTTTATTTGTTAAGAGAATTATAAAATATTTTTTTATACTTTTTTATTAATTAGAATTATTTTGGATTTAGTTTTTCATCATGTTGAAAAACACAATGCGAGTTTCAACATGTGAAAAAATACATTGGTTTTCCACATGTTGAAAAGCACGCCTTGTTTTTCAACCTTTGAAGAATAGAGAACAATAACAACACAAAAACTTTGCATTGTAAAAAATTGAGAAAAATTATACAATTTTAAAAAATTTGCATAGTCATTTATTATTATAATCATAATGTTGTTTGTTATTTTTTAAAGAAGTAATATTTTATTTTTTTGAATATTATATTTGTAATGTGGAAGTTACACAACTTCCACAAAATATGAATTGGTTACACAATTTATTATTTTTATTAATTAGAATTATTTTTAAAATTAAATACATGTATGTATCTATATTATTTATATTTATATTCAAATTTAATATTATTTCAACTATATATATATATATATATATATATATATATATATATATATATATATATATATATATATGTTTTATGTAATATTTCTTCGTGAGTATGGAGTGTAAACATTTATATTTCACAAATATATTTTGAACCTTGTCATGTTTAGAAAAATGTTTTATTATTCATTATATCTAGTTCTCTTAATTTCATTTCTCTCTTATTTTGTTGTATGGAATAACATTTGAGTATGTTTTGTTTTCTTTATTCATTATATTTTTAAATAATGTTAATGTGTAGATAAATTCTATGTAGAAGAATGTTTTATTATTCATTATATTTAGTAATTGTAAGGTTGTATTTGTATGTAACTTGAACAAAAAAAATTCTCTTGTCACACTCTCATTTCTCATTTCGGTATATGGGGGTATGTGCCTCTATCAAATCCATGAATCATTGTGTGTTGAAGAGGATTACCTATTATGATGCCACACCGATACACCCCTAGTTGGGTGGTAGACTGTGTTGCGTAGAGGTTTTTAAAGTGCTTGTCGAAGAGAAATTGTTCTTACGTCATTTTGTCTTGCATAGTTTTCTAAAATAGTTTTTTCCTTTCCATATGTTTGTCATCTTCTATTATGCTTATTGTTGTTATAGTTTTACATTATAACATAATAACATAAATTGTATGTTTTTTTGTGTGTATCGTTTTGTATTTAGTTGCTTTATTGGTCGATAAAAATGAAAACATGAAGTTTCATTACTCTGATCCAGTTGGTATAATGATAACACTCCGCATTTATGTAGGGAGGAAGATTTTGAAGGTTCCACTTTCATATGAACATTTTACATTGTAGGAAGAGTCAACCTCCGAAACCAGAAATCATAGCAATGGTGAAGGCTTGAATCCATTTACTAGAAAAATTAGTGATTTACTTCTCATAATTCTCGCACCATCGAGTCCCACTCCAAAGGATATGGCATGGCGTACAACTCGATGGAATATGCATAAAAATAGGTGCCTCCCCATAAATTAAAGAAAATAGGGATTTCAATAGAAAGTTTGAAACCTACAAAAGAACCATGTTGTCGTGCAAATGTGCAAGGTAAATTGATAATTTTCGAGCATGACAACTATACCCATATGCCAAAAGTTTCATGTCTTATCATTCCCAAGCACACAAAGTCCACCTAGTCAGTCCAGTGACCTCCCGATTGATGTTATCTCATCCCCCTAGGTGATTTTAGGATTTCATTAAAAGTTGCAAGCTTCAGGCAGTCGTGTGAAGGGCTATCACTAGCCTTCCTAGGACTAGAGGAACCCCATTAAGCGGAGCAAAAAATCAAAAATAGACGTGGAGGAAATTCAAAGGCCTTGGGACATCGTGGAAGTGATTCAGGAAGATTCTAGAAGGACTTAGAGAAGTTGGGGCAATTTCACCAAAATTAGGGTTCACAGGCCTAGGCAGTGCACAAGCCAAAATAGTTGTTGAACTTCCAAAGGTGATTCCAGGAGCTCCGGATGGAGTTAGGAGAAAAAAACATCATCAAAAATGGAATTCCAAGACCTATAAGATGGTTAAATCATTTTTTTAACAACACTTTGGCGCATTAGGTCTGCAAGCAATCTTTCTCATGCACAAGTGGAGTACTAAATCATAATTCCACCCTTTTAGGGATAAAATGGAGGAATGAATACCGAGACACACACCATTGGATCCAAAATGTCATTTTCAATCATGATCGTATATGATTTCATTAAAAAATTACATTGGGATCTCAAGTTATTATCGTTTCAAGTTGTCCTCTTGGAGCGAGTTCGGGAGTTAGTCAAATTTGGGGAGGACACATGTCACTCAAGGACCTTGGCAGAAATTTTTTCCCTCATGTCACTCAAGGTCAAGGGAATAAACCATGAATTTTTTTTCCTAGCCCCCATATGACATCTGGATCCTCATGCGACCTCCAGGATTGCAGTTCAGCCAACAAGTGCTCATGAGAGCTCAAAGCCTCAATCGTCTGATCGCTGTCACATGTCATCACTAGAAGCGCCATGGAATTTTATGTCCCTCATAGGTTAGGGACATAAAACATGGAAAAATGTGCCCAGCCCCTAAGGGAGACTTCTGGTCACCCATATGACCAGCTTCCAGCCCCTTAGTGCTTTAAAGCTTATTTTAGCCTTCATTCCCTGCCATCGGATCTCCGCCATGTGTCGTCGCCTTTCTCACCATGGAATTTGATGTCCCTCACATCCCTCATAGGTCAAGGACATAAAACATTGAAAAATGCACCCATCTCCCTTCTCAACTTTATTTCAAAATTTTTAAAAACCTCGCTTACTTCCCACTTCTAACATCTAACTCTCTGTGCACAACTTCATTCCACCATAGCTCTGCAACTTGCTCACACCAAGTCACACCATTGATGAACCTTGAACCAGATCAACCACAGCAACCAAATCCTCAAAAACATAAAAACATGCAGGTCCTAAAAGAAATATTGATCAAACGAAGAACAAAGAAGAAGAAGTTTGAAAATCTTCATTGCCGTGAAACCAAAAATCGAAGAGATCTTACAAATCAATGCACTGATTGAAAAACCATTTGTTGCTAACTTCTTATCTCTTAAAGGCCATTAAAAATCATATTCAAACCTCCCATTCATAGCAAGGAATTCTCATAGCAAATAAATTTTTCTTCCGGCTCCATGAAGAACAAAGCTCGCTTCCTATCAAACCGACAACCGGATCCAAGAGAAATTTTACAAGTGAGACAAAAACCTATCGTAATGGATTTGATTGCATCGCGAATGGAGATAAAAACTATACCTTCAAGTTTCAAGCTCCATTCATGGTTTCTATGACAAAGTAGTGGAAAAAATCAGCGAGCTATCTCTCCACTTCTCAAGGTTCCATTGAGTGAAATCGCGCAAACATTGGAGGGAATGATCATTGAAAATCTAGTTTTGCATGAACTAGTTATTGCACCATGAAGACCTTATTTTTTTAGGGATACAGAGGAATGAGTTTTCATCAGAGTTCTACCATGTCACATGAAGAAAATCTGTGAAAAAGGAAGTGAGCTACCTCTTTACTTCTTAGGGTTCAAGTGGGCGAAATCACATGAAAATTAAAGGGAATGATCATTGAAAAATCAAGTTTTGCGTAAACTATTTTTCATGCCATGAAGTCCCTAATTTTAGGGATATGGAGGGATGTGTTTCTTTTCAAGTATTCTTCCCCGCCGATGAAAATATCATTTTCCCACTTATTTAGACGAAGGAATTACTCAAAATGCAGAGCGTGGAACCCCGAAATAAAACCTAGATTTTCAAGACCTGTTTTGTCACAATCTGACATCCACGGTGCACTTACTAAAAATAACATGCCTTTCTACATATGGGTCTTTTGCTTTGAGTAAGCCACCATTTGAAGAGGCTATGAATAAGGCAGTGAACATAGAGGGAGTATCACATGAAAAGTCATCAAAAAGGTCATCTCAGCTTGCAATTGACACTTATTAAAAATAGTAAGTGGTTCCACAAGCCCTTGCTATAAATAGTTAGTTGTTCCAAAAGGTGAGAGGAACACAGTAAGAAGAAATAATTCAAGCTACCATAGCCGATTGAGGTTGGGAAAATCTAAACTACGACACTTACTAAAAATAGTAAGTTGCCCCATCTATACTTACTAAAAATAGTAGGTTGTTCTCAAAGGGAAAGTTTGGCACAATGGGACATAAAGGGATGATCATTCAGGTCAACACCATCATTCTGGATCATCCATGGGAATTGATCATAAGGAATTTTAGGTCCATAACTGGACAATGTTTTTCAAACTCACTACATAGTCCGGGTCACATGTATATCATATGCAAGCTGGGAGTTGCGGTCATCAATGGAACAATTCATTCAACTTGGCAAGAATTCATGAGCTAATTTGAAGGAGTTTCTTAGGGTGTAAGGATTTCTAATATTTAGAGTCTCACTGCACTTGAGTTTTCAATCAACAAGGATCTATAAACTTCATTAGGGCGACATCCTTTCTTTTCCTCCTCCTTCCCCCCAACATTCTCTCTCCTCTATGTTCTAATTTTACGTTGAGGGTTTACACTTTTGATATGTATTAAAGTGAATTTAGAGACATGATGTAAAATTTAAGTTACCTTATTTTTATAAAATGGACTTAGTATTTGAATAGGAATATGAATAATCTAAAGTCAAAATGAGGAATATGAAAGAGCATTAGGAAGATGAGGAGTCAAGTTTAGCACTATAAATTGTAATGAGCTCTTCATTCCAAGGGGTTCTAATTCTGAAATTCTTCTAGTTGGTTATATTCTTGTAAGTTCATGAGAGATATTTTGCTCACTTGTGAGTGAAAATAGTTAGCCACTTTTCCCCTATTCTCAATGTCTTCAATTCTCATACTATGTACAAGTTCGCTTGAGTATCAATACAATAAGGAGTTTCGATCCTTTTCGACTAAGGGGTTTATTGATACTTTATGTTCATTAAATTCTAATTGGTCTTGTTGCTATTTGTAGTATTGTTTCTTCCTAATTTTAGTACATGTGATGAAATTTCTAACTAGTGTGTGCAGGAATCTAATTTTCTACCTGCAACATTAGTTCTCCTACCTCTTTTCTCACTCCCCTTTCCCACTCTTCAAACAAAGTCTTCCCTAGCAAGAGATTGCTAGATTTTCCACAAGGTCAGTGGAGTGCCCCTGTTGGATCCCGGCCACAAGGCCACCAGAAAAATCCACCTTTACTCGCGCATGCATAAATACAATTGCACCGGTTAAGTAGAGGGACTTAGATTCCTAGAGCGTTGGCAAGAAATCCATAAGTTTGTCCACCCAGAAAAAATTTCTCGCCAACACATTGTTATGAGATCTTCATTATCATGGGAATAGTATGATCTCTTTTATTTATAAGGTAAGAGTGATGATCACTATCTTACTTTTTTAGGGCTCCACAATTAACCTTGGTGATCAAAATCGACTCCATGATGCTCAAAGCATTTTCCGATTATCTATCACTTACTTGAAATAGGTATTTACCATGTAGATAGAAGGAGTTATCACTAAATGATATTCTTTTCATGTGGACACCTATTGGACTGAAATGATGTGGTTGCAATGTCCTTCCTCGAAGTGTGATCACACTACAAGGTTTGAATGAGTGTTTAAGACCACTACCAAATGTGTGACATCAAGTGAAACTCGGACGATTTCTCATCCTTACATACATGGTGCTCTATATGAAGATCATCCTCTTGCCTCTCCTAGCTCCATAATTCTCCTCCGATGGAATCAAATTTAGGAAACTCATACACCTCTTTGCTTATATGCCTCTCATGGAGATAGATGATGTCTTGATCCTTCACACACGATCATCCCGAATTCCTTTGTAGCTTGACTAGCTCATCTTAGTTTGTTTCTTGAAGTGGTTTGAACATGATGGAAAATTCAAGATATGATGATCCTCAACTTATTTCATGAACTTCCCATTTCACCTTTGAACATGATGACACCTATTAAACTTCAAAATTCACTTCCACGACCAAGATGTCACACGAGTGGAAACATGCTTACAACATATGGACACATCTTCGCTCAATTTCTCCTCATGGAGTTAGGTTTCCTCCTCTATATGGAAGGATTGATCCCTGAATGAGAATTGAAGGAATGTTTGAGGGTGAGCTCTATATTATTGAACTCCAACTACATTGAAGCATCAGAAAGCCACTCTCTGAATTGCAAGATGTGAGCACATTGCAAGTATTAATTAAGTGTTTAGAAATAATCTCAAGAGATATGCACTATTTGTGAGCTCAAGATGACTACCATCACCACTCATGGTGATCCTTTCTCATCATTCTCATGATGATCATTCCCTTGATGACTTGAATTTCAATGAGGTTCTTGATGTTTCAGATCCTTCACATACCTCATGATTCTCTTGATTGCACCCGTTGTCCAAGTGACTATCTATTACACATTTTGATGTATTTTTTCCTCTTAAATCATTCAAGAAATACCAGAATCATCCATAGAAGAAAAAATTCACCATTAAATATCTCATTCCCTACACCCTAAATACCGCTTATTAAGCGAGATGGATCCGAATGATATTTTATTTCCTAATGTTTCGCACGGAATGTTTCAACTTTTGGGAATAGAGTTGCTTCTATCCTTTCATTCCTTTGAGAAACAGATAAGGGTTAGGGCTAGGAGGAATACCTGTTGAATGTCGAGAGGGTGTGCGCGTACCGTAGAGAAAGATCAGATCGACTGCGAAGAACTCCTTTTTTTCTGGGAAGGACTACCTGCAAGTAAGAATACAAGACCACCAGATTTTAATTAGACAATAAATGAGGGAACTGCCTTGGGCCTAGGAAATATAAAACTTCCTTTCGAAGGTGGTCAGTTCCCCTGCTAATATGAATTAACACAAATTCTAACAAATAAGCTATTGTCCAATTACAATTTGTTTACCTTGTTAGAACAATAGAGAAAGGGCTGGTCTTGGTTTAGAATCACGGTGACCGATGCGGTCATCAGAATCGCATCTTGGTTGTTGGTAACCGATATCGGTAGGGGCAATGTTTTAGGGGCTTTTGGTGAAGGTTGGTTGTAAGGTGGTTGTGTTGTTTTATAAGGCTGATAAATGGGTGGGGTTAGGTAATGGGGTGATGAGAAGGACTCAGAGAATACGGGGGTGTTCTTGGGGTAACGTAAGGGTGGAGGAATGACAGTTAGATGTAGTGTGTTGCTGGGTAGTAGATCTAGGAATAGACTTATGATGGCTGTGATTCAGAAGTTCAAGAAATGTTATTAAAAGGACATACAAGATATTACTTACTGATTATTGATGAGGATGCAGGTCCAAGAACTGTGATGACGATGGCAGAACTTAGGTAGGATGACCTGACAATCAGGAGATGAGCTATCTTCCCTCCCGACGAACAGATGAGTGTCACAAGGCTCTGGTTACTCAGTTGCAGTTTTTGGGCTTGATGTCCTTCTCTGCAAACTCTTCTTGTTTCTTTTTCACTTGTCTCTGTTCAGCCAAGTAAAAATCCGGATCCTTCCAATGACTTCTGATTTGGATCCACGAAAATCCAACCCTTTGTTTTTGGTTGGGAGTGGTCATTTACAGGGAACCGATGGCGGTTACTGCAACCGGCAATGCGGCCGAGTAGAACGAAGATCGGTCAAAGTCAAAGCGGGCTATTTTTGGTAAAATAGCCAGCTTTCCCTCCTTTTCTCCCGAGGGATTAGTTGCGGGCTTGGTCAAGTCATTATGAGGTTGGTTTTAGGTGCGGGTGAGGAGTAATTAGTCATGGGTGTGGATGTGGACCAAGTTATAGGTCTTAATTAGGTTAGTTTAGGGTTAAGACTAGGTCATGATGAGGTGGTGAAATGAGGTGGCAGGTATGGCGATGTGGATTTATTAATTATAAGGTAATTAATAAATAATTGTGTAAGGTTTAGGTGATGAGGTTAGGTTGCGAAAATGAGATGCGGGGCACAAGGGGGTCGTAAGACACAAATTTGGTGTCTACATTAGCCCCTTGTTGTCTTGTAGCTTGTCTTTGTTAAAGCTGCACGGAAAATAATAAGAAATGGTTACCCCTGTTAAGGGTATAGGTAATCCCCCTCAAATCTATCACAGATTGAGGTAGCGTGAAATCAGGGATAGGGTTGATAAAGGGAAATGGTGTTGAGATGATGGTAAGATGGTGGGGTAGGTCCAAGGAAGCAGACGCACGTTGAAATGCAGTAGTGCGACCAGGGTACATGATTTGAAGAGCAAACAAGCAATTCATAGGCAAAGGTTGATAGTTTATCCAAACAAGGGTGATATAATCCTGGTATCCAAGGCATAGGAAGTAGCTCCAGGGGATATAACGGGTAAGGTACAGGAACGGTTAGGCATGTTCGGCAGTACCAAATGGTTGGTTTGGTTGAGATAAACGTCACGGTCTTGGTCTAGGCAAAGTTGGTCGACTGATCAAGTCAAGGACCCTAATCATGCTAAAACACGAACAGGTGAGCTCGATTGAACAAAAAGCTACATGATGGGTGGATAAAATTGTAATTTGTTGATTTTGGGCGAGGTATTTAATTGGTGCGGCCTTGGGTCGGGCCAAATGGTTGGGTGCGGCCTTGGGTCGGGCCAAATGGGTTGGTTGCGGCCTTGGGTCGGGCCAAATTGGTTGGTGGTGGCCTTGGGTCGGGCCAAATGGTTGGTTGCGGCCTTGGGTCGGGCCAAATGGTTGGTTGCGGCCTTGGGTCGGGCCAAATGGTTGGGTGCACCTCGGGTCGGGCCAAATGGTTGGTTACGGCCTTGGGTCGGGCCAAATTGGTTGGTTGCGGCCGTGAAGTGGGCCAATGAAGTTAACAAAGGGTTTTCAGCGAAGGAGGATATAGGCAATGTTGTGAGAAAGGGTGATTAGTAAATAAGGGCAGAAATTGGGGAAAAGGTGGGATTAAACCGATATCGATTGTCTATGACCGGTATCGGTTAGATGACCGATACCGGTTCTTTAGGGCATAATATAACCGGTATCGGTTATAGGTCGAAAACCTATAAAAAGAAAAATACGGCCTGTCATTGTCATATTGTCAATTTGAAAACCAATTTTAGTTGTCTGAGGTCTTTTGGCGAGATTGTTGAGTTTGTCGGCTGAGGTGGCACTATTTGAGTGGAGAAGTGAGTGATTGGTAGGCCCTAGCGAGGAGGAGGCAGCATTTGATTGGTGGAGGACCCAGCAGAGGAGTTTGAGAGCCATGGCACAGCCAGGAGGAGCTGGAGGTGCTGGACCAGGACCACCACCACCTATCCCACCACGACGACGTGTCGTCGTACCGGTAGGTTCGAAACCTCTCATTGTGTGAATTTGATGTTGTTAAACTATATTGGGGTTTGGGGTAGGAATCCATGTTTTTAATAAAAGAATTAATAAATGGAAGTGGTTTGGAAAAGGGAGAGGGTAGGTAGGTTAGTTAGGCTAAAACGGTAGGGTGGGTAGGTTTTTAGGATTTTTTAATGGGTAAAATGGGAGTAATAGGTCAAAGAAGGGTTTGGGGGGCCGCGTCGGGTTCGGCTCCGTGATTTTACAGTGACCGATGCCGGTCACTAAGCGACCGGCGTCGGTCACAAAGTTTTCGGGCAAGGTGGGTTTGTGGTGGACCGGTGTCGGTCGTACGTCGACCGGCGTCGGTGGAGAGGGGACCGGTGGCGGTCATGGGTGACCGGTACCGGTCCCTAGTTAGGATTTTCTATTTTGTTGCTTGGTTTTGTTGTGGTTTTGGGTGTTTGGTTGTTATTTGGGTGTTTTGGTTATTGTTTGGGAGTTGTGGTTATTGTTTGGGAGTTGTGTTTATTGTTTGGGTTTTGTGTTTATGGGGGTGAAGAGGGAAGGGGTAGAGGTTGATAGGAAGGTTGGTTGGTGGGTGGGGAAAATGGGGCGGTTGTGTGGTCGGGTGGGTAAAAGGGGGTATAGAAGGTTAAAGGAGTTGTTGTGATAAAGAGTAGGGCTAATGCAGTGAGTTGGTTTTGCAGGCACGTCAGCAGCTGACGATGCGGGATAGGATGCCCCCGTTGTTGAGACGGATGCGGCCACACGTGTCCGCAGCGCAGTGGGCCATCATGCGTGAGGTGGGACTCGGCGGAGTCCAGCGTTATAGGGCGATAGATAGGGATCACAGTCTGATGGTTGCCCTCATCGAGAGATGGGATCCGGCGACCAATGTGTTCCATCTCCCGACGGGAGAGATGACGATTACACTGGAGGATGTGTATCGCATCCTTAGACTACCGATCGATGGAGAGGTAGTCTTCCAGGTGGATGCAGAGACAGCCATGGACAGCATTTTACAGGTATTCGGGGATGCAGCCACGCTATTGACTTATCACAGCGCGAGCATTGCCTATGGGGACATGTATCATGCCCATAGACATGAGACACGACTTGCCATGTTGATGATGATCGGCATCACATGCTTCACCCTCCCGGACTCAGAGGGAGGCCGCTTTCCACGGGCGCTGATGGGGGTACTACACGAGATGGTGGAGGAGCATACATGTTATGCGTGGGCACCAGTATACCTGGTGCAGTTATACAGAGAGCTGTGGGGCTACCGCCGGATGAGGCGATTCGGGATTTGTTCTACATTCTTGTTACATTGCTGGGCATATGAGCATATCATATGCATTTGACCAGTAGGGCTGCCCCAGCAGCCAGGGCCACAGGTGATCTATAGATATGGCTTTCAGAGGTGGTTGGGGGTCGTGGGCCAGCCACGAGTAGTTCTCACCGGACGGGATGTAGCGTATTACCGGCATGTATTAGAGGGTGTGACTGCCTTGGATATTGTATGGAGGCCTTACAGAGGTCATCAGCCCCGCGGAGGAGCCCGATCACAGTTGCGGTGGATCCAGTATACATTCTGGATAGTAGGACGGAGGCGGGAGAACATGAGTGGATACCCTTAGAGAGAGGGTACGGCAGATTGGGCTACGACGACAGATGAGCCACCTCCCTTCCCTCAGTACCGGAGGGATGATGTAGAGGCCCCACTACCTGCACACAGCCCATGGACCCAGATTGGGTAGTTGAGAGGTCGAGAGATGATACCGAAGATGACACCGGCTACATAGGAGCATTTTTGGTATGGTGGGTAGGGGAGAGCCGCGAGGAGAGCATGCACCTGCCACAATGTGTGACTTAGCGGCATTAGAGTAGAGAGGGACCAGCCAGGGGGACAGTACAGTTATTTACGAGGGGGCTTGTTGCGCACGAGCACGAATAGGTGTCCTACGAGGGGCAGCTTAGCCCAGCGCAGTGCAGTACGCAGCACACGCACAGCACGTGTGCACCACCACAGTGCACCACTAAATGCGGCAAGACATGCCATAGGTATAGGTACCACCACCTGGCGCAACCACAGGCACAGGTATCGCCACCGGCGCAGCCACAGCATAAAATCGCCACCGCACCGGCACGCGAGCACGGGGTGTACTGGTAGGATAGGGGCCATTGTTATTAGGAGTCGGGGGACCAGCCCCAACAGCTATGGTGGCATGGGCCCGTATATGGAGGCGAGAGCGGAGGCCCGTACTATCAAGACATCCTTGATGGTACGGAGAGCGACTATCAGCCATATGCGGCATATAGAGCAGAGACCTCGCGGAGTTAGAGATCCCAGGGTGGTGCAGCTATAGCCGGTGGGTCGGTGACAGGGAGGAGGCGAGAGCCGGGGCGGGACCCGCAGGAGAGTCGAGACATCCCCGGTCGAGTTAGATGTTTTTGTTTGTAGATTGGATATAGGCACTGGTCTGCGAACATGTTATGTTTATAGAGGCCTACGTGCCCACATATGATGTATTCATTCATTTATTCATTTATTGTATATACAAAGCCTCGCGAGCTTGAGCACGGGTTGTCTGGTTGATACCGCCCGTGAGCCGAGTCGAGATGTTTGATAGCTATTGTGGCTTGTGTGTCTTTGGCTTTGTATTATTATGAGATCACCGAGGCCCCTATGCAGGTAAGTTGTATATTTGAAACCTTTCTATATAGATATATATGATGATTTTGATCCATATGTCGTGTTTAAAATGTTTTAAGTATTTTGTTGATAGTTTGTGCACGGGGGTTCATTACCTAGGCAATATCCCAAAGCACGTGGGTTCATATTGAGGTAATTAAAATTAATAAAATTAAACTCAATATACCGGTAGACATGAGGGGGTGAAAGGGTTTAATTTATTAATGTTTTGAATCGGTATTGGGGGTAGGTTAGAGAGATGGGCCAAAGGAAATAGAGGTTTACTTTTAATATAAAAGTAAAACGTTTGAACCCTAGTTTTTAAACGTAAATACCTTAAAATTGCAAAAGGAGTGTGGTCATAAATTAAATTATAATCTCTTTTTAATAAATAAATCTAGATTCTTAACCAAGAAATAATAAGATGGTAGAAAACTAGAATTGAGTATGCTTTTCAACACAAGTGATATTATTTCACCATCTTAATTATTTGAAGAACTATTGATAAATGCATAAAGCTTAACATATATAAGGTGACTTGTAATATGTATTCAATGGCTTTGAACTATCTTTCGAAAGGAAATGCATATTAAAAAAAATTGAGTGAGAAATATAATATATTTTTGTCTAATATATTGGGGTAGAAATAAAAAGGGGTAAATAAAATTGTAATTGAAAAATGGGTAAGTAAGGTACATGGAAAAAATAGGGGGTATTTTCATTCTAATAATATAACAGGAGGGGGTATTATCAATTGAATAATTAGAGGTAGAAACTAGAATTAAGGGTATTCTTTAATACCCTTCGAACGCAGGTGCTATACCATACTTTTACTAAGTGAATCCCCGTGAGTTTGTGAAATTGAATGTATGATGAGTTTGATCCACATGGTTTATATATTGATGGTGTTGATGTCTTTTGTTGATGGCTTTTTGAAATGGAATGTATGTATATATAGATGATGAGTTTAATTCACATGTTGTGTATGCTGATGGGTTTGATGTATATATGATGTCGTATGTATGTTGTCGATAGTTGTTATAATGTAGATGGATGATGTTGCTGAAATTATGAGGATATATATATGTGATTTGGATGAAAAATATTGATAATGGTGTTGTTATGCAGGAAAAAGAGGCGGGCGCCACAAAAATTTGCAAAAACGAAGAAACGGCTTAGGTTTAAGCAAAAAAGGGGGCACATGACCGATATCGGTTATGCAACCGATGTCGGTAGCTATATGACCGATAACGGTTGTGTAACCGATATCGGTTATTTTAAAATTATATTTCCTAAAAATAGAACTGCTTGGTTGGCAACTTAAGTTCTTATTTTTAGCATTCTTATTTTTAGAGTCATGCAACAAGTTAAATACGCGAATGCGACGTTGTTTGACGACTGATACAGGTAATTGCATGAAAGAATTTGAGTGATAAGGAGGAAAGAGACCGGTGAAGTGAGCGTGGACTGAGATTCAGAAGGCAGAAAGACAAGTTATATTTGAAGAGGGTGGTGAACATGGCTGAACGAGGAGAAGCATCCAGCAGGCAGGGACGAGGGGGAAGACAAGTTCCACCTCAAGCTGCTGCATCCCGAGAGGTAAACTGTTTGGTTGTAATTTGATTCTTGCATGTTTTGTGTGAATAGGATGAGAGAGAGTAAGTGGGTAAAGATGAGAAAGAAAAGGTGATAGGAAAGGGTTTGGGATGGGGTGAGTGCTATGGGGTAGGTAAGCAGGGTGGTCACGTATGTTTTTAGGTATAGATAGGAGTAAACGGGCAAAATAATTATCGTAGGTGTATGTTTTTAAGCAGGGTGTATATTTTTGACAGTGACCGGTATCGTTTAGAGATAACCGGTATCGAGTTAGCAAACCGCAGATCGGTTATCTATAACCGATATCGGTTACTGTAGGAGTTTCAGAATTTGAGAAAAAACCCGTGGAGATTTGTTTTATTGAATAATTATGTGTCGTTTTGATGTATGCAGGCGGAAGCAGGGTTAAGGATGAATGATATTGTGCCAGCGTTGTTGTCACAAATCCGAGCGGATGTAACACTAGCTGAATGGGCATTGATAAATCGTTTGGGGTTAAGTGGAATCCGCTATTATTCACGAATCACGCGTAACCATGCTATGTTGCAGGCGTTGATTGAGAGATGGAATCCGAGAAAAAATACCTTCTATCTGCTAACAGGGGAGATGACAGTGACATTGGAAGATGTGTTCCGTATTTTGAGACTCCCAAATGATAGGAAAAAGCAGTGTATCGGGCGTTGCCTAGCAAGGCGGGGCGGGCAGTGATAACAGCATTATTTGGTACAGCTGCACAAGATTTGACACAGCGAGGTTTAACATTTACGTATGGTACAATGTATGCAACACACCCTGAGGAAACAAGGTTGGCCGTCTTATTAATGATAGCGGTGGGGTATTATGCATTACCGAGGCGGAGGGTGGAATATTTCCAAAAGTATTGATGAGTGTTATTTGGGAAATGATAGAAATGAGCGTGACTTTCACATGGGCACCCGCATATCTGGCAGAGTTATATAGGGGTTTATGGGCCTGCAAGTGAAAACACAGGACGACACTAGATTGTTCGTACTTATTACATTGTTGGGGCTATGAGCACATTGTTTGTGTGCATCCAATAGGTTGACCCATCGAGTCGGGAGAGGCAGGAGTGCAGAGGTTGGGATTCAGACGATGGGTCCAGACAGAACAAGAAGCGAGATCCCAGGCCATGATAGATGACATCGAGTATTATAGACAGGTATGGGAGATGGTGACGATTGTAGATATTTGTTGGAGGCCTTACGGGAACTATATGGTGACAGAGAACATAGCTGAGGAGTTAAGGGGTGTGGAGCGATTGAGGTGGATCGCAGGGCACAGGCCGGGTGAGTACGAGAGGATTCCTCTAGATCGCGTGCGGTGACAATTTGGGTTCATTCAGGATATACCTATGACATATAGACCATACATGAGGATCGATGCCGAGGTAGCATTCTCACCTCCCGGCCTACACCTCCAGAAGGGCCAGAAGAGATAGCAGCCGATCATAGGGTAATGGATGCGGGAACGACAGAGGCCTATAGAGTATGGTGGGTAGCAGAGCTGCGAGGTGCACGTGAGCGCCCTGACATAGCTGTGATTACAGCAGAGAGAGATCGTCTATAGGATTTAGTTCACCAGCTTCAAACACAGGTGAATGAGACAACGGGATTGTTAGAGGTTTCACAGTTACGAGTGGAGAGACTGGAGGCAAGATTCCTCCACGCGAGAGGACGTATTCGTATGTTACAGGAGATGTTGGCGGATCAGTGGGAGGAACCAATGGCAGTGGCACCTTTGAGGATGGAGAGGCCAACTGAGGGGCATCGACGATCACGATCACCACCTGATTCGGGAGGAGGCGCAAGGGTCTAAGTGAATTTCATAGGAATATAAGAATAAATAAGGATGCCGACCTGCGAGTCGATGATAGAGAAGGTGTATTTGTTTATCATCTAAAATAAAACTAAATATGTATGTTGTTTTGAGTGATGATAATAATAAGAATGGTTGTGTTTTGGATGTTGTTTTTGTTTGTTTTGAAAAAGGATAAAGATGAATGTTGGCAAATAGAAATACACAAAAACTATTTATATTTACAACACATGATAGGGTATGGTAGGGGATGGTCGAGCTAACCTTGGGAGACCCCATGTCTCCTAAGTGCTACCTACATAGCCCATTGCACAAAGCAAGGAGGGGCCTCAGACCGATGTAGTTCTCCCTTAGGACCAGGGAGAGGTGAATTCAGGCAATTTGGTTGTGGTTAGGCAATTTGTCGGTTGGTAAAAATTTGATGTTGGTAGGGTAATGTCGTTGGTGTAGGTATAGGTGAAGCGAAAGTTAGCATACCCAAGTAGTAGGGAATCGTGTCCTGATTAAGGTCAACACACAATCCTAGAGTCGAGCAAAAGAGGCAAGAGTGTCCCATAGTTGAGAAGAGCTAAACAAACCACATATTAATGTAGGATGAGCTTGAATCCCTAGGTACCTTGCATAGGCGAGAAGTCGATAGGTGAAAAGAGTTGTATAATCACAATATATCGGATATACGTCACGTCCCTTGAGTTTTGTTGCTTTGAAAAATGGTGAGGTGAGGTGGTTGATATAGGTGGGGGTGCTGAGAGCTTGTTACAAGGTGATTATTCTGACGAAAGAGGACCAAACCGAAATAGACAAGTCCATGACTCAAAAGTGCTTTTGAATGCGGTTTTATTTTGCTGAATATAGACTGATCGATGCGGGAAGTCTACAAGGGGTATGTATTTTATTACTCTTGAGGTCTTCACGAAGCTGATCAATGCGAGAAGCTTCTGATAAAGGCTGACTGTGTATAGCTGTCCTTCAAGGGAGCAGTCTATTTATAGTAGCAGATGCGGTTTTTATGTATAGCTGTCCTTCGGGGGAGCAGTCTATTTATAATAGTAGAAGTAGCTTTGCACATAGCTGTCCTTCGAGGGAGCAGTCTATGTATAACTCTAGAGGTCTAGATGTCCGTTTGGCATGAAGCATCTAGTTTTGTAGGAAGTTTGACTCAAGAAAATCCCATAAGTGTTTAATTAAGAATGTGTCATTTTGATACTTTGAAGTCATGGACTAGACTAAAAAGGGGAAGGCATCTTTAAGGGGAGGTGATAATCAAACCATGTGAGCTTGATTTGATTTTGAGATGTAAGAAACAAAGTGTATGCGGTGGTAAATGAGCTCAAGGGATGAGCGCAAGGTAGATAAGAAGTGATATAACACTGAATTCAATAGTAGAATGGTCAAAGATGCAAGGCATTAAGGGGCTCAGGCTCGGTTTACCATTAAGCTGAAGCTAAACGATAAGTGCCTGATCCATAAGTGTGAGTGATAATGTAAGGCCCAATCCAATTAGGAGCAAATTTTCCACGTTTGCTCTTTTCTAGTTTGGTTACATGTTGATTCTCTTTGAGGACAAGATCACCAACCTTAAAGGTACGCTCATGAAGTCGCTTATCATAAGCACGCTTGATGCGTTTTTGGTAGATTTGAAGGTGGTCAAGAGCCGTAAGACGTCGCTCGTCAAGAAGCTCTAATTGGGCTAACCGCTCTTGGCGGAAATCATCGTTGGTGAGAATATCCTGAAGAGATATTCTGAGGGAGGGTATTTGTATTTCGAGAGGCAAGACAGCCTCGGTACCATATACCAAAGAAAATGGTGTGGCATTAGTAGAGGTACGAATGCTAGTACGATAAGCCCAAAGGGCAAAGGGAATGTGATCATGCCAATTTCTTCCAGAATCATTAACAACTTTCATGAGGATTTTGGTTAGGGTTTTATTAGAAGATTCAGCCTGACCATTGGCCTGTGGATAGTAAGGTGATGAGAAACTAAGTTTGATACCGAAGTTGTTACACAGATCTTGTAACAACTTATTTTTGAAAGATTTTCCATTATCTATTATCAGGCGATGAGGAACACCAAAACGACAGATAATGTGGTGGTTAATGAACTCTACAATTTTTTCTTTTTTGGTTGAAATGAGTGGAATGGCCTCCACCCATTTTGTGTAATATTCGGTTGCTGTGATTATCCAACGGTGACGTTGCGAAGAGGGCGGGTGAATCTCACCAATAAGGTCTAAACCCCATTATGAGAAAGGCCAAAGATCTCGTGCGACCTGTAGTGGATGGCTAGGAGTATGTTGAAGGTTGGCATGTTGTTGACACATAACACAATGCTTAACATATTCGTAGTAGTCGTTATTAAGAGTAGGCCAATAATAGCCTAGGCAAAGGATCCGTTTGGCCATGGCAAGGCCGCTAAAATGTCCACCACAAATACCGTCATGGACCTATTGGATGGTATAGGTGACCTCCGCGCCGGTTAGACATCGAAGGAGGATGCCATCAAAGCCACATTTATAAAGGAGTCCCCCCATGACGACATAACGAGAAACACGTTTAAGAAAAGCACGTTTGCCAGTACTAGTAAGGTCAGGTGGGAGAATGGAGGTTGTAAGGTAGTCGTGAAATTGGTGATACCAGGTATCCTGCGAATCAGCAGACACAGTATGTATCATACAAACAACCGGGGCCGAGTAAGATGGGGCAAAGAGTTGTTGGACCAAGACGAAAATGTCAGAGTCAGTTGATGAAGTAGGAATTTGTGAGGCTAAGCAAGCCATAGTATCCGCAAATTTGTTAGTGGAGCGGGGAATGGTCTGGATAGAATAACGAGTAAATGAGGTCAAAAGTGAATCCACGTAATGTTTGTACTTTTGAAGTTCCTCATTTTTACATTGGTAGATGCCCATAACTTGATTGACTACCAATTAAGAGTCACCAAAAATATTAATAGATTTGACACCTAAGTGTAACGCAACCTGGAGACCCAAAACAAGGGCCTCATATTCCACTGTATTATTAGTGCAGGGGAAATCGAGCCAGAATGAAAGAGGCATAGGCTCAGCATCAAGAGGAATGAGAACAACGCCGGCCCCTCCGCCGCACTAGCATTTGGATCCATCGAAGAAGAGGGTCATTGGATATGACTCCTCCCTGAGTGAAAGAGTGGCGATGAGTTCGTCGGGGAAATTAAAATTGGTAAATTGTTCCCCAGGTAAAGGGGCCTCCGCGAGTTGGTCTGCAATAGTTTGTCCTTTGATTGACTTTTGGTGTATAAATTCAAGGTCGAGGTCAGCAAGGAGCATAAGCCATCGGGTGATGCGTTGGTTTAGATGTGGTTTGGCATACATATAATGAATGGGGTCCGTGTTGGTGATGACAAAAGTTTTGTGATTCAGGAGGTAGTGTCGGAGTTTGGTGGCTACGAATGATAGGGCTAGGCACAATTTTTCTACATGTGTATACCTAGTCTCGTAATCCACGAGAGTACGAATTATATAATAAACGGCTTGTTCTCGACGTACCGAGTCCGATGTGCGAGCATGGCTCCTATAGCATGGTCAGTGGCAGAAAGGTAAAGGTAGAAAGGGCGATCATCCTGAGGTGGGATAAGCACGGGTGGCTGCAAGAGATAGGCTTTGAGAGCTTCAAAGGCTTGGTGACACTCTTCGCTCCATTGAAAGGAAATGTCCTTTTAAGAAGAAGATGGAAAGGTTGACATTGATCCGAGAGTTGGGAGATGAAACGCCGGATGGATTGAAGTTTACCTTGCAAACTACGCAATTGTTTGAGGTTTTGGGTGGGGGAATTTCTACGATAGCTTTGACTTTAGATGGATCGACCTCAATGCCACGCAAAGAGATGATAAAGCCAAGAAGTTTTCTGAAAGAACACCAAAGACACATTTCTTTGGTTGAAGCCGGAAAAAATATTGTAACAGGCAATCGAAAATAATGGTTAAAACATCGAGATGTTCACTGCGATGTTTAGATTTGCCAAGAAGATCATCGACATAATCCTCAAGGATAGTGTGCATAATATCATGAAAATGTAAGTCATAGCCACTGATAGGTCGCACCAAAGCATTCTTAAGGCCAAAACATGACATGACACGATAACAAAAGGTTCCCCAAGGAGTGATGAAGGCAGTTTTATGTTGATCGGTCGGGGCTACCAAAATTTGATTGTATCCCGAAAAGCCATCCATGAGAGAAAGCATCTCATGGCCCGCAGTGAGATCAACAAGTTGATCAATACTTGGGAGGGGGAAGTCATCCTTAAGGCAAGCGAGGTTAAGGTCTCGAAAATCCGTGCATATCCGAAGTCCCCCCGTCGCTTTAGTGACAAGTACGATGTTAGAAATCCATTGAGGATAGTCAATAGGCAAGATGAAGGAAACAGAAAGAAGTCGTTGAAGCTCTTCTTTGACCAAGAGGGCAATGCGTGGATGTATTTTTCTCAGTTTTTGTTTGACTGGTTTGGAATTGGGTTTTAGGGTGATGTTATGGACAGCAATGTCAGGATCAATTCCTGGCATGTCAGCGTAGGACCAAGTAAAAGCTTGGTTGCGGGTACGGAGAAAGGTAGTAAAGGTGACTTGTTCTGATGCATTAAGGGATTATCCGATCTTCACAATGTGAGGATCCTCCTCTGTGTGGATGTTAATTTCTATAGTAGACTCATTCAACATGGTTTGAGTTTCAGACGGTAATGTGCGTTGAATATAGGAGTCGTCCGCACCAAGGTAAGTGAGGATGGAGTCGTCATCTTGGCACTCAACAACATTAATTGAAGGGGAATCCTCTTTGATCATGCCTGGATACAGAAGGGGAAGAGAAGATGGGTCCTCATTATCGCTGATAAGTGAGAGGACCTAGGAAGATAGCATTTATGAAAAAAAAAAGTTAGGAGGGATAGATTCAGGTCTATCGACTCTGTGGGTGACGATGGCAAAATGGGTGATGATGGTTTGGTAGGGGTGACGTCGTCATCTTCCAGGAGACAACTGACACGAGGTTCCTTCGGTGTAAGTGTTCCAGGAAATCTGAGACCACTACGATCATTGTGCTTGCGTGTAGTTACGGGAATGATTGTATGTCGGCCTTGTTCATAAAGACCAAAACCAAAGCCTTTCCAAGCACAGCGAGTCAAGAAGGTGAGGGCGAAATGACGATTTGTCAAGTATTGAAAATCAGATTGGAAGGGAACCACCCCAAGAGGAGGTTCAGGGGTAACGGAGGATGCGTCGACACCCCCATACGTTAGGTTGGTGCGGTAATTAGGTGGTCCGTAAGAGATTACCTCCCCCACACGACGGTCGTAGGTAGGATGCGCATGTAACTATCCGTACTCCTGTGGGGTATGGAAAGAACTAACGTTATATAGGTGGTACTCCCCCAGCGTAAGGCGTTGAAAAACATCTACTAAGGGGTCGGAGGTTGGGATGTTATCTGCGGGAAAGGAAGTGGTATTTGTGATGGCGGTTTCATTGGTTGAAGGTGTAGGTGCGGTTGAAGTGGATGGTAGAGGTGTGGTTGAAGTGGATGGTGGTTGATGGTGGATGGTTGGATGGGTGTCTTGACTATAACAAGCACATCATTAGGGTGATACAACATATTGCAGGTTTTGAAGGGGGGAGGATCAGCTTTTACTGTGTAGGACTTCCCCTCGTACTCAAATTTTATGCATCTATGTAGGGTGGAGGGAACGCATCCCATAGCCCAGATCCAAGGGCGGCATAACAACATACATTTGTATTGGAACTCTCCCTCAAGGACATAGAAGAGTTCAGGTAAAGTGAATGGCCCTACACGAATGTTAAGGATCACAGTGCCTAAGGTAGAAGTAATAGCATCATTGAATGACCACAACATGATGGGGTTGGCACACATGCAACTAGAAGGGATATTCATTTGTTGGAAGGATTTTGAAGAGATGATGTTTAGGCTAGCGCCCTCGTCAATCATAACATGACGTACCGAATGTCCCGGACGTAAGCTGAGATGAAAAGAGTGGTCAGGATCTTCAGCACCAAAGTCGATAATTTCATCTTCAGAGAAACTGACAGCAGCGGCTTGTTGTACAGAGACAGAAGTGGTTGGGGAGATGGGTTGTTTGGTGAGTGAAGCAACGTGATTGGGTGTGAGAATGGAGGTAACAGGCAAGGTTTCATTAGGTAAGACCTCTATCCCTTGAAGGATTTCAACGAGAGCTTGTCGATGAGATTCAGAAGTCTGAATGAGCTCATACAGTGTCATTTTTACAGGTGATTGGTGAAGTTGTTTGATCATGGTTCGGTGGGCAACTCCATTAGAGATGGGGTAGGCGGGTCCACGAATAACCACTTTAGGTGGTGGTGCGATCGGGATGGTGGACGGAGAAAGGGAGGCCGCAGGTGTGCTTTCTTTCGCTTTCCCATTGTTTTTCTGCCCTCGAGTAGCAACACTAATCATATTGATCTCGTGAATATGAGAGGAGGAAGATGGTAGGGATAAGTCATGGTCTTCGAGAGGTGGGGCTGTAATAATGATAGATCTTGGTGAGGCGGGGACAGGTGGTATAGGAGAGGGAATTGAAGCTAAAGGTCTCTCTCTTCGTAAGTTGTCTTTCTTAACTTTTCTATCTGAGAGAGGTGACGAAGTATGGCTTTCAACGCTTTGCATCCCTCTACGTCATGTCCTGGTGTGCGGTGGTAAGCGTAGATTTTAGACTCATCATAACCTATAGGTCGAGGTTTAGATGGATCATAAGGTCTAAGTGGGGGTAGGGAAATGGTCGCATTCTCCACCAACATAGCAAGGATTTTGGCGTAAGACCCTTTGAGTGGGTCAAATTCAGAGGAAGATGAGGCTATTGACTAGGTAGTTTCTGGTAATGACGGGGTATGGTTGGTTTGTATGGGTGGTGGTTTAGCCAAGGAGTTTTGATAATGGGTTTTAACTAAATGTGGCTTCTTTGGCGCGCGAAGCTATGTTTTTACAATTGGTTAGATGATGAGGCCACGAGATGATGTGGTATCGAGAAAACAACCACGAAGAAATAGGAGTGACAAAGCAAACAAATCTTTTGATGATGGAATTTGTTTAGGGTTGGTAGGTGGACAAAGCTGCGCGCGGGGTGACGGTGTTGATGTACCCTTGGATCTCTGTATGGGTGCAGAAGGCGTAGGTCGTTTTAAAGAAAACGCAGGAGGTATGATATATTAATGCAAGGTGGAGGGATGAGGTCCCAATATGGAAGGTAGGTGTGACGACGATGGTTTTAGTTGTAATAGAGACATAGGTTGAGGAGATTGAGTCTGTCTCCTAAGTGGATGAACGGATTTATTTTTAGATAAATCAAGCCGCTTAGGTGGGTGTGTTAGACTGGGTATTGGTGAGGTCCCAAGCATAGGGGAAGATTGGGTTAGGTTAATAGAGGTGGATGAGGTATTTGGTAGAGATGAGGGGGGTGAAGATGAGGACATAGGCATTTTAAGCTTCTGTAAACACTTCGGGTATATGGTAGAGGCATCTGGGTTGGTCATCTGCATTTGAGTAGAATATGGCGTACTCAAAGCGTTCTGTAGGACCTTTCTATCTTACGGGAATGACAGTCCTCACGTGTGAATAGGAACTTTTGTATGGAAGAAAGGTGGGTTGTGATTCCGGTACACTGTGGGTGTGATACAGGGGGAAGATGAGGCACTGTATCAATGGGCGTTAAGAGGTCAACCGGTTGCTGAAAAGATTTAGGCGATGAAGAACTAATAGGTAGGAGGGCGTGTTTGAGAGGATCCGTCATGTTTAAAGAATGTGGTGATGTCGGTGCAAGAGGTTTCTTGTCTAAGGATGACAAAAGAAGTGGTGAACCTTCCTCTTGTACAGCAAGTATGGTAGAAGGAGACGTTTGGGAAATAGATAAGTTAGATAACATCCGCTCACAGTCTTGCAAGGATGTGGTATAAGAAGGCTCATTTGTGAGAAGGGAACTCTGGGCGGTTAATTCTTTGATGGGTAAAGGAACGGAAAGGATTTTGTCTTGTCTTGATGGTGATGAAGGGGGTTCGGGTTCCTGCGTTAGTGAAGAAGCTTGATTCAGAATTTTTTCGATAGAGGCTTTTGGCTGGGAGTCGAAGACTGCATGGATCTCGTGAACACTCTCCTCGGCTAAGATATCTTGGTTTATATTACTGTTAGGAGAGTGATTCGGGAATGGTTTGTTGAAAATTTTCAAATTTCGGTTAGCAGGAGCATTAGGATTATCGAGGGCTATATCCCCTGCATCAACCATTTCCTGCACTATGTTTTTCAACATCTTGCAGTTTTCATGACTGTGTCCCTTCACGCGGTGGAATTTCAGAAGTCATTTTCTTTGTACCAAGAAGGTATGGCGTGAGTGGAATCAAACCCAGAGTGAGGTTTAACAGGAGGTAAGGTAATGGCTCCTGCTTTAAGCAATTTTTCCAATATCACACCATAAGTTTCTCCCAAGGGGGTGTAATTGATGGGCTCAGCTTTATACTTATAGGTGGTTTTTGGCGGGGTATTAGACGGTGGTTGGGATTTGACCATCACCGCGTGCACAACTCCTTTTGATTTCGAAGCAGTCGATGGGTGAGGATTGGTGGTGTTAGGTTTGTTGGTGGAATCTTGAGTTCGGAAAGTGGGGTTTTTGTTGCGCAACCGCAATTTCTCTTCCTCTAAGGCTCGAATCTCTAGTTTTCGAGCCATAGTAAAGGCTTCGTCAAATGTGTGGAAAGTTTGAATTTGGAGGGTAGGGGAGATGTGTTTAGCACAGGCCCGTGTAAAAAGTTCGATAAGTTTGGCTTGAGGCAAGGCATACGTAAGTTGGTTGATAAGGCCCTGCCATCGTCCAACGAAATCTGCGATAGATTCGTCTTCAAATTGTCGGATGGCATAGAGGTCGGTGATAGATACTTTCTTGGCAATGTTAATGGAGAAATGATCTAAGAAAGATTGGGCTAGTTGGTTAAAAGAGAAGATTGAGTGTTGGGTTAAAGCACTGTACCACTCCAAGGCGGGTCCTGATAAGGACATGGGAAAGGTGCGGAGTAGTAAGGCATCATCGTGAGCAATTAGATAGCAGGCATGTCTAAATGAGCGCAAGTGTTGTTGAGGATCCTCCTTACTATTAAAACGAGTAAATTTTGGTAATTCCCATTGAGGAGGATATGAATAAAGGGGGACAGAAGGGTGGAAGGCGCTACGACTTCACGAAGCAGAAAGCCTCCAGATTTTGCATTTTTTCCATCATTTGTTTGATGAAATCCATGGTTGGATTTCATCAAACAAATGGAGGCAAATGGGCCAAGGGCCTCCACTAGAGAATGGTGGCGTTAAATGTTGATAAGGTATGGAGGATGAATGTGTTAAGGTGACCGAATAGGGATGTCCTATATAAGACGTTGAGGTCACGGGATACGTGTGTGGGAATGAAAATGTGGGCGGAGCTTGAGAAGGAAAGCTCGTGTGGATAGGTGGCAGAGAGCAAGTCATGAACGGAACAGTCTGCAAGAGAGACGAGGTAGGGAGCGATCATGCAGTAATGACATGTGGGGCCCAAGATTAACCAAAGGAAAGCCAACTCATGTTGTATGAACCTGCGAAGCCCGCTGGATTGGGAGACGGGGCTAAGGATGCAGCAGGCAAAGCGGAGTTATCAGGCGGAGAAGGAGCTAAATGAGCAGCTATACTAATAGGCATGCCAACAAGGAGTTGACCGTCGGGTGTACGGTCAAGGGCATGAGACAAATAGTATTGTACAGCGCTAGGATTAGCATCCAAAAATTTGGCAAATTCCTTATCTCCTACAGGAATTTTAGGAACCTCGCTGGTATCCGTAGGATTCCCTATAGAATGTGAAGGGGGTGATTCAGGCAAAGGCACAGAGCAGGCATGTGAAACCATGGCGGTGGCTTGCTTCAGTGATAACAACCATGGACAAGAGTACACAGTAGGGTTTCAATCTATCAGGAACAAAAACAGCCTCAGAATGTTGAAATTGGTAGGTTCTTTGGTTTGTCGGAGAAGCTGTAAAAACGATGGCGATATCGATCTACTAACCGATGTCGGTTACACTATAGCGGCGTCGGTTAGTTAACTTGCGATGTCGGTATAATAAGACTGGTATGAGAAAATATAAGAAGTTTTGAATTGAGTTTTTAAGGATGCTCGGTACATCTATCAAATTGTTCTGAAGTGATAACTGAAACAGTGTATGACAGAGAAACAGAACTGAAAACAAACAAGATACACAAGCAAATTAACAGACTAACCCTAGGATTAGTGTTTATCAATTTGAGCTTATGCCCTTAGATGCAGAATGATGTCAGAATCCTAAACACAAGACTTAGGGGAAATGTCAAGTTTGTTTTGGCTTATAAGGTTACCTCAATCGGGCGGAGGAATACCACGGAAAAGGGGGGATGTTTTGAGCTGTTGTGTTAATTATGAAGTGATTCGGTATGTGTTGTGTAGTGAAAGTAAGATTAATTTCCTGTCAATACCGTGGAAATCACCCCCACGTGCATGACCTGTTACTTAGTCTACGTTCACTAGAATTGAAAACAGCAAGCAAGAATGTAATGCACGTGTTTTAAACCCAAATCGAAAATGTTATTCGATGAAGCAAAGAAGATGACTTTCACTAATGCAAAACTGGGAAAGCAAGACAAATTCTTTTACTAAATATAACAAAATACCGTGTGAAATTTTTAAAAGAAGAAAACAGCAAGTATGCTCCCTATGTGAAAGCAAGCAAGAAACAAAAGAAACCCGAAATGGGTCCCACCGGGCGTGCCAAAATGTTTCGCACGGAATGTTTCAACTTTTGGGAATAGAGTTGCTTCTATCCTTTCATTCCTTTGAGAAACAGATAAGGGTTAGGGCTAGGAGGAATACCTGTTGAATGTCGAGAGGGTGTGCGCGTACCGTAGAGAAAGATCAGATCGACTGCGAAGAACTCCTTTTTGTCTGGGAAGGACTACCTGCAAGTAAGAATACAAGACCACCAGATTTTAATTAGACAATAAATGAGGGAACTGCCTTGGGCCCAGGAAATATAAAACTTCCTTTTGAAGGTGGTCAATTCCCCTGCTAATATGAATTAACACAAATTCTAACAAATAAGCTATTGTCCAATTACAATTTGTTTACCTTGTTAGAACAATAGAGAAAGGGCTGGTCTTGGTTTAGAATCACGGTGACCGATGCCGGTCACTGTAACTATACCGGTTGTTGGTAACCGATATCGGTAGGGGCAATGTTTTAGGGGCTTTTGGTGAAGGTTGGTTGTAAGGTGGTTGTGTTGTTTTATAAGGCTGATAAATGGGTGGGGTTAGGTAATGGGGTGATGAGAAGGACTCAGAGAATACGGGGGGTGTTCTTGGGGTAACGTAAGGGTGGAGGAATGATAGTTAGATGTAGTGTGTTGCTGGGTAGTAGATCTAGGAATAGACTTATGATGGCTGTGATTCAGAAGTTCAAGAAATGTTATTAAAAGGACATACAAGATATTACTTACTAATTATTGATGAGGATGCAGGTCCAAGAACTGTGATGATGACGGTAGAACTTAGGTAGGATGACCTGACAATCAAGAGATGAGCTATCTTCCCTCGACGAGCAGAGATGAGTGTCACAAGGCTCACAGTTACTCGATTGCGCAGTTTTGGGCTTGATGTCCTTCTCTGCAAACTCTTCTTGTTTCTTTTTCACTTGTCTCTGTTCAGCCAAGTAAAAATCCGGATCCTTCCAATGACTTCTGATTTGGATCCACGAAAATCCAACCCTTTGTTTTTGGTTGGGAGTGGTCATTTACAGGGAACCGATGGCGGTTACGCAACCGACGGTCGAGTAGGAACCAGTATCGGTTAGGTCAAAGCGGGCTATTTTTGGTAAAATAGCCAGCTTTCCCTCCTTTTCTCCGAGGGATTAGTTGTAGGCTTGGTCAAGTCATTATGAGGTTGGTTTTAGGTGCGGGTGAGGAGTAATTAGTCATGGGTGTGGATGTGGACCAAGTTATAGGTCTTAATTAGGTTAGTTTAGGGTTAAGACTAGGTCATGATGAGGTGGCGAAATGAGGTGGCAGGTATGGCGATGTGGATTTATTAATTATAAGGTAATTAATAAATAATTGTGTAAGGTTTAGGTGATGAGGTTAGGTTGCGAAATGAGATGCGGGGCACAGGGGGTCGTAAGACACAAATTTGGTGTCTACACCTAAATTTTCCTAAATTGCTTCAGACACCTTTAATTCTCTCTAAAATCACCCTCAGATGTTTTATAATTTCCCTAAACATTCCCAAAGTGTGTTTACCAGCTGCAAAATGGCCTTTTAGGCCTCCAGAGGAAGTTATCTTTCACTAAATGTTATTGAAATAATTTATCACCTTGGGTAATCATCCTTGCACACTAAAATAAACTTTAAAACCTTATTAGGAGTTTCCTTAAAGCCAGGGTGAAGGTTGAACTGAAGGAAGGATTATTAGAGAAAAGATGCACAGTGAATGGAAGGATACACATATTGATGTCTATCAAGAGGAAAGGGATTGAATATTTCTATGCCCTTAGTCCTATAACTTATACTTATATATTGTGATCATTTATCTACATTTTGGTGTTCTATTGTTGATGATATTCAATTCTATCTAAGTAATTTCATTATAAATATACAGTGGTAGTGTTATCACCAAATCAAAAACTCGATCGGTTTGCACAAGTGTGTGTGCTTGAGCTCATGGTGTGATTGGATAACATGGGTACTATCTCAAAGTTGTGGGACTTGCTACTTGAGATAGACCTCTAGATAAATTTGGTTCTTGCTCCTAAACTATGTGTCACAATCTATTCTAATGTAGGTAAAACTATCTATCCTAATATAAATTTCCAAGGGACCAAGGAGAGAGAGTGCATGAAAACAAATCCTACACTAAAGTAGTGATACACCGAAAAGGAGAGTGTGAGAGTAGTCTTCCAATGTGTGAAAAGTAGAAGCAAAATGTAAACTAGAAGGGGTGATAACAGTTCTCCACAATCTAGCAACTGCATTCACAATAATATTTCATACACACACAATGATAATGGATCCTGAAACAACATAAGATAGACACAATATATATGCAATGAGATTGAAAGGGCAAGAGGAATGCAAACAAACATAGCAGGGAAGATACATCCACAAACTTGCATCTATTGCTTCATAAGTATGCACAGTTCAATCTATTACAAGATAAGGGTCTAGATCACCATGCAAGGAGTCCACTACAAGGGCCTGCAACACATTGGCTTCACAAAGCAATTTTGACAGAGTTTTTCTACTTAAAAACTACCTCCCTTTACAATGAGCCCAACACTCTTATTTATAGATTTCTAAGAGGAGAGAGAGAGAGGGAAAATGAAAATCTTGAAATTTTTCCTTCAACCACTTGCAAGATGTAGTAAATGAAGTGAAATGATGTTTTTTTCTTGCAAAATGCTCCCCATATTGTCCAGGACTTGCAGCAGTTGATAAATGTCAGCCCATACTCCATTAAATGCATAATAGCTACCAAATAAAACACTACTATGAACTTGGGCACGTTTTCTACAAAATCACAATCAATCCTTCATCAAAATATAGATCTCTCAAATTTTTTTCGTTGGTCTTGGAACCATGATTCCAACGGTACCAATTTTGTGTGTTTTCGTTAAGAAATACAAAAGTTATGGCCTTATGAGTGTGGACAACTATTTTGGGTCTATCAGGCATTTCTATCATTTAACGGGACTAAACATTTACTTCACTAGAGCTGAATTATTTTCCTTTATTTTTATATATCTAACCTCACTTGTTGTAGAGGACATCGTGCTCATTTCAGAAAGTCAAATTTTGTGAAAATCGAGCTGAGGTCAAAAGTTATGGCTGGCCGTCGAAGTTGGGTCCGATTTGCTGATCTTCCCTTGCATGCGTCTATATCGGGCATTTTGGGTCTTGGTGTCCCAAACGTCCCTTGTACAACTTTGGCTGAAAACCTCGCTTCACCCACATCACACCCGACCCTCCTCAGTAAATCGGGAAAATCGGCCTTTCGGGGGAACTCATGTCCGTGCGTACATTGATGATCGGGCTGTGAGGGCCATTGACTCCCACTCCGCCCACATCTCTTTTGTAGTTGGCTATTTTGGCCTTTCAGTCCTAGATGTCCCACACGCACTGTGTGTTATGGGCCCAAAACCTAATTTTACCGATTTGCATGTAAATCGGATATTTCAACTCTGTGGGTCCTTTGTGTCCCAATGTCCCACGTACCACACGGGATAAAAATGTCGATTTTGCCGCAAAACAAAGGAATGAGGCCATGTCAGTTTTTGGGTTCCAATCTGTCCCACGCGTACTGTGCGGCCGGGCCATAAAAATCTAATTTTGCCACATTTCACTAGTAAAAGCCAAATTTTTGGATTTTTTCAACTTTTACTAACTCCTTGAATTTTTCCTTAGATGGGGTGGGGGGTATAAGAGGGCCAAAGGGATCTTCAAACCACGAGTTTTTGGCCTTTTACCATTTCTGCGTGCTCGAGCCTGAGGAAATTATGGAAGTTATCCAAATTACCTCGAGGGGTGAATTTGGGATAACATGATTAGTTCATGACATCTAACATTTACCTCCAACCTTGACTGTGTTTTATTAATTCTCGGGGTTTTCTCACCTAAAGCTTAATGTTGGGATCATATCATGTGTCTACAGATCTGGGTTATAAAATAATAACATTTAATTTAATCCTCCTAAAGCTTATTCAATAGCTAAATGAGTCAAGAAGGTGTGTATGATCAAAAATTGTAATTTTTCTCCTATCAAAGTTATCTAAAACCCTATTTTGGGGTTCCAAAATAAAATATTTTAATATCTCGCTGATAAGGATTCTTAGAATATAAATCTACCTATAATTGGGTTATAAAACTTAGGAGTCTTCTTGAGTCACACCATTATGGAGAAGACTCTAATACCATTGCAAAGAACACCCTTTTGATCAATTTTATCCATGTGGAATTATAACTTGAAGGTGAATCACATGTTCTGACCTTCTCAATGTATTTAGCTTATTACCAAACACTAATCAAGTGTTTAGAAACACTCTTGGGAGGTATGCATTGCTTGAGAATATGAGATGATTCTACCATCACCTTCGATGACCTTGGATAAAAATGGATGCTCCCAAAATGTAAAGGATTATTCAATATTTTTGGTGCCTACTTTTTTCCTCCCAACTCCTTACGGAGCTCTTGGAATCAGCCGAATAAGTCAAGGTTCACAATTTGACTGCTCATTCCTTGCACATGAAAACCCGTTGTTGAATAAACTATCCTGAATGATAAAAACTTTCCTAAATATTCCTAAACTACTTCCAACACCTTCAAGGATTTCAAATACCACCTTTGGATACTTAATACCTTTTCATAACCCTCTCGGAGGATGCATACAGGCTCCGAAATGGAAAAAATTGGCCTTTCTAGGCTTGCCAGAGAATTAGTATTTTATTGCACTTCAATGAATGGAATGATGGACCTTGTTAAACATTTTTTAAAATGTATACATGTTCACCCAATGCATTATTACTAACGTTAAGGAAAAAGTGATCATGACATAGGAGGCAAGTTGGCCCAAAGAGGGATTCAAGAAGATTTGGGAGCAATATTTCACATTGTGCCTTTGTTTTCATGGTTTAAGTTTTGCATTTTGGGTTATTCAATTCACATGACAACATCTCCATATGAATATCATCATCTTACCCTTCTAGGATTCAAAATCCTCCTTGAATGGAATCATATTTAGGATGTTCATACACTTCTTTCTCATATCCCTCTCATGAGAATAGGTGACTTCTTGATCCTTCACACATGATGGTCTTAGATGCCTCAGAGTCCGAATAGCTCATTTTGATGCGAAGCATCCTTCATGATGCTTGAAGAGAATGAATAAGCTTGAATAATCCTTCTCAAGGCACTAAACCATGTATTAGGAGTTTCATACTTTCCCTCTAAAGTTTCAAGTTTGAAACATTTGAAATTGTGATGTAAAATCTCTTTACCATAAGAGTAAAAGAGTGAAAATAGGTGTGTTAGGTGTGCATGTAAAGTTTCCTGTGAGTGTGTTACGTAAGAGGAGAGTTGAGATTACCTAAGATATTTTGTTAATAAACATTTAGCTATCAAACGTCATGGTTTTAAAACTAACTCCTTATATTATGCATGATTGGATGAGAAAGTCTCACTAAAATACATGAGTTCTAGATCAAGATAAGGGGTACAACAAATAAGTCAAGTTAATCAAGAGGAATAAGGTCAAATTCTATCACTCATGAGGTAGAGAATTGAGTAATGAGAAGAAGGAAGTTGATTTTTTGAGTGAGAGTGTAAGAATTGTATGAAAGAAATGTTGTATGAAAGGTTTTGGATATGAATAAAAAATAATTGAACCTCCTGAGCCTCATAGGCCTTTGAATTCTCCTTCATGGTATGTATTTTAATGGTTTATAATGTGTGTGATGTTGATCAATAAGGAAATCATCTCTGTAATGAATAATTGGCATGTTTTATAGGACTTTACACAAGGGTTTAGATAGGGTAGTAGCCTTGAAACCCCACAGTCAAGAAAAAACATTATCTAATTCCCTACTATCATTTCAAATAGGTGGATCAACTAAACACTAGTCTAGCTAAAATTGATTCAGCTCTTGAAACTCAATCTAAAGGTTTTTATAGCAATTTCTCTCTTTGAGGGCTAGATCTAGGGAAAGCAATAAATATTTTTATAACCGATAGAATTTGATGGAATTTGGATGTAATATTTTCCCCATTGATGTAGTCACCTACACCTTTAAAGAGTATACTCAATTTAAAACTTAGGATTCAAACAAGTTCTTTCTTTACTTTTGCATATGAAAGGTCATACAAGGTTCACAATGTACTTAACTTGACTTATAATAAAAATAATTTAGCTAATTACCTTGTAAGGTTCTAGTGCATCTTCTTACCCTGCTTCTTACTACAAGAATGATGATATTTCATCTAATATACTTCTCATAAGTGATGTAATTTTCCCTTCTCACCATTCATTACTTTGTCAATCATCCTTCTTCCCCGTTCTCTTCAATCTAATAGCCCCTTCTTACTCTTTAAATATTTTAACCTCTTCTTAACCTTACACCATGTTCTTATACTTCATAAAATCATAGACCGTCCATCAAAATTCATGGAGAAATAATCAAGATTTATATCCTTTCTACTTGCCCAAATTTGCAACTCAACGTCCTTAAGACAATATCATTGGACCAAATAATGTTGCAATAAAAATATGAACACTCATAATGATCCATTTCCTTCATTATATACTCTTCAATACACCCCAGATGTATATAAAGTTTTAGGTTCCAACTTATTGTATTATTCACTAACCATCATCTTTTGTATTCTTGCTTATAACCCTTCACTAGGACTATGTATATAAACCTGTCATGCACAATTTCCTTTCTAGGTGATTTCAACATGAAATAAATATCATTTCTAGTACCATTTAGAGGCTTTGAGATGTGTATGAAATGTCAACAACCAACTCCAATTTTATCGGTACTACCTTTGGAAAAGGAGCTCCTCAAATTAGCCTTCTCACTTGTAACTTCCAACCTTCAAGCCAATTGTCATAAATATCTAAGAAGATGCCTAATGAAATTAATTAATTATTATTGTAAAACTTAGTAAACGTCCTTATTTTCATCAATAAAAAATTTCATAATGAAATAAATTTCTTTGATACACTAAAACTCATGCCCTACAGTTCCTTCCTTGTGTCACGAGTGTGACCTAAGAAGCAAAAGTTTGCAATGAATTTTCACAATGAAGCGATCCAAGGTTCAAATTTTTGATTCAAGTTCTATCCTCAAAGACTTCACACACCTCCCATACCATTGTCTCATTGTACTTTAATAATTTCAACTTTCTCTCCTTTTCACTAATTTCAAACTGCGTAAATGTAAGGGTTTATATTGACAACTAGGGTTTCTAATGAAAAAATTACTTTCTCTCCAATTTTACACATTTTCTAGGGATTCCAATCACTATTTAATGTTCATACCTCGTGTCACATCAATAAATCTTAACAGTGAGGGTGATTTTCATTTATTTCACTATAAATTCAACTTGTGACCCACTTACCTTGCCTTTCTTGAACAATGAGTACAAACTTTTAAGGGAGTAAATGCTAGTTTACTTATACACTTTTCTTGAGAATAAGATCACTAAGGTCCAAAATCTCTTGAGCCATGCACAATAGTATCAAGCCCTGTTATGTCTCCCTTCTTGCCACATTTCGGTGATGACTGATCTTTGTTCATCGAGTTTCCTCCTCAAGGATTTCCACAAAACTCACACATCAAACCTATATTAGAAGCACTTATAGTAAGACCATAAGAAAATAATCACATTCTTATTGTTGATATCCTTTGTTCCTATTAAGAATTTGATCGATTCACATACGTGCATCTAATTTCCAAACTTTCTAAATATTGTACCAACCATATAATTCAAGAAGGCATATATAAATTCATCAATTACTTGTAAAAATAATTGTACATTAACTCATTAAAAGCTTAAGATACCTGATCTATGAACTAAGAATCAACTCATGCAAACTCAATATACTCAAGAAACTTACTAAAACACATTCAACACAAAAGTCTCGCCTTCAATATTCTTCTTGAACATTACAACCTTAATTCTCATCTGGATGGAATGAGATAGAACATTACAATTTTTCATTTTATATTCCTCTACTCATCTTATAACCGAATATAAGCTCTTAAACTCATGGT
The DNA here is from genome assembly GCA_018340775.1 of Taxus wallichiana var. yunnanensis. NCBI lineage: Eukaryota > Viridiplantae > Streptophyta > Pinopsida > Cupressales > Taxaceae > Taxus > Taxus wallichiana. Next base: position 485,670,498 of record CM031242.1, read on the forward strand.
CATAAGCAAGAATGTTGCCAATGGAGGATTTTTGACAAGATATCTTAAGCTTATTAGTGTAAAGTTTAAACTAACTTGCTATGGGCTCTAAAATAAGGGAGGACTTAAAACCATGCCTAATTGTCTCATTTCATCCATACAAAGATGTATTAGCTCCAAGAATTCCTCATAACTCCAATTACAAATCAAAATTGCCCTCAAGGTTTCAAATTGATATTTTGGAGGGAAATGGAAAAATTTGAGTTTGTGAAGGGCTTATTCAATTCTAACACATATAAACAACTCTAGAAGACCCCTAAGACTTGACAACAAACCTAGGAAGCCAAAATTGATATTATTACTCTATTTACAAGCTAGGCGGTTGATGCTTTACATCATAGTCCAGGGGGTAGGAAAAGTATGAACCTGCTAATTTCTTTTTTCTTCTTTTTCCAATTCTTTTGTATCTTCATTTTATGCTTCTTTTCCTCAACTCTCTCCATTTCTTCTTTCTTCTCCAAGAGTCTCGATACTTAGCTCTAACCTCCTCTTCCTTGATTTGCTCCTTTAAAAGATTATTTGGATTCACCTTCTTCATTATGAGTCTTGGAAATGACTCATCCTTCTCATTCTTTATCATACCTGCACATTCACAACTAGGAACATAATTAGTTTTAAAATCATGAGGCTTCATTGCCTCCTCCACCATTATTATCAACTTTTTCTTCTCTTCTTTGTTTGGGGCTTCTTCAAATGCCCTCTTAATTTCACTTATACATTCTATATTGCCAAAATCCAACTCCATATTTATTTTCTCTATTTGAAGTCCAAATGACTCAAATCCTTTCACTGTTGCTCTTTGTTTCTCTAGTTCATCCATATCATGCTCTTTTTCACTCTTCATCTCCATCTTTTGGTCTATGCTTGCAATGTTTTCTTTAGACTCCAAGCTTGCTCTAGCATTCACCTTGGTTTTCATCTCATCCTCTCCACTAAGCCAACTCCACATGACTATGAGAGTTTTCCATGACCATTCACCATACCAACTATTGCATTTCTACCTTCATTTGATTCATAGTGAGCTTGAGATGGCCCACATACTTCTTCCAACTTGTATTCACTTGTGTTCTTTGATTCTTCATTTAAGGCATATTTTCTTGCCTCTCTTTCTTCTCTTGATGTACCTACAGTCACACACTCAAATTCAAAGTCATATTTAAAAATAGGAGGCTCGCTAGCCCCAGAGTAGCTCTTTCAATGAGTTCTTCTTCTTCTTTATTCAAACTCTTCTCTTCTTCACTCTCTCTAAGAGATGCCAAAAATCTCTCTATAATTTCTTCTTCTTCATTTTCCTTATCCTCTTCCATGATAACTTTTTGAATTCTTCTCTTTTTTTTTCTTCTCATTCTTCTTATCCTTATTTCTTCCTCTTTTATCCACCTTCTCAATTGCATCCTTTTTCTTTTCTCTATGAGTAGCCTAATGGGACACTTGACTCTTTTGTCATCACAATCCCTCTTTCTTGGATTTGGGATTCCATCCATTGTTTCATCAACATGGATACTTGTTCCACATCTCTCTTAAGTGCACTGATTTCTTCCTCCATCCACTTCTCTCTTTTCCTCTCCATCTCTCTTCTTTTCTACTTCTCTCTTTCTTCCTTTTCCTTCTTTCTTTGACTGATCAAAGTCAACATCTCCTTCAATAGCTTCTCATTACATTCCTACATATCCTCCTCCAACCTTTATTTTTTAGGTATCTTATCCTTTATTTTTTAGTTTTTATTCATTCATCTTGTTGAGCCACTTTGGCACGACATAACCATGCTCATTAGCCAATTCATTAAGCTCTTCTTGGCTCTTCATTCTTTTAATCTGCATATTCTTCATCAAAACTTACAAACAAACTTGTTAGATTCAATAAATATTTTTATTCAAACTCACACCCAAGCTCTAATACAACTAATAATGTACTCACCTACACCTTCAAAGAGTTTGCTCACTTTACAAATTTGGATTCAAACAAGTTATTTCTTTACTCGGCATATGAAAGGTCATAAAAGGTTCATAATGTACTTAACTTGACTTATAATTACAAGAATTTGGATAATTACCTTGTAAGGTTCTAGTGCATCTTCTTACCATGCTTCTTACTCTAAGGTGATGATATTTCATCTCTAGACGCTCATAAGTCATGTAATTTGACCTTCTCACCATTCATTACTTTGTCCATCATCCTTCTTCCCCTTTCTCTTCAATGCAATATCCCCTTCTTACTCTTTAAGTATTTTACCCTCTTCTTAACCTTACACCCTATTCTTATACTTCAGAAAACCATAGACCATCCATAAAAATTCATGGAGAAAGAATCAAGAGTTATATCATTGTTATTTGTCCAAATTTGCAAATCAGTGCCCTTAAGACAATTCCTATTAGAACGACTAAGGTTGGAGTAAAACTATAAACACTGAAAATGATCCATTTCCTTCATTAATTACTCTTTATTACACCCAAGATGTATATAAAGTTATATTTTCCAACTTCTTGTGTTATTCACTAACCATTATCTTTTGTATTCTTGCTTATAACCCTTCACTAGAATTTGTGTATATAAACAATTTCCTTTCTAGGTGATTTCAACATGAAAGGAATATAATTTTCAATACCATTTAGATGCTTTGAGATTTGTATGAAATGTCAAGAGCTAACTCGAGCTTTATCTAGTACTTCCTTTGGAAAAGGAGCTCCTCAAATTAGCCTTCTCACCGTAACTTCCGGCCTTCAAGGAAACTATCATAAATATATAAGAAGATACCCAATGAAATGAATTAATTCTTCTTGTAACACTTAGTAAACTTTCTTATTATCATTAGTACAAATTTTCATAATGAAATAAATTTATTTGATACTCCAAAATGCATGCCCTACAATTCCTTCATCATTGTCACACAGCCTAACCCGATAAGAAAATTTTTGCAATAACATTTCACAACGAACGATCCAAGGTTCAAAATTTTGAGTCAATATTTGACCTTAAAGGATTCACACACCTCCCTTACTAGTGGCTCATTATAATTTACTAATTTTAACTTTCTCTCCTTTTCACCAAGTTCAAATCATGTGCATATAAAGGTTTATATTGATAACTAGGGTTTCTAATAAAAATGACTCTCTCAAAGTTTACACATTTCTAGGTATTCCAATCACTATTTATGTCCATGCCTCTATGGTACATCAATAAATCTTGACAGTGAGGGTGATTTGTGTTTATTTCACGATAAATTCAACTTGTGACTCACTTACCTTGCCTTTCGTGAACAAAGTGAGCACAAAATTTTAAGGGACTAATTGCCGATTTACTTGTACATTTTTCTTTATCATAATATCATTCAGGCCCATATGCTCTTGAGCCATGCATATTAGTTTCAAGTGTGTTATGTCTCCCTTCTTGTCACGGTTCAATGATGACTGATCTTTGTTCATCAATTTTCCTCCTCAAGGCTTTCCACAAAACTCACACATCAAACTAATATTAGAAGTAATTATAGTAAGAACATAAAAAAATAATCACCTTCTTATTTTTAAGATCCCCTGTTCCTATTAATAATTTGATTTGATTCACATACACATATACTTTCCAAACTTTCTAAAGACTGTATCAACCATATAATTCGGGAAGGCATATACAAATTCATTTATTACTTGTAAAAACATTGTGTAGTAACTCAGTAACTTATCTAAGCTTGAGATACATGCTCTATCAATTGAGAATTGACTCATGCAAACTCAACATTCTCAAGAAACTTACAAAAACATTCAACATAGAATTTTTCCTTCAATACTCTTCTTGAACATTATAATCTTGATTCTCATCTAGATGGAATGAGATAGAACAGTTACAATTTTTCATTTATATATTCATCTACTCACCCTATAACCGAATATAGGTTCTTAGACTCATGGTCATATGCAAAAGTGTTCCCATTGGAGGAATTTTGACAAGATAGCTTAATCTTATGAGTGTAAACTAACTTGTTATGAGCTCTAAACAAAGGGAGGACTTAAAACCACCCCTAGCTATCTCATTTCATCCATACAAAGATGTATTAGCTCCAAGAATGCCTCATAACTCCAATTAAAAACCAAAATTGCTCTCAAGGTTTCAAATTGACATTTTGGAGGGAAATGGAAAAATTGTAATTTGTGAAGGGCTTATTCAATTCTAACACTTCTAAACAAATCTAGAAGACCCCTAAGACTTGAAAACAAACCTAGGAAGCAAAAATTAATATTATTACTCTATTTACAAGCTAGGAGTTGATGCTCTTGCATCACCCACACCAAGGAGGAATACTACAAAGTTTAAGCTCGAATAAGAACGTGTGAATGAAGATATCTCTAATAAAATTTTCAGTCTATGAAATAGTGACGGTGAATAAGGGTCAATGACAATCTGATGAAATTTTGGTAATTTATCATGTTTCAAGGTTTGAGAATTACATGGATAATGGAATAGAATATTTTGCAAGGTACTCATGATGCTTTCTATGGTGAAAGAATTCCTTTTTAGCCAATTTTTATACAATAGTCCTAAACTAAGTCCATATTGTCTAACCTTTGTTTCATAAAATTATTGTTGAAGTAATCTTGCAGAGGTTATATAGGTTTTCAATCTCAACAAAGGGTGTTTGAAATGGTGGTTAGATTCACATGATCACAATCCTAGTGAAATAAAGAGTCCAAAGGCTAAACCTAAGACCTATTAGACCAAAATAGGTAGCCTACTCTATATGAGTCTTGAAGGATAAAATATATAAAAATTCTTGCATATTGTGAAATGATGGATGCATGAATGTAAAATGATAGTTAGCAACTTTATTGAATACAAGCGACATAATTATGAGAGATTAAGGAAAAGGTGATTCTAGAGAGAAAGGTGATCATCATCCATGAAATGAACTGTGTATAGAGTGTGTTAGTAGTGCTTTATTATTATATTGCATTTCCGAAGATATGTCCTTGAACATAAAACAATCAAGGTGGAACCTCCTAATTTTAAGATCCTAAAGGTCTATAATATATGATCTCATCTAGAACAAGATGAAATTAAGAATTGATCATGAGAGGACTATAATGAAGACTGTGTACTTGTAGAGACAAGAAATAACTTGTCATTGAGATGGAAGTGGGAATATACACCAATTGATGACACAAGGGTAGTAAGTCCTATGTCCTTCAATTTGATCATTCTATTCAAAAGAAAAGGAGATGATAAGATTTTGGATCCTTATCAATAGAGAGAATCGTTGTATGAATACATAAGGAAGGCTATATCAGTGTAAAATAAAGTTAGGCTCTTGAATCTAAATCCTAACCACCATGATCTATGACAATTTATGATCTCTATACACATGATCAACATGATTTTTCCATATCAACACAAGAATTTACCTTTAATAGGACTGTGAGTATTCATGAAAGGTAATGTTATTGACTATATGCTTTGAGCTAAGTTGACACCACATTTTGATTTGTTTCTTGAAGATATTTGGACACAATGGTAGAGTCAAGATATGATGATCATCAATTCACTCCTTGAGCCTCACATTTCACCTTTGAACATGATGATCTCTTCTTAATCTCACAATTCACCTCCCTACCCAAGATGTCACATGAGTGGAAGCATGTTTATGATGTCTGGACACCCTCTTTCTCAATTGATCCTCATGGAGATAGGTTTCCTCCTCCTAATAGAAGGATTGATCCCTAAATGAAACTTGGAGGAATTTCTAAGAATGAATTCCATGTTCTTGACCTCCACACTGTATTGAAACACTACAAATTCCACCTCCCTGACTTGCAAGATGTGAGTTCATTACCAAGCATTGATTAAGTGTTTAGAAACACTCTCATAAAATATGCCTTTTTTATCTTGAGATGATTACCACCATCACTCATGGTGAACTTCTCTTATCATGTTCCTGATGACCATTTTCTTGATGATTTGAATCTCGATGAAGCTCTTGATGTTTCAGATCCTTCATAGACCTCATAATTTTCTTGATTACACCCATTTTCCTCGTGATGTTTCATATCCTTCACAGACCTCATGATGACCATTCCCTTGATTACTTCAATTGATAAAAACTTATAGGTTTGTTTTTATTTATCATGTATTATAGGGAATTGCATGACTCCATATATTCAAGCAATTGTTGCTACCTTTAAGAGTTGTGAGGTTTATAAAATATAGTTTTGACACATCTAAAACTCCTAAAAATGTCAATAACCAATCAAGAAGACCCCAAAACCTAAAAATTACTATATTCTTTCACAAAAAAATATAAATTGTAGAATTTAAACCCTAAAACCTTTAGGTGAATGCTGAAATCTTGAAAAATACCTATGTACTGACCAGATTAGAATATGAAAAACTATCTTCTAAACCGTGATTGATGGAGATGTGAGACTAGTTCCATAAGGTGCAGAGTGACCCTAATTTATTATATTTACTAAAATAAATTATAAGTATAAGAATACTTACATTTATTTTAGTACATATATCCCTCCCAAAAGCACATATACAACATTGCAAACAAGAATGTGAGTGCACTATAACGCAACACGTTATAATGTGCTCACATTTAAGGGTTGTTAATTACCAATCATAGTAATTCATAACACGATCATGATTTCCAAAACGCACTCGCATTTCACTTAAAATTGAAAATTTGGAAGCTTTTGGCCACCCATCTTTGTGCACTTGCCTAAGACTTGTATGAAAAAAACCATCTTATATAAAAATTAATCTCCTAATGCGTTATTAAATAAGCTTAATGATGATAAGGATGTATCTAAATACATCTCATAGATGAAAAACTTAAAGTAATATTATTGTGCTACATGAGGAAAAATTGATGATCATATGCTCATTTCCATCATTCTAAATGGACTTATTTCAAATTATAATTTTTATAGAAATGTTGTAGGTCGATGAAAAACTCAATAATGCAACATTTGACTCCATTTGTGAGTTTCTCACTTGACATGAGAAATTTTTTTGAAAAGAAGGATAATAGTAATCCTATAGAAGATGCATAGTTTACAAAGGTCAAGAAAAGAGATTAGACATGCGCATGGGAGGCCCTTTCAGAAATACTCTCTACATAACATGTTATAACGCATTCATATTTTACGCTTGGTAATTACCAATCATAGTAATTCATAACATGGTCACACTTTCAAAAACGCACTTGTGTTTCACTTCAAATTGAAAATTTGGTATCTTTTTGGCCCCCCTTCTTTGTGCACTTGCCCAAGACTTGTATGACAAAAAACCATCTTATAAAAAATTAATCCCCTAATGTAGTTATTAAATAAGCTTAATGATGATGAGGATGTATCTAAATACATCTCATAGATGAAAAACTTAAAGTAAGATCAATGTGCTACATGAGGAAAAATTGATGATGATATGCTCATTTCCATCATTCTAAATGGACTTATTTTAAATTCTAAAGTTTTATAGAAATGTTGTAGGCCGGTGACAAAATCAATAATGCAACATTTGACCGCATTTGTGAGTTTCTCACTTGACATGAGTGAAATTTTGAAAAGAAGGATAATAGTAATCCTATAGAAGATGCATAGTTTACAAAGGTCAAGAAAAGAGATGAGACATTTGTATAGGAGGCCCTTTCAGAAATACTCTGAGGCATTCTCCAAACACCTCTAATCATAAACATTGACACAATCATAAGTACTTTTCTCGATCATATACTTATTCATCCTCATTTTCAAATTCTAGTAGAGGAGAGAAACAATATTTTTAAATGTGGTGGAGTCAAACAATATTGTAAATAATTCCCCTTTAGATGAAGGTTCTCTTGACATAGACAAAAGGAGGAAGATTATAATGTTGGTCACCCTAGAGGATATTATGTGTATGCTTTTGGATGTTCTTCGATATATTATTTGATCATGAAGTTTCTTTCTTCATGGATGTAGTTGAAAATGTGTTCGAGAGACAAAGATTCACCCATCTTGTACCGGATGTTAGGCTCGATAATGGTATATTGTGTAGTGGAATTTGGTTTTTGGTTTGTGTTGTTTTCCTTTCTTTTTTTGTTGAGAACATTGATGTAGAGTAGACATAGTAGTTGGATTGGTTTTCTCGTTGCACAACTTCTCATCTCTTTCCGACATTGGAGAAAAATTATATAGTGACATTTGATTAATTGTTAGGGATTGTATAGATGATGGTGATGATAGCATAGAGAGTGTTGAGAAAAAGGGAGTCAACAATGTTTTTGGGAACAAGGAGTTGTACATGTTGTCCAAAATTACACCCCATGTAATTTTGAACACCTTATCATATGGAATTAATCATATTTTTACTCGAAAAAGTCGTGGGACACCGATTCAATCTTCTATGGAATGCATGAACTTAGTGTTTCATGGGTTATCCTAACTTGTGGGATAAAGGAATGAGTAGTCTGGGACATAAGTGAATTTTGGAAATGATAGTGCTCATGCGGAAGTTATTGGACCTTCATAAGCACTAAAGATATTAGTCTCTTTCGGGTTGAATTCGGGTTAAAATACCATGGATTTTTATACTAGTGGAGGGTTAGAGGAATCAACAAATTTGAAAATCCGTGGAACAAGGGAAATGAGAAAGTACTTGGCCTTTGCGGCATGGAAAAATGGTGTTTTACGAGGTTGGTCATTTTTGTGAAACAAAGGATGGATTACGCTTAGCAATTGAGATGACTAAATATTTTTCATAGGCTTATATTTAAACATTTTTCTTAATTTAAAAATTAGATTATTTACAATTAATTAATAAGTTTTTTTGTAATTTTCATGTTAAATGCAAATTTTATTAGTAAGTTTTATATATGTTTTGATGTTAAACATCAAGTTAAAATTGAAAGGAAAGACAACATCAATTTTTATTTTAAAATACTTTATTGTTAGTTTCAATTAATTAAATGTATTTCTAAAATTTATGAATCTATTAATTGTATTATGTCTATATTATTGTACTAATATATTTCTATATTATCTTTGTTGAAAGATGAATGTAAAAAATTATCCATTTTTATAATACATAAATGTCACTTATAACTTTATTTTTAAAATGACTTTTTCTTATAAATAACATGCTTCATAATATAACATATATTTATTTTATTTATTTTTTAAAGGTAAAATGACATGCATTAATAAACTATAAGCGTTAAAAAAATTGAATTGACAAGCATGGGGAATTTGAAATTCCGGGCACGGGTCCACCCCGCTTTACTCGGAATTTCTCTCATATGCCTCATGTTTTGTTGGAGAAAGAGAGAGAGATCTAGTGTTTTGTGTGAAATCTTAAGTTCAAAGGATTTGAACTAACAATTTATTGTATCCAATTAAATGGTATTAAAAATTTAACTAGTTGTTCAAATTTGACTCCCAATTTATATACTCCCTCTTGTAATTTTTCTAAAATTATCCTAAATCCAAATATTATCCGGTTTTCATATGTGTCACACCATGTACAAGGTGGTGGAGACTCATGGTGGTGGTAAAGCACATATGTTGATCCTAAGCCTATCAAAATATCCCACATTAATTATGTTCTAAAAAAACTTATTAATTAATTGAAAATAATCTAATTTTGTTAATATAGATTAAGAAAAATATTTAAATATAATTCTTGTCACATTGAGTGTCCTTTTATTTTTATCACATTAAAAGTTATGAGGTTTGGTGATTTCTTCATTAGGGTTGTTCGTGCTCTCTTCTCTAACACCTCCGATTCACGAAATATGTGCTTGATATGTTGAGAAAAGACATCCTTCTAGATCACTAAACCTCTTTCTCTAGCTCATAAATTATAGTTTGCACTAAAATTCTTGCAGCTGCTATGCGTACTACTCTTCATGCCAGTGTCCTTCCAAGGATTCATTTTAAAATTTAGACAAGTTTCTTAAAGAGTTTACTTGGGATAATGTGGGACGTCCATTATCATCCCCGAGAAAAAGTTAGCATGGGTATAATTGATGTTTATAGATAAAGAATTTACTTAAATATACAAAGTGGGTAGTGAAAGCTAATTAAGGAAATTAGGCATGGAACAAATTTCTTAGAAACTGCATTTCTTCTGGTGTGCCATATGGTACGAAGTGTTGGAAAAAATTGGGTTACACACCTCAATTATAATCCTGTAAAAATTGAAGGCTTGCTTATTGCTAAGAGTGTTTGGAAATCATTTGAGCTTGTCAAGCCCTTTCTCAAATGAGTAGGTGATGTTTTCAAATCTAGGTTTTTTAATTCCCGTAATAGATGGTGGTCGCCCATTATGACTAGAAATGACATGCTCTTGCCGATACATCGGTCATCAAATCTCTAATATTATTTTTAAAATGGATATACACAATGTGATACTTGGTATCATTCAGAAATTAGATTCCATGGAAAGAACTCGAGAAGAAATTCAATTTAGCCCATTTTGATCTTCTTTTCGTGTTTAAAACACAATATCTTATGCTAGATTTCATCCTTGTTTGGGTCTTTAGCTTTTGGTTGCGCATAGTAGAGTGATTGGAGATGAAGTATTGACATGACCTTTAATTACTACAACTTGAGTTTGTTATACCGGTTGATGAGCCCATGTTTTACTTCTCTTATTAACTTCAATTCATGTTAGACTTTGAGTTCCTCTCCAAAGTGTGACCTTTTCTCCCCAATTTTCTTTGGAAGTTTAAACTTGAGCTTAATTTATGTGGTGCTTTATATCCCAAAGACTTCCTCAAGGTGAGAGACTCAAACACATTGGTGTCTCGAAGCCAAAGTGTTTGGTCCGTACTCGACCTAGGAATTTTAAACAATTATTTTGATCATACCCTTATTCACATCGTTCCTAGTACTTTATCCATTTTTATTCTATCCATTCTATCCCCAACCTTTTTCTTAAAATTTGGAATTATTTGGAGATCACTCCAATTAGCTTGCTTATATAGCTTCTTTATGAAAAAAAATTAGAGCTATAATTTTATTTCATTTGTGGAAATATAGAAATGATGATATACTTAAAAATGAATATATCTAATGGAAATTTTACACTATCGATCAAGTCCTTGTGATTTATTTTGTGCATATTCATATTCAATACCTAATGTACAAAGTCACACTTGAATTCTAGTATTTGAATCAACTCTTCGACTACTAGGGAGAACACCATGCACCATGAATTGGGTACCTCTTAATCCTCCTAAATTAATCCCTTCACCTACTCTTGATGGGTGTAGATAAATTTTCTTGAATAACCACCTCTTCCCTAATGTATGGTCGATTCTCCACTTTACCTTCTCGGTGGCATAGTTGGAATCGCAACTTCCTCGGTGTAAGTCAATTGTAGGTTTTTCACTTTGGACACCTATATATCAAGATGGGGTTATTTTGTTCATCCATCATTCTCCAAATTGGGGCATCATGGTGCCTCTCACCATTCAATAAAATGCTCATTTTTTTGATGGATAGACCATTGTTGATCCACCTTATGAGGATCCTTTTAGTTGGGAGTCTCCCCCCCAAGGATGATCCACCACCACCACCCCCTAGTGTTGTTGTTTCTTGTTCTTAATCTTCTCTTTCCTCATGTTACGTAATCTATAATGCTATCGGTTTCCTTTTTTGGTGTTTCTTTAGTGCCACATGTTTTCCTTTTTTGGGCGGGTTCCATTTTTGGCATTACTCGACCACCATGAGTCCTTTCAACGTGTTTTTGGGAAGTGATTTCTCCGCCACATTTTTATCATAACTATCTTGTATTTATTTGTTAATATATTGATGCATTTAAATTATAAATAAAATTAAGGTTAGAATCAAATGGTTACATACTATGAGGTGTGCGTGGTTGTCTAGTCAAAATCAAGATCTTAGTGTGTATATATATTCATCTTTCAACAATAATGGGGGTAGATTACATGAGCTCTCTCTTATTCTCTTATCATATTATATCCCTTCTACCTAAATAATTGTACATTACGTTATGAAATCAAAAAAATTCCATGTTCTATCCTATGTTCTCGGACTTTTATAATCCTTTCTATATTATAGTTTCTCTGAAAATCTAGTGATGTCTCGTTTCTCTTTTTTAAGATGGTGAGATTAGGAATATCATATATTATAATGGTGTACCCCTTTGAGTAATATTTAAAAGTATTTTATTCTCTTTTTTTTTCTCCTTATCCCTGAACTTTACACAAAATTACATCAACTAATTCCAATTTAGAAACATATTCCTAATGTTACAACATCTTATATAAATAGAATATCCCAATAAGTTTTTGTGTTTCAAAATGCAACCTTATGATTCCTCCACTCCTTAGAGATTATTTTTGGTCTAAATAAAAATTATTTCATGGATAGAATTTCCATACAAATGGATCTATTTACGATATGTTAGATGCTTGAAATAATTGTGTTCACATATCAATGGAACTATTTTCACGTCCTTACTTCAGCCTGCATTAGAAACATGTGAATTGTATGATACTTCTTTCAAGGACAAGTTTCCCTTTTGGGACAAATAGAATATAAAATCAATTTTTTCAAAACTATGGATTCATATGTTGTGAAAGAACATGTGTTGCATATTTCTTATGTTAGGTTATAGAGTGAAAACAATAAAGCAGTGGTCATCGTTGAATTATAATATTTTAGCGCATAAATAAGTTAGCATCAAATAAATTGACTACTTGTATACCAAAACTAGTTACATGAAAGTTTATTATTAATTAGCTCTTCAAGTTTCTACAGAAAAACAGTTTTATAGCACCCACAATATTAAATAGGACCTTATTGTTGATCAAATTGTAAATTTAAATGTTATTATATTAGTATTTATTGATTTCAATGAAAACATAATTGAAAATTAGTGGAAAGATAATATGATGATGACAAACATTCAAAACAATATTATTATTGTATACAAATAAATAAAATGTGTTACTAATGAGGTCAGAAAAATACCAAAAAAATTAAATCAACCAAAGGAAACAATTATTTTAGGATAACAACAAAATTATTTACCATCCATACAAATACACGAGCATGCAAGAAACAACTAGTAAGAGGAGGAAATAAGAAACATCATCGATCCCTCGTATTCTCATTTCTCATTTGAAATTAAAGTTTAATTATTCATCAAACTATATTCAACTCGAATGATGTCTCTAAGATAAAGATGAAGGTAATCGACCACATTGTCTTTGACTATCATAGAAGATTTCCTTGTCTAAAGTTAATGACCTCTTGAAGGAGGAAAGACAAACATATCTATGCATTATAATTAAAAAACATAGACATATTGTCTTTTTATCCATATAATTACCACAATATCTTTGTTAGTTTTGTAGCACACATCAACAATCATAAAATTTTGGGGTTCACTCTTTCCACCAATCACAAAATGTGTAGTAAAAAGAGTTAAATATTCTAAAATTTGTGATTGGTGGAGAGAGATGGGCCCCACCAATTAATGAGTACTAGATAAGCTCTTCCCATAGTACATAGGACAACAAAAATGAAATTCTTCTCATCCTCAATCTAACAAGATATATATAATTTGTAAAGTTGGTCTTTATGCTTTTATGACAAATTATAATGCACTTGGAGTGCATGGAAAACTTCAAAATTTACCCTATGGCCAAAACTCTATTCACTAAAATTTGATTTAGCTTTTCTCTATGTTTCACTATTTTGCATCACATCTTTGGCTTATCGGTAATGGCATAATATTCAATAATCAAAACATTTATTTCTACTCAATTTGTATTGCAATCTACACATGTGGCAGCTACTCATGTTGTAACATAGCTCTTGTTATTTATTGTCTCTTTGATCTCTCATTGAACCCCTCTAACCAACCCATATGCCTTGAACATAGTTTTTATTTGGATGATCTTTCTCCCAAGTATGTTCAATGTTCCCCAAAAATTAATTTTTACAACAATAGGTATTATACAATGATTCAAAGTCACGTAGGAGAAGTGGATCAATGGAGGGAAATTGTCCTATACATGGGATGAACATCTACCCAATTTGAGTCATTTATGTAATAGTGCATGTAACAATTGAACAATATCACTTTTCAAACACTATCAATGGTCTATAATTGGTCCTTACATGGGAATAACCTCTAAAAACAAGATGTTGACACATGTACTTTATCATGTAGCGGGTTTTATACATACTTTTGATTGAGGAAACTTGTACCTCATTGCCAACATACTGTTGTATAGGTGAGAAGTAACAAGAGATATAAATACACACATGGATCGATCTTATAAATTAGAAACATATACTGATGTATTATTGATGGGTTCAAACCGCATAACAAGAAATTCTTAGGGGATTATGAAATAAGAAATGCTTTCATTCAACATGTTTTTATTTCATAGTAAGAATTTAGTTTTTTTCGCTTCCTTTTAATGGATTCTTTTATAAAAACTTTGATCATGTAGGTGAAGGCACCTGAGTTGCACTTGAGATAAGATTGTGGGATCAAGATGCGGGTGAAAAGGAAGACTTTTTAGGCATGGTGATTTTGATTCGTAGGAATTCCCAAACAAGTGCCTCTAAACTTCCTTTGGCTCCAAAATCGTATTGAATGGAAGGTGTTTAGTGTTAATTGTTCATTTTCAAATGGTTATATCTATTCGGGTGGTAGGAGCCCTCGAATCAAATAAAAGGGCCAATTTGTAGGGGCATGGGAATCATCAGGCATCAATCAATATAGTCATACCACATATATAATACCCTATCCATAATTTCTATGGAGGACCGATAGGGGGTCGAGGACAACTATGGTTGATAGATATATAGGGTCTTTACTTTAAAAAAATTTAACTTACTCTATTTATCGTTTTGATCTCCAATCAAGTAGGGGAGCCTGTTTTTATTCTATTCTTTAACTTTGTGCTAGATTTCTAGTCACTTCAGGTGACAACAAGGCAACCCATCCCTTCCCTTGATCTATAGAGAGTAGAAGATAGGGTCCTATATATTGAGGGTCCCCATTAAATCCACATATCCTACTATACACATCCACGGCCCACGTTTCTAATGAACACATGCAAGACCATAAAAATAATGACAGTCGTTGATCATGTTATGCATTGTATAGAGGGGCTCGAATGTTCATTCTTCTTTAATGCATTGTTCACACATTAATTACATCGATAGGTGTTCCCTTTCACAACCGAGGGAATGACTTATGATGCGGATGCGCGATTGATCGACGGTTCAAATTATTTATTGGGTACATGTGACGAAATCAAATGGTTGGCATTGTTCTCTCGGCATCCGTATTATCATGAAATGAAAATAATAGGTATGTAAAACATTCATCCTCTTCATTCTCGGGTCTTACAATCTAAGCGTATAGAGGATTATGCGGGAGTTGTTTACGTCATTTAGAACCTATTAATGTCCTGACTAGCCTTGAGTCAATATATATAAGGCATTTTTTCCGAGAGGACGATGATAAGGAAGAGGAAACAGAGGTATGACTGCCTCCTCACAAGCTCATACTCAAAATAATAATATCAATTTTTCTGTAAATAAATGATATAGTTGCACGCTCAAAGGAAGAGATTTTAGTCAAGTACGTGATGCCATGTTACGACACACTGGCTTTTTGGACTAATAATATGGATGGAAAACATGTGAGTTCATATTTTTATGTTATTTTTTGTTTTGTTTTTTCAATGACGAGTGAGGAAACGGAGAAGAATGAAACTAAATTAATGATATCTAAATTTTATTCTATTGAAGTGTTGGTGACTTTTTCTTAAATGAGTATGACTTTCATGTAAAAGTGATGGATTGGTGTGCAATCCGATTGGTGGGTTTTTTGACATGGGTCTATTTTCCCACTCAACTTTTATTTTGTTGTTAAATACCTAGGGATTTAGCACAGTTCCCGTAACGTCATGTTTAGGAACTGTAGATTTGTACAAGTAGAACTCCAAAAGTTGTTCCGTAATGTTTAACGGGTTTCCCTTTCTTTTCGTGTAACGGGAATGTCGGTTGTTGTCTTCACATATGTTGTGCGGTCTGATAGAGACTTCATTGAATGTCATATCAATTGGTGGGCCATCCATTGGATATCGTATTATTGCATCACCGTCATATTAATGTTGGGCCTCTTTTTATGTGTTTCTATTTTAGAGTGAGATTCAATTGATTACTTAAAATAAATAAATCTCTTTTTTGTAATTATATAAATGTTAAAGTTTTTTTAAATAAGTTAATTATGTGAGGGCAGAACTTTGCACTCGCTGCAACTATCCAATTACTGCTAAATTTACATGTTAATTTGTTTTCTAGTGCGAGTCTGACAGGGACCGCAAGAGGGATGGGCATGAAAGCACACGCCAAAGGCGCGATTGTCAAATATGTTCATGGCACTGAATAAAACAAAAATAAAGTAGTACAAGTCATTCTTAATATTATATTATTTTTATTTTAACATTTGTAACAAAATTATATATTATAATTTATAATGAATTAGATTTATTTGTAATAAACGAAATATTTTTATATTGTCTTTTTAAAATACAAAATAATGTTATTTATATATCATTAATAAAGAAATATAATATTATTATATATTTATTTATATACATGTGTGTATTGTAATATATTTTATATATAAATATATATAAAAAGGGTGATCATGTTTAAAGTTTACATGTCGTATAAAACAATTATTTCAAGTATTTGCAAGTATTTTGGCTAGAATCATGAAAAATGTCTAGACAATTGTCAAATTTAACCCATAGTGGATATTGTATTACCCACTTCATTGATAACTTTTTAAAATAACTCTAATGTCGTGTTGCATAAGTTTAAACATCATCTTTCATTCCCAAAATATTGCAATGAATGAACCTTATTATATTGTACTATTGTTGATGTTGACATGCACCCCCAAAAGCTTTGAAGAAAATAAAATAAAAATCTTGCTTTGGTGTTCTTTTCCATTAAAAAAATTGTGTGTCTATTGTTCTTTGGATGGTATTGCCTTTAGTTGTACCTCCATAACCTTGTGCTTTGTGTGGGAAACAAATTTGCACCATGGGTCTTGCCACCACTAGCGCTGGCAACAACATCCACAAAATCCACCTTCCATTAAGCCTTGATGGTTTATTTTGCCTTGTTATGAACTCTTGTTTTAGCAGTTGTCGGGATGTTGGTGCATGTCCAAAAAGGCTTCGATGGAATAGTGTTCATTTTCAAACAAGTTAGTCCCTAACAAAACAACATGAAAGAGAGACACTATCTCATAAGGCAGTTGCAGGACCTCGAACAAATCCATGACATGTTGTGAATGGCCTCGCCAACATGCCCCTTTGCACAATGCACAAGTCTCGTAGAGGAGGCAACATAGTTTCAAAAGTCTTGTCTGAATCCAAACCTTAGCTCTACATAGGCCATTGATGGACCGAAATGACCCTGTCTAAGGGGCCAAGCCTTGAGCCATTGTTTACGTTGTCCATATTCTCAATGACCTCAAAGGCTTCAACGAGTCTCCTTCACCAACGCCTACAGATAGGAAGCTTCATCATCTTTGAGTCTCTCATGTTTTCCCTTACTCATCATGCCCTCCAACTCATCCTCGTCATCTACCTTACCTTCTTCTTTAAGAGATAAAAAAATCAACAAAACAATCAACGTTGTCCTTTGAGTTGTGGATGTCCAGGTCCTTGAGTCAATGTTCCTATGTGATGAGATCTCCATATTCAACTACTCCCCCATCTCATTGGCCAACATTCCTGCTACAGATCATCGCAAGAACATGACCATAGGAAAGAAAGAGACTGAACTAACCATATTTTGATTCAATACTTGCTTACCTCTTCGGATTGAATATTTGTTGTTCCCTCCTCTTCAAAATACTACTCCTATGTGCTTCCTTCTATATATTCCCTCGAGTACACTACATGGTGTATTTCCATCTCTCACTTCGCTTTCACATCCTCCTTTGAACATGACAAAATTGCTTCTTTTACGACTATCGGTGTTTCCATTGCACCCCTTTAATGTGATTGCTAGTTAAACTATTGAACATTCGTGAAACCCAATAAATGTTGTGTTTTTGTTGTATATCAACTCCGATCACTGCAATTATAAGCGAGGGAGCTGAGGCTCACAAACTTGTGACAAATTCAGTAATTCCAATATGTGCAGTCTGGAGCGGCAGGGAGAAATGGCTTGCAACAGACCAAGTTAAGTCCCTAGGTATACAGAGATGTGGTTTTAAAAGGGGTCAAGTACACAGGAGTTGAAGGGCTCAGAGCTGGTTTGATTGATGGCTTATATGAAGGTCTCGCTCAAACTCTAGAGGGAGCACTGCGCGAAGCCAATGTGTTGGCGGAAAAGCCCTGGGAGAAGCCCGCTTATCAAGCGCTCAGGATGGCTATGTATTCCGATGCAATTCACAAGTTGCAGCTCGATTTGGATCAGGGTTTGCTTCCTAATCACTTGCTCAAAGAAATCTAATTTTACCTATACTTGTATTTCCATTCAAGGTTTTCCCTGCACTGAAATGACCCAATTCCAAATCTGGTAGCAGATGTCTTTTGATATGAAAGTAATGTGCTGTGCTCACATGAGATTTACTTTATTTTTTCCACCGTATAAATACACGAAACTGTGATCTCTTTGTGGAAGTGTTTAGTAAAAAACCCTAAACTGTGATCTTTCTGAATTTTTTAGACTGGGTTTTGGAAGAATCCTAGCTTGACAGGGGAAATTACACGCTGAAATGGTTGTCAGGAAAAGGTCTTAAGATTGAAGAGATTGAGATAAGTGGAGAGGAAGAGGAAATGTATCAATCTTCTTCTTCTTCTTCTGCATACAACAAAGAAAACAGCGGCAGGCAGTAGTTTCCTCTCAGAGACCACTCCAGATACAGATACAAAGCCAGATCAATCAATTTGTATATAGTAAAATGAGGAGATATTAGGGTTACAGATTTATCTCTATTTACAAGTCTGATTTAACCCATAATGGTGTTGATTTTAGGATGGCTATTAACGAGAGAGCTTTGTTTAGCACAGTTCCCCATAACGTTCTGTTTATTTATTTAATTTAATTGTCCAACTATCCAATTACTGTTAAATTTACAACGTTAACTTGGGTTTCAGCGTGAAAAGAAAAATTCATTTCCAAGACTACCGCTTCTCTGCCTAGTTAAGATTTCCACTGCTGCTCGACTGTTCTTTTTTGCTTCACTTTTCTTTACCGAGCAGCAGCTGTTGGATCACTGTACATCAACGGTTTTTTTGCTGATGTGTTGTTGGTTTTGGGCACTTTTCTAAGCAGAGTGTTTTCTGCTGTTGGGCATTCACGTTTTATCTGGCTTTTTGAGCCTTCCTATACAAGGGTATAGTCCCTTTCAAAAAACTATTTGCCAATTAAAAAAACTTGGGTTTCAGCGTGGTTAACGCCTCCAAATCTCAAATAAAGTGCTTTTATTATTATGCAAGGAAAATGACATGTCTGAAAGTGAAAGGGCGTTTAGGATGTGTCGCTCTCCATGTTATGCTTTGGGTTTTGAAGAGTGCTTAACGTGGTTGGTGGGTTTGTTTGACATGGGCCTATTTTTTCCGTTCAACATTTATATTGTTATTAAATAGATGGAGAAACAAACAATAGATAAGATATTTTTGAAGCTATACGATACATATCATATATTTTAAACTAAAATCTTATCAATATAAGGAATATCTATATCGAATGCCCTTAAAAACAAATTTAAAATGTGTCCTACCTCGCAAACCCTAAATTTCCTACATTAAACTTGTCTTATTAAGAAAAAATTGATAATGGTGTTCAAGATGCGGATAAATCTAAAATATCTATAACCTACAAACCCTAAAATTTCATTGTTATACTTGTCATATCAAGGAAATATTGATAAAAATGCATACAAGGTGTGGGTAACATTTAATTGTTGTGAAAGCTCCCAACACCAATATAATGTGTGCAAGTGACTTGCCTTACTTACCAGTGATAATATGCTAATTTTATTTCTATTATTGGAAAATGACAGAGTGCTCTATTTGTATATATGCTTGATAGGTGGATGGGAGATTCAGACGTGTTTTAATATGTAGTTACCAAGAGGTGTAGATACATAAATATTTTACTATAAAATGATATGTAGGTAAAAGACAAGTAGATTGAAGATTGGCAAAAGAGGACACACATTTAATATGTAGTGTAAGAGTGTTTATTAAGCAATATTCCTAACTACTACTAAAGGAATAGAATTTGAAACACATGGCTTATTATTAAAGGAATAACACTTGGAATATCATTACTTCTAATTATATTCACAATTCTAACCACACTTGTAAGTCTTTTTAGCACTCCCCTAATTGATTCCTCCCTTTATATCAAGTCCCACGAGAGGGAGGAGCATTGGTAGAGTGCTGCCAACGTGAGGGAGAAGAACCTGACGTGATTCACAATCCTACAAAGATTTCCATTTATTAAATGTTTTGGCCCCTTTTCGAAGGTTTTGTACCATGGATTTGTTTATTTTCAATATCATTTTAATCATTACATTTGCATTTGTTTGTTTTCAATATCATTTTAATCATTAGATTCGGATTTGTTTTACTTATTTATTTTTTAAATCAGCAAAGCATCAAATTTTGAGCATGTGGTGTTACCAGGCCTATGAAATAGATATACTGGTGTAGTGTCATGGTTGCTTTTGGTGTGAATTTGAGAATTAGTTACTTTATAGGTAGCTCATGCTTTTGTTTTCATAATTTTGGGCTTAATTTTATGTTGCGTCTTTTCTTGAGATTTGTTTGCTTGTGCATTGTCAGAGTCAAAAATGTTGTTTGTCTCTTCAATAAAGTCTTAAAAAGGCAAAGCCTCTTGAATTTGCTATATCCTAATCTTTTAGGAAGAAATCTATATTTATTCTCTCCTCTACGCCTTCGAGGATTTACTCCATAGTATAGAAAACCTCAAGAATTTGGATTTTGGGGTGAGTGAGTTCTCTATTTCATCTTTTTGACTAAAGAAATGTCATGAGAAGAATTTTAGGGTGGCGATGAGGTTATAGAGATATGTGTGGAAATGGACTCAAATGGAAGGTATGGTTACTATGATGGGATTTTAGGCCATATTATCATTAAGACAATGTACAAAGTATTTTTTTCTCACAAATATATATTTTGAAGGTCCTAATAAATTAGTAATCACACATAAATGGTGTAATGGAGGCGTCGAAGGGATGTTTCAAGAAGTTAAACTTGAGGGTCAAAACATTGGAAGAAGAAGATGGGCAATGAAAAATGATTTTTGTGTTCGTAGTTGATCATGGATGATGCCACTAGGACCATTAATGAGGAAAACCTAATTAATAGCTTGAACGCCAAAGATAAACCATAATCGCAAATGTGCATAGAAACATGAGTATAAGGAAACATAAATGTAGAGTTCTCATATCTAACATATATAGAGTTTGGAATTTGAGCATATGCAAGATTCCCTATCAACAAGCAGTGGTGAAGGAGATTATGTGATGCGACAAGTTGACTCACCTCTCCACGCATTGCACCAATGGGTGTCACTCAAAGACTAATTATCATTATCTTCTATTTTTCAACTAGGCGTGTAGAGTAATCATTATAAGAGTAGTACCAAATCACATGTTCATTTGTTTGATGATAACACTGCTAAGATGATGGTGAATTTGATGAAAGATTGGCGATCATGAAAACCATGTCTAATATAGATACAAATGAATTTGCTTCAAATTTAATGAGTGTTAAGAACATGGAATGTTGAGGTGGCAATGTCAACTACAAATCTAAAAAGAAAACTATGGCAGATTATATCTTTTGTTACCTAGGAAAGTGTGGAGAATGACCTAACATAAAGGTATTTAAAGATGGTGCAAAACTATGCCTTGTTGACCATGTTTAGTTGTCATCAAATTTAACTACTACATCAACTTGACACGGAATGATGAGCCCACTCCACATGTCCTTATCTTTGAAGTGTCCTAGTACATGCCCAAGTGAATCCCCCTTAAATAGATGTGTTTTCTAACTACCCAAAAATCACAACGATTGACATTGCAAACAACACTTATTTCCATTGATAAAGTATTGATAAACAAATCATTTCTTTCTAAGATATATCAAAAGTATGTTGCCTCAATGATCTCTGCACTGTACCCCCTTTCCCCTTGAAATTATTGACTAAAATGGCTTGTGAAATTGAGAGGACCACCACCACCACCACCATCATAATCATCTATCATCATTAACAAACTATGATTCCCTATTTAAGTTTTCTCTTCAAAATTTGAGATATGTGTATTAAAGTGTGCCCAAACCATATGCTTTGATTATCTCAAAGAGGAAGGAACATGTTGTGATTTCATTACAGTGTTACATACAACATGGGTGGGATCTATGTGCACAACAAAGGGTACAACTATGAAGGTGTTTCCCGTACCTATCAAACCCATATTTTCACCATCATTGATTTCATGAAATTGGATGTAGTAAAGGTTGATATAAATTCCAAGACCTTGTGGGTAGAGTTTAGTACAACTATGGGTGAGATGCACTTTGCAATTAAGACAAGACTGTACACTTTGGTTTCCCTGTTGGAATATGCCTTACTATAGGTGTGGGTGGCCATTTGAGCGGAGGTGGATTACACTTACTTTTCGGGAAATATTTCTTGCATTGACAATAAATGGGTGACAAAGATAAGGATGTTGACCATTTGACTTTTTTGCAAGTCATGCATAACATTTCCTCCATCTAGACCATCTTTGTAATTCTCTATCTTGTAAATTCATAGTGATCCAAGTATAAATGACTGATGAAAAGTTTGGGAAGTGAAAGGAAACCTAATTTTTCTAGAAATATTATGAAAACAGACACAAGGATAAATACAACATGTATATCAATATGAAGCAACGTTGTGATGTGGCCTAGAATCTACTCGTGTGTAAAACCCAAGTGCGCTGACACATCACCTAGCCTAAGCTGAGCGCTCACTTGAAGCAAGCAAAGGTATCAGGACCCTCTTTAGAGTTGTTTGTGTAGGATGTTAGTGTGATGAAGATAAGACATATTCAGATCCATAAATAAATGTGAGCATTCTACATTGCATAATCCAAATCCAAATCTTAGAGAATCATGAGTTAAACAATAACTGTAATAAGATTAACCATACATGAACCAGTTTCATTTATGTCTAACACCATTATCCAGCCAATATCATTCATTACATTAAACATTGTAAAACACAAAAGTTTCTTACCTTATAAAGCATCACCATAGGTCATGCACGTATCAGATCCAATAGCATAACTCTACAATAATTCACACATACATGTATATATAACGACATAGTTTAATACATATTTATAGGGGTGGGGACTTTCCCTTCACTTCCTATGCACTTCTCAAAATAGGTCACATGCTAATAATAACCATGCACCTTTACAATAACATGCACACATGCAAGTGCACTAATAATAGATGTCCTATAGTTAACTGGAAGAAGTAATCCTATTATTAACTACAACCATGCATGGCACTATCAGCCGCTCGTTCCCAAAATACCATTTGTGTGTCACACAAGTCTCCATCCTGATGTGTGCTCCGTATGCAATCTCCAAAAATAGCATGTATCCATAAAAACGGCTAAATCTTGAGCCAAAGTGTTACGCGCATGTTTCATTTCCTATTATTCTGCACCTTCAAATGTGCCTTGTTCCTGCACGCGTATTCTTTGTGTGTCTTCTCCTTAGAGAAACATTTTGTCTGCTCAACATTACCCCACACTAAAGTACATTATCGTCCTAGCAATAGAAATTATTGCTTATGTGCCCAAATAATAAAGAATAAGAACTCAAAGAATTCAAAGAATCATTGTATAAAAGAATGAATCTTTACTTGCAACATCCTCTTATTCAACTGGGAGGATTAACTCTGGATATTCATTCTTAATCTCAGCCTCCAATGTCTACCATTCATCTAATGTTGTCCTTGTCTTTTCTCGGAATGTTTGTGGCTATGGCATCTAGTTCTTCTGAGTGATCTAGTCCTCATTCTGTAGTAGTACCCTGACAACATTGGCCATAGCAGACATCATTCCTTCCAGAAGATCCATCTTCTACGTTATGAGCTTCCCAATCTCATCTATCCTCTCCTTATGTGGATCTTGGGTTATTACAAGGGCTTCACACTTTTGTTTTACCAGTTTCAATCTTTACGCACGCCCTAAAGTCTCATCTTTCATTGCTGCCAAAATGTCATTATCTTCAACTAGAGTTCTAATCCTTATTACTACCTCTGGTGTTGCACACAAATTAAGATCTTGGTATGCTTTCTTTAGTTCATCCTTTAAAGTCTAGAGCAACACTTCATATGTTGAATTTTTTTATCATAGAGGCTCGTACGCTCTCTCGCTTCATGTTCAACATCTTTTTGTGCAGAGTATTCTAAGTGGTCCATCCTCTAGCACCCAATCAACCAAAGTGCACACATAATGCATAACATTAGGAAAGTTTTTAGATACCTTTGGTTCTAGATGAGGCCTTGCTTTTAGAATGTAATCACCAATCTCCTCGCCATAATAATGAAAGGCTCATTCTTTGTCCACTCTCTTATTCTCTACCTTTAAGTGCTCTATTTCTGTGGTTTTATCTTTATTATCCTCCATCAATGCTCTAATGGTGGCGGCCTTATCAATATTTTTCCACGCCACCTCAGCTAATACATTGACTAAGGAATTTCTTACCTTCTCATTAGACATAAGAGTGGGATTTATGGTCATGTGTGTCTGCTCTATGGTGCCTTCTTTACTCTTCTTGAGAAACATGACTCCTCGCATACATCAAAATCTGGTTCATCCATATGGGTCTGCATGTACAGGATATTTGTTTCCTTACGCGTATAGTGGCCATATCTGGATCCATCAATTCCCATCCATATATTTCCTTTAGGTCCACAATGCTTTGAAACCGGGCATGGATGATTTTGCTTGTGTCCTCAACGTAGCCCATACTTGGCACAACATATTCTTCACTTCTCCTTGTTCTTGGCCCCTTAGGAACCTGAGCACCAAGGTTTGGAGTTGGCCCTTCTCCTATTTGAGTCATAATAGGTGTGTGGGTTTGCTCATGTATAATTTTTTCTACTTCTTTCACCCCTTCTTCTTCATCTCTCATTTCTTCATCCCGGGCTCCTCCACATCCTCTGGTTGAACTGGGGTTCCAAGTGTGCTCTCTTCAGACTCCTCCACTTCCTCATTAAGCTTCATCTTTCTTCTTCTCTACTTCTCTGATGCTTCTTTCTAAGGGGAGAGTTGAGGTGATCTTTGTACAGGCTATGATGTTCCTGCACCTTGGGTCCTGGTTATTCGAATATCTTCTTAAACCGGTGCTCTTCAGAACTACATCCACATCCAAGTCTTGTTCACCTTCTTGCACCTATGGTGGTGTATCTACGTGCTCACTCTCTACTTTTTTGTTGGCTGCCTCCAACCTCTATGGTCTAAGCCTCCACTATTCTCATGTTCTTCTTCCTTGTCTATCTCTATGGTTGTGGCAGGCTTTGGAGCTTCCACATTCTCAACTATGTGTTTTCCCTTAGGCGGCCTTGGTAGCATGAAGCCATTCTCCACATAATTTTTATTCTTTAGCCTAGACTTGAGCTAAAGATAGATGAGTGTGGCTCCATTGTCCCCAATAGCCAAACTTACTAGCTTTATATTTATAACATTTGAAATGAGCCTCTCAATGTAGGAAAACTGACCTAGATAAACATATGTTTTTCTGAGAGTATGGTAGTCATAATATACCTTGTCTGCGTTGAAGTTAAGTTGGCACACATCAGTAAACACCCGTGAACCGAGGTCTAGAGTAGCGCGTTGTGAAGGCATAGGGAAGTTTGCACCATGGACTCCATGTCCCATCCTTCATTGCAAACCACGTGATGCAGAAATGTTGATACATCGCGAACTGTACTGCCTTGCCCACTACCGAGGGTAGCTCCTTTGGAATTTACCATTCCTCCTCAAACGCCATATGAAGTCGATCATACCATAGTTCTGCCCTTTGCTTGAATGGGCCACTCATTGTTCCTTCACATAAGTATTTCTTGAACCTCTCTGTGAGGGACATCTTCTCCACGGGGTATTCCCAAATTTTTTTCTTTGGCGCATCGGGCACTCTACCACTGGGGATTCACTTAGTAAAAACATAAGAGATAAAAGGGTATTAAAGAATACGCTTAAATTTATCTAATTATTCAATTGATAATCTCTATTATATTATTAGAATGTGCTATTTTTTCCTTACCTTACTTACCCATTTTTAATAGTTTATTTGCCCCTTTTATTTCTACCCCAATATATTAGACAAAAATATATTATATTTCTCCCTTTTCATTTTTTCTTCACAATACCACACAAGTCATTTATATGTTGAGCTTTACCTTTTATGATAATTTAACTAGATGGTGAAATAATATCACTTGTGTTGAAAAGCATACTCAATTCTAGTTTTCTACCATCTATTACGTTAACATGATTTATTTATTAATTTAATTTATTTATGTCCATTCCTTTTGCGATTTTAAGGTATTTGGACCCTTGGTAGTTTACCAACTCCTTGCTTGTGGCTATGTATATTGAAGTCAAATCTTCTTTTTATAATTTTAAGGTATTTACGTTTTTTATATTAAAAGTAAACCTCTATTTCCTTATTAGTCAAATCACTCATAATATTTGTCCATGTGTGCTTGATCCTATTAATGTATTAATTTTAATTAGGGTCAATAGTGATCCACGTGCTTTAGGATATTATCCTCCCGTGATTTCTACAAACATAAGAGATAAAATAGAAAAATTCTTCTCATGCACTTCCTTAGAATAGTTTACTCATAAGCCAGTTGTATATTTCTCCCTCTTTCATTTTCTTAAATAGCCACATGGTATTTACTTGGTTTTCTTGAAATATGGGAGCTCATATAATGCTTTCTTAATTTATATAATTCCCATGGACCTTCAACTCCTTGCTAAGCTAACTTCTTATTAGTCAAATCACTCATAATATTTGTCCATGTGTGCTTCATCATAATAGCAATTAGGGCAGTGATCCTTATCCTCCAGTACTCCATTGGCATAAAGCTTCCGGTTTTCCAAAATATGGGAGCTCATATAATTGATAAACCCCTACCTTCTTAAGCAACTTCTCCCGGGCGTCATCATATGCAGAGCTGTGTTGGTCTTCTTATTCAACAACGCATCTAATTCTCCTTGTTGTCAGTGGTGTGGTGGTTGTAATCACTTGCTTTGCATCTATGGATGTGGGAATCCCGATCTGTCGACTATAAATCCTTCGGATCTTTGCATCTTTGAAAAATTACTCTCATGAGCAACTTCGACCTCAACTTCCACCTTTTTCTTCCCCTTTATACATGTTGTAGGTGCTCTCTTCATTGCCATTACAAAATTCCTACCTTTTGTCTTCTGTGTCAAGTAAGCTCAAACCCTAGCTCGAAACAACATGCCCTAGCTTGAAACTGCATGCCCTAGCTCCTTCTCAATGCTTCACCTATGCCAAAATCCTTCACCAATGGGGACACAAGCCACTTTCATGCACAAATCTACTCTCCACATCTAGTTTCGTAGCTCTCCGCACCTTAACACATTTCTCTTATATCAGTCGCACTTAGCTCTTTGGAATAATTGTGATCGCAAAGGTAAAAATGAACCTGCATCACGCCCTTATATATATTTTCAAAATGTTAGTGCATTTATTGCTCCTTCACCTACCACCAATCCTATCATTAATTGACCATTTTCTCAATTTTTGCGCGGTACACCTTCACACCCCAGCTATAACCTTTTAGCACGCCTTCCTACATTCTAGTTGTAGACCTCCATCGCATGCGTCCAAATTCCAAAGTACCTCGCCACTGCGCCTTCCCTAGTAGTTTCCATGACCGCAACTTACTTCGTGTTATACTGTTATTTCATTTATTTCCAACTATGGTCTTCTCTAGGATCAATCTTCTTTCTAGCAGACTCCTTTCCATATTTAAATAGCACTTGTAATAATATATTCTTTTGTGTACCCATTTTTGAATAACAAATAACAACCACCCCACACCAATGGTATTTGCATTCCTCTACGCATAAAATACTTTAGATTGTAATTAGCTTCCAGTGCGTAAACACGCTTATTACACAAAACACCAAACTAAATTGACAAAGCATAGCGACGAAGAAGGAAATACATTAAAATAAATATAGAAAGGGAAATCTATACTAAATGGAAATATTGCCTTATTACAAACACCAAGAAGACTTATTTATAGTAGGGATTCAGCCTACTCTTGTTGAAGTAACCGAGTAATCGTATTCCATCAAGTGCCTCTAACTAGCAAGCGCTTGATTCAAGTATGTGAGTTATAACATATGGTCCCAACCAATGCACCTTAAGTTTTCCTAGATGGTGTAGAAACTTGGAATCATAAAGGAGTACCATTTTTCCAACCTCAAGATTCTTGTCCCTAATGTGTCTGTCATGTCATGCCTTTTTCTTGGCCTTTTCCTACTTTTGACTCCAACGTGTTATGGCGCACCTCTCATCCAATTGTATTAACATGTTAATTCTTTCTTCTAATGTTTGTTCATCAGCTAGACCTCCAGCGTGCACAATACGCAATAATGGTAACATGAATTCCATTGGAAGAACTACTTCTACACCAAACACCAATTGAAATGGTGTGGCCTTATTCAACCTCTTGTAGGTTTTTCTATACACCCAAAGTACAACAAAAACTTTATCATCCCAATCTTTCCTTCCAACATCACAATTTTTGTCAAGGTTTGGCTTAATATCTTGTTGAAAGCCTCAGAAGTCCCATTTACTTGATGGTGATAAGGAGTATTCTTGTGGTGTGCAACCATAAATTCATCTAACAATATCCTGATTGTCTCATTCAAGAAGTGTGTGCCCCTATCGCTTGTCAAGCTCAGCTGACATCCATACCTAGTGAGAATATTTTCCCATAAGAACCTAGTTATTGTAAAATCCTTTGTAGGTGTTGCTTCTGCCCACCTTGTAAGATAATTTGTGCAAGTGATGATGTAGCATGATTCCAGTTCTACGTGTGGTTGAGGAAATAGGACCCACAAAGTCTATAGCCCATTTCTCAAATGGCTCTGCACTAGCAATAGGCCTCAAAGGCATTTCATCTCTTTTCCTAAGTCTTCCAAGGCGCCGCGGTGATCACACACCTTACAATACTCTTCACAATCCTCATGACGGTGGTCTCCCAACATAATCCAACAAGTAGAATCTTACATGTGGTAGCGTCACTGCATAGTGCCCACTTGTAATACCACCATGAGCCTCTTCCATGATATTTGTGCGCTCATGTTCCAAAGTACACCAAAGGCAATACTTTGTCTTGGCCCGATTTGTAGAAGTCACCACTGATCAACATGAAAGGTGCAACATGAATTGCAAGTTGTTTCTTCTCTAATGCTTTCATTCCTTCTGGCACTATACATGTGCATAAAAATACAACAATATCCTCCAATTCTGAAGGCACGTGATGTAACTCGTATAATTGTGCATCGGAATTTTATCTTTAATTGTCTTTGCATCTTCCCTTGATTGAATTCTTGACAAGTGGTCATGTTATCTGCAAAATTGACAAGGGCAATTTGCGGGTAACCATACCAAAATTTTTGTTTTGGCCCCAAGGAAGTTTGACAACATTCGAAATAGCCCAAAACTCCCTTTCAGAAATCAAGTTGTTTCAGGACTTAGTGAAAGTTGCGCCATTTTACAAAGGGGAATTTTTGTCGTGT
This sequence comes from Taxus wallichiana var. yunnanensis, assembly GCA_018340775.1. Lineage (NCBI taxonomy): Eukaryota > Viridiplantae > Streptophyta > Pinopsida > Cupressales > Taxaceae > Taxus > Taxus wallichiana. The sequence continues at coordinate 485,700,416 of CM031242.1, forward strand.
CGACGTGCAGAAAGTTGTGCCATTTTACAAAGGGGAATTTTTGTCGTGTCGATGTGCAGAAAGTTGCGCCATTTTACAAAGGGGAATTTTTGTCGTGTCAACGTGCAGAAAGTTGCACCATTTTACAAAGAGGAATTTTTGTCGTAATCATGTGCGAAAGTTGCGCCATTTTACACTAGGCAGAGTTGTTTCTTCTTTCTGGGATCCGTTGATCATTTTTGTAAAATATTTAAAAAGCATGTTGGCATACACGATGACCTCATCCATGTTGCACCATGGGATGTTGTCATCCAAAAACTTGCCCAAGTCAACTGTTGACTTTTTAGATATTTTGTAAATATCTTGTAAGATATTTTGTAGTTGTTGGTTTGCTTTTGTCTTCTTCCCTCCTCTCCTTCTATAAATACTAGAATACTTTTTGTATTCAAAGTGGTGGACATTTTTTGTATGAAAAGAGAAGTGAGGAGAGAAAGACTTTGTGTTTTCTTGTAACAAAAGAAATATCAATACATATATTTAGACTTTGTGCTTAATATATGTGTTATTCGCATCAGATCTTTCTTAAGTTAGATCTATGTTTTTATTCTGTTAGATTCATTCTTATTATTTTCATATGTTCATCAGTATTGCTTTAATCATTTATGTAAGTAACTTTGGCTCTGTTTACTACCAACCCAAAGTATAAACCTTCCGACCTTTCCATCTTGGAATTCATTTCTTTTCTTCCTTTTAGATCTACCCTCCTCCGTTCCTCCCTCCTACCTTTACATTCGTTTTTGAAAATACTTCTCTTTGGGATGAGATCCCAAACCCCCTGAAGTTAGAATAGTGTAGATTTGCATAGATTCCTGCTTGATAGATTAGTAATAAACCAGTTTCGCTTTGTTGTCTTAAAGAGGGGCTATGCCCTACACACTATTGGCATGTTTCCCCACAACTGCCTAGCGTGAGCTTTTCAAACCAATAGTTTTAAGCGACTCTAGTGGGGATCAAACTAAGGAAATAACTAAAAAATTGTAAAAATCACTACCAGATTGCAAATTTTAACCCTTTATAGAAAATCAAAATTTTTGCATAAGTGATCAAAACTGAAAATTTCCTTATACAAATCCATAGATCTGGACCAGATAGAAGCTTTTAGTTCGCTAAGTTTTTACAAAAACTTGTATATTTTAGTAGATATGAGATTCTGACATTTCATGTTATTTTCAAAACCTTACAAAATTCAAGTCAAAGATCGAAAAATAGCCTACTAAATTGACCCACTTTTATCCTTATTAATCTTTGTTAGAAAACCACAATTGGTTGTTATTTAAGAGGGTAAAATTAAATATTGAAAAAAGTACATGTTCTATTTTTTGCCGAAAAATCAGAAAATTAGAAAGTATAAACAAGAAGATTGTTGTAAATCTGCTCCGATTGTTGTAGATCTACGACGGTTACACTAGTGGATGAATCATTTACTCGTGGCGAGAATAGCTCATGGAGAAGTTGATCCAATTTTTGATCTATTTCGAAGGCACAATTTCATTATCACTCTGAAGCATGATTCACATCACTAAGCTCAGCGGATCGATCACCAAGAAGTGCCTCACCTCCATGAAAGAGTTGGATTTCACAGGGTGCCTTGACATCGACTTGTAGTGCTCTTTTTCTAAGTGGAACCACACTCCTTGCTCATGTTCTTTTTCCCACTTTTCAAATGGTAGTTAATCTGCTGTGCCATGGGTCCTCTAGCACTACCGCATCCAATACACCCCCTCCCCAACAAAAATCGTAAGAATTTCCTAAAATTTGATGGGAGCGGAAATCAAAGCACAAATGCACATATAGCTATGTTTATTATGTCATGTAGTATTATGGACATGACTCATGAAGACATATCAGTACGTCTCTTTCTGGAGACCTTGCAAGGGCCTGCATCAGAATGGTTCCAACATTTACTAGCTAGATCCATCACCAGTTGGGCCACATTACGGACTGCATTTGAAGACAGATACAAGCCTTCAGAAGATGCATTCGCGTTATTGTCATGAATCACTCACATGAAGAAGGAGGCCAATGAAACCATGCACAATTTTATCACCCGATTCAATTCACTGATCAACTGCGTGCCTCTTGCCATGATGCCGACATTAGAGAATCAAAAGTGTTTCTTCTTAAATGCCATGAGTTCGAAAGTAAGTTTCTTACTTTTACAGGAACAGAATACCCACCTTGGTCCTTGCTCAAGCTATGGCCATTCGGATAGAAGACAACCTTCTTATATCGGTGAGTTAAGACGAGAGCCATCAAAATCAAAGGCTTTAACTTCTTCTTAGGCTACCTCATTAGATCCAGCATTCCAGAAGATGGCGAATGACTTGCTCTCATTAAAAAAATAATTGGCTCAAACATCGTCTACCACTCCGTATCGGGACATCCCATTGAAGAACTTCACTCCCAAAAATGCCCCTCAAAGGCGCGTTTTCTGCTGCTTCTCTAAGGTTAGCAATTGAAGCCCCTCCAGTTAATGCTTTGGTTGAAATCGAAGAAGATGATCCAAATTATGAAGAACCTTCGTCGCAAGGCGAAGATGATCAAGATGTCGATGAGTGGTGACGACTCTACTATTAGGTATATGGAATTTGAAGACAAGGAATCTAATGAAGAAGAGGGTACCCAAGGGTATGTGAGTGGACAATCATACACAGTTTTCACTCACTCGCAAGGAAAAGAAGAAAAAGTTGCTGCTGAAAAATAAAAGGAAAAGGTTGTGGTAACTCCTCCTCCAACGATCGCTAAAAGAGGTAATCCCCTTCCTACTCAACCTCTGTTAAACCTTTTGTAAAGAAATATTTTCCTCCTATTTCTCCTCCAAATTAGCCTTCCTCCATTCCCATAAAGACCAGTAATCCTCCTCCACAAATGTGAAATGAAGGACTCATTCCTTTGTTAGCACAACCCTTGGTCACATTCAATATAATTGATCACGCCAAAAAGACCAAGATCTAGATGTCTGAAGTTGAGTACCTTCAGTCCAACCCATAGCAGCTTATAAGATTAACCAAGTATATCCAAATCCAGGCTGCCGTCCCTCCTCCCATTTATCCAAAAGGAATTCTTCCCATTCCTCCTACGTCTCACGTAAATGTTTCCTCGACTTCTGCGTCGGGGAAAATTGAACCTTTTTACCTATCTCTCCTGATCAATGGTCATAAACTAAGTAAATCGTATAATTGATTCTGGAGCTTCTGATAATGTCATGCCAGCAAAGGTCGCCCATGCTTTGGGCCTCACACTTACTAAACCTTTTGGTAGATGTTACTCCATGGAAACCAAGTAGGTACCATTGATTGGTCAGATCAAGGATGCGTAGTTTGCATTCGCGGCATTTCTTGAGAAAAGGGTAAAAATGACTATTCTCATAGCTGATATTCCAGCAGCATACGGGATATTGCTAGGGAGGAGCTTTTGTAAATAAGTTGGTGGGAAAATTCATATGGACTAGTCCAAAGCCAGGATTCTGTCAAAGGGGTGATGCAGACATTGGAACCAGAGTCACAAAAGAAATATCTAGTCACCAACTCTAATGACCCTAAGGCTCAGATTCTCTTCGAATCATCAGGGATGGGAAATTACTTCCTGTCCACCGACTCAAATAGAATGGATGTTCTCATCCAAAAGGAGGATCTCAACAAAGTATGGACATTACAGTTTGATGGCAGTTGTGCGACAAGTGGATGTGGTGCTGGAGTTGTTCTAATATCTCATGAAGAGGATATTTTCCCTTTTTCTTTCAAGTTGCAGTTCTTCAATACGAATAATATTGCCGAGTATGAATCCTTATTACTTGGCATGCAAGTTGTAAAAGAGAAAGGAATCAAGAATCTAAGAGTGCAAGGTGATGCTGAGCTAATTGTCAATCAGGTAAAAGGGATATACCAAGTAAAGAATGACCGGCTCAGACACTACCACAATGCCGTATGGGATAACATCGAAGAGTTTGACGCTTTCTCAATCAAATCAATTCCACAAGCTAAAAATTACATGGTTGATTCATTAGCTGTCTCAGCCTCTCTCATGCTCCCTCACCTAGGGTTAAAAACGGATACATATACCATTGAAGTGGTTTTTTGCCCAAGTGTGCCAGATAATTTACAACACTGGCAAGTGTTCAACAATGACAACCAACTTATCACCTTTTTTTGAGAAAGCTAACAATTTCAAAGAACTCTATTTCGATGGATCAACTTCATGTGTCATGAGTCTCTCACCGGTCAAGCACATGAATTTGAAAAAGATATAGTGATACACTCAAAGGGAATAAGATTCCAAAAGGTTTGGTTTCCTTTGAGCGATTATTTGATAATCTTGACCACTTTGTAAAGAAAAAGTGATAGGATGATCCTTCCTCTTCTCCGGAAACCTGAATCCATCAATCTCGGTTACTACGGAACATCCTTGTTCGTGAATATCAAGAAGTGTTGTATGCCCGAGGAAATGTGAAAATTCATTAAGTTGCTAAAAAAGTACATGGATGTGTTAGCATGGTCTTATGTTGATCGAAGTCATTCAAGCCAAAGGACATTCGGCCACGACATTCCGCTCAAGGACAATGTCAAGCCTTTTTGTCAAAAGCAAAGGAATTATAACCCCAAAATCTCGGGTACCATCCAGTGCTGAAATTGAGAAGATCTTTGGATGCAAGGATTATTTTCCAATTCATCACAGTACCTAGGTTGCAAATATTGTGCCTGTGCAAAAGAAGAATGACAAGATACACATATGCGTGGACTTTCATAACTTGAACCAGTCATCCTTAAAAGATACCTATCTATTGCCGATAATGGATCAAGTGCTACAATTAGTAACTAGTTCATAAATGTTGTCCATGCTTGACGGTTTTTCAGGTTACAATCAAATTCAAGTCATGCCTGAAGATCAGTTCAAAACAACGTTCACCACTCCTTGGGGTACCTTCACCTACAAAAGAATGTCGTTCGGTTTGATCAACACCAGTGCTACCTTCCAATGAGCAATGGACTTTGCATTCAAAGGTATGATGGGAAAAGTCATCGTAGTTTACCTAGATGACCTGACTATGTTCTCCAAGAGATGAAGTGATCACTGCGATCATTTGGAACAAGTCTTGATCAGATGCCGAGAGCACAGGATTTCGCTAAATCCCAAGAATTCGTTTTTGGGGTCACCGAAGGAAAGCTGCTAGGACATGTCATCAGCAAAGAAGGAACTAAGATAGATGTCGAAAGGGTCAAGGCTATTCAGAGCCTTACTTTGCCTACAAGCAAGACTAGCATTCACTCTTTCTTCGGAAAGGTAAATTTTCTTAGACGCTTTGTTCCTAATTTTTCTGAGAAGACTCGTCATATATCTAATATGATGAAAGGGTCCCAAACATTCGATGGAGTGAAGAAGGAAGGACATCATTCGAAGACATAAAAACCTTCATCACTCATGCACCTATTCTGGTGTGTCCTGACTTCAGCAAAGACTTCATCATGTACAGTTATGCGTCTGCGCATACTGTATCAACTATCTTGATGCAAAAGAACTCTGAGGATATTGAATCCCTGATTGCTTTCATGAGTTCTCCTCTTAAGCCTCATGAACTAAAGATGTCACAATTGGAAAAACATGCCTTTTCCATGGTAAAAGCAATCAAAAATTTCCGCTACTACATTTTGAATTCTCATACAGTAGTGCTAGTTAGGACACATTTGTTAAGTATATCCTAACTCAACAAGAGTTAAGGATCTTACGAGGAACTAGATCTCAAAGGTCCAAGAATATGATCTAGACATCAAACCAACTAAGTTGGTAAGAGGTAAGGGCTTGTGTCATCTAATGGCTGAAAATAAAGACTCAAAGGTACCTGAAGAGAGAGCTAATCACATTGATGGAGAACAAGATGAACTGGAGAAAACAGATTCTTTGCCCATGGTTCTATTTGTCACCACCAACGACGAATGGTATTTTGACATTACGTTCTTTCTCACCTATGCCAAGTTCCTAACTCACCTAACCACAAAGGAAAAGCGAATGGTGAAGCTCAGAGCCATGAGATATGTCATATGGGATGATGGATTGTATAAGCGTAGAATTGACGGCATTTTTCTACAATGTGTTAATAAGTGCAGCGGAGTAAAATTGTTGGAGAGTTTTCATGACTCAGCCTGTGGCAGTCACTTTTCCCCATCAGTGACAACACATAAAATCATTTGGGCAGGTACTACCTTTGGTCAACATTATTTCAAGATACGACCACACGGGTAGCGAAATGTGAACTTTTCTAATGATTCGTTTGGCAAACCAAAGTTGGTTGCATTTACCCTCAGGCCCGTCATCATTGACGAACCATTCAGAAATGGGGAATTGATTTCATTAGAGCACTCAATCCTCAATTGAGTGCTGGACATAGTTACGTCCTAACAGCAATGGATTACTTCATGAAATGGGTGGAGGCCATACCTGTCAAGCATGCCACTTCTGAAGTTGTTTGCAACTTCATCAAGGAGAATATTATTGTGAGATTTGGCATTCCACACAAAATCGTTGCTGAAAACACTTCCAACTTCTCTTCACGGGAAGTTATTAGTTTTTGTTATGGATACGAAATAACCTTGGCTCATGCTTCTGATTATTACCCTTAAGGAAATGGTCGAGACGAGAATCCATAACAAGAACATGGTAACTATCATATGAAAGCTAGTTGATGAAAACTAGCGGTCCTGGCACAAATCATTATACGATGCTTTGTGGGCGGATTGTATCACTCTAAAGAGATCTCTCGGCATGTCACCTTTCCAAGTGTTATATGGGATCAATGTTGAAATCCCTATCTCCGTAGAACTTCCTGCTCTGCGCTTGGCTCGAGAAATTGAAGATGAAACTTTTCAGAATTCTCTTGAAAAGAGGATCATGTACTTGAGAACTTGAAGAAAAGTGAGTGAAAGTGGTTGACAAGATCACTGAACATCAAAATCAAGTTAAGAACTTGTTTGACAAGAAACCTAAGAAGAGAGGTTTCCAAGTGCGAGATCTTGTTCTTCTGTGGGACAAACGAAGAGAACCGAAAGGTATGCATGGGAAGTTTAACTCTCTTTAGAGAGGGCCATACAAGATCAAGCAGCTCAACGGAGGGAATAGTTTCTATCTCTCATATCTGGATGGAACTGAGCTCTCGCTTCCCTATAGCTGGCAACACCTGAAGATCTTCAAGAAGTAGAGCTTGCTCTCTTCTTTGTATAGTTTTCTTTCGTTGTTTGTTTGCTTTCTGTTTGTTGTGTGTTCCCTTTCTTTTTGTCGCCCTTGTTTTTACTCTGTAACCCAATGGATAGGAACATGAAAAGCGGGATTCTCTACCCTTAAGTTTCACTCAAAGCTAGTCCCCAGAAAGAGCCATTTGTTATCTGTAAAATTGATAAAGGAAATTTGCGGGTAACCATACCAAAAATTTGTTTTGGCCCCAAGGAATTTTGACAACATTCGAAATAGCCCAAAACTCTCTTTCGAAATCAAGTTGTTTAGGACTTAGCCAAAATTTGCACCATTTTACAAAGGGGAATTTTTGTCGTGTCGACGCGTGCGAAAGTTATGGCATTTTACAAAGGGGAATTTTTGTCGTGTCGACGTGCAGAAAGTTACACCATTTTACAAATGGGAATTTTTTTCGTGTCGATGTGCAAAAAGTTACGCCATTTTACAAAGGGGAATTTTTATCATGTCAACGTGTAAAAAGTTGCGCCATTTTACAAAGAGGAATTTTTGTCATGTCGCGTGCGAAGAAAGTTGCGCCATTTTACATTGGGCGAGTTGTTTCTTCTTTCTAGGATCTCGTTGATCATTTTTGTAAAGTATTTAAAAATCATGTTGGCATACACGATGATCTCATCCATGTTGCACCATGGGATGTTTTCATCCAAAAACTTGCCCAAGTCAACTATTGACTTTTTTAGATATTTTGTAAATATATTGTAAAATATTTTGTAATTGTTGGTTTGCTTTTGTCTTCTTCCCTCCTCTCCTTCTCTAAATACTAGAATACTTTTTGTATTCAAAGTGGTGGACATTTTTGTATGAAAAGAGAAGTGAGGAGAGAAAAACTTTGTGTTTTCTTGTAATGAGAAAAATATCAATACATATATTCGAGACTTTGTGCTTAATATATGTTATTGGCATCAGATCTTTCTTAAGTTAGATCTATGTTTTTATTCTATTGGATTCATTCCTATTATTGTCATATGTTCATCAGTATTGCTTTAATCATTTATGCAAACAAGTTTGGCTCTTTACTACCAAGTGAAAGTATAAACCTTCGACCTTTATGTCCTATAATTCATTTGTTTTCTTCCTTCGATCTACCCTCCTCCGTTCCTCCCTCCTACCTTTCTATTCATTTTTGAAACTACCTCTACTTGGGATGAGATCCCAAACCCCCTGAAGTTAGAATAGTGTAGATTTGCACAGATTCATGCTTGATAGATTAGTAATAAACCAGTTTCGCTTTGCTGTCTCAAAGAGGGACTATGCCCTGCACACTGTTGGCTTGTTTCCCCATGACCTGCCTAACTAACAGTTTTTCGAACCAAAATTCGGGCCATAATTACTTTTACTTGATTTTACCAAGACTATAAAGTCAAATTCCAGGAACAGAGCACCCATCGACATATGCGCGCCCTGTAGAAGCGGGATTATTTACCAAGTATTTTAATTCCATGTGATCATTATAAAATAAAAAGGGTGTTCTTTAGTAGATACTGTCTAAATTTATGCATCGTGTAGATCATTGACAAGGCCTCGTGCTCGTAGTTGTATAATTCTATTTTGCGAGAATTAACTTTCTTCTAGAAAAACAAATAGGATAATCTATAATACCTTCTCAAGTATGAGCTAACACCATGCCAATGGTTATGCCAGAGGTGTCCACATGTACGTGAAATGGTTGGTTCCATGAGGGAAAACACATAATTGGCGTTGTTGCGGTTCTCCCCAATAAAATGTCCCTTTTCCTTTTAGTAACTCTTCTAGGTGCAAAAATCCTCGCATATCCTTTGATAAATTTTATATAATACCCTATGTGGGCCAAGAATCCATGCACCTCGCTCTGATTAGTAGGCTCCTCCAGGCCTACAATAACTGCAACCTTAGCTGGATCTACTAATAAACCTTCCTTGTAGATGATATGCCCCAACAGAGTTACAAAATGCATAGCAAACACACACTTCATGATGTTTAATATATTATTAGTTGTCTACATCTTTCAAACATTAGGCGCAAGTTGTCACAATGATCCTTAACAAGCCCATACACCATCCAATCATCCAAGTAAACCTGCAAGAATTTGTGAATAAAATCTGGAATGCTTGAACAACTTTGCGTGAAAATACATTAGGCACATTTTTCAAACCAAATTGCATCATAGTATATGCAAATCTTCCCCATCCAATGGTGAAATTCATTTTCTCTTAATCTTCTTGTGCAATTCTAACCTGATGATACCCTGAAAATCCATCTGTAAAAGAGTAAACTTCATGCCCTACAACGCCTTCTAATATTTCCTCGGTGAAAGGCGTAGGAAAAGTATCAATCACACATGCAACAATCAACTCCCTATAATCCACACAAATCCTTATCCAACCATATTTCTTTATACTGATTACCATGGGGCTAACCCACTCTGATTCTTCTAGGGGATTAATGATGCTAGATTTCAGCATTTTTTCAATTTCTTCTTTAACTTTTACGCATAGGTTTGGGTTCATCCTGTAAGGTCTCTTCCTAACCAGGTGTGCACCTTCATTTAGCTTAATCTTCATCTCACCTAATGACTCATGCACTCCTTTTAACTCATGGTAGCCCCTAGAAATAAACCCGAAAATTTTGTAGTAACTCAATTATCTTTGTCACTTCAAATTAGACCAATAATCCCCAACTATTGCCTCCTTCGGTTTAGTATTTGTGTCAATGTTCACTTTATTGGTCTTCATAGGTTCATGATAGGCATGTGAATTTTTATCCAAACTATATAAAACATCGCGCGTACCTATTGAATGAGCTATGTCCAAATCTTCTACTTCCTCATCATCCACTATGTAGACCATCTTTCCTTTCTCCTTCTCAAATCAAGCGCGCATAAATAGTTTGGCATCTGTATCATCTACTTCATCAAAACACGCTCCTTGTTCTTCCTCACCAAATAAATCCTGAATGATTTCTTCAACCTTTGCACTGTCTCCCATAGTTAAGCACTCCATAACCCATAATGCCTCTCTCACCAAAGGTTTAGTAGAGAAGTACTCAAAAGTCTAGGTCATTCCTACAATTAAGTCTTGCCAATTTGTAATCTCCCTATGTAATTCCGCATAAAAATACCAATCGCATGCACAACCTATCAAAGTGGATTAAATTTTATACACCCAAAGTGAAGGTGGTAAAGCTCCCTACCTCTCTATCTAGAGTCTCTCACACTGCTGAACATGGTGTTGAACAGGTTGATTAGCATTTTATATGAATATTTGAGTAGGAGCATTGCTCCTGAAGAATCGAGTGGTTAGAGAAATTCTGACTTCATTCCATTCTACAAGATTACCACTGTGAACTATCCACTAGCACGTTGTTGTCCCACACAAGGTATACACTAACATATTTCTTCTTTCAACTTGATTTTTCCACTGCTCCTCCATGGCACGCAGGAATATTGTAGGATCTCCTTCTCTAGTATACCAGGGTACAAAGTTGTTACCTATCCTCCTAATACAACAAGGTTTTCTCCTCCATGCAAATACGCTTCTTACTTCACACCCAACCATCTCATAGGTTTCATGTTCCCAATTATCACAAGAAATAGTTGTAGTATCACTAATAGACTATGCATCTTCCCACTAGAGGATTCCTTCTTTAGATGGCTCGAGTACTTCCGGATCCCGAATGGCGCGTACATAAATTCTATTCAGGTCTTCCTCACTCAATGGTTCAACATAAGGTGTAGACTTCCCATCTATCAAAGGGATAATAACTCTTTCTTCCTTTTTCTCAAAACTTATATACCCCTTGTTGAACTATAGATCAACATTATTTTCATAACACTAAGGGCGTCCAAGTAAAGCTAGAAATTTTTCCACTTTTGCAAGTGCTAAGACCTCAAATTCCCTAGTGAACTTGGCCCCTTGTATAGTAATAGATGCATCCTTTAAAACTCGGGGATAGCCTTAGTTCGATTAGCCATAAATAGTACATTAATGGATGACTACAATGGAGGTCTTCCCATCTATACCCATGCATCTAAAGTAAGCACTTTTACTTCCACACCTGTGTCAATCAATATATTTCTCAAAAGCCATCCATCCACAACAATATTGAGTAATCTCGTTGTCATAATCCAAGCTATGGGGGAAGATTAAGCATGCATGATCTTCCGTACATTCTCAATACTTATGCGTGGAGTGTTTCCCTTTATCCAATTCCTAGTAATTGAATGATATTCTCCTGGCACAACATCTTGCATACCTCTTTCAAATACTCAATATCTCGATTGGGCTATCTCTACTACTTTCTTTTGTTCCAACTTCCGTGACTGTTCCTTTAAACACTGTGTTTCACCCTGAAGATTTTTTTAGTACCTCCATGGTTTTATGATAAACCTCCTTCTGATGTGTAGGATCTGGGTACCTTACATATAAAAATTCCTCCTTAGTGATGGTAGGCTTTTGTTGTAACGTCTCTCTCTACGCTGCAGCTTCAAGACATGTAGTAATCTTCACATGTAATACCTCAAGTTTCAGTGCCAACTTTGGCATTCATTGATTCTCTATGACACATTGTATTCTAACCATCCCCGATCCATTAATCTCTTGTTTATGTTGCTTGCTAAGATGCTCATATAAATCCAAGCATTCCTCATAGTTGTGATTCTTCCCACAAAATGAAAAAGTATTATTCCGAGGACATTCACGCCTTTGTAGTGGTAAGGATATTTGCATGTAAAAAAATTCTATGAGGGAACTCGCCTTGTCCACCACAATGGCCTCGGCCCCTAATCCAACATGATATCCTCAACCTCTGTCATGAACTCCTTTAAAATGCCCTTCATTCGATTATAGCGCCCTTGAGTGTGATCATGGTCATGGTTCTCATTTTTACCTTTAGGATTATCTAATACTCCTGTCTGTCACACACCAAGATCTATGACATCATGGATGGATCGACCAATCAACCTACGCTTTTTGCCTCATGAGTCATGGACTAGAAAATCTTATAATAGAAAGATACATTCTTTCTTATCGCGCGTCATAATAATGGGAAATGGTTTGCATCACTTTGTCTAAATGACATATCTCACAGTCTAACAATAATGACAGTACTGACTTGTGAGTGCAACTATCTTTAGTGTGCCCTTCCACTTCACAATCTATACACCAAATCCCAATGCACGTCTCATGAGCTAAATTGGCCGATAGTTTCTCCAACTGCTTTGCCATAGCTGCAATTTATGCTTCCAGGAATGGGCTCACTTGATGTCTATAATTACATTTGCCTCAAAGCATGTAAAGCGGATTCAAGTGCTTCACATGGGTCCATATATGTCTTATGTGACAATGCCCTTCTAAAAGGTGTGATCAAGCCCCCAACAAACCACTATGCATGTTGGCTTACATGGATATCATATGAAAGTTTAGAAAACAATGTCTTGAAATGAGCATCATATTCTCAAACACTCTCAGTAGTTCCATGCTTAATATCCTTGAGTGCACTTATACTCTTCTACTCGAATTCAGGGATACGAAACTCCTTAAGGAAAGCTTCTCGTAATACTGCATAGTCTATGTAATTTTGATCAAGATCAAAATTTATGTACCAAATGTGAGCATGTCCCCGTAACATAGTTGCAAAACTTACTTTCCTTGCACTCGAAGGTGATTCCTTTTGCATGCCATAGTATCTCACAAAATGCATGTGCTTAGCTGCATCTTCTATTCCATTATACTCTAGAAGATGAAGTGACATCTCCATGTAAATATTCTAGGTTGTTGATGACCATGCCCACCTAATCTAGAGCCTTTTATGTTACCTCTACCTCCGTAAAAACTAGATCCACAAGAACTAGAGCCACCTATGCCCCCGGTCCTCCTTCGTAGCCGAAAGTAGACCATTGGATGTACCGCCTGTGTCCCAACAAAGTGATACTAAATTGAACTCCTATCATCCGCGAGGTGGTACTACTACCATAAGTGAGTCCAAAATTCTACACACTTGAGTTCTATTCGATGATGCACCCGAAAAGGAGCTCCAAATAAAAAAGAAGACGTTTTCCAGCCATAGATGCACTTTCTACTTGATTTACTCTTTTTCTACTACTCCCCAAACTAGCTTCTTTGACTACTAGTTGTACTAAATACTCGAAAACTAAGCACAAGGGATAAGTTTCCGGTAGATGTAGATGTGCACCCACAGCTCATGTCATCTCTATTGGTGTGCTCCCATATGAGGCTGAGGAGGGTTCCCTATCATGCTTTCCATAATGGGGGAGTTACGGATGCTCTAGCTCTATGCCTTTACGTGAGCTCTAAATCTTCATGAGCCATCTCTCTCCTCAATGCCATCTGCTCTACAATATCACGTTGCTTCTCTATCTCCCTCTTGTGCGCCTCATTTTACTTAAGCCATATTTTTTCTCTTTGCCTCTCTTCCGCTAGGTCTGCCATCCTTTACCAAACCTACTCCTATCCCCTCGCGCATGGTAGGGTTTAGCTAGCCATCGAATTTTCTTCCAAGTTCAGGGTTACCATCAAGATCTTGATCACCAGTGGAATGCCTTACAAATAAGTTCCCTTAGGATAACGTAAAAACTAGAACTTAGCTACCTCCGAGTAAGAATAAGTGGAAATTGAGTACTCCAAAATATAGCTATTCAAAACACCACGAAACCAAGTATCCACAACATGCATCCAAATCAGATCAACATCATAGAGGGCCTAAAATTCTTCCTACATCTAGACAAGTGTGTGATACCTCTAATTCCTTTTAGATGCATAAGCAACCAGCCACTCGTACAGCTCTACCGGAAAGATAACAAAGAAGATCTCATACAAACAATCATACAAATTCTATTCTACCCATACACGTGTATCGAGAATCGATCCAATGTTAAACCTCTAAGTATACTCTCCTTCCAGATCTTTTATTCACTCCTCAAAACTTTCTAAGGTCAATCTGGTACATCTTCATCACGAAACATCTTGAAAAATAAGCTCAAAAAAGAGTCCCTACAATGGAACCAATGATGTAGCCTAGAATCTACTATGTAAAACTTAGGCACACCGGTACATTTCGGCCTAAGCTAAGCGCTCACCCAAAGCGTGCAAAGGTACCAGGACCCTCTTTAGAGTTGTTTGTGCAGGATGTTAGTGTGATGATGATAAGATGTATTCGAGATCCATCAATAAGCAAAAGCATTCTATAGTGCATAATCCAAATCAAGATCTTAGAGAATCATGAATTAAACAAAAATTGTAATAAGATTAACCATACATGAACCAATTTCAATTATGTCTAACACCATTATCTAGCCAATATCATTCATTACATTAAACACTGTAAAACACAGAAGCTTCTTACATTATAAAGTATCATCATAGTTTATGCACATATCAGATCCAACAACCTAACTCTAAAATAATTCACACATGCACACACATATCTAACTACATAGTTCAATACATATTTATAGGGGTGGGGACTTTCCCTTCACCACCTACACACTTCTCAAAATAGGTCACATGCTGATAATAGCCATGCGCCTTTACAATAACATGCACACATGCAAGTGCGTTAATAATAGATGTCCTATAGTTAACTGGAAGAAGTAATCCTATTATTAACTACAACCATGCATGGCGTTATCACCACTCGGTCCCAAAATACCATTTGTGTGTTAGCATATGGATTTGCACACATGTAAATGACATGTAACAGTGTGGGAATGAAGTCCCTCCTCAATGAAGGTGAGGTTTCCGTTATTTAAAACCAAAGCGTATTTACATCTGGACATTCAAAATTTTATGTGGGGGTGTTTTGGAACATCAATGGAAAGAAAAGTGAATGAGGGAGATGGAATGGAATGAAGGAAATGAATGGATGGAAGGAACATGAAGTAAATAGGTAAAGCAAAGTCGATATTGCATGGAGAAGAACAATAAATAACTAACACAAATAAAAAGGAGTTTGTATTAGCTAAATGAGAATGAGTAAAAAGGGAACACACGTGAGGAAGTAGATAATCAAAGATTGATAATTGTGAACTAGAACAACATATTAGTAGCATTGACAATAAGATCCAAGATAATATTTGCATGCAAGATTCAAACACTAACGTCTAATGAATATAAGAATATCAAATGTTATAAGACATAATGAATGGGACACAAAGTTCATATTTCATTAACTCCAAAATGTCTTCTCAAAAGAACACAAAGTTTCTTTCTTTGAAATAAAGCTTGCACACAAAATTACTTTCATCTCCTCTCTCAAACTCACCTTTTACAAATGAGCCCCTAACTTTCTTTTTATAATTGTTAGTGTAGAATCACAAAGCACCCCCAAATGAGCTCTATAAGATTTGCTTTTCTAAGGCAGGCTCATTTGGTGTGATTGCATAACATTGAACTTTCCCCAAGGTGTGGGACCTTGCAAAAATGGGGAAGCTCTCCAGATTGAAGGCTTGTTCCTTATTCCTCTATTCAGGTGCATACGTGAGGATTTGCAGAGGATCTATTTCTTATACCTAGTCTAAACTTTCCAAGGGGACAAGGATAAAAGAATGCAGGAAATAAGAAATAACTAAACTACCAGGTGATGCACCAAAGGAATGATGAACACTTAGTTTACCTTTGACACGAACCAATAAAATGCATACAATAAACAAGCACAGATAGCCAGATCTGTAATGAGAGACCAGATAGAAGCAAAGAAACAAGAAGGATCTAAAATTGATCACAAACGTATTTTATTGCTCTATAGATTGATACAGTTCATTACAGAATAGCCAAAAGGTAGAAACGTATTACAATTTTAATGGAAGGCTTGAGCCCATAAATCCTTTGCTAGAAGGAGAAGGGAGCCTGCAAAACTAAGAATATCCAACCATTTACAATGAATCCTGCCCCCAAATTTATAGATTTGATTGGAGATAAGAAAGAGAGAGAGAGAGAGAAAGAGAAAACGCGGGCTGAATCTCAACCACCATTATTAATGCTTCTACTAAAATCTGCCCCGAATCCATATTTTTTCATCGATCCTTGGTTCAGCACCTTGAAGGAAGAGGAAACAATGGAAATAGATCGAATCCGATCTGGTTGTTGAGACTGATGATCCTGCATTGAAATCTCGAAGATATTTCTCCATTTTCCTCCACCTAACTTCCCAAAAATTAAAGTTTTAGACTCCCATGGCGTAGAAGAGATCGAGATCTTTCCAACGGTGTCATATTTACAATATTTTGAGCCCTGGGTCAAAAGATATGCCCCTTTGAAGTTTGAATCGATTCCATACAAATGGGCGGGAAAACATTTTTTTAAAATGGGTCCCCCTTTTGGATTGGGACACATGGTAGCTAGATTGGAACAAAATTTGGGCCCATGGGTCCGCAATTCACCTTTTATCCTTTTGTGCAAAAAATGCAAAACTTAAAAAAATTCCCACAACCCCGAAGCTCCGCACAAACACGTGGCTCCTTTTGGTTGGATGGGAAATGTGCTCCCATTTTTACCTTTATGCCTTTTGGGTGAAAGGAAAATTTTCACCTTTTCCCCAACTCCTCATCTTGGCTTTGACTCGAGTCTAAGTGTTGAATTTTTCCTTGGGCGGAGTTGCGGGCCATTTTGTAACTTTTACTCCCTTTTAAGGTAACAAGGGGCAAAAATAAACTTTTTCCCCGACTGCTTGCTTTCCCCTGGGACACGTGTCACTCCGACGCTCACTCAGACCCTTTTCTCCATTTTACTCTTGAAATAGTGCCCTTAAGACACTTGGCAGACTCCGTTGGTCTGCTTATGTGTTGACTATTTAACTAACCTTGCTCCCCTTTGAGGTACACGTGGAGGCACTGCGCTTGTTTACAAACCCGACCCAAAGTTGCCTTTGGAGGAGCGTCGAGTTGACACTTGTCAGCCTCCGCTACTCTGTGGACTTTTCAACAGTTCCTCTCATTTTTAGGCTTTGGGCTATGTGGCGAGCTCGTGCTCATTTGGGTCTCCGCCTTTGGACCAACTCTTGGAAATGTGCCAGGTTGACACTTGGCACTCTTCGCTTACACTTCTATACTTAGCCAATTTTGAAGCTTTTCCTCTCCCCTTGACTCTCTTTGACCATTTGCTACATGGAGGGTCGGTGCAAGTTTGAGTTCCTCCCTTTGGATTCAATTTGAGAGAAGCATCATGAGGACACATGGTTACTTCCACTGCCACCTCCATACTAAATTGTTTTTTGGGCCTTTCTGAACTGTTTGAGCCCAAGAACGTCAAATCTTCATCGTTCTTCTTTATTCTTGCTTCTCTCTCCTTTGTAGCATCTTCCCTGCTTGTCCAACCCTGTTATTTGATGGTTCTTCTTATCTGTAACTTGGAGAATGGATTTAAAGTGTAGAAATGGCCCGACAGAGTCGTTTCTTTTTGTACAAGATCCTTTTCTCTTTCTTCATCTCCACCACTTCATTGCTAAATCTTTTTTGCAACCAATTATAGGATTTGAATGCGTTTTCTCGGGTTCCTTCTATGTGGGGTCATGATTCGATCCAATATTCAGCTCGGGGAGAAATATGGATAACAATAACCCAAAAGTTGGTTACAAAGTAGTTAGGGTTTACATGAATATTAAATAGGGAACTTAAATGAATTTGACTCTTTCAACCCACTTTTAAAAAGTGGCTAAAAATAGAAACCACTTAAGCTAAAAAGTCATTTAAGGAAAAATACATAAATAAAAGAAATGGGTACATGTGGACCCCACTTAAATGACTTGGACACACACATAGACATCCTAGTCAACAATGCACCACCTCGATCAAAACACTTATGATCAGTACCTTATCCATTGGGCCAAGATTTCACCTATACCGATCGTGACAGAATGAACTCATTGATTGTGCTCTGCAATCCTCTAGATGACAAGAAAGCCGAGCTTGAAACTTGAGAAATTCATCCATCCATTCGTTTGAGCAACATCCCAATGTGAGAAAGTTTGTCTTCATTCATATTCACATTTACAATTACAAATAATTCACCATTTGCTCTAAAAAGTTTTACATGGTGAATTATTCATTCGTCATGAGACTCGTAGTCATTACGTCACCTTGGCTTTGTCGAATCCAATCTTGATCTTTCGCCATTGAGAAGATCTTCCAAGAGGCAAAATTGTAATTCACTTCCGGAGTTATGTCTTTTTCTTTGTCACCATCCCGAAGTGTTGCCATTTTGATCCACACACAATCGTCCCGAGAACGCTCTAACTTTAAGACTAGCCAATAAAGTATTGTGTCCGCCGCTAATCGAGAGTTGATAGTGACACACTTAAATGATGTGGCCTTGCTTGATGATCCACACAATTGCACTTATCATTGGTCTTGTTTGGTTGATGAATAGATCCGTACAATGATCAAGTGAAGACAACCGACGCAAAAATCCTCCCCATTATCGATCTCTATCAATAACAATTGCTTTTGACTCGAAGAAACTTGTGCCAATAGCTACAACTTATACCACATAATAACAAAGTAAGAGGTTTTTTCCGCTTCATAGCCATTGGAGTTTAATCATCATAATGTGCGGGTGTTTTGGTGCATCCATGCAAGTGATGACCAATTCAAAACAAGTGTCCGAAAATTGTAAATTGCCTTCGGTTGATATGCGATTGCGAGTAATCAATATACGTCGATGTGTCCCAAATTGGTAATGAATGATGTTCTCATACTCTAAATGGTGCGTCGACGTGGGTATACTATCATGTAACCCATACCACAACATTTCTTTTTTTGAAGATGACATGATTGTGATGTGAAGCGTGATTTCAAGGTATTACTTCCTTCTTACAAAACTACACAAATTGCCTCGAAACTACTCGGGAAAAATAGTAAATCTTGTTCTAAGAAACTCCCACTGGATGAGAGATTCTATTAAGGTACCACAAGTTTTCGTGATAGATGGTTTTTTCCCAGTCAAATTATTCAATCAAATATTAAAGGTTAAAGTTGACTCTTATGAAACTGCTATGAAAATACAGGTGTAAAACTGTGAAAATCCCATTTGGTTTTAGCCTAGGAAATATACCAAACGTCACCTTGGGAATCTACAACTGTGAAATGGATCATATGAATATGGGACTAATTCAAATAACTAATCATTTTATCTTGATGATCATTTGAGTTCAAAATATCGACCCTCAAAGTCAGTCTCCTTGATCTGGCTGAAAACGCACGCGTGGAGAAATCAAACAAATCACTTTTTTATTTCGTTCCATGAAAAATATCAAATGAGGTAAAGCACATTTTAAATTTGTCAAATGATTACATGAATTTTGGGAGAATTCAACAAACCACACCTTTCTTTTTAACACAAAATCAAGACCGAAATACAAATTCCCAAAGTAGGCCTTCCGACAAGTTGAAACTTTGCGTGTGGCGAAAACAAGCAAACCAAGTTTTTCTTGAGTTCGTGAAAAATATCAAATGAGGTTCTGTGAATTTAAAAATTTTCAAAAAAGTACACGAAGATGGGAAGAATGCAAAGAAATAAACCGTTCTTCTCAAAAATCATTCAACTTCGAGATATCAAGCTCCAAAGTTGATTACTTCGATAGATACAACCTGCAGGCACGTTCTTTCTGCATCTATCATTTTCTTCATTAAATTCATTTTTATTTTTGTTGATATATATATATCTTGTTTGACATTTTTTCAAACATTTCATATCTCTCTTTAGGCATATCTTCTTGCAATTGCATATAGTGCGTATATATTTTCTTTGCAAATGCATGACAACTATATATATATATAAAATCTCTAAATGTGTGGACTCCAAGCCCAAATGCATGAATCTACTTTGGCTGCATATTTCTTTTCCTGGTGAATGCGTGATGATGAGATAAATTCACTTCCTTTCCTTTTTGGCCTGCGTAGGTTCTTGCTTTGATTTCTGTTTTTGTGCAGGTTTCAAAACAAGACTTACACTTGCATGCGCTTTTCAAATTGCTTTGTCTTATTTCCACTCGGAACATATTTCTATTCTCCTTTCTCAGAAATAGTTTGATGTTATCTTCCAACGCAAGCTTTATCTATGTATTTTCTAAATTTTCTTATTTCTTACAATATCATTGGCTTCTTTGTCTTTAGTGCCTAGCTTTGTATTGTCTCTTTGTACATGTTTAAAGAATTTGGCGCAGGCTTAAGACTCCATTCAATGCATTTTCTTGCAAAAATATTTATCTTTTCTTCCCTACGCAGGTCTATAGTCTTGTGTTCTCTTTGATTTTTTTTTTTTTACTACAGGCGCCCAGATCTTTACGTGGCTGAAAATGAATTACATGATCTCAATCTTTATTCATTTACTAGTTCATATACTTATCCTCCGTGTTGGATGCTTTTTTAATTATTGCATGCATTGAATTATTGAGCTGCATTGGATCTCTGACCAAGTTGGATTTCTGATAAACTCTTGGAACATGGATACCTCTTAGAAAAATGCCTGCAATGTGGATCTTAGAGACTCTTTGGAAATGTGAATCCTTCATATGACTACGTTGGAAACTTCCTTCTTTCTTGTGATGAGCATTATTTCCTTTGCCGGAATGTTGAATTCTAAAAACTATTGACACATGAATGCAAGAAGGATGGAGACAGCAGTTTTCATGAAACAAAACATCAAATCTGGAATCCCTACAACAATTGGAGATTTGCGAAGACAACTATTGGAATACCCCAAAGATATCCTCCCAGATAGTTTAATGTGGTTTGGATCAAGCCTTCAAGGGGCGCATTCATTGGGAAAAAAAAGAAGCAATCTTTCAGATATGGTGGAACAATTGGGGACACCAACCTTATTCTTCACTCTAAGTGTTGTAGACACTAAATGGCCAGATCTCCATAGTATTATGTATGGTGAATGCCCTATTGATCCTCAAGCTGCACAATGTTGGAGAACACTTAACATTGTCTCAAACCCTCATCGAGTATCAACATACCTGCATCACAGATTCACAATATTTCGTGAAGAAATATTGCAGAAGGAACTTGGAGTAGTAGACTATTGGTACAGGTAATAAAATATACTATTTAATAAGTTTTTTCCAGACTACATAGCTAATATTTATGTTCTCTCATCTCGCAGGTATGAATGGAAACATAGAGGCTCTACACACATCCACATTTATTGTGGCTCGAGAACGCACCTAAAGTTGACGCAATGGACTGGGAGGATACAACAGTTATTGAGGCAACAAAACAATACTTTGATAAGTTCGTGTCTGCCTGGAACCCCCATCCGGCTTGCAACTGCTTGGATTTTGTTCGCAAGTCACTGCTAGACGACCCTTGTTTGCTAAATACAACACAAATACTATCCTCCTCCCCACATGCAGACCTTGAAGAATTGCTTAATCGTGTTCAGCACCACACAAAATGTTTAGAACAGACATGCCTATGTAGAAAGCAATCACAACTACAGTGTAGGTACAACACACCATGGGCCACGCAACCTACTTCATCCCTGCTCATTGAAAGTGATGGGAAAATTAAGTACCTCCCTTCGAGAAACGATGATAGACTAAACATACACAATCAAACTATGATATCCATATGGAGAGAAAATGTTGATTGCCAACCGATACTTTCCCACCATGCAGTTCTGAAGTATATTACAAAATATGCTTCAAAAGCATAGCAACGTTCAGAAACCTATCACCAAATGCTATCCATATTTTCAAGAGATGTTGACGCAGATTCTCCAACACACATTGTGATCCACAAAATGCTCACAGAGAGCATTGTTGAACATGACATAAGTGCACAAGAAACATGCCACATGCTACAAAAATTGCCACTTGTTATGTGCAGCCGTTCATTTGTATCATTAAATGTTGGCAAAAATCTTGAGACATGTCATTGAAAGTGATGGTGATGTAAAAGAAACAAATACTTTCTTGGATGCATATAGAGTTCTCCCTATAACCATGGAACACCTACCACTTATTCAGGTTGCTCAAGATTGGAGCTACAACATGAACCATAAAGGAGATAAATGGAAACTGTGATCGACTAAAGCAATTGTTCGGGTCCACCTGAGATTTGTGGATGTCCCAACTCTTCCTTTTATACAAGCCTTTCAAAAATATTGCCTCCGAATTTGGCTCAAGCCCACATGACATCAACGACACTTGGGACATGTTCAAACACAACTATAGACCATGGCATGTTTTACGCACTACCGCAGACATAGGACATGATACAAATGTTAGTTCTAACTCTGAGGCCGAATGTAGTATTCAACACGAACCATTGCAAGAATGGCAGGTCTTCACACAACTTCGTATCTGGGAAACAACATGGGTCTTGACAGTCTTGAAATGTTGGGGAAACAAGATTTTGACATACACAATAATTGGAACATACATGGCATTATGCATGATTTGTAGATAATTGGTTCATCATTCATCGAGAGAGAAAAGGAAGACACAAATAACACCAACATGCAGGCCACACCACCATCTACCACACTACCTTTGTCTTCAGAACAACAACTAGCTCTTGATACCATACTGCACCATTCAACAAACAAAACACTTCTACCTCCACTAAGATTGATAATTCAAGGAACAACTGGCATAGGAAAATCATTTCTGATAAATAAAATCTGGAATTCATTTATAGCAAAGCATCAACCACATCTCCCTCGCCTCTCCTTCTGCTCGCCCCTACCGGTGTTTCAACATTCAACATCTCCGCACCCACAATCCATGCAGCCCTTCATATTCCAATCAAAGAATTAAAACCCCTTGAAGGCCAAGCATTATCATCTTTTCAAGAGTCACTAAAACATATAGAATATGTTCTTATTGATGAAATGAGTTTCATCGGCCCAAAGTTGCTAGGAAAAATTGACAGTAGGCTATGTGAGGCTTTCCCACACTCAAAAACATCTGAATTTGGAAATAAATCAGTCATCCTCCTCGGCGACCTTGGGAAATTACCACCGGTTATGGATAGTCCTCTTTATGCAAGTAAATCCTATGGAGCCACCCTTTGGAAGGGATTTCATTCTTCCATTACATTGCAAACAATATTTCAACAACAAGGAACAACCGATGCACAAGTTTCATTCCAGAATTTACTACTCAACATGCGAGATTCAACCCCTCTTATTGAGGACTGAGAACTCCTAATGTCTCGCACAAACACACACCTAACTCAACAAGAGCTCAAATATTTTAAATATGCACCACATTTATTTGCAAAAATGACCTTGTGGACTCCCACAACCTTTAGATGTTGAAGGAATTGAACGTTACAATCACCCAATCCATTTTTGAAAGTAACATGTGGGCTGGACCAAGAAATCCTGATGATGATCAGTTGGAGCACAAATTTCTACTGGGCAAAAAAAAAACATGCTTATTGCAAATTTATGGGTTGACGTAGGCCTCGTAAATGGTGCTATAGGAACAATCACCAACATTGTCTACGACACATCAATGCCACCACCAACATTACCTTTATTTGAACTATTGTCCAATTTGATAGATACAACGGCCCATGTTGGGATCCCTCCAACTCATTCCATATTCCGATACCCCCTTTTTCAAGAGGGAATCGAAGAAAATTGCCACTTAAAACGGCCTGGGGATTAACTATCCATAAGTCCTAGGGACTTACTATGCATATAGCAACTGTCGACATTGGAACTAATGAAAGGCAGGGTTTGACATTCACACGCCTTTCTCCGAGTTGCCTCGTGTGCAAATCTGCACATTTCACCTCCTTTTTCATTTGAAAGGTACTCAAAAATGGCGCACGTAACAACACTTGGAGCAAGAAAAAGGAGGAAGCAAGACTACTATCACTCAACCCTTCGTAAATACTACACTCTACTTTGATAGCACCTCCGCTACTACTTTACTCAACACTTCTTCTATCCTAGACGACATTTCCGTTCAAGGGGTATCAAATGTACTCATGTTTACCGGAAATAAAATTACCCTCAAAAGGCTACCATTCATGATATAATTATTCTCATGTTAAGTTCAAATAAAATAGTCCGCAAAACGATACCACTCATGATATGAGATTTGTAAATGTATATGTACGAATTTGTAACAAGTTTGAAATGAAGAGATGAAACCTTTAAATGAAGTGGTTCGTCTATATATCTACAATTACAAAATTACACTTTTCAACATACATGTTCAATTTTTCCTTTTTATTGTTGCCCATTTCTTTATGTTAACCAACAACAACACATTTTTAATGTCTTCATCTGCACACAAATACCTACAATTTTAAAATGCCGAGAAAGAACCATGCAATTTATAGTTGTTTCCATCCAAAGCTTTGTACATTTAATAGAAAATTAGTATTGTCAATCACACCCCTTATCAACATCAACTACAAAATTAATAACTGTCTTTCTAAATCTAATAACATATACCATTCGGCATTCACATTGCATTGTACACATGCGATTACTAGTGTCTAGAGTAAAACTATCCACATAGTTCTGTTATAGAAATCTCCATTTATACTGAAAAGGCATACCACGAATAATAAAAGCATTAATACAATTTGAGTGGAAGGGAAATGCATACAAAACTATCTAAAATTTAGGCAGTCTTGATTGTATATGGTATTGCTATAATATTTTATATTTATTTATGATAGGAGTTTCTTACGGGATTTTTTTGGCAAATGTTTATTTGTCATCTCCCATTTTTAACAAATATATATAGTTTAAAAAATTTAATCACACTATTTCTCTTGCTTCGAATCTTGACCCAGTTTAGTAGGTCTCCCCAATTATTATTGCACTTTTATGTTTTTCCAGTGTATATTCTTTAAATGAAAGTTTTTTCTATGTGTATTCTTGGGACTCATATGTATTCTGATTTTGATTAGGGGTATTTATTTCCATATTTTTTGGTCTAAACTCTGGTTGTTTTCCTGCAATTTTTTGACGAAGGATATAATCCATGAATTATGTTTTATTTTGCAAGGAAAGGGTGAGCATTCCCTCAGAGAAGTCTTACATAATTCTCAGTGGGTATTGTGCTAACAACAATTGATAACTTTGAATGACAATGCTTTTGTAATGAATGTGAGAGCTTAACTTCTGTTTTGGCGAGGCAACACATTTTTCTTCTGTGTTTTTTAAAATCATATTAATGTAAAGTAAGATTAATATTTGTAGAATTTGTATGGTGAGGTAGATGAAGCTGTTGCAATTAGAATATCTGGAGACCGGTCTGCATTCTATGGGCTTTCAGGACAATCCTTGATGAAAACGCAAGACATTAATTCAAAACTATTACATTCAAGGGGCAGCAAATTTGATATGCGATAATGGGAAATCTATGCTTACACAGTAAATGAAAAGATTTAGGATCCATTAACAGAGTTTAATGATAATAGGGTGAATTGTTTTGTAACATAAACTGCCGTCTGAATGCAATTCCTATACTAAATGGGGCAATTACGGGATAAAGTAGGGTTTCCATAGGGGAAGAAACGAGGCATGTATTTTTGAACTCCAAAGGTGAGTGAATATGGATTGATGCTTCTATTTGTCTTCATTACAAAATTTGGAAATTGACCTAATTCACCTGGTTTCTTTGGTTTCTCTCCTTCTCTTTAGCTTTAAAAGCTGACATTACAGTAAGTATTTTTACATTTTTTAATATTAAAATGTATTTTTGCCCTTTTAAAATATTGTTTTAAAACTCTACATTTAATATGATTCCAGTATGATGGGAATTTAGAGTAATTATTTCATATAGTTTATATATGTTGTGAAGATGGTAATATAGTTTATTAATAGGCTAATTAATAGTGATAAAAGAAAACTGTTCACATATTATTATGGTTTTGATGTAATTTGACTTTTTTCTATAGGCTTATCATGATGTGATTGACATTACTGGGGTATGATTTTCTCCACTCGTTTTTGTACGATCAACATTGTAACCCCCTTCCTCCCCCGCGCCCTCCCTCTCTCTCCCTCCCTCTCTCTCTATGTATGATTGATATTACGTTGTGAACTTTATATGTATTTGTATTATTTAAACTTTGACCAAATGTTATATTTGGTATTAGAGTTGTTTATTCTCGTGAGAGTCAAAAATTTGAGGGATGATACATAATCTTAAATGTTGTATGGGGCATGTCTCAATCAAGAAGAAGTAACGATTTGATCAAAAATTTCCAAATCATGCTAGTAACATGATAAAAAAGGAACTTACAATATATTTTAACATATCTATACCTTATGCCACAATCCATTAAAAGCACAATTTTGTATAGTTATTGGTTGACATACATATACTTCTATTTGGATCCATACATAGGTTACAATTTAATAATTATTAGCCCTATCTAAGAATTTATGAAGCATGGAAACTTCGTTTTTTATTGATATGCCATCTACTCTTGATTAAAACCAATGATTGAAGATTAAAAAAAAAGAGTAAATCACATTAGAAACATTGGAGGGTCATCTAATAATTGCTTGCAAAGAGTATAGTTTAATGAGAAATTATTTGAGAGGAAGCAATGGCCAACTTTATTAGTTCCAGAGATTTTACAAAATATATATGATTTAGAAATGAAGTTTTTATACACGCTTTTATGTAGTTTATACAAAAATCTTGTATTAAATGGATTCAATGTTTTGTTTCATCATACTTATGGTGTTCCTTTTTTCTTATGCCCTAGTTTGAGTCTTTTTAAATGTGAATAATATTCATTGTTTAGAATTATATAGTATTTTTTCAAAAAAATCATTGCCGTAAATTTGTTAAGTTGTATTTTTGGCAAGTCTTTCTAACCCTTGAAGAGTTGGTTGGATATAGTTGTGACATATAGAAAATATATATCTTTGAAAGAACCATTAAATCCTTGTTGAATTTACAATTTATATATTTTATCAATGATCGAGGAAGGGTTTATTTGTAATGTTCATTAGTTGGTCACTCCATCATTGATGAGCTAAATGTTTAAATTTAATTACAAACCTTTTCCAAAAGTTATTTTTTTAATAATTAAAATGTTCTAAAAATATATCTTATATTACAAATTCATCATTTATAAGTTAGAAAAAAAAAATACCATTAGCACACCATTCTATACTTTGATAAATATTGGACTTCTAAAATATTGTTTACACCTTGTGTAGGTCCAAGGTTCTTGTGGTGGGATGGATCGCCAAAGAGGCTCTAGAAGGGAAATTTTTAAAGGTTGGAATGATAAATTAAATGGTTGTCTTTTCATTCGGTGGATGTCAATAATGAATTTTAGAGTACTTTGTTATAAAGGATGATATAGAGCTCAACAACATTATAAAGGCTACATGTTTAATGTTTTTATTCTAAAAAATGTTGTTGTGCCGAGGTTTGAAGATTTTAAAGATGAGGAGAAGGAAGTTGCACATTCCTATTTGATTAAAGGAATTTTAATAATGTGTAGCATTTAGTTGGAATATTTGTGTTTGTTCTATATGTGAGGATGAATGAAAGTTCTTACATCACTTTGCAAAATATTGTATTGGTGTTGTATAGAATTGAGGTTGCGATAAATTTAATACATTCTTTATTCAATTTTTACAAACACATTTGTTGATACTAACTTTATTCTCTATGAGAATGTTTTTGCAAAAATTGGTGCAATCTGTTAGTGGTATCATATTTTGTTACTATGTGAAGGTTGCGAGCCTTACATAATATAAGAAAATCCTTACCATGATGATAATACTACAAATGAAATGTCGTTATGTCCAATTTGGAGTCTTCCATGTTTTAATATATAAGTTAGTGTTTAATGATTCCATTTTCCCAATTGATACTTTAGTGCAATAAATTTGATAAATCATCCATGTATAAGTTTGATAAAGCACCCTTATATTTTTTCCCAACATCTAATCATGTTATCAGTATGAACATTTACCACCAATGTACAAAGCATCATATATTACAAACATTATTAACTACACTGTTGGCAATTGCACATGAGTTGCAAATTACACTGGAGAGAATGACAATATCCCATTTGTTGGAGTTGTGATTTTGAGTGAAATATATGCTTTTTAAAATTGTTTTAAGTTTTTTTGTGATGGAGAGGAGAGACAAATGTAATACAACTACAAAATTCGATGAAAACTACCTCCCATTTTATCGTGAAGGATGTCCATACCTTGCTCCAAAACTCTTATCTTACCTAAATGTTATGGGCATGCTTTGGATAAATTCCAAGTGAACCATTTTGATTTAATGAAATAGGAAGAGGATATAATCAACTTTTTCTTTAGCGTCCAAAATATACACCTAACAAATCTCCATCAAGTACAACAATGAATGAAGGAAACAAAGATTAGCATCTAATAGAACTAAACAAAGCCTGCAACAAGCAATAATGGAGAATATTATGATATTTCTTATAATTAATTTGATCTCGGGTCAATTAACTTGTAAATGTAAGTCCACACCAAAACACCAAATGAGGGTGCTTGATAAGACACTTACAAATTTGCATGACATATGAATCGATATGATAACCTCTCTTAAGCGGAGGTTGTAGACTTGCGTGGCATAGACATGCCAGTTACGGAAATTATCTATTACCATGTTCATCATAATAATATTAACCATGCCTTATAGTTGTGGGTCTTAATTAGATGGAGACCTATTGCATTGCAATGGAAATGACATAAAGTAATGATAAAATGTGAAGTTGATCTTGTTGGTGATGATAATGTTGGTGATTAATGGTGGCCAAGTGAAAGTGTTGTGAGCAGACATGAAGCACGTGCATTCTATGATAAGTGTGACAACTCAAGAGGGCCCTTGAGTTTGGAGTGCCATTCACAGAAGCAACACCAGGTTAAAAAATATCAAAATGTCAGTGAAAGGATAAGATGACACCGACACTGTCGTGTGGGATCCGATTAACCATACAAAGAAAATCAAGAGAATTCTTGATAACAATGAGCATCGTAGACATAGGCAGTGATCGCTTGGATTGTTTTCACTTTTATTTGGATGGACAGGCAATGATCACTTCACTCAGTCTGACCTCAAAATCTAGCACATGCACATGCGAATCTTATAGAACTTTCCAATTATACATCCACATTCTTCATTTTACCCTAACTTGTCTCCAATTTTTAACTTAGCACCGACAATGTGAACGGAAAATGTCCCTTAATAAACATCCCAAAGCAAAAAATGTTTAGAAAAAAAATGCAACCAATGTGAGTAATAAAGCTTGGAAATTACCTAAAAACAAAAAGTGAATGATTAATGTAGACGCATTAAAAGACTTTATTTGCAACATCCTCCCAACCCATGAACCAATATTTATGGCATTGGCTGTGCAACACCAATGCCACGATGCAGAGCAGGAAGATTTCTGGGCAAAATAGACGTGGTCCGAGCCAAATGACCAATGAAACGAAGTTGCGGACCATTATAAGGTTGAACATGACACAAGCTAAGAGAATGATTGGTGATGCATTGAGCCTCAGAGGCGAGTAAGGTAGAGGATACAAAAATGAGCCCTTCAATCTGCGAACTTTGTTGAGTGTGAAAAAACAAATAGACGGACAAAACAATGTTGTCCATGGTTACGTATCCAACATGAAGTGATGACATAAATTACTGACTCCATCGCACCATAAAATGCACTCAAATCCTGGTAAATGTGAAAAAATCCGCAACAAATTTCATAT
The DNA here is from genome assembly GCA_018340775.1 of Taxus wallichiana var. yunnanensis. NCBI lineage: Eukaryota > Viridiplantae > Streptophyta > Pinopsida > Cupressales > Taxaceae > Taxus > Taxus wallichiana. The sequence goes on from CM031242.1 coordinate 485,730,385, forward strand.
GATTTCTAACCTCAGGTGGAAAATTGAAACATAGAAAATTCCATTGCAGAAACACTAAAACTTGAACTAAAAACCCTTGTCATGCACATTATTCGTAGGTGTCCACCTTTGAAGATGCCTTTGCTAGAAAGTGTCAAATTCCAGCGGCTCCAATATTTGTTGTCTTGCGATTTTAGATATTTTAAAGGTTTCAGATTTTAGATATTTTTCTACAGTCCTAGATATTTACTATCCTAGATATTCATCAATAAATCCTAGATATTTCTGCATAGTTGAATGTTTATGCATTCTTTCATGCGGTTCATGTACAAAACAAATGTATATATCTAATAATTTTTCCCCTTTCATAATGCATAATTTTTGGATCATCATCCTCCAGGCTTATTGTCGTATATTTGCAGACGTGCTTTCATCTTTGTGGGCTTGATATTGGCCTATTGCACTTTAGTGCTTGGATTCAATGTTCCGTCCTTGCTTGAAAATGATTATGTGTAATGTTTAATCTTATTCAATTTTTTTTAGTGGAGTTTGACATAGTTACAAATAAGAAGGAATATCCATTCTTATTGCTTGGAACTATCAAGTGTGTGATATGCAAGACATTTTACCTTTTTTCAAATAGTTGATTTTTTCTTAGGCCTGAGATCTATTTCATATAGTGCTGACATTTAATAAGTATTCGAGTTTATTTCACTTCTAAGTTGTTTCAGTTTTTGAATTTCCATTTATTAAATGTGGTTGTTAATTTGGTATTAAATTGGATCAATAGATTTCACTGTCTGGGAGTGACTAGTGAATGCCAAGGCACTAATTCTTTCTGCATATTTGAAAGTGTTTGCAATAAATAAAAGAATAGTTGAGAGAAATGGATAGCCTTTCAATTTGGTAAATCATATTGAATTCTTGCCTCAACCACAATTTATTATTCGACATGGAAAATGTGGTGATGGTATCAAGCCTACCTAAATGGAGGAGCAATAAAGGATTTTATATTTCATATATTTCACACTTTCCATTAGTGGAAGAATGCATCATAGTTCCAATTGCAGAGGTTGCCACTATCTCTGCAGAATTGTAAGCGATCCAAACAAGTGTCCTCAGATATCGACTTGAGCTTACATATCTGATTTTGATTTTATTCTTCATATAGTAAATTGTATAGTTTACTTTTTGGAAAATAATATTGGTCATATATTTTGTTCAAAGTTTTTAAAATTGGAAAATTCATAATGTTGATGTTCAACAAGATAAACATTATGCAGATTTAGATGTCTAATATCATGGCAAGTCTAAATTGAATGTCAATCCTAATTTCCAAAATAAATTTTATTATAAGCTCCACAAAATGAGATTATTGAATATGCTTAGCGAACATTTAAATGTTAAAAAGGTAGTTTTAGTAGATAAATGTATGGTGTTTGACCAAATGAAGAAACATGGTTTATTTTTGTGACTATCATAATCGTGTCTTATAAAAAATGTGCTCAATAGCAAAACAAGATCTTTGCAATTGTGTATAGACATATAGGCAATATCACCACGAAATATAACTCCAAAAAACTAAACATTGTTACATTATCTCCGGCATAATTTGTAACTCTATTTCCAGCTGGCTCTTTTCCGGCCACCATTTCCAAGCATATTCATTACACATTTATGACACTCTTTTAGGGATGCCTTCTACTTGAGCTAGTCCACCTACTCCATCACCGACCGGAAGCTCTCACGAGAATGTTGTGTTAACCACAACTTACAAGATACGGGTATCCTCACACAACATGGATAGTATTTCATCGCATGTAATCTTCAGGCACAAAACACCTGCATAATATGATTGCAGGGCATCTGGGTTTGAGCTAAGAAGATGTTTGGGGAGAGCGTGGGTGTGCGAGATAATATGGGTTTGGGCATTTGGAACTTTGGGAGGTAAATTCTTTTCTTTCATTTTTTTAACATAATATGTTTCTCTTCTTACTTTTTTGGGTGGAAGGGTTTTCTTTCTTCATTGATTTTTATTCAACTGTGGCCTTTTGATCTTGCTACAAATCAGCTTAGGATGTGGGTTGGCCTGTTCTCAACTAAGAGGAGGTTGAATATGTAAGATGCATTAATAAATTTCTCACCAACAAGAATATGCCACAAATGCATTTCACCTTCATAAACACTAATATAGAAACAATACAAATACATCATATTAGAATTGATAAATTAAAAATAAATGGAACATAAAACATTAAAAAGGAAAACATTAACAGGATTAATTTACCCTTTCAATGCAAAGTTCCTAAACTCTCCAAAAAATATTAGGGTTGTTAATATTTATTAAAAATTTAAGCCTTCACTTTTATTTGCCTTTATATTTGATTAAGCCTAAGCAAGACTCCAATTCCACCATATTTAGGGGTTGTGGTACATTTCACAACAAAAGTAGATGTTAGCTCTTGATGAGGAAAATGCATTGTTTTAAATCTACCATTTTGATAGAGGCTGAGAGGATGTTGTCAAAGGTTGTGGAGTCTAGATTTACACCTACCAATTGCATTTCCTTGAAATTTTCTAAGGTATTTTCAACAAACCTATTTGTTTTGTGCATATCCCACAATCATTGCAGTCCATGAGACCACCCATCTTTCAAGGATTTTGTCAAATAGTTTACATGCTTTCACATCTTGTAGACATATCTTCCAAGGCACTTGCAACTTAAACATCTGATGAATGTCCCTTCTTCATAATGCTTCGAAGGATGTCCACACCTTGTTTAAAAACTCCTATTTTTGCACAGGTTGATATCATGCTAGTAAAGGTGAACTAATTTCTACCAAGATTCACCTATTTGAATTATCCCTCCACAAAAAGGAGAGGCCAATGCCAAAATATGACCTACGATCACCCACTAACTGCATGAAAACAAAGGAGCATCCAACAACCCTACTTCTAGTGAGTGCCAAAAATCACAACTTCATTTTTGAGAAACAGAAGCAACATGAAATCTAGATTTTGTTTATCTGCCATCTACTTATGTCTGGTTTCAAATCAATACCATGCCAAAGAAAAACCTAAACATTTAGAGTCCTGATAAAGTTGAGTATGTTGCAAGAAGACTTGTATCTCTTTCATTTATATTTTGAACCCACTGAATTGAGTAGAATGTTCTTCTTATTACAAGCCATGCTCCTCAAAATAATCACCGTGTTGGATAAGTATCGATGGACTGTCACATGACGGGCAACCAGGAACTTGTCGCTATGCGTATCTGATGGGAAATCGGTGCCTCCATGTGATTCTAGAAAAGAGACACCCAAAGTTGATTATCGGATCAAAATGTGGTCAATAATCACAATGTTAGTTGATGCCTTTTTTCCTGTCAATGGATCGGGATATTTCTATGTTATTCTAATCATCATACACAAATGGTCATATCAGCTACAAGGGCTTCACATTTTAACTTCCGACATTTGACAGAAAAAATAAATCATTGCGAGTGCAGAATGAAATCCGAGATATATACCCTATGGAGAAACAAAAGCAACAAGCCCTAAACGCAAGTTGGCAAACAAAAAAATCATGACTTCTTTTTTTAGAAGAATTTCATGTTGATGGCCATCGTCGTTGACATATTTTTCCCCTCCAAATGTTTATTTTCAACAAAAACATTTTGTGAATATTCTACAAGCATTTCAATCAATGAGACAACACGCCTGCCACAAATTTACTCTAATTGTTTACATGTCCTGTCTAGGCTTCCACATTTTGCAGGCATTATCTTCGGGGGCTTTTGCAGACATAAATGAGGCACATGTAGCTGAAACATTTACAGATGTATGGAAATAAACAGTAAACCCATATAGTAAACTACGATACGGTGGGCAACTTAAACGGCATATCAAAATTATCCCGCCAGAAAAGATCTTGCCAGAATTTGATGTTTTCCAATAAGGCTCTCTTCAAAGGAGACACCTCCGGTGTAAATATCATGGAAATTGATGAATGTCAACATCTTTCACTTTTCCATCCAAAAACAATACAAACTTAAATGGCGTGGATATGCTTGAACATCGTAACTTTGAGTACACCTATACTCGTAACAAAAACAATGTGTCCCTAACCTTAACATGAAATAATTATATTGTTTATAGATTCAAATCATGTCAACTACCAAATCCCACATTTTAATTTCTCTTATTTCCGTGTCCAAAACTTTTCTTTGTTACACGAGTTCATTGGATTTATTATTAATAGAGCAAGAATATATTCAAGAGATATGGTCATCTTTGAATGTTTTGTAGATGGATATTATACATGTCTATTTATATGCTATGTGAAATTAATGATTGTGGATTTAACTATCATTTACATTGCAGATAAAATAAAATTCAATTGTACCATATCCCTTCATTCAATGCTATCGGGGTTAAATTTCATGATTGTTTAGATGTTTTTATGATTTTAGCCATAAAATATTTGCAATAACCATCGCATGTAATTTGTACATTTAAAATTTGACCATATTTTTTTATATCTATTTATACATAAATTATAAAAGAATATACAAATATATCTTTAAAATAATAGAATGAATCTTTGTGATGACATAATTTTATATTTTGAAGGGCGGTATTAAAATTTTACCATCAGGAAATATGTTTAACATGCATAGGTGCCCGTCAAATTTAACCCCCCGAATGCTACTCACGAGGAATGTTGTACAAAGTTTTATAAAAATTACAAAACCATTGGTATTTTGTACCTATCGTGCGTAAAATTTGAGTCTGCTTAGGCTCGCACATGAACATGCCCAAAGAGCAAGGGCGAGTCCATTTTCTGACAAAGAAAACTATTTACCCCCTTCCCGTGAACATGAGGATTTCCAAACAAAACCTGGTCCCAATTTTGAAAGGTGGCATATGCAAAAGAAATTATCTTGGTAAAATGGTATTACATGGCTTGTTATTACATAATAATTTTTTTGTCCCGCACAAGGTGCTTGGCGAACATGAGGTGCGGCTACATTGGAAACAAGAGTGCATACGATCACACTCAAGTGGGTCGGGAGCATGGTCGGGGCCCTATTTTTCCCTAATGTGTGGACCCTATAAGACTCGAACTTTAGTCTTGACGCGAGTTAACAAAAATTGGACCATGAGCTCACTCTCGACCCACTTGAGTGGTGTTGTACACGCTTTTCTTTCTCGCTCACTGCAGCCCATGTCAACCCAGAGACCTCTACTGGGTTTTTAAAATCTTTGACAAAAACATTTTTAATTTAAACTTTCCAATTAAAATTTGACACATCATAATTGTGTGGGTAATGATAAACTTTCTTGAAGTCTAATGTGCACAAACCAACTTAAATGGCTCGTTGACTTCAGTAATTTAACAACTAAGCCTTGTTCAAATCTACATGTGTGTAGGGTAAGTACTTATTAGCTGATATTATGGCAAATTTATTTTAAGAGGAATTTTAAAACAAAGTTTAAACTCAAAAGTTGATGTAACACTTTCTTATGGTTTTTATTGAGAGTCACTTGGCAACTACTTTATTAATATCATATTTTAGCTATATTTATTTGTTAATGTATGTATTTGTAATAATTTGATTTTAAACTGTAAATATTAGTTCACTCCTATTTCTCTTATTTCAAATTAATTCAATTATGAACTTTATTTTCAAAGCTTTTTTTATTTTCATCTTCCTCTTATTTTATGGAATTAATGAAAAATATTTTTAGTTCGTTGATATTATGATGTATGTTTTAGTCACACATTGATATAATTAGTATTTTTGTGGTTCTTTGAATTTTTTTCAAGATGTGAAAGAGGAAGTGGTGTTTCTGCTACAATAATTATGTTGAACAAATGAATGAACTAACTATGGTCTAATGTCCAACCTAACATCAACAAACCACTACACACCAATTATAAATTTCATACACTAACTACAAGTTGTGTCGAGGGGAGCAAGCATGTCAATTGTAGCTCCCTTGAAATGGTCATGTCAAATATGGCGTCTCAATTGTTACTTATTTTCAAATTTTCTCTTTGCAGATGATGCAATTGAATCTAATGCCATATGTGAGTGAAAAGACCAACTCTCTTATAATGGTGTAAAAGACATGTTACCTATAATGCTCTCTTAGTTTTCCCTTAACACCTAAAATATTTACATGTTCCTCCTCATATATGGCTACAATATTCCAATCACCATATCTCCCTATATAGGCTAATTCAAAAACATGCTTATTGTTAATTAAAAAAACAAACATTGTTTTGTTGAGGATTATAAGATTAGTTCTTTTCCTAGCATGCCTTAATATTGTTTCATGGTCCATCTTATAAAAATTATTAGACGTGTAACCAAACTAATTTATCTCATCTCTATAACAATGTTTATCTTATAATTACTATTATGTGTAGACACAAAATCACACACTTGGGTATATTTTTAGGTCCTAAACATATACTAGCATTCATATGATTCATAAGCAAGAAAACTAGTAATTGACGATTGGCTTTGGCCTTTTTTGCTTTGCTTATTGTTTTTTATTTGGTCTTACACACCTTACCCATTGATCGATATTTTACTTATTTATTTTTATGGTTCCAGACACAAAGACCCATCCGGAAAAGAGCACCGGTACTCCTATCCCCTCTGGGCACCCCCGACCCTTTCTTATATTACTTGATTTTATTGGGTCTTTTTTATCTTTTGGGCACCTTTCTCACTTATGGGTCAGCCTTCTAGTTGTCAACTATGAAATTCAAACAAGGGAATCATATAAATACATAGTTATGTGTTCAAAATCAAGGACCAAGCACTAAGCATATACTATCATTACCTAATCTTGCATTCAAATGGCACCTAAAGCACTTTGTAATGTCCCCTTTCCCAGTTGAAGACCTTTGGCCCATTTTGTCAACCCGACGGCCAAAGGAAAAATATAAGGGTGACTTAAGTTATAATAAATTATTATAAAGTGCTATAAAAATAAAATAAAATTATTAAAGCACTTATATTAATTTATTTAGCTTAATAAAAATAAATTGTAATCCCTATGGAAAATACGATTTGCCTTAAGGGGCAAAAGTCATTGTAAAGGGATTTATTATATTTTAATCCTCCTAGAAAGGATAATGGTGACTTGGGCCAAAGGGGAGTAATGAAGCCTAGGGAAGATAAAAACATAATTAATTTATGTATTTTCCCTAGAGAAATGCGACTTGCACTAGGAGGAAATTTTTGGGAAAAACATTTAATATGGGAAAATATTAAATGTTTGCATAGGAAAAATCATGTGAGCTCATTGGCTGGTTTAGAGGTTGGTTGTTGGCTCTTTTCCTTTAAAAGGAAAGTCGACTTGCCTCTTCTATATTCCAGATTTTTATATGATATTTCTCTTGCATTTGAGCTCTAAGCTTTTGCATAAAAAATTCAAAGGACGAAACCCCTTGTGAATTCTACCTCTTGTGGACGAAAACCCCAAGAGCTTGAGAGGGTTTTTCACTCAGAAATTCCCATTGATTGTAATCAGATTTTCAGAGTTATTTTCAGTCATTTCCAACAGTGTATTTTGAGGGTATTTTGGAGAATAAATTGCAGCAGTTCTTCTTCTATTGTGGGACTGATTTGGCATGTTCTTTGAGGTATTTAAATCTGATTTCTATTGTCAAATCATCTACAGATTTTTGTGAAGTGAACCAAAGTAATTTTATAATTTTTAGAGGGTTTTCACAGTGGTTTTTAGACAATTTTATAATCAGATTTCAGATCTGATTTCTGAGTTGATTTGACATCCAAAAATTATGATTCCTATATGAATGAGTTCCTAAAAATATAGGCAAGCATCTGGGATAGAGAAAATAATTTTTGGAACTCATTTGATGCCCTACATGTGTGGGCCGAAATAGTAGGAGGGTCAGATCTGCATGTTTGGTAGTTGCTGTTATAATTTGGTTTACATCATCTTGTTCCTTGTATTTTTCCAAGTTCAAGCATATGTCATTTGCCTAGATCGGAGTTGTGTAGAGAAAGTTATGCTATCTTGAAGATTGCAGCAGTTAGGGTTTTAAATATAAATTATTTTCAGCTGTTGTAAAATCTGATTTTTGCCATAAATTCTCCAGGGTTGTTCCAAGGGTTTGGGAGTAAAAATAATTATTGTATGCTGATTTTGGGTGTGTTTGCATATAAAAATAATTATTTCCCATAGCTGCCAAAAGTATATTTATTATTTTGTGGGAAAATCTCATATTTGGGCAAAAGATCTATTGGGGATCTTTCAGTGGTATCAGAGCAATGTTCCTCCCACCTGGAGGGTTTTGATTTGATGCAGCCACGAGAGGTTGGTGATAGAGCTGAATCATGGGAGTTAGATAGAAAAGCTTTCCATGGAATATGGATAGCAATCTTCTTAGGGAAATGGTAGACACCCATCAACAGATGATACGGACCATGCAACAGATTATGCAGAGAATGGATGTGGATAGGTCAAGAGGTAGAAGAGATAGTTTGAGGGTCAGACAAGATCGGAGGCCTAGATCATCATCATCATTTTCTTTTCACAAAGTTCTAACACATGCAAGACAAGGAAGCATAAGTGATTAGCATATTTGAGGAGTATAGCATTCTTCCTCAAGATGTTAAGGAGAATTTTCCTTTCATGGACTACATGGATATGCACGAGAAGATTGGCTCTGAGGCGGCGGAAAAGGAGGAATATCACACTATAGCTTCCGAATGGTTGATACGTGGAAGGAACAGAGAATCTTCACAGATGGATGATACAACTCTTCATGAGAGCGCTTTGGTGTCTTCAAATTCTAATGAGGTATGCAAAAATTTATATGATGAATTTGATAGTGCTGATTTGAATTTGGTCATATCATCTACACATGAAGATAAATCAGAGTTGCAGCCAAGGGAAGAAGAAGAAGAGCCTAGAGAGAAAGTGCAGGAAAGGAAATTTGTATATGCAACCAATGAAGATGTAATGGAAACTCTGAAAAGGTGTGAGGAATGGAATACCAGAGCTAGAGCTGCCAGATTGATAGCCGCTCAAGCGAGACAACACCTACAAGAGTTCAAAACAAAGATGGGGACGAATGATGCAAGGGAGTCTACACCCACAAAGGAAGGCTCGATGGAGCAACTGGCACATGAGGAGAAGCCTCACATGGACACTTGTTTGGAATTGCAGGTTGTTGCAATCTCCAAACCAGCAGCTCAAGACAAGCTGATTGATGAAGAATTTCAGCTCTTTATGAACCAGGATGAAATCATAAGGTATGATGAACATAATAATGTATCTTGTTTATTGCTGCCTAGTCCAATCTATTTTCATCATGGGATGCATGATATGGTAGAAGATGAAGTCTTCATTTTGGAGTTTGTTGAACCATTGGTCCAAATATATGAGCAACTTGTGGATGATATATGGTGGCAAGTTTTAGTTCACTTGACAGGAACAGGTGCCAGGCTTGCGGATCACTTCAGCATGTTTTGTCTCTTGTGCATGACACTTGGACAAAACAAGATCAGAATTGCTTGAGGGCAAGCAATTTTGGGAAGGGAGGACTGTAATGTCCCCTTTTCCCAATCGAAGACCTTTGGCCCATTTTGTCAACCCGACGGCCAAAGGAAAAATATAAGGGTGACTTAAGTTATAATAAATTATTATAAAGTGCTATAAAAAATAAAATAAAATTATTAAAGCACTTATATTAATTTATTTAGCTTAGTAAAAATAAATTGTAATCCCTATGGAAAATATGATTTGCCTTAAGGGGAAAAAGTCATTGTAAAGGGATTTATTATATTTTAATCCTCCTAGAAAGGATAATGGTGACTTGGGCCAAAGGGGAGTAATGAAGCCTAGGGAAGATAAAAACATAATTAATTTATGTATTTTCCCTAGAGAAATGCGACTTGCACTAGGAGGGAAATATTGTTGGGAAAAACATTTAATATGGGAAAATATTAAATGTTTGCATAGGAAAAATCATGTGAGCTCATTGGCTGGTTTGGAGGTTGGTTGTTGGCTCTTTTCCTTTAAAAGGAAAGTCGACTTGCCTCTTCTATATTCCAGATTTTTATATGATATTTCTCTTGCATTTGAGCTCTAAGCTTTTGCATAAAAAATTCAAAGGACGAAACCCCTTGTGAATTCTACCTCTTGTGGACGAAAACCCCAAGAGCTTGAGAGGGTTTTTCACTCAGAAATTCCCATTGATTGTAATCAGATTTTCAGAGTTATTTTCAGTCATTTCTAGCAGTGTATTTTGAGGGTATTTTGGAGAATAAATTGCAGCAATTCTTCTTCTATTGTGGGACTGATTTGGCATGTTCTTTGAGGTATTTAAATCTGATTTCTATTGTCAAATCATCTGCAGATTTTTGTGAAGTGAACCAAAGTAATTTTATAATTTTTAGAGGGTTTTCACAGTGGTTTTTAGACAGTTTTATAATCAGATTTCAGATCTGATTTCTGAGTTGATTTGACATCCAAAAATTATGATTCCTATATGAATGAGTTCCTAAAAATATAGGCAAGCATCTGGGATAGAGAAAATAATTTTTGGAACTCATTTGATGCCCTAAATGTGTGGGCCGAAATAGTAGGAGGGTCAGATCTGCATGTTTGGTAGTTGTTATAATTTGGTTTACATCATCTTGTTCCTTGTATTTTTCCAAGTTCGGGCATATGTCATTTGCCTAGATTGGAGTTGTGTAGAGAAAGTTATGCTATCTTGAAGATTGCAGCAGTTAGGGTTTTAAATATAAATTATTTTCCAGCTGTTGTAAAATCTGATTTTCGCCATAAATTCTCCAGGGTTGTTCCAAGGGTTTGGGAGTAAAAATAATTATTGTATGCTGATTTTGGGTGTGTTTGCATATAAAAATAATTATTTCCCATAGCTTCCAAAAGTATATTTATTATTTTGTGGGAAAATCTCATATTTGGGCAAAAGATCTATTGGGGATCTTTCACACTTTAAGGCATCCATATAACAATACACTCAAGGGAAAAGGGTTGTAACTCTACATACACAACATAGGAAGGGGAAGTTCATTATTCCATCCACACATTCCACTACATTTCTACATTTATCTACAACCTGCTATTAAGTGCAATTTACACAAGGGTATCCTAGGGCACGATTCTTACACACACACACACACACACACCAAAACTACATGGATTATGAGATGTAGTGCAACGCTTGATCATAAGTTCACTCTATTGGGAGACCGTCGAGTCGGTCGACTACCCATATCACATCTTTCTTTTTTGAATTTTATGTGGTTTTGTGGGCTTTGCAGGTGAATATATGTTTTGCAAGTTACATGTACCCTCGGGGATTAAATAGCGATACACGTGAATAATAAGGAATATTTACGACACTTTTAAAATCAAATTTTGACCATTTGCGCATTCATGACCACCCAGTAAAAGTCTCCAGTTCCCATGTGCCCCTATCCTTCCGTGGGCGCCCATGTCTAGCTCGGTCTGTGGATTTCAGAATTTATCCTTGGCATTTACAACACTATTCACTTCCTATTCAACAGTTTTCCTAGTTAAGAACATTACAGATCAATCGTAAATCAACTAAGTAATTCTATCTATATTTCTTTCTTAGGGTTTCATAATTGCTTATTTGCTTGTGTCATATTGTAATTAACAATTGTTTATTATAGTTTACATCAGTTACTCTGTAATTAGGGTTTAATAAAATAAGAGCTATTTTTAAATCATTTAGTGAACCCGTCTCTCAAATCCCACCTTCTCTCTAGGGTTTTCTTTTTATGCCTATCACCCGTAGTGGTCATTTTGGTTCCTTTGATTACATTGAGCTTCCTCCCTCTATTCGTAAATCTTCTAGGTCAATGGTTGAATCTGATAACCCCTTTGCTAACTCAAACAATGTTCCTCTAAAAGACATTGAAACCTGTGATAGCGAACAATCATACGATGAAGACACTAATGTTTATCAAGAATAATTAGATAAGATTAATATTTATTGTCAAGCTTATGCATGTCAATCCTTTGCACCTTCTCGCATGTTCTTAATGTATTACTTAATGCCAAACACTCTCTCAAGGTACTAATTTTTTACCTCTTGTAGGTTCCTCTTCACTTGTCATGGCCTCCACCCAACCCCTTCACATTCCTACTTCCATTCCTATTTCTACTGCTCCCCTCCTCCACACCGATGCTTCTAATGCACAACTTGGTTCTTCTTCTAGTACCCATGATTTGGCTTCTTTATATTAGGATCGACAAGTTCAAATCTGTCAAATTTAGTTAGCTACTTTGTGTGCCTCTCCATCTCTTAACTCCTTTTTACTTCTTCACACTTCTTTCACACCCACCATTTCTACATATCCAATTCCTCTCAATTTCATCACCCCTAAGCTGCCCACTTTAAATTGCCATGGTGATCCTCAAGAGCATCTCCAAGCTTTTCATGTGGCATGTCAAGATTATGCGGATAATCATACCTTACTAGTTAAGATCTTTCCTAGGATTCTTCAAGATTACACCATATGTTGGTTTTACGATCTACTTGTTCATTCGATAACTTCTTTTACACATTTAGCCAATGCTTTTCTTGCTCATTTTTCAATCAATATTGGCACTAAGATCTTTTATTCCCAACTAGCTCAAATAAAAAATATATATAATGACCATCTAGCGGACTATGTATGATGTTATAAAAAAATCTAGCTAAGATGACCAATGTGTTTGTTGATTTGGAACTACAAGATCTTTTTGTTCAAATCCTATTACCACCACTTCAAGAGAGTTTCATCTTTGAGACCTCTCCTTCATTTGATCAATTATGTCATATGCTCAAAACACATGAAGTCAAGCTACTTTCCATGGGCAATCTCAAGTGTCATGATTCTCCTTCATCATCTTCTAATATGCTTCAATCTAAATCAACATTCAAACCTTCTCCTAAATGTTAGGAAATATATTTGTTAGTGTGTACATTATAATAATAATATGGATTGTTAGTGTGGTTAGTAGTTATGAGTCTCTTGAACATCTCGAGACTAATCTAGTAGGTTAGTTTCTTTGTGGGAGCAATTATAGCTCTCCTTTTATTAGGAGAGAACACATGTATATATTATGGATGATTGTTTATTGAATGAGAAGTACGAAAGATTGATTTGTGAATCTAAGGCTCTGCAAAGATTTGGTATCAGAGCAAGTTTGAATCCTATGTCTATCATAAAGTTTATATGAATATATTTGTGAAGGGGAATATCTCTTCAATCTATTTCCCTGAATAATGGAAATAGGTTATCTTTTTAAACTCCATTTTGTAGGGTACAATTGTGTCATTTATGTGTGGTTTCTCTATCATCCCATAATTTTGCTATGTGTTTTTGTATCCAGTGGTATGATTTTAACGCTACGTTGGCACAGAGATTATTTTGAGAGAAATAGAAACGGTGGTGTTTGTGAATCAGGTTGAAGGGAAAGAATTTATTTCTAGTTTATTTGACTCTTCCACTTGCCCGTGCATGCAAACTTACTACCATATGCTATGCACATACTGATTCTACCTATGCATGGTTCTTCCCATATCTAAGGTCATCATCTTCGTCGGCAATATACATTCCCATACGCATTGATTTTGATATATTCCTATCTCCTACGCGCATGATCCGCTTATCAGTCCTCTGTAGTGTGACATTTTCCTCTTAATACGTTCACATAAATGTATTGATAATCTATGCTTCATCACTGGGCATGTGGTATTCAGATTCGTGCATATAGCTGAGGATATCTATTTAAAAATATATAAATTCAATTGTGGATATTGTGGTTTTGCATACAGTTTGACTTCACCAAAACGGATCAAGACATACTAATACAATGCTCAGTCTAGATTGACATTGATTACACGTTGCAGCTCAGCCTATTTACTCTTAGTTTAATCAATATTTACAACATGGCAGAATATAGGCATTTCTTTCAGCTGATTCAGCCAGCGACAACAAAGTTCAACACAAAAAAATCTATTTTGAAGGAGGTGAACGAGTATTGGTTGCAGAATATATGCTAAATGATATGTTATCTAAGCATCTCTTTCACTGAGAGAAGCAATCAATGCCTCGGGCGATGTGAATGAAGGGTGCACAACCACTACACCCTGCATTAAGGATCTCAACGCTTGTATTGAGGTATATAACAAAGAATTGTTGTTTAGGTTTAGATTTTATGTCTTAAAATATAGATGTGTCATTTTAATTTTGTATTGAGTCATGAATTTAGTTTAATTATGTTTAAATGTGTGAATAGATTTTGATAGAAAATCAATTGACATTATGTCCATTTTCATTATATATATATATCATCGTATTATTGTTATCAAGTGTCATTACAGGAATAAAGGTTATGTAAAAGAGTTGAAACCTTTTTTAATGGTATTGTCATTGCTAAAGTCATATCATTCTAAAAAGTTTGTAAAATAAAAAATAATTTGACTTACGAGATGTATTTTCGGTGGAATATGACATTTGTCCAAGGTTTGTATTTGAGCTCCATGATCAAACCCAACCGAATTAGCAGCATGATAATCGGAGGATGGAGGCATCAGAGGCTAGAGGTCAATCAACAACCTCTTGTTAGTCGCCAACGACGATTTGTGGTGTGCGTATTTACTTTCGGTTTTGCGGTGTATTTCATTTCAACGTTCTTATTTTGTATGGTTTTAGATCTTTGGAAAAGAGTTGTGTTGGAGTGCGAGATGAGCGCAATGATCTTATGATTGTTGTACATTGTTGGAAGATGGTCTTCTTGTGAATACATTCACTTGCAATGGTGACCATGTGCAACAAGATCTGGTTAGTTGTATGTCTTCGATACAGTTTTCTTCTCAGTGTTCATGTGTGGAAATTTCACATTGTTGGGGGGTGGGGGTAAACATGACACCAATGTTCCATTTCCATTCTACGCCTAAAACAACTAAAGTCAAAGGAAACTTCTAGTGGTAGTTTCCTATGTTGTTTGAGATCGAGTGGCAGCGATCAACAACAAGTGGCTGCAATTAAGAACATTATGATTCTTATAGGAAGTAATGTGAAATCTCTTTCTTATATATGTTCTATTGTGCAGTTTTGTAATAAGCGAGTTGTGATTCCTATATACTTCCCTGATGTACAAGCATAGTGGCGAACAAAAGCACCAAAGTAAGTCAGTTCATGGATCTTGAAAGGGTTTGTGGGAGGATCCAGAAAACCACACGAGGTGGACAATTGATGGGGCTTGTTCACGTCAAGGTTTGTGGTAAGCCTTTTTAAACCATGGAAGGAGAGATCCTTTCTTTTATCAAGATCATGAGTCACACATTGTAGGACATGTTTCACGGGGTGGTGATGATACTATAGTTGAGTGTCTGTATGTGTTCCTACCATGTTTGCACTAAGAGGGGGTGGGGGAATGTTAGGAAATATATTTGTTAGTGTGGTTAGTAGTTACGAGTTGTTTGAACAACTCATACTAATCTAATAGGTTAGTTATTGTGGGAGAAATTATAGCTCTCTTATTTATTAAGAGAGAACTCATGTATATATGGATGATTGTTTATCGAATGGGAACTACGGAAGATTGATTTGTGAATCTAAGGCTCTAAGTCTAAGCCCACTAAAGAAAAGGAAATTTTTAATGTTGTCTCTCCTCTTGAAAATATTCAATCACAACCTCCAAAATGTACTTTCAATAAATTACCATATTCGCCTCAATTTCTATTGCCTTCACTTTGAAAGCAATCTAATCACTCTTCCACCAACATTCAATATTGATCCATCTCTCCCCCGTGTCCATAATTATGATGAAAATTATAAATCTGATTATCATCAATGCATTTAGCACTCTACTTCGATTACTATTTCAAACTTAGGCATATCATTCAAGATTTCATTAACAATAATTCGATTAAGCTCCCCTGACAACATCTGCTTCAAAGTCAATTTGGTTAATGAAAACAAAAAACAAAAAATCTTTAATGACCCTTTTCCTAAGCACAATACAAAAGCTTTTGATTCTTTTGCCAATCATACATATCGTGTTGTGCCCACTCCTTCATCGAGGGCCCCTTGATTTTCTTGTTACTTTCTGCTGAGGCATCACCACCGATTATTACATTTTTCGATCATGATTATCATGCAACATTTCATTCTAATTCATTACACATCAATGCTTCTATTGGCTCATACACTATCAATAACACCATGATCTATCTAGAGGATCCTATTAGTGTATGCTCTATTACACTTCTTATGGATATCAAATGTCCAATATCTGCCATTACATATCCAGTTCCTCACGGTTTTTTTCTACATTAGGATACCTATTACCGTTGGGCCTCTTATTATGATTGTGCCATTCATGGTGACATCTTCCATCAACAGATTGTGACATGTTCCTAGGTCTCCCTTGGCTCAGGGCCACTCAGATATTACCTCCATGAATCATATGTGTCTTAAATTCATTTACAATAACAAATTTGTCATTATTAAAGGCATTCCACCATACACACCATTGCCTCTACCTCCCCTTGATGACATTCTTCCACCAATTTTAGAATCTAGGCCTCCTAGTCCCCTCAAATCTAAGGCACATTTAACACCTAGTTCTCCTATTGACACATGTCCTCCTTCACGATGTTTTCATCCTCATAGGTCCACTAGTCCATCTCGTTAGTATAAGTCCCCTACTTGTGTAGCCATTTCACATAGGTGACCATCAACTCCATCTCATATGTATGATTCACATATGTTTTCACCACCTCTCTCACCACGTATGATTCCTTGACATGTACATCTTCTTTCTCATACACCACCGATCTTAGAGCATTGTCACACGCCTTTATCTCCTCGGACATTGGGTGGAGGATCCTTTCCCTTCACTCTCATTGGATAGCTTAATTTTCATCACACACTTGGGGGCTATCATAATTTCTCCCTTCCTTTTTCAATCATTACCAATTCTTTCTAATCTCTACATAAATACATTATGCTCCATGCTCTACATCTAGACACTCTTACACATCTTGATACATAACATGTATCTTCATCACCTTATGATGCACTCTAGTTTCATGGTTCATACTCGAATACTAAGGGTCTAAATCTGAAATGAACCTCACATTATTCACTCTTTACACTCTACACTTCATGATCTATCTTTCTAGCACACATTTTCAAACCATTTCCTGATGACACACTATTTTTCTATGTTTCATTCTTGACTACTGAGGAGCATTTTTAAATGAACCTCATTTCATACACATCCACTAGGTACATGTTACTACTATCATGTTCACACATTGCATACCATTCCATTCCATTCATCTAATGCATTTACATATCTTGGTTGCACTTACTTTTGCTATTTTATTCTACTTACGTGTTGCAATTTTCTTACTACATTAGGCCGATATTCGGTATGTCATTATATTTATCATATACACATGCACGTTCACTTGGTCTCTAGTTGTGAATGTAGATTTCTTATAGATTCTCACACGCTGCAATGATGTTTGACATTGTACCTTTTACTAGTCCCACCAAGGCTCCTAGGGGCATCTACATTTCATACTCTCATACATTACAAGTGCTATTGTTTCATCATTTACTACTTCTAATTACTTTCCATTAATACATACATGTCATGACATACTTTTTTATCTTTCTAACATACTAATGGATGCTTCATGTGTAACATTAACATTGCATGACTATTTTCCACCATGGTTGTTTGATACACTTTACTTGACCTTGTTTGCTATTATATGCCATTGTTTGTTTGTTATGTCTTATGTATTCTTGATCAATGATTGTATGCTTTTGGCCACTCCGGCCTTGATTTTCTTGCAACATTATGAGTGACCTCCTATGTTTGAAAACCTCTTTTCGCGATCTATCTTGTAATCACACTTTCTTGTTACATTATTTTTATATGACATGCTTGCTAATTTTTCTACTAACACATGTATCTAGCCACTTTGTTTTCATATGCCTTAGTTTCTACCATGCACATGCCCTCATCCTGTAGGGATACAATTTGCTACAACATAAGTTCTTTTATTTTGGGCTACATTATCCTACCAACATTGCATACACCCCAAATGAGGGAGTTACATACATTGGGTGAACAAATCACCCTACATCAATTTAGAGATATAATTGCATTCGGTAAAGTATGGAATTAGAGCCAAAATATAGTCAGAATGACCCAAAATATGATTTGGGTCATCGAACAACTGAGACTCAAAGTGCCTACACTAAGACATTAGTGCACAGGCTTCGTGTCCTCCCGGGTGCTAATGTCATGGAAGGAGAGTAACACTAGACCTCTCTCCCCAACACTTTCTCTTTGGCATGAGATAGCCTAAAAAACTCGCCATTGGCATGAAATTGCACAAAAAAATCTACATTAGGTGCGAACTTTCCTTTTATATACTTTTACATACTTATGCACATTTTTCTCTGATTTATCATATATAAAACTTTTACTACATTCTTGCTCTTCTTTTACAGGTTCTTCCTTACAAGAAGTAGTAACAACAAGAAAAAAAAGAGGTACAATATGATACAACACATACACTTCACCCCTAGGGCCACTTTCTCTTCTTAGTTTACATGCTTCATCTTTACACTTATTCCACGCTTCATTTGTCCACTCGGCACACTTTTCACCACACATTCTATATGCTTATCAGGTACACATCTTATATCTACTTTATGTTATCAAGTATTTACTCAACAACATAAAGTGGGAGAAAATGGAAACACAAAATCACGCACTTGGGTACATTTCTAGGTCCTAAAACACATACTAGTATTCATATGATTCATAAGCAAGAAAACAAGTAATTGACGACCATCTTTTGCCTTTTTTTTCTTTCCTTCTTATTATCTATTTGGTCTTACACACCCTATAACCTTGATCGTTATTTACTTATTTATATTTTATGGCTCTAGACACTAGTGTCCAACCAAGGCGAAGTGCCCGGGTGCCCCTGTCCCCTCTAGGTGCCCCCTGACCCTTTTTTATCTTACTCGCTTCTTTTAGGTATCTTTTTTTATTTTGGGCACCTTTCTCACTTATGGGTCGGCCTTACAATTGTGAATTATGAAATTCAAACAAGGGAACAATATAAATACATAGTTATGTGTTCAAAATCAAGGACGAAGAACTAAACATATACTATCATCACCTAAGCTTGCATTCAAAAAGAACCTAAAGCACTTTAAGGCATCCATCTAACAATACACTCAAGGGACAAGGACTACAACTCTACATACACAACATAGGAAGGAGAAGTTCATTATTCCATCCACACATTCTACCACATTGTTACATTTAGCTATAAATAGCTCTCAAGTGTAATTTTCACAAGGGCATCCTAGGGCACGATTCTTACACACATGCACTAGAACTAGATGGATTCTAAGATGTAGTGCAACACTTGGTCGTAAATTCACTCTATCGGGTGACCAGAGGCCGGTCGACTCCCATATCGCATCTTTATATTTTGGGTTTGATTTGGTTTTTTGGGTTTTATAGGTGAATATCTATTTTTAGGTTACAAGTACCCTCGATAATCAAATATCAACACACATGTGATCAAAATGGAATATTTACGACACTTGTGCGACACAGTAAAATTCAAATTCTGACCATTTATATAGTCACAGGCGCCCAATAGTAGTCTTCAACACTTAGGCGCCCTTGTCATTCCATGGGCATCTATGTCCAACTCTATCCGTGGATTTCATAATTTATCCTAAGCATTTATGACACTGTTCACTTCCTATTCAACAATTTTCCCTATCTAGAGCATTTCATGATTAAGCGTAAATCAGCTAAGTCTTTCTCTCTATATCTCTTGCTTAGGGTTCCATACTTACTTTCTTATTTGTTTGCATCATATTGTACTTAGCAATTGTATATTATAGTTTACATTAGTTACTCTAAAATTAGGGTTTAATAAAATAAGAGCTATTTTTGTTAAATCATGATGAAAATCCCACCAACATCATTACATTATCTAGACATAGTCATCTCATCAACTTCTACTCTCATTAGTAGTAATGTAGAAATATTTTAATGTACATCTTCCCAATCTAATTACATCAGGGTGTTATAATTATATAACATTTAATAAGGTCGCATATCGGTGATGAAAGTGTAGGTGTAAGTTGTAGATAATATTTTTTTGTCAATATATGTATTATTTCTTGTCATATCACTAGATGTACAAAAAAATTTATATGTATTTCAGATGCATTGCATTTAACTAATGTTAATGTCAATATAAGTATTTGTCGGGCTATTCTCAACTAAATTTTCGTTAAATTTTGTTTTGTTCATTTGGGTACTGAAATTGTTTGTTTTATATTAGATGTGTGATTTTACATGGTAGTGTTTGTGCAAGGATTTTTATATATTTTATTTTGTAGTATTCAATTTTAATTTGGAAGTAGAGGAGTTACTTAGGAATTAAAAGAGTTAAATTCTATGTTTCAAACCATATAATTTTAATGATTAATCTATTTAATTGCAATTCCTAAAATATTGATTATTTGAATGAAATGACATAATCCAAAAAATAACCCAAAATTATTTTGAATGGTGGATATAAGGATTGTGTAATTCCGATTATATACCACTCACCACGTCTCATAAAAACGTAAAAACTTTCTCACTTATTTCACGAAATAAATCAATATGGAATGCATTACATTTTAAAATATACTTTCTTAAATTAAAGAGATTCAAAACTTTCTGTAAATTGAGTTTTCTAAAATTTGGAAAATATAATTTATCTAAGATATATTTTTAAACAAAATGTGTACTTAATTTACTCTTGTTAATTGAAAGTGAAAGCTGTTTCTTGTAACATTTCATCAAAAGAGGGTTAGATGAATATATACCTTAAATTAATATTATCCCTATCAAATTTGATCACTTAAGCTCTATCAAATTCAATCACTTAAATTTTCCTCCTAATCATAGGTATAATTGATCATCTTGAAGTTTGTATGAAGAGTCAGGTTCCTAATATTCTTCATCACAACCATGACATGTCATGATTTCATCCATAACAATGCCACCTAAAAAGATACGTTTCTACTCCACTCCTAATCTTTCACAAACATATAGTTAAATTTCAATTGATACCTAAAATGGGTTCTATACGTACCATATTTAAATGTCAAAATTGTTTTGTCATGTAGGAGAATCTAAGTAAGTTGTAGGGAAACTAAAAACCTCATAGGCAAAACCTTGTATGGAACTCTTGGTTTGTTCCACTAAGATGAATTTTTTAATGTTACTAGAAAATTAAAAAAATACATGTTATATTATATATATAGGATGGTATCTATCATGGAAATTATTTTCTTGAAATATGTGCCTAATGAAAAGGTGGTATTTTGACTAACATGCTCCCCACGTATTTTTAAAAAAAATAAAAATTGTTTTCAATAAAGGGAACCTCCTCTCATAATAATGGAGAAAATATTTCCTCTCATTATTGCAAAAGATCTCCATTTTTCATATACAAAAATATTTCCAGCAAAAACATAGAGTATCACTCATATGAAATGGGTGACAATTTAGGACGGTCAAGACTCGATCTAGGGCTACTAGCTATTTGTCTAAGTGAGCATTTTTATGCTTATAAAAGATGGTAAGGGAATAGAGAAACCTCACACATCATTGAAAACATCTAAAATAGGTTTTTGATAAGTAGACACATAAAATTCTACATCAATAAACTCAACACGAAAAACATATAAGGTAAATGTTTGGAAGTCTCAAGCACTTTTTGATCTAAACCTGATTGCCTAAGGCATGTGCATGGATATGGGGGACCAAAAAATAGCCAAAAATCTGTTTATTGGGCATTTTTTCCATAATGTTCTTGTGTTATAATGCAACAGGGAAAAATTAAGCTCATATTATAATGCGAGCACATTTTGGCTTGAATTACCTAGCCTAAAATGTGCTTGCATTCTTGTAAGCAATGTTGTATATGTGTATTTGCGAGGTATATATTTACTAAAATAAATGTAAAGTATAAGAAATAATAAAGTATAAAGATTAGGGGTTGTGACCCCTAATCTTTATACTTTATTATTTCTTATAATTTAAATTTATTTTAGTAAATATAAGAAATTAGGGTCACTCTACACCTTATGGAACTAGTCTACAATGACTTCATAAGTCACAATTTAGAAAATAGTTTTTCATATTCTAATCTAGTCGAGTAAATATGTATTTTTCGAGATTTCAGCATTCAACCTAAATGTTTTAGAGTTTAAGTTCTACATTGATATTTGTTTTGGGAAATAATATAGTCATTGTTTATATTTTAGGGTCTTCTTGATTGGTTATTGACATTTATAGGAGTTTTATATGTGTCAAAATCCATTTAATAAACCCTGACTCCCAAAAGTAGCAACACTTTCTTGAATATATGGACTCATGTAATTCCTTATAACACATAACAAATCAAAACACATATGCAAGTTTTTTCGATTCAAATCATCAAGGAATGGTCAAATCATGAGGTCCGTGAAGGGTATGAAACATCATTAGGACAATGGGTGTAATCAGTAAAATCATGAGGTCTGTGAAGGATATTAAACATCAAGAGCTTCATCAAGATTCAAATCATCAAGGGAATGGTCATCAGGAGCATGATAAGAGAATCTCACCATGAGTGATGGTGGAAATCATCTCAGGATAAAAAACAATGCATATTTCATGATCTAGTTTTTATAAACACTTAATCAATGTTTGGTAATGAACTCACATCTTGCAAGTCAGGGAGGTGGAATTTGTAGTGTTTCAGTGCAATATGGAGTTCAAGAACATAGAATTCATTCTTACACATTCCTCCAAGTTTAATTCAGGGACCAATCCTTCTATCAATCTATCAAGAGGAGGAAACCTATCTACATGAGGAGTAATTGAGAAAGAGAGTGTCCAGACATCATAAGCATGCTTCCACTCAGGTGACATTTTGGTTAGGGAGGTGAATTATGAGATTAAGAAGAGATCATCGTGTTTAAAGGTGAAATGTGAGGCTCAAGGAGTTAGTTTATGATCATCATATCTTGAATCTACCATTATGTCCAAATATATTCAATAAACACATAAAAATGAGATGTTCGAGGCTACCGAGGCATCCAAGACCATGATGTTTGAAGGATCTAGAAGTCACATATTCTCATGAGAGGGATATGAGAAAAAATTATATAGAGTCCTAAATACAATTCCATTCAAGGAGTATTTTGAATATAGGAAGGGTAATAGGATGATCTTCATATGGATATGTTGTCATGTAAATTGACTAATCCAAAAATGCAAAACTTAAACCATGACAACCAAGCCACAATGTGAAATATTGCTCCCAAATATTCTTGAATCCCTGTCTACACTAACATGTCTCTGTGTTGTGATCACCTTGTCCTTAAAGGTAGTCCTAATGCATTGGATGAACATGTATAAGTTTTTAAAAAATTTAATAAGGTCTATTATTCCATTTAGTGAAGTGTAGTAAAATACTAATTCTTTTGAAAGCCTAGAAAGTCCAATTTTTATCATTTCGAGATCTGTGTGCATCTTACATGAGGGTTTTGAAAAGGTATTAAGTATCAAGAGGTGGTATTAGAGAACATTGAAGGTGTTGGAATTAATTTAGGAAGATTTAAGAATTTTTTTATCATTGAGGATAGTCTGTTCAAAAGTGGGTTTTTAGGTGCAATGAATGAGTAGTCAAATTGTGAACCTTGACTTCTCCGAGTTGATTCCGTGAGCTCCATAAGAAGTTAGGAGGAAAAAAGTAAGCTTCAAAAAGCTTTAATAATGATTTAGATTATGGGAGCATCCTTTTTATCCAAGGCCACCGAAGGTGATGTTGGTAATCATCTCATACTATCAAGCAATGTATACCTCCCAAGACTATTTCTAAACACCTAATCACTTATTGGTAATGAGATTAGTACACTTTGTGTAGGTTAGCAACATGTGATTCACCTTCAAGTGCTACTTCCACATAGAGAAAATTGATCAAAAGGGTGTTCGGATGTTGTAGGCATGTTTCCACTCAAGTAATATAGGTGAGTTGTGAAGTGAAAAAGGGTGTCATCATGTTCAAGAGTGAAATGTGAAGCTCGTGTAGTAATTCGAGGGTCCTCTTTTCTGAATCTGCCACCATATCTCTGAGAAGCAAGTGAAGTGAGATAATTAAGCTATCTAGGAACTCAAAATCATAATGTTTGAAGAATCAAGTAATCTTATCTTCCCATCAAAAACATCTAAGCAAGAAGGTATGTCAAGCATCTCAAGTTTGATTTCATTCAAGTACTATGGATTCGAAATGGTAAATAGGTGATATATATGTGTGGCACCATGAATGTAAGAATTAGAAATCATCCCAATTTCATTTTATGTCATCCATAATGGTGTTCTTAAACACTTTGTATGTATGCTAAACTTGTTATACCAATTAAAAGAAACTAACACCTAGTAGTCTTAAAGAAAAGCTAAATCTACCATTAACATCATGATAAGAGCTTAAAGGAAATAACTATCTTAATTTGATAAACATGAATGAAATCACCTAATTTTAACCATTCCTACACTTTTAATGTATGCTTACGTCTAAGCATGAGCCCTCTTTAGACCACGAGTAATCAAATTTGTGTTGATAGGGAAGGATCTCACCAAGAAATGGCTTGAGGCCATACTTAGATCTTCCTTCGCTCAACATTGAAAGAATGGATGCAAAGATAAAGTAGCTATTCCAAATAATGGAGAAGGATCTTATCATAAACTTGTATAAATAAATAATCAAAGTGTGTTTTCGGTGAAATAAGGTATGAGGGTCTTTTATATAGCTTTCCAATTTGGGAGAAGCTTACAAACTAGTGCATGTGAGATAAAAGATAAAGTAGATTTAAAAGAGATAAGATTGATTAGAAGAATTAATAAGTGATTAGCAACTCATGGAATTTGGAGATGATTTAATTAATCAACTATAATTAATTACTAGGCTATCATAAGCTTAGAAAGCTATTAGAAGGTGATTTAGGAGGAAATAGGTAGAAATTGGAGGATTTATAAGAGGGATTTAACCAATAAGAGGGTTTATTGATTAAATAAAGGATTAAAAGGTATAATTAATTAATAATAGTTAATTAATTGATTCAAAGAGGATTATAACTAACAAAGTGTCGTTAATTGGCATCCGAATGGGGTAACAAATAGTTAATTAATGAAGTGTTTTTAATTGGTGATATGGAGGGAAGCGTTAGTTAATTAACGAAGTGTCATTAATTGACCAAAATGGATGGAAAGAAGGTGATTAGTGCAATATTAGTATTAAAATTGCTTGAGCAGATTTTAGGTGTCTATATTTTCCCCTCTTTAGGGTGGCATAAACGACGTCACTTTAAAGAAAGTAGACAATTACATAGAAGTAAATTTTGAAGGGATAGAAGAAAATTTAGTAGAATAAAATATGCCCCCTCGAGTGTTGATGGGGTGATGAAAGAGGTCAATTTTGATGATAAAAAGATGAAGGAAATGGATAGAAGAAAATGATATGAAGAAAAAAATAATCCCTATTGCCCCAGGTGATATTGAAGAAAAATTTGGGATAGAAGAAAATGATATGAAGAAGAATGGAGATGAAGAGAATGGAAATAGCTTTCATCCAGCTTAGCTCAAGAAAAACTTTGTTTCATCATTTTGCTTTATGATCTACGTCACTAGCTCTTTATTATATATAAGCATACAACAAAAGTGTAAAATAACATGAAAATATATAATACTAACATTTTTTCATTGCTAAAACACTAACTCAATGCAACATACATAACATAATGAAATACGAGAAAGTAAACAAGCTAACCTAAGAGGAAATAAGTACAAACACACATACTAAAAAAATGTTCAAGACAGTTACACCAAGATTTTTGTTATCGAGGTTCAATTCCCAAATGTTCGAGTTAATGAAAAGGGTTACAAATGGCACCCAAGCAAGGATACATGTGAGGTGAATATACAAAGGAAACAAGGGTCCTATGAAAAATCAATCATGAACTATAAAACAATACCAAACAACCCGTCATGCAAGGAAGTACATACATAGTAAGCAAACCAATTTTGTTAATGGAGGTAGATCCAGATGATCCGCATGAGTCATTTGTGAGAACAATTTAGGTCAAAGAAAAAAAAATTGTAGGAAAAATTTAGATGTTTGAGGACGATGTGGGTGATAAATGCTTCACCTACATGCATGTTTTTTACCAATTTTTAATTTTTTTGAAATTTTACAAAAAAAAATGGATTTTTTTATTAGATTAGGTAAAAAAACAAATTTTGAAGGGATCGAGAACCTTGTACAAAATGAAAGATAAACATCAAATCCCAAAAGAGAAACAACAAAGGAACAAGGCCCAACCTAGCCAATGATGAAACAAATAGACATACTAAAAGCGACAAAAAGACACACCAAAAGAAAGGAGGGCCCCAAAACAGGAAAGTCAAATAGACTTGACCTACCTCAAAGAGCAAGCCTAACTTCCAAGGTACAAGCATTTTTGAGATCTAAGGCTCATCTTTGTAGAACTTACAGTCTTTCCTTTATTTTTGTTGTTCACCACCTTCCAATCATCACCCATGTTAGGATCAACATTCTCATCTGAGTGGACAGGTAGCTGAATTTCAAGAACCTCCTTATTTTTAGAATTTTGATTCAACTTGGAACTCAGAGATCAGATCGAGGAGGCCCCACCCTTTCCCTCCATATGATTTGTCTTAGCCAACCTAGTTGGGGAAGGAGCAACCACACACAAATTCTCCCCCGATTTTCTTAAGACCCACTGAAACATTATCTGAATCATTGTCCTCAAGTCCATAGACAACAAGATTATCTCGGTTTAAAATCCTTCCACCAAGAGACCCTTCCTTTAATCCTTTTTAACCATTTGAAAATCAAACACCAGATGACCCAAAGAAAAGCAAGTTTTGCATCTAAAAGGGAACCCTTCATAATCTAGATTTTGAGTCCATATTGAGTCCTTGACATTGAGTTCCATAGTGGCTGGAAATTCAGTGGTCATATTCATATCCACCAAGTATGTGGGCATAAGTGGTATGGTCAAAAGAATCAGTTTTGGGGTCGGTAGCTAAAAATTTACCCAACCCGTCCCCCATATCTCTGAAGCACTCCTCACTCCAGAAATGTAAGGCGGGTAGGAAACCTAACCCATCTTGTGCGGTATTAAATGTTTCAGTAGAGGGATTAAATTGAGGAAACCATGGTTTCATGAGAAGGAGATGTGATTGGAAATCCCAAATTCTCCCAAAAATGATCTCCTTATCAGAGGCACTATCAAAAACTGCAACAAAAATGCCATGAGCAGAAGGGTAAATGTTAACTTTACCTTCAATTAGGGGCGCCATTGTTCAGAAATCCAGTTGTGCAAAGCAGGAGCCCGGGGCATCCATTATTGAACCAACAAACCTAACCTCTCTTTTCAAAATATTCAATGGTCTCAGTAACCTTGTCTCCAAAGGAGACCTTAGGCATCTATTTGGCATAGGCCATAGGTTTAGGAGGATGCTTACACCCATTCATGGTCGCCGACATGAATGACAAACCACCCTAGTTAGGGCTGCGGGAGCCCTACAACCGCCACCCATAGTCCTGGTCATACCCCCATCAGTGCAGCCAAACTACCAAGAAGGGTTACATGAAACGAAGCCCCTACAAGATCTCGACTCACCAATCTTCCCCAAAATATCACCAGCTGTCGAGCCCATAGCACGAAACACGGACCCCTACCCTTGGACATCGCCATCTCCACCACATCCTAACCCAACTCCACACAAACCATCACAGAAAGTCTTTAAGTCTCTGAAGGGAAAATTTGAGCCGAAACCTTGCCACCGGAGGATCCGCTCGCCTCCAACTAACACTCCACGGCCAAGCTTCGGAATAGTTCATGAGGAAGGAAAAACTTACCACACTCATTGCCAACCAAACAACCATTCGCAAAGCGAAGTGCGGGAGGCGAGATGTATTGGCCGAAGAGTGAAACATCGTTCACCCACAACAAGCACAAGAGAAGAGCTTTTACCAACATTGTTAGGGTTAAGGCAAAGTAGAACCGACGATATGGCATTATATTTGTAGTTGATCAAAATTTGGATTTTTTTATTTTTACCATTTTTTTGGATTTTTAATGATTTTTACCAATTTTTTAGATTTTTGAATTTTCTTTCAATATGTGAGTTTTAGAAGTTATTGAAATTTTAGGAAGAATGTGATATATAATAATGACGAGGCACCGAGGCATTGAACAAAATCCACGGGAAGAAAAAATATGCCCCAAGTAGAAGAAAAGGTTGTCGTGAAGCAAAACCATGTCCTAACAAAGCGAACATGCTAAAAAATGAATATATAATAAAAATAGTCAACATGATGAATGTGAGCACATGGAGGGAAGAATATAGAAGAAACATGTTAGTTATCTAGCCCTTAGAAGGTGATAAAAATGAAGAATTAGGTCAAATCGAATATAAATAGCAGGCTAAGAGGGTAAAATCCATCACGACCAGTTATTGTCACTTGACCCTTTTGAGATTTAGTGAGGTTTTTGCTCCGGCCCTAGAGAGAAATGGATCAAGTTTAGAACCATAGACACCATCCAGACAAAGTACGAGAGTATGCAAGGCTTCCTTCAGATAGACCATCAGTACATAAAAAATATCCATTTTTGAGTGCATTGAATGCAAGTTTAGGATAGGGAAAAGTACGAGGATCACACTAGCACAAGCCTTTGGCTACATTAGCATTAAGGGGCTCATATTAGCGCAAAGGTCTTGTTCTAGTGTCAAAATGAGAATGATAACATTTAACTAGATTTGTAGGTTAGTTAGATTTCTCTAGTGTCAAAATGAGAAAGCTAGTGTAAAAATGAGTGTGCAAGTGCGAGGCTTGTGCTAGGGCATAAATGAGGAGTTAGCGTGAAAAGGAACACATTAGTGCAAGCTTGTGCTAGTGCAAAAGGCTTGCAATAGTGCATAACTTAGGCTTTAGAATTTTTTAGAGGAAATTGGAAGATTTTTAGATGAACTTAGAAATGAATAGAAGAATGTAGAAGAAATTACAACATCTTAGGAAGACATTAGTAGAATAAATGATGTTAATAAAGTGTGTTGTGCAATTGTGCAGGTGATATTATGCAACTTGGATGTGTGGGAGTGGCATAGGCACCTTCGAGCTTACGAGAAAACTTTCTCATGGTGAGAGAAAATTTTCTTGACTGCGACATTGGAGGCTACATGCCTCTCCTATATTGCACAAATGCCTCATATTACATTGGATCATGCCTTCGACTTCCTTAGCAGAGAGGTGGTAGAGTGAGAGTTAGATCTTTAGATTTTTGACTGGCAAGATGATGATGAACTTAGAGAATGTGTATCGGATCCTCGAGTTTTTATCTAGGGAATCTTGGTGACATATGATAGGGATCGCAACCAGATTCTAGATTGCATTTGAGACATGTTTCTACACTGGGACATACCCTAGAAGGGTATGGCAGTAGTTCTATACAAATTTTTGAGGATCAACAGATTACATAGATACTGTATATTTTATGTCTCTTGTGAGTGACTATTTACTACCCGATAAGATGGGTACACACTTCCCACTTGGTTTGACAAGAGTAATGCACCGACTTACGGACAGAGAGGTATTTTTTCGGGGTCGGTGCATACTAGCCCACATGTAATAGGACTTCGCATGTTATAGTATACATTGGTATAAGGAGCTTTGGGCTATTATAGTAGGTATTTACCTTAGCTCATGTTCACCTAGGTACATTATTTACCTTTATTGTATTTATAATCACCCACTTATGTGTGTGGATATTTCTTTTTATTTATTTAAATATTAAGAGATATTATCTAGTTGTTAGGTATAGTTCTTTCTTTGATCTATGGTATTGACTAGTTCTTTCCTAGATCTATGGTATTGACTAGATCCTTGATGTCTAGTTCTCTCATAAATCTATGGACTTGACTAGTTCTTTGATGACTATTTCTTTCCATGATTTATGGCTTGATCTACGACCTTGAGTGGTTCTTAGATTGTTATTCCTTGCCTATATAAGCAAGGCCCATTCTCATTGTATTTCATTGAGTTCCATAATAATATATGATATTGCTGCTCATTTGTTTACAAAGGTTTTGCATAAACTTATTATGGCAAATTGCTTTCATCTTATTGATCATGGTGTTTGATTAGCATCTGTGTTCTTGGCTTGGTACGATCTGGTTATCGTTCCTTTTATGTTATCGAGCGGTGATTACCCATAAAAATCCTTAGCCCTTGGTCATATGGTATGGTCGTATGAGGGCTTAAGCTTGTGATTCCTACTATTAGGTGATTAACTCTAGCCCCCTTTCATTTTATTTGTGTGGTGAAAGTAAGAGAATTTTATTTTGTTTTAGTGGTAACTAAAATAAATAGTAGATCATAATATTGAAAAGCTTGTAACTTTTGATTGGTAACTCGATTTTGAGTGCCATTTTTGTAAAAGCACTTGTTTTTCCATGCTCTTTCCATTGGAAATATTTATTTTGAGAATTACACTATAATTATAAAGTTTCATATTGTAACACACACTCATTATAAACTGTCAAAATCTAGGGGGGCTCTTGGTGCATTGCTTAGGGGTCTTTTTGCATTGCTTGGTTCTTGCATTTATTTTGGTTATTTTTTGAGGATGGCATCTACTTCTGCATTAGATCATGTTGAGCCATTAACAACACATAATTACCACACATAGAAACCAAGAATGGAAACAATAATTAAGTGGAAAGGATTATAGGCTTAACTTCTTCAAAACAACCAGTATTCACTAGAGAATATGAGAAATTTCAGTACCAGTGCAAATTTGATGAGTGTATGGGTTTGATAGGAACTTATGTAAGTGATTGTCTTTTTGTTTCATTTGGAAAAATGTGACTCTCCTTTCAAAATATGGGAGAAATTGGAGGATTTATTTGGTAAGGTGGATCATATGAGAGCCATGCAACTTGAAATTGAGATCACCTCTCTTAATCCTAAAGATTTTCCAACAATTATAGACTATCTTACCAAGTTCAAGCATTTGTTGACATAGTTGAAGGGGAGTGGAAGAGATAAGAAAGATGAAGAGTGTGTTTACTTGATTCTATCCAAGTTGAGAGGACCATTTCAAATATTTTCTTCTACCTTTTTCTCTAGCATGGATGCCTTAGGTGACACATTTAAAATGCCTAACTTAGAAACATTTTGTGAAAGACTTACTAGGGAAGAATCCAAATTGTCTCACCTTGAGTCTTCCATATGTCAAAAGGTATTAGTTGCATCTAATCCTAAGGGCAAGGGAAAACCAAATAGCAAAACCAAATCCACCCCTTCTCCATCTCAAAATGATCCTAAACCCAAAGAAAACAACTCAAAACCCAAGAAGTCTTCTAAATCTAAGAATAAGTCTAGTCATTCATGCTCTTTTTGTGGGGGTAGTAATCATGAAGAACATAGGTGTTATAAGTGAATGTAAGCCTTAGAGGATGCAGTCAAGAAACAAAAAAATTCTCTCTCTACTCCACCTCCTTCTAATCAGCATGGCAAAGCACTTAATATTGTTGGGAGATCTCAGTCACCACTTGCAGACAATTGGGTTATAGATTCTTGGTGCTTCTCATCACATGACTTCTTCTAAGGATTCTTTTGTTTCTCTAGGTTTGAGTTCTACTTCCAAAATTGAGGTTGGAGATTCTTCCTTTCTTTCTGTTAAAGGAAAAAGTGATATACAACTTGATGGTGGCAGTATCTAAGATGCACTATATGTTCCTAACATCACTACAAATTTGCTTTCTGTGTATCAAATTTTTCATTCTAGTCAAGGGAAAATAGTGACTTTTACACCACATGGGGCAGAAGTACGAACTTTGTTGGAGCCAAATTCACTTGTTGCTCAGGGTATTGTTGATCATAGTTCTAGACTATATCACTTTGAGGGTTTTGATGACACTTCTTATATAGGGACAGGATTGGTTTCTCATGTAGATTCAAAGAGTAAGCTTTGGCATGAAATATTTGGACATCTTAATTACAGATATTTGAAGGAGTTGAGCACTCATGGTATGGTAGATGGTCTTCCTAGAGTTTCTAGTCTTGAGGGAGTTTGCTCTGGCTGTGCATTAGGGAAACAACACCAAGATCCATTTCCTAAGAATTTTTCTAAGAGAGTTTCTTCACCACTTGAGCTTGTGCATAGTGACTTGATGGTTTTTCCTACCCCCTCTTTCAATGGAGCTAAGTATGCACTTACGTTTATTGATAATTTCTCGAGGCGTACTTGGGTTTATTTTCTCAAGTAAAAAAGTGATGTTTTTTTCAAATTTCAAAGTCTTTGAGGCTTTGGTCGAGAAACAATCTTCTAGTTGCATAAAGAACCTTCGTACTGATAATGGGGGGAGTACTTCAACGATGATTTTTCTGAATTTTTGGCAACTCAAGGCATTATTCACCAGCATTTTGTTCCTCATACTCCACAACAGAATGGCTTAGCAGAAAGGAAGAATAGAAATTTGAAGGAAATGGCTAATTGTATGATGCAGTCTAGAGATTTACCTCCTATCTCTTTGGGAAAAAGTATTTAATTGTACTAACTATATTCAGAATCACACACCACACGAGAACACTTGAGCATTTAACTCTAAAGGAAGCTTGGTCAACACTAAGCCAGATGTCTCATTTTTTCGAGTCTTTGGGAGCCATGCTTGGGCCTTTGTGCCAAAGAAGAAAAGGAAAGCTTTGGATAAGAAGAGTAAACCCTTGATATTTGTAGGGTATTGTGAGGACATGAGAGCTTATCATCTTTTAGATCTTAATACACATGATGTTCTTTTTTGAACACATGTTCAGTTTGATGAATGTTTCACTCCTCATGATTCTTCATCTTCTTCTTCATCTCATCTTGAGGAGATTGATGAGGAGGTTATAGATGCCATTGAGGATCCTATTCCCACTGATGTTGTCATTATACCTAAGTGGGCTCATACTATAGTTTCTAAGGAAGCACCTTTCATAGAGGATCTTCCACCCACTAAGCATCATCATGCACATTCTACTAGTTCTAGACTTTTGTGTCAGGCAGTTTCTGAGGATCCACAGTATTTTTCAAAGGCTCATGGGATACGAGTGGGATGATGCGATGGCAGCTGAGTATTCTTCTTTGATGAAGAATCATACTTGGGATTTAGTATCTCTTCCTAAAGGAAGAAAGATGGTTAGGTGTAAGTGGGTATACCGAACCAAATATGTAGTTGATGGGTCCATTGACAAGTATAAGGCTTGTCTTGTTGCAAAGAGTTTTTCACAAGTCGAAGGTATTGATTACTCTGAGACTTTTGCACCCATTGCCAAGATGGATTCTATACACCTTGTACTTGCTATTGCTGCATCACAGGGGTGGCCCGTATACCAGATGGACATGAAGAGTGCCTTCTTACATGGAGATATACAAGAGGAAATATATATGGAGCAGCCAACTAGATTTTTTTAGGATTCTTCTCTTGTTTGTCAGCTCCGAAGGTCTCTCTACGGTCTCAAACAAGCCCCTCAGGCTTGGTATGAGAAGATGGATTCTTTTCTTCTATCTACTAGTTTTGTTCGTTTCCATTCTGATCATACAGTGTATCTCTAGCATGTCGGTGAGGATATTGTGATACTTGTCTTGTATGTTGATGATCTGTTACTTACTATCAGCTCTTCTTCCCACATTCAGAGTATTCATAGGGCTCTTTCTACACAATTTGACATGACATATCTTGGGTTATTGCATTATTTCCTTGGTTTCTGATTTCTCAGATAGATTCAGGGATTCATTTGAATCAGGAAAAGTACACCCATGATATTCTTAAGCGCTTTGATATGGTTGATTACAAGCCAAGTCCATCTCCTTTTCAGTCTGGGGTTACTCTTACATCCACATGTACCACACCACTTTGTGATCCTACATTGTATAGGCAGTTGGTTGGGAGTCTCATGTACTTGACCCATACTTGCCCTGATATTTCATTTGCAGTAGGGCTTGTATCTCATTTTGCACATTCTCCTTATAGTAGTCATGGCGAGGCCGCTAAAAGGATTTTACACTATTTACAGGGCACTTCCCACTTTGGCCTACACTACACTAGGGGTTCTACTCAGTTGGTTGGGTATATAGATTTAGATTGGGCAGATTCTATTGATGACAAAGGCGTTCTACTTCTGGCTATCTTTTTTTTCTTGGTTCTTCTCCAGTTGCTTGGGCATGTAAAAAGCAACAGGCTATTACACTTTCATCTTCAGAGGTAGAGTACAGGCAACAGTTACAACGAGTCAATAGATTCTTTGGCTTCGCCAGTTATTGACAGAGTTTGGATTCCCACAGGATTCACCGACTGTACTTTGGTGTGACAACCAAAGTGCAATTCACATTTCTCGCAACCCAATTGAGCACCAACAGACCAAGCATATCGAGATACACATCCACTTCATTCGGTAGCACATTCAGGATGGAGTTCTTTGCTTGGAGTACCTTCCAACTCAGCAACAGGTTGCAGACATATTTACAAAGCCTTTTACATCACCTCGCTACCTTGAGTTGCGTGGCATGCTTGGGGTTTGAAGTTGTTCTTGGGGGGTGTTCGTGAGAACATCTTCCTTCTTCTTCTTCTCTTTCCTTATAGTAGGATTCTTTCCTTCTTTTGGTTCGAGATTTCTTCATGGATATATTGTACATGAGTACCTCATCAGGCCTAGTTGTCGAGACTCATACTGTGGACATGTCACTTCTATTTTGGCCCCTAGTTTCACTTGAGGGGGTGTTAGAGTAGATATTTACCTTAGCTCATGTTCACCTAGGTACATTATTTACCTTTATTGTATTTATCCTCACCCACTTATGTGTGTGGATATTTCTTTTATTTATTTAGATATTAGGAGATATTATCTAGTTGTTAGGTATAGTTCTTTCCTTGATCTATGGTATTGACTAGTTCTTTCCTAGATCTATGGTATTGACTAGATCCTTGATGTCTAGTTCTCTCATAAATCTATGGACTTGACTAGTTTTTTTGATGTCTAGTTCTTTCCATGATTTATGGATTGATCTACAACCTTGACTCGATTGATAGGAGAACACGATGCACTATAGCATGCGGCCTTATTCGTAGGAGCTCAAAACTTAGTATTTGATTTTATATTAGCCACATGTGAGGCTACATATTATAGAGCACTATAGTATGGGGTCATACAAGAGGGACAAAGGGTTATACCCTATAGTCGATGACCGAAGTCATTCCATATATAGGTAATATAGGCCATATATGTATGTCAAGTTAGTAAATATGTCAACACTCCTCAACATATTTTTTCCTCACAAATGCAGATGCTACCATTGCAGAGCTCTAATACAACCGATGCTTCCTACACAAAGACACATGCCAGAAATCGAGTCACATGCCAAGAAGTCTTGGTGTTCATGAGAGTCAAGGTTAATTCTCTCATGTTCTTAAGTATAATTTTTATGTATGACTTGTGATCAAGGAACATTTTTTATCAGATGTATATGTATTGTTTTTTCTTATGCCTCAAAATGAAGGCACATTTTTTATCCATACCCATGATGGCGTTTATTGTATTTGATGTATATCGAGAAACCTTTTTGTATATGGACATTGATATTTATATGGATATATGATGACAATGGACTTGTCTAGTCATCACATTTTATGTTTATGAGATAGCATGTTTAGCCCATGTTTTTACTATGGTCTATGATGAGGGGGATAAAGATAATCCCTCTTTCCCCAGTGGTGATATCATATGATGTTAGCTTAGCATACATGTTTAATTTTTAGTTTCATGATTATGTAGCTTAACATTTTATTTATATGTGATGATAGATGATATGGATGATGAAATGATAACAAACTGTACAAGCAATGAATACAAACACAATGAACACTTAATCAAATCTACTATATACACACTAAGGAACAACACAACACAACTATGTATAAACACGCAAGATAAAAAATAATCTAATAAATTTCACAACAAACTAAAATAAGATGTAATCTAAGAAAGAAAAGAAAATAAATCTGTCTAAGAAAGCACACAAGACAACAAACAAAACTATGTACAAACAAACAACTAAGAAAACACTACTTTATTTTTGTGGGACATTTTGGGAACCTTTTGCGTTGTTTTTGTATTGTTTTTAAAGATAACTTATATTGTTTTTTAAGTTTTCTATGAGATGTTATTTGAATTTTTTGATAATTTCTTAAAATCTATACAAATGTTTGGATTTTTTCAAATAATTTTCCAGAGATATGTGCAAGAAAATGAAGAAACATGGATGCCCCCAATGATAGATAAGAATGTACAAGGGAAAAATCATGCGTATGTGCAAGAAAGTGAAGATGCAAAAATTCCCCAACGTGAGAAGGGAATGTACAAAGGAAAATGTCACGCATATGCAAGAAAGTGAAGATGTGAAAATGCCCCCAACGTGAGATGGGAATGTACAAAGGAAAACTCTTCGCATACATTAATAGGATCAGTTGGAATAAGGCCATGAAGGAGAGGCTCAAAAGTATCTCGAGACACGGGTAAAACCTAGATTAGGATAAAACTATCGTATTCCTAGATATGAGATGCTTGTGATCAACGAACCCTTTGATGGCGCTGGAAATCAGTTTTCAGCAAAGAACTTTTCCAAAGTGCCAAAATTGTGTGGTTTTCACACTTGGACGGATTGATTTCTCTTTTCTTATTTATTTCTTTGTCTAATTTTTATACTTTTCTTGATTTTATGATATTTGAAGGACCTCCATGCTTAAGCATAAAACTACTTGAAGTGCATGGAATTCATTAGTTCCTACAACTCATCACAATCATAATCAACAATTTTGTATGCTCCTAAACTAAACTTAGTAACCACAACATATGGTCCTAATCAGTTAGGCTCAAACTTACCCTTCTTCTCATGATCCTTTGTGGTGTTGAACTGATTTTATTTTAAGACCAACACTCCTAACTTGAATTGGCGAGGCATGACTCTTTTTGTAGCCTTGACACACTCGATTTTAATACACTTTTAGGTGATCTAGTGCATGAAGGTGTTTCTCATCCAACAACTCTAGTTTCGTGAGTCTGGAAACTCTATAGTCCTCCTCTTTATCTAAATAGTCTCACAAAGATATGCACAAAGAAGGGATCTCGATCTCAAGGGGTAGGACAACTTCTATGCCAAAAACTAAGGAATATGGAGTAACACTAGTAGGGGTGTGAATAGATGTTTGATATGCCCAAAGGGCAGGATGAATCTATAAATGCCAATTACGGTCACTCTTGTTAACCATATTCTCCATTATTCAAACAAGAGTCTTATTTGAGGCTTCAACCTATCCATTACCTTGAGGGTAATAGGGAGTTGACCATTTGAGTTGGATTTGAAAATGTTGGCACAACGCCTTCATAGTTTTGTTCTTGAAAGACTTGCCATTGTCATCTACAATGGCAAAGGGAATGTTGTAATGGAAAATGAGGTGGTTCATGATGAAATTTGAAATATGTGCACCAGTGACATAGGTAAGAGGAACAACCTCTACCCACTTTGTGAAGTACTTAGTGGTAGTAATAATAAACATGTGGCCATCAAATGAAGTAGGGGTAAGATTTCTAATAAGATCAAGTCCCCACTTTGAAAAAGGCCATGACGTTGTGATTGGTTGAAAATATTGTGTTGGGGAATGTATCAAATTGTTGTACTTTTGGCACAACAAGCATTTCTTAACATAGTGACATTAGTCAGTTTCCATGGTAGGCCAATAATAGCCTACTCTTAACAACTTTTTAGCCAGAACCATGGTTCATTTTAAGACCCCCTCTTCGAAAAATTATTATAGAATGGGTGGTGAATCTATGAAATTGACTTTCAAAAAGATGATGAATATCTAAAAAATTGATTGCGGAAAAGGTGATTTAGCAGGAGTTTTTTCATAATGTTGGATTGATGTTGGACAGGACCTCTGTTTGTCTATGTACTAAATTTCAGTCAGACGAAACATCCTTATTGGTCGGTCATCTAACCTGCATTGGATGGACGTCCATTATAGTTAGACGACCATCACCTACACATTGGATGAAATCTATTGGTCATCCATCCAACCTTGTTGGTTTTCCATCTGAAACGTGTTGGATGACCTTCCCAATAACTTTGAATGATTGTCCCTTCCTTGTTAGACAAAACCTACATTGGATGGTCATCTCTTTTGGTTGCTCGTCCATCTCTTATAGTTAGACGTTTGTCATGTGCATGTTGTTCTGTTAAGATGAACTTCTTTTAGAAATATACAATCATCTCCCCTAGAAATACACATACTAAATGTGGCTTTCGGGGGTGCTGCTCTCGAACTGCGTTGGGGCACGTAACCCCCAAATCCCTGTCGAGGGACAGCCTCATGGACCCTATAAGGGGAGAAACCCTGTGCTATGTATTATACCTCAATGAATATGAGCACATTTTGATTAGAAACGTTGGTGAAATACCTGCATAAGTTCATTTTAAACTGTAAATAATAGGCAAAATGACCCATACAAATGACTTGTCAGCCAAAAATTTAGTTGAACCGAGTGGAAACTGACAGCTGAAAATTTTCCATTTCCAATTTCCAAAATCCCTAATATTCACGAGTTTACAAAAATTCACCACTAAAATTTTCCCGGTCGAGAACTATGCCACTTGTATAGGCCCTATAGATTCCTTTGTGCACCTCCTTGACTGTTAAGTTAGATTCATCTGAATTAAGGTAACATAGAAGATACAAGTCATAGCCTCTACGATATAACATTCCCCCAAGCAATGTGTAGCAATATATGCATTGGATAATGTTTCATTTATTAGATCGTGAAATGTCAGTAGGGAAGGTTCCATCATAAAGGTAATTATGAATGTGATTGTACCAACGGGATAAGGGACCAATAACTTCACATACCAAACAAGACTCTAACATGTCATATGCTGGTGTTATTAAATTCTCCACAAAGAAAGGCATGTCGTTATTTCTAGGTGGGATGCGTAATAAATAACCAACTATAGCCATAACATCTGTTGCACGATTCTGTCCCCTAGGTATTTACTGGAACGTGATTTGTATAAATAATTCCTTCAAAGTTTCAACCATTTTCTTATAAGGAATGAGCTTCTCATCCTTAAATTTTTACTCATCATTTACTTGTTTGATGATTAACATATAATCACTAATTACATTGATCTTCCTAATATCCCAGTGTATAGATATTTTCAACCCTGTAATGAGAGCTTCATATTCTACTATATTGTTTGTACATGGAAAACCAAGCCTGAATGCTTGTGGAATCAGATCTCTGTGGGAGTGATGAGCACAAATCCTACTCCTAAACCATGGAAAGTAAAGGATCCATCAAAATACATCTGCCATGTAATGGAATCCTCAAGATACATTAGGGAAGTGTCTAGAAGTTCCAAACTCAATGGTTCAATACCTAGAAAAGGGGCTTAAACTAGGTGGTCTACTAGCACCTTCCTTTGACTAAATTTTGATTGATGTACTCGATATCAAACTCGCTAAGTAGGATGATCCAATTAGCCATCCTTCCTGTAAGTGTAGGTTTAGATAATAAGTACTTTAGTGGGTCAATTCTAGAAATGAGCTTGGTCTTATTATTTAGCAAATAATGATGAAGTTTTTGAAAAACAAAAAATGACGGCCAAACAAGCCTTTTCAATTTGTGGATAGTTGAGCTCATAAGCGATCAATGTGTGGTTGAGGTAATAGATAGATTTTTATTTTTGACTTATATCATACTGAGCCAAAAGCACGCCAATTACAAATTGAGTGGTAGAAATGTACAACAACAATGGTTCACCTGTAGTAGGCAACATTAGAATAGGGGTTTAGACAAATATTATTTAAACAAAGAAAATGCTTGTTGTTCTAGACCCCAAAGAAAAGCCACATATTTCTTAAGAAGATGTGTGAATGAATGACACTTATCTGTGAGCTAGGAGATAAATCTTCTGATAGCTTGGATCTTCCCCTATAAACTACGCAATTGTTTGATATTCTTAGGAGGAGGCATTTTTGTTATGACGAAGTAACCTTTGCAAGATCTACTTCAATTCCTCTCTTTGAAACAATAAAACCTAATAATTTTATTGATAGCACCCCAAAGACACATTTATTCGGGTTGAGTCTGACCTTATAGTCTCTAAGACGTTGAAAGATGCATCGTAAGATCATTGGATGGTCCTCTCTAGTCCTGTATTTTCCCAAGATATCATCCACATAATCTTCCATTATATCATTTATCATGTCATGAAAGATTACAGTCATATCCCTTTGATAGGTTGCACCTACATTCTTGAGGCCAAAGGGCATGACTTGATAATAGAATGTCCCCCAAGGGGTAGTAAAATATGTCTTGTGTTGATCTTCCTTTGCAATTTTAATCTGATTATATCCGAAAATCCATCCATGAGTGATGACATTTCATAACTAGTATTTGAATCAAAAATCATGTTGATGTTAGGAAGAGGAAAATCATTCTTAGGACTCACTTTATTAATATCTATGAAATATGTACATATCCTGATACCAATCAATTTATTTTGTACATGGATTATATTAGAAATACATTCTGAATAATCAATAGGCTTGATGAATCCTACCACCAATAATTTTTCAGTTCTTCTTTTACTAATAGGGAGACACGAGGATGCATCTTTCTAATCTTCTACTAATGGGCTTTTCTTATTTTTGCACAACTAGATTATACACTACTAATGAGGGATATAACCCTAACATGTTGCATATGACCAAGAAAATATATATGAAAATTCACCCAATAGCATGAAAAATGTCTTATGTTCTTGTGTTGAGAGTGGACCTCCCAACTTAACCATTCTAGGTTGCTCCTATGTTCCAATGTTCACAACTATAGTCTCTCCTCTAATAGCAAAGGGTGAATTTTATGTCCAGTAATGTTTCCATTTGTTTGTCTGCAAGTTCCTCAAAGAGGTTTTCACTATAGGACTTGGAATTTTTCTTTGTACAATGCTTCTCTAAGGATATCTTTCCCTTTATTTTATTTTGATTTTTCTGACCATGAAGTTTAGGATCCTCCCAAAGTACACGCATAAGTCAAGATTAATGGAGAAGCCTTTTTTATGATCACTAATAGGAATGTCATCACATAGACCCATAAACTCACTAATTTCTTCTTCGTTCTCAAATAATTTGATTAGTACATGTTGTTGGTCCCAATGGACAAGAGAAGGATATACAATATTTAATTTAGGAATGGTAGGGGATATGGTAAGGATAGCCGTGTTAGAAAATAAGTTCATAGAGGCAAGGTCTTCATAAATAATACATCGGGAATCTGTTTCCCTTTCATAATCAAACAAACTATCTTATCATTTAGAAGAGGTTGCATCGATCTCTAGAGGATTTGACCCATTTGGTCAAGTTCCAATACCGTACTTAGAAACGTTGCAATGTGGTATCATAAGAGCTTCCCGAATACCTTTCTTGTTTATGTCGCATCCATATCCTTTGTATCTCATAGCATACATCATTTTATTTGGGATAACATACTTGGGTGATTGATAACATGGAGCCATCTCATCATTTGAAGGTCAGGATATAATATTTTGTTAGCTTCTCATCCGCCAATAGACCACCCCGAATAAAAGTGTTTATGTTACAATGCTCCCGGGACTGTTGATATTTATAGCTGGGCTTACCCCATGTCTTGGGCAATAGGGGAGTTTAGAAACTAAAAATACTTATTGGAGATCATATTCTCCACAACCATTTGTAATAACTTTCATCTCTCATGAAGCAAAGGGAGAGTACAATGTAGAACCACCATCCTTACAAGATCCCTAGGTATCTGAATCAACGTGTGAGGTGAGCACCTTTGATTGAACTTGAATGGCCATTTCTATAGAAGGACATTCAAATGTGGTGGGAAAATAACCTGATAATGCTCTGCAATGAGCAAAGGGTTGAGGATCCCCCTGAATGGTAATAGTTTTTCCTTCATGGTATAGCTTTAGACACTGATGGTACATAGAAGGCATAGTCTGCATGGCATGAATCCATGGTCAACCAAGGAGCATGTTGTAAGGAAGTTCCAAGTCCAAAACATGGAACTTGGTGTCATGAGTAGTAGGCCCCACTTCCATAGGAAAAGTGACCATGCCATCTGATTTTCGCTCTTCATTATCATAGGCCTTGATGGTGATGACCTTAGGTTCTTAGATCAACATCGGTGCAGCCCCGGTTATCGAACTAGTTTTAGAGTATAAATATTTAGGCCCGATCCACCATCCAAAAGCACCCTTTTTATCTTTTTATGATTGAAAATGACTTCAATATGTAAGGGTAGATTATGCATAGGATCCTCTTCAGGAATCTCTTGATGACTAAAGGTTATGTGCTCTGTAAGAGTAAATTTTTTTACCAAGGATTACAAGCATGTAGGATCAATATCAACTGACACTCCTGACCCTTATAGAGTTTTACAAAGGATGTCTTTGTGAAATTTAGATATTTTGAGAAGATCTAAGATTAAAATCTTAGTAGTGGTCTTCTCAAGTTGTTATAAAATGTCATAATGACTATCTTGAGGGGTAAGCATAAGAGGTTATAGTATAACGAGGTGAGAACGTCACGTTGCCACAACACACTCTCTTTCTTTAATCTTAATAGTGTTGATATGCTCAATAGGTGGCCTAACACAACCAATTATATAATCAAAATTATTATTGGTTTCGGAAACATAGTTGGTACTCTTGTTTTGGGAAGACTGGCCTTGATCCAAATTTTCTCCCCTTTATTATGCTTAGGGAAAGGTTCCTTGTAAATTTCCCAAGTTTTGATTGGAAGACTTGCCAGGTCATGGGGAATCCATTTTCACATCTTCATTATTAATTAGATATTGTATGAAGTGTTTTAACTTTAGACACTTATCAGTCTTGTGACCACTAACATAATGAAACCCGTAATATTCATTTTCTCAAAACCATGTTGGTTTCGACACATCATCTCCATAAGGTATAGTGTTTGGGAATTTAACCATGTTTACCACCTCTAACTATTTTAATATAGATGACAAATAATCCGTTAGAGGGGTGAACACGTGACACATGAATTTAGGTGCAGTAGTCCCTTTGGTAAGTTTTAAAAGAATGTTATTTAGAACTACCTGCACATGTTTAGAATCAGTTATACCATCACCTACGATGTTTTTATTCTTATTTTGAAAGAACTTTGGTTTATCTGTAGGCTTTGATTCATGGTTATCTCTTGAAAAGGGCTTTAAGGTCCCTTTAGCTAATAATGATTTCTTGATTTGGTTGCCTTTTTCTATAACCTCTTCAAAGGTGTTTCATAATGCATTTGCAAGTGGAAAGCAATATCGGGTTATAAATTAGGCACAAAAATGCTAACCAACTATTTCTCTAGTATGGAGCAAGGGAAGTGACTAGCTAACCCTCACCATATTTTTAAGAAACTAGCAAAGTTTTCATTA
This sequence comes from Taxus wallichiana var. yunnanensis, assembly GCA_018340775.1. Classification (NCBI taxonomy): domain Eukaryota; kingdom Viridiplantae; phylum Streptophyta; class Pinopsida; order Cupressales; family Taxaceae; genus Taxus; species Taxus wallichiana. The sequence goes on from CM031242.1 coordinate 485,774,113, forward strand.
TTTCATTGTTTTGCATTACATAAATCTATCATGGTGATGTCATTTTCCATGTTAAAGGAAAAGTGATGTATAATTTTTTTTGCTAATTCTAGCCATGTAGCGATTGACCCTTTAGGTATGTGTAAAAACCATTCGAGTGTTTGTCCCCTAGACTCTATGGGAAGAGGTGAATAAGATAATTATCACTATATACAACCTCTTGACATTCCATAAAGAAGTCTTTGACATGGTCTCGCGGATCACCTTTACCTTTATACTTATCAAATTTTGGACAATCAAAGTGACGAGGGAAAGGTGTTCTCAACATATCTCTATCAAATGGGTATGGGCATAGCTATTCAAATTGATACTTTTAAAAATTTCCCAATTTGTCTTCTTGTAAATAATTGAGGATGTTCTTCATAGATAACCATTCCTAGTCAAAGATTTGACCACACGTAGGTGAAGTAAGCATATATACACGGTTAAGTCTAGATGTTTCACCACCTTTATTATCAGTGTATAATTCATGATACACCTCTTTATGTTTTTCTTGACACATATTTTTGGTATAAAACTCATGATACAAAGCTCTAGGTTTTTCTTGTCTTGGAGTCTTTGTAGGCTCTTTGTTAACATGTGAAGCTAAACTTGCCAATTGATGAGTAAGAGCTTGTATTTGTTGTTCTATTGTAACCTCTTGGTTTTGTGTCTCTTTGTGATTCTCATGAGGGGTTTTTCATGGTTGTTATGTTCTTCATGATCCTCGTAATGAATTTTAACAATGGGGATGTAATAACCACCATTATTTTGAGAAGGCACTTCTTCCTCATTTTGTTCATTGAAACTAGAAGTATGTTTTAGGTTTAGGATTTCATCAACATTGTGAAGAGGATGATCTACTTATTCTCCATGAACCATGTTCATGAGGAGAGTATGATCAAATGTAGGTGGAAATTTAGCCCCTAATTCTATAATGCACATAAGGACTTCATTCCTATTTTGGAATAGGAAGTTATCCATGTGGAGGGATCAAATTCAAATTCATTCCAAGGAGAGTTCCCCTCATCACCACTATGGTCAACCATGTTATTATCTTCATAAAGAGGGTTTAACTTTTCATTAACAAAAGGGTTTGACCCTAATCTTTGATGCCCCATCCTTGTGATAGGAGGCATAATGGGAAAGATTTCACTAAGGTTGATTAAAATGGACCCTAGGTAAAACCAAGCAAAGTAATGTAACGACGTCAAATCATCACAAATAATGCCAAATAATGAATGGAAAAGAATCCAAAGAATCAAGGCAATATGAACCAAGGATACCAAAGAATAAATAATGATACATTGATATGGAACCATATAGTAAGAAGTATCTAGGACAAATAAATCAAGTACAAGACCAAGATCTAATCACAAGAATAACTACTCCCTACATTCTCAAAGATTTGTTACCGATAAGATGACAACACAATTTTGGTATGTAAATCGAGTTTTGGATCAAACAAGATTTAAATACTAAAAAGGGGTGTGGTGATGTAAATAGTGTAACAACATAAAGTATATACTCTAGACTTAGTTTAATATAAACAAAGTCTAAGTGTTGAAAAATGGAAGTTACAAATGTGGGCAACGTAACAATACTATCTTAGATACTTTTAATCAAGTTTTCAAGAGAAAACAAGATGTGAGTATCAAAATAGGACTGACACAATGCGAGACAATGTAACAACAACACCTTCCAAGACTTAGGGAAATGTTTGAATCAAAAACTAGGTCCAAGTATATCAATGAATCACTACAATGTAAGTAATGTAACAAGACAATCAAGACACTTATATCAAGTTTTGGAAAACAAGATGTAAGTATCACAATTATATTGCTATAATGCAAGTAGCATAACAATGTAAAGGGTAAATCAAGGTAGGATCACCTAACTACAATGATCATGAGTCTCAATATGGATGTGAGACAATGACTATCGAAACATGAAGACGTACCATTCACACTTTCAACACTCACATTCCGACATTGTACCTAGTCATGTGAGTAGAATAAAAAATTGGTGGACATGATTATTTTTATATGCACATGTATGTATGCTCTCTTTTGTCCCTAGAAAAGGGCAACAAGAAAACAAAGGAGTAGACCAAGTGGTGATGAAAAATACTTAGCGTAACTTTGGTAGAGTTTCACCTTGTCTTATGACAAGGTAGAAACTAGGAAAAAGTGATGCCTTGTAAGTTTCATGATGAATAATATGCGGTGTAAAATTTAATGAACTCTCCCCTTGTTTGACTAACAAGGTTTTGACTCTGAATAATTTTTTGCTTTGTGAGAGATATTTGGAACACGATGGATAAAGTCAAGTTGGCCCCAATGCCAAATGGTTTCCTAGGATTTTGTTCACAAACTCACCAATTCTTACCTAAGAGAGGTACACATTTCTAGTAAACTAGATAATGGACCATTACCCCATAATCAAATTAATGAACAAAGCCTCATATGGGAAACTTTTATCTTTTCTCACATAGGTTTTTAACCAGTCAAGTGGGTAGTGGGGCGCTCTGTTTCACCCACTAGTTCTCTCAAGGTGTGGACAATTTTGGGGTTCCTGTGGTAATCCTTATAATGAGTTTTATGGCTTATTCCAAGATACTTCCCACAATTTAAATCATATGATCCATAGCTCTTATCCGAAGATGCAAATACAATGTTTTGAATAAAGTGGTGTATTTTTTTATCTTTGATCTTAATGAGGTTTAGTACACCATTGACAACCTGTAACACACATGTATTTAATATTTTTTAGATCCCTTTTCTTTGACAAGTGAGTATGGTCCTACACTCAAATAGTTAGTAGTTATCCAAAAGATCTACAATATTATGAAAGAGGATTAAATGTTGTTTTTGGTTCTCAAGATCGTCCAAGGATGCAAGAGAAGAGCATACACAACAAGTAACCCAACTAGATAACAATGAAAATATTTTAAAATCAAAGAAATACCATAATGCTTTGTACAAAGTTCATCCAAATTAATCCAAGTGCTTAGAAAATGAAAACTAAAGTTTCTTTTTATTCTCAAGATCACACAATGGTGCAAGAGAAGAGCATACACAAAATTTAGCTTAACTCATATCAATGAAAATATTTTAAATCAAAGAATCATAACAATGCTTTATAAAAGGTTCATTCCCTTAAGTACAAAAATGAATAATGAAATTTCCCACTTAACCTAAATGTTAGAAAAAGAAGGTCTAAAGTTGCTTTTGATTCTCAAGATCACACAATGGTGCAAGAGAAGAGCATACACAAAATTTATCCAAACTCATACAAAGCATGGAAAAACAATATTCATCAAAGCATTATACATGTTAGAAAATTGATCTAAATCAAAAAACTGCAAGAACAAAAGTTAGAAACCCTGCAAAATAACAGAAAGTGTCAAAAATCAAAATATGAAACCCAAGCTAAAAATTAAAAAGGATGTTAACACAATCCTATTCAACAAGACATGATATTCAACATGGTGGTAGTGCAAGCATCTTCACACTAGCATGGACATATTTACAAAAATGTATGTCTAAAACAAAAACACATAGTAGTGGAAAATAGTGTAACGCTAGCGTAGATAGAGAGACGGTAACACAAACTAAGTCAATAGTAGCACAAGCCCAACATAGAGGACCAAAATTCAAGTCAATATATATGTAGGAAAAATGAAAAAACACAATCCTAACGACGCTAGCGCAGTAAGCCTCACAATGGTAGTGCGAACCTTTTATTGACAATAGCGCAGAGGGTTTCACGCTATTGTAAGGCACTTGTAGAACTTCAAAAATACGTTATTTTGACAATAAGAATGTCAAAAATCTCAAAAATTTGCCAATTTTCTTCAAATTTGACAACACCTCACCTCCCTTATTCCTGCAAAGAGCATAAAAACCAAACAAACTCAACTAATATAATTAAGAAACTCTAGACAAATCTATAAATGCTAAAACTAGGGTTAGTAAAAAAAAATTGAAATTAATCTACAAATCTTGAAATTAACTATAAGAGAAAATGGAGCATGTCCCATCGGGTGCGCCAAATGTATGTATGCTAAACTTGTTATGCTAATTGAAAGAAACTAACACCTAGTAGTCTCAAAGCAAAGCTAAATATACCATTAACATCATGATAAGAGCTTAAAGGAAATAACTATCTTAATTGCATAAACATGAATGAAATCACCTAATGCTAACCATTCCTACTCTTTTAATGTATGATTACTTCTAAGCATGAGCCTCTTTAGATCATGAGTAATCAAATTTGTGTTGATCTCCAAAGAGAGGGAAGGATCTCACCAAGAAATGGCTACAAGGCCATACTTAGATCTTCCTTTCTACTCAACAATGAGAGAATGGATGCAAAGATGAAGTAGTTATTCCAAAGAATGGAGAAGGATCTTATCATAAGCTTGTATAAATCACTAATCAAAGTATGGTGTAGGTGTGAAAGAAGGTAGGAGGGTCCTTTATATAACTTTCCAATTTGGGAGAAGCTTGCAAACTAGTGCATGTGGGATAAAGGATAAAGTAGATTTAGAAGAGATAAGCTTGATTAGAAGAATTAACAAGTGATTAACAACTCATGGGAGTTGGAGATGATTTAATTAATCAACTAGGATTAATTAATAGGCTATAATAAGTTTTGAAAGTTATTAGAATGTGATTTAAGAGGAAATAGGTAGAATGTGGAGGGTTTGTAAGACATATTTAACCTAGAAGAGGGTTTATTGATTAAATAGAGGATTAAAAAGATTAATTAACTAATAATAGTTAATTAATTAATTGAAAGAGGATTATAACTAACGAAGTGTCATTAATTGGCATCCGGAATGGGGTAAAGGCTAGTTAATTAATGATGCTCGGTGTATGTTCCTACCACTATTTCAAAATTGAAGAAAATAATAGAGGAGATTGAAAAAGAGAAGATCCATTGGGATGAGATGTTCCCACTTGTGTTTGAAATGAGTTACCTTGACTCCCACACTCTCGTGAGTAAGAATAAGAATGTGTTCCCAACATCTACTGAGAGAACTTTTCCCAGTTTGGATTTGCAATATGGATGCTAGATATGGTATGATAAAAGGTGCAATCTTCGAACCTAACTCTAGTGGAAAAAATGCCTTCAATATTTTGGACGAGGTCATAAATTATGAGAAGGAACATGGATTTCTTCCACTCACCAAGAATTAATCATCGAAAGAACTCATCAATTCCTTTCAGAGTTGGTCAAGAAGGAGGCAAGTGATCCTCTTTCCTTCAACGAGGAGAACTTAGAGTCATTGCAAGAGATCATGAGGAATGGTCTAATTAGTGCAATGCTATCAATGATGTTCCCAAGACATGGATCAAAGTTTTGAACTTCATTTGTATTCAATAGAGAATTCAAGAACTACTAAGAGATGAGGATTTCTTACTTCATTTGCAAATGTGTATACATGAATACAAACCCATGAGGTATTGTCCACAACTGTAACCTCATCAATTGAAAGGGAAATAGATTTTGAATCTTTATAGCCTCTTTCAGATCCTCCTTTTCACCATAGAAAGACATTTTTCTATTTCCCACCACTTGTATCTCGACCAATGTGATTGTGGAACATTTTGTAAGCCAATTACCTGATACATAATTTTATTTTCTAAAAAATCCGAAATGGGTCTGTCCTTTTTCAATATAAGGAATACAGTAGCAAATTGAATACTTTTCTCATGCATTTCAGTCTCCATAGTTTTTCTCTTAATTTTGCAACAATTATGCCACCTTTTCAGTTAAATTTTTCAAATGATTTTGTTCTTTTTCATATTCTTCTACATATTTTACATGTAAGCACTATTTTGCATCTTTCCATTTATGAGTTCTTACTATGCTTCCATGCTTGTGCTTTTGAGAAATATATATTTTCCCACATTATTTTTCAATGGTGTCTAGTTTTAGCTACATTGTGTGGTCTTTCCCTTGTTTCTAACTACATATTTTTCATCGACATTGAGTTGGAACATCATTACTATTTTTCAACTCTACTAGTTCAATAATAGGATATTTTGTTGCCTAGTCAAACCTGAAAGTCCTTCCTATTGTCTAGTTTTTCCTCTTTCTTCTGATAGATTTTTTTACTTTCTTCAACTTCAACTCATGCATATGATTCCTCAACAGGAATATCTCTATCCTCGCGTGTCATTTTTCTTGAAACAAACACTGGAATACAAGATTCCTCTGTTGGTGTTGGATGAGAATTTGATGAATCTTCCCTAGATCGATGTCATCAAGTGAATGAATGTTTTGATCAATCGGATCATTAAAACTAAAAGGATCATCAAGATTGATAGTTTGTGAAGGTTTTTGGAAAATGTTTACATTTAAAAGTGTAATAGATATAGTATTAATTATTTATATTATTAACAACACTAAATAAAAAATAAAAGAGTGTAAAGAGTATTTGAAACATATAGTGAAAAATATAGTAATAAAAATCTCTAAATTAGTAGATAGTACATACCTATATTTTCTACAGATCTAGACACATTAGTTATTTTTTGTGAGTTTCCAAAATAGCCAAACAATGTCTTGTTACTATTTTTGAACTTGCAACAACCTTCTTACTCTACTTTCTGAATCCATGGAAATGGCGTTATTCAAGCGAGGGAATTTTTGGGTGGATAAATTTGTGAATTCCTTGCCAACGCTCTAGGAATCTAAGTCCCTCTACTTAATTGGTGCATCTATCGTGTATGCATGCGTGAGAAAGTGTGGATTTCTGTGGTGGCCGTTCGGCCAGGGATCCAACGGGAACTCCACCGACCCTATAGCAAATGCTTGTCGAGTTATCTACAAGGGGTAAATTTCCTATGACTGTGGGAAAGGGAGTGAGAAAAGAGGTAGGAGAACTAATGTTGCAGGTAGAAAATCATATTCCTACACACATTAGTTAGAAACTTTAACACATGCATTTATGAGAAGAAACAACCCTGCAAATGGCAACAAGATGAGATAAGATTGTAAACTCAAAGTTTCTAAAATATCCTCATCAAAAAGGCTACAAAATCCTTCTTCTTGTATTGATGCTTAAAAAAAGTTGTACATAATGTGGGAATGGAAGAAATTTGAGAATGGAGGGAAGTAAAATAAAATGTCTCTCCCTTTCTTTCTCTAAGTATAATGCACTCATGAGTTTACAAGATCAATTTCCAACCCTCTACAAAGGCATGAAGAGGCCATTAAATATCTTGCAAGAAACAATTACAACTTCTTCTTGTTAGCCAAAAATAGTTTACAATTTTTTTAATCATTCGCGCGTCTGTTCAAATTCTTGATTCGCAAAGAAACACCAATGGTGAGGAAAACCAGACTCTTCATAATGCATCGTTACACCCATTTTTTAACTTTGAATTTGAATTGTCCATCTTGCCTTTAAATATTTAAACTAGAGTCATCCACGTGGGAGAAATTTACTAGAGTGGGCGTGGAGGATGCCTTTTACATTTTGTGACTTTATAGAGATTTGGAAATTTTTACATTTTTGGTCCGCTCACCGCTTTTGATATGGTCTTGACACATGGCCTCACTTGATTGGTGAAGGAATCATGGCTCGCTTTATGAATTTTATCCCTTTTTACAAAAAGGCTCAAAAACACAAATCATTCCACCGGCCCGCCTCCCTACTTTGACCTTCGATGTGGGCTTAGTATTTGACTTTTTCCTTAGTGTTGACAGGCTGCGGGTCACTTTTTAACTTTAAGCCCCTTTAATGAAAACAAGGCTCAAATTCTCAAATCTCCCCAACAGCCCACTTCCCCGCTTTGACTTTCAATGCGGGCTCAACATTTGACTTTCTCCCTTTTATTTGGCGGGGCCGTATATCTAACCCTGGACACATGGAGAGATGGCACTCATTTAGAACCTACCTTTGGATTTTACCTTTGAAGTTACACCAAGATGACGCGTGAAGGCTTCCATCAACCTGTTTTTCCCGCTTTGACCTTCGATTTAGGCTCAACATCTGACTTTTTTCTCATAGCGTGATTGGGGCTGCAGGTCACTTTATGACTTTTAGCCCTTTTTACAAAGGGCTCAAAACCTCAAATCTCCCCACCGACCCGCTTCCCTGCTTTGACTTTCAATGTGGGCTTAATATTTGACTTTTTCCTCATCACCACAATGCCTCAAAATGCAAAAAGGACCCGTCCCTCGCATCCAATTAGATATGTCCATGTACCCATGGATAATGGGGCCAAAATTTGATAGGGAAGAAAATGCCCATCATTCACAATCTGTGGAAAATGCGAGAGAAGAAGAAAAATTCCACCATTTCGCACCCAATTTTAAAATTTCTTTCACAAACCAAGGAATTGAAAACAATACAAGGTTCGATGATCCATGGCCATAGAAAGATTGACAATTTCATTCAAATGAGGAAAACAATAAAATTTTCACACATCTAGACAGGAAAATAGAAAATTTATCAAAACATGCAGATTGGAGAGTTTAAACAACTTCAAAGCATGAATTTCTCTATCTTTTCAGACTTCCAACTTTACTTGAACACTTCTAGAGGGTGTGAGCTCAAAATTTTGAATTTGACTTTAAAAATGAGGGGGATTTTGAGGGCAACAACAACTGGCTCTAGCTTAGGGATATGACATGGAGTGAGCATACTGAAGACATGACATGGGAATCAGAATCTCAATCTCTAGACCCTATAATTTTTTGACGAGTGCCTTATCTATTGGGCCTTGTAGATTCATATACAACTTTGGGAAAGAAAGATCGAAGAAGGAAAAACACAACGGGAAGGAAACACACAACACGCAATGTAGGGGAAACAAAAATACACAACAAAAAGGGGAAAACACCTATGTTACTAGGATTAGGAACAACCCGCTTTCTCACGATGATACAATTTCAAGTATTTCTCGCTCTGAGGAAATTCCAATGGTGTACCATCCAAATGAGAGAAGAAAATATTTCTCGCTGTAAGCTTCACGAATCTAGAATGGACCAAGCCATAATGAATAAAACTTTCCATGGCTGCCTTTTGGTTCTCTTATCTTGTCCCATAGCAGGATGAAGTCTCCAACTTTGAATTCTCTTGCCTTGGACTTCTTATCAAAAATCTTCTTTACTTTTAATTGGGGCTCCTTAATGCAATCCACCACTTGGACTCTATTTTCTTCCAACTTCTCAAGAAAGAGGATCCTCTTGTCAATGGAATCCTTGTCTTTGACCATCTTCTATTTCTGTAGCAACTTGAGAGCTAGCATTTCAATCGTGAAAGGAATTTCTACTTTGACTTCATACATCGGTTGAAATGGTGACATACCTATTGCCTTCTTGGGATTGATCCTATCCGCCCACAATGCGTCGACAACCTTTGTGCCAATTCCTTTGATTCTTGTTTACAAAATTACGAACAATGGTCACAATTTTCTTGTTTCTTGATTCGGCCTGTCCATTTCCTTATGGATAGTAGTCAGACGAATGAGATAGGGAGATTTCGTAGCCATAGAAAAACTCAGTTATCTCTCTTGAAGATAAATGGGTAACATTATCTCTACAATAATTTGTGGTACTCTGAAATGGACTATGATATTCTCCTTGATGAAGTTGCATATTGTTTTAGTGTTGGCTTGTTTTGTCGGAATGGCTTCCACACATTTGGTGAAGTATTCTATTGTTGTGAGTACATACGTCTATCATGTGCATGAGTGAGGGTTCTGAACACCAATGAAGTCCAACCCCCACTGTTGAAATGGTTCTTTAATAACCATAGGCTTGAGTGGTAATGCGGTGAGTTGTGGTCTTCCAACAAAATGTTGGCATGCTTTGCATTTATAAACCCAATCTTGAGTGTCTACAAAGATGGTGGGACAATAATACCTTCCTTAGAGGATCTTGTGTGAAGTGATCATTGCTGAAAAATGTCCACCACATGCTTGGTCATGGTATGCTTTAAGCAACTTTTTTTGTAAAGAGCATGATTCCATATTACAAATTTAGCTACCTTCAGCTTGATTTTTCTCCTTTGCTTGTAATCAATATGGGGAGAGAATTCTCCATAAGTCAGGTAATAGGAAATATCAACATACCACTCATCAGTAGTGGTGACAAAGAGAACTTGTGGATTGTCTTCTGAATAAGTTGAGAAAGCACAATTTTCTTCACCATATTGAACTTTGAGTGTTTCATCTTCAGCAATCAACTTACACAAACCATTTCCCCTTACAGATTAGAGGGTCAAATCTCCAAGTCATATTCTTGAGTCTTTGCAATCCAATTTCCTCTTTTAGCTTTGGGATCCTATTATGTCAAGATGAAGTTGATTGCACTACCAGGACCATCACCACCGTATGGGAATTGAGAATGTAAAACCTGAATTTTTTTACAACCTTGACCACTACATAGGCATGCTTCTCCAATTGGCTATATTTTAGCTCATGCTTTTTCAAAGGACAACTCATGAAGGCAATTGGTTCTTCCACGCCTTCATCATTTTTCTAAACGAGAATGATAGAGAATGTATGTTTTGATGCATAACAATACATGATGAATTATATTTTAAAATCTAGAGATACAAGATTCAGAGCCTTGGCAATGGATTTCTTGATCTCTTCGAATTTTTCCTTCCCATCATTGTTCCATTTGAAGTTTGCTTATGGTTTCATCATGGAATTGATGTGCTTCATCAACTCAAAGCAAAATCGGGCATAAAACAATGAAGAAAGTTCACCTTTTCGAAGAATGAATGAACTCCTTTCTTGCTTGTGGTTAGGGCTAGTGCTTGAATGGATCTAATCCTCTCATGATCAATGTGTGCTCCATGTTTGTTCACAATGTGCCCCAATAAATTTCCTTACGTGACTCCAAAAATGCACTTTTTGGATTTATTGATATGCCATGTTTCCTACACCTTACAAGTACTGCTCTAATTGATAGATATTATCTCCCCTCTTCTTTGAAAATACCGTGAGATCATCAAGATATATGACAATGCAATGCTTCAGATCTTTGAAGGCCAGATCCATCACCCTTTGGAATGTAGCTCCTGCATTGATTAGGCCAAAAGGTATTCTGTTGTAGGCAAAAGTGCCCCAAGGTGTTATAAAGGATGTCTTGGTGCAGTCCTCCTCTGCCACTTTGATTTGATTATATCCCGAGAATCCATCAATTAATGAAATAATTTTAGATCCAAAGTGACTACTTACGAATATGGTTCATGATAGGAAGAGGATAATTTTCCTTTAGTGATGCCTGGTTCAAGTTGCAAAAATCTACACATATCCTTATTTCACCATTCTTCTTTCGCACTGGCACAATGTTAGCCACCCACGTTGAATGGTGGATGGGAAAGATGATCCTTGCATTAAGCATCTTCGTTACCTCCTCCTTGATGGTATCAACAATCTTTGGGTTGTACGGCCTTTGTTTCTACCTGAAGGGATTAACACCCTACTTCAAAGGAATTGAGTGATGCATTTCCTTTGGCTGGAAGGATTTGAGTTCATCATAAGAGTAGGCCAAGACATCTGAGTATTTCTTGAGTAATGCAACAAACCTTCTTTTTTCTTTAAGCGAGAAACATTTTCCAATATTGACCATCCTTGGTTCCTCCGAGGTACCAATGTTTTCTTTATCAAAATCAGTTGGGCACCAAGAAGATTGATTTTATTTCTCTTGAATGAATCTATCATGTTTGTCAAAGAGGTCTTCTAAAGAGACTAGGCCTTTAATAATTTTGTTCCCTTTCAATTTGATTACTCCCTCATCATTAATCCCTTTAATTACTTCTTTCTCTTCTTTGGGGACTACTTCTCGGTGTGGATTTTCACCTACTATGAAGAAGAGATTATTGAAATTATCCCTTTACTCTAAAAAGGCTAGAATTTGGTTATCATCATTGAAGACTTGCCAATGATTTGCATTATCTAGTACACTAGGCCTGAATACCATTTCAATGGTCACTTTTTCTTTACCAAAAGAAGGATGAGGTGTCACTAGGGAAGCTGACACTACAAGAGAATCATCCTTTTCATTTTTTTCCCTTAGAATAACTTCAATGGAAAATGCATCAAAAGATTCAATGCAGTCCCACACTCTATTTCTATAATGCCGGAGTCTTGGATTCTTCACCTAATATTATTGGTGGACCTGCTTTACTACAACCTCTACATCACCTTGGCATCTTAGTTTCTTGATTCCCATGTCCTACTACACTTATTCCTAAGAGTAGTACTTCATACTCTGCAGTGTTATTTGTATTATCAAATTATATCTTGTAGGCAAATGGGTATAACTCATTAGAAGGAGAGTACAATACTACACCAACTCCGATCCCGCATTGGAATGACTACCATCAAATTCCATTGTCTAAATTTGATCTTCCTCTTCCTCCATGAGAAGTGGCAAGTTCTCCTCTTTTTTGATGTGAGGAAGTAGTTTCCTAGCCCACAATCTTGAAAGAAAATGTTTTCTTCGGATCATTAGACTTTGTATCTTGTGAAATTCATCTTTCTTACTGGTAGCAACTTCTTCATATCACCTTTTATTGGGATAGTTACAGATGACCAATCCATTTTTATCTCTCCACCCAGGTCTTTGCAAATACTCCTACTCAATAGCATACCAAAGGATGTTGGGATGTCCGCTACCACTATGGTTAGGAGCACCTTATTGTCTACAAAATTAGCTAGTGTTACTTGTGCATCTTTGATTCTTCCTACCAATGGAACTTGTTTGGATTCCATTGAGTAGTAGGTTTCATTTACCAGGTCAAGGTGAGGCCTAGAGCATTTGTAAATTTTTCTCGGCATCACATTGTCTGAGGCTCCAGAATCTATGATACAATTATTTAGCTGGAAGCCTTTAATGACGAGTGACATGTAGAAAGGTTCAACCCTTTTGGTTTTGAAGGCACTGAGAGCTAGCATGTTTTGCGAAGGTGGTGTGGATGGTATGGGTAGTAAGACTTTAAAATTAGGACTTGAGGATACAGGGTTACCACCATGAACTGTATTAATGAACCTGTCAAAGTGGGCAGGGTGTGTTTGTAGGTATTCTATTTCTGAGATCTGGACTTTGGTTTTTCTTGCATGTTCCACAAAGTCAAATGGGGTTATGGTGAGCGAGGAAGAGGTTCCAGAAATGGAGGAATATTTACATGGTAGAGGCTTTGCTACTTTGGGTGTTGAATTCTCCTTTTTGGATGTAGCAATTGGCTTGGAAGGGGGTGAGGGTGTAGCTTTTGATTGAACCTTAGATGTTTTTGCAAGAACAACATTTAAAGGAGAATTGTTCTTAGCAAATTTTGAGTTGGGAGGAGAATTATATGACTTACTTGGCATAGTAGCATGATCCCTGACAACCAGTGAGTCTGGTTTTTCTTTGGCTGACTCCATAGAAGGTGGTAATGGTGATCCTCTGCTGATGATTTTATTTTGTGTGACCTCTAGGGGATAATCTTCTTTATTCTTTTTATCTTTTACCACAGTCGTTGAGGATGAAGCACCTTTCCTGGATTGTGCACAAGTGAAATCAGCACATCAGAAACTTGGAGCTTCTTCATGATTCTCATCTTCATCATCAATGTACTCAATTAGGCCATTATGCATATCAACTTCCTCGACCTCAAGATAGTTTTCATAGTCTTCCATATTTTCTTCTTCATTTCATCAATTTCTGCTTCCTCCTCTCGGCTCTTTGGTGTCACAGATGGCATTGATTGGTGGTGCTTCAAGAGCAAGCCGACGAGGAGGTGGAGTAATCCTTGGCCTATCTAGAGGGTTTGGTTTCCTTGAATCATTCTACATTGTGATCTGAGATATGCTTCTTCAAGGAAACCAAGTCATTTTCCATTTTTTGGAACATCGGATCTGTGGTGACAGAGTTTGAATTCTAACCCTTTTGCTTTCCATTGGGGCCTTTCACCTTTCGGACAAGATTAGATCATCATCGGTTTCTATTGCATGGTCTTGAGCTTCCCTTAATGTTCTTGGTTGGGTTCTTCTAAGGAAGAAACCCTACTGATGGCAAGGCGTTGATGAAGAATCTCTTCAAATTATTTTTAGGAGGCACCACATCTTCAGGGATTCTTCTTATCACTTTGTTATATCTTGCTACGAAGTCCCTCATTGACTTAGAGGTTTCTTTCTTCATTTGTACCAATTAGACCAAAAGATCCTGAAAATCTTTTTGAACCTATGTTCGAATGCACTTCTTATATCCTCCCAACAGGTGACGGACCTCGGTGGTAGCATGTAGAACCATTCGGCATCTTTCTCTTGAAGTGACTCCACAAAGAGTTAGACTGACACATCTTCATCCTCAACACCCAACACACCACAAGTAGTGATAAATATTACTACATGCTCTTCAAGGAGTTGAGAACCATCCCCTCTGAATTTTGGGAATTTTTTTCTCGAGCCTCTCGGTAGCTCATGGAGTGGTTGAGAAAGAGCCAGTGGACTAGTGTTTCCTCCCATGGTACATTAGGCCTACGGGCCTCACGATCATGATCCCCATTCTATTTATGTTTCTAACTTTTAACCTTACTAAGGTTGCTTCTTCTTTTGCTTCTCTTTCTTCTACCTCGACTTGAAGTCTCTCGATTTCTTTGAGTTGAGCTCTTATTTCTTCGTCGTCTCTCATCTCTCTTTCTCTAGCTTATTCTTCGGTCTTCACGTTAATGAAGTCTACAAGGTTATCATTGATGTATGAAAATTCACCGTCTAAAGGATTGACAACACTCAAGTTCCCAACATGACTGGTTGCTTGAAAAGTAAACCTGGATTCCGATTAGCTCTTGTCTCCTTTGAAGTTCCTCAAAAATGGGATCAGTTTGTCCTCCTTGTCTCTATTTCTAGGTGAATCTTCTATCTTCCAGATTGAAAATCTATGCTCTTCTTTACGGTGCTAGAATTTTTTTGCCTCTCCAATTCAGGTGCGGAAGGCATTCTTCTTCAAGGTCTAAAATTCTCGTGGCAATGAAGCGTTGATGGCACTTTGTCTATTATGCCATATAGCTTCCTCAAATCAAGCAATGTCTTCTTGGATGTGGAAGAGAAATTTGGCTCTTTTAATCGGAGGGTTTCCCATAATAGCCATGATTTGAATCCATGTGGCTCATATAGCCATTAAAATTCCGAAATTTTCTCTTTTTTGAATTTTGAATTTGGAATTTTCGACCTTGCAGTCACATTCAAGTGTAGATGTCGCTAAATCGCCCCATGTTGGGTGCCAAAATCATAGTGAGGGAATTTTTGGGTGGACAAATTTGTGAATTCCTTACCAATGTTCTCGGGAATCTAACTCCCTCTACTTAACTGGTGCAACTACCGTGTATGCAATCACAAGAAAGTGTGGATTTCTATGGTGGCCTTTCGGCCGGGGATCCAACAGGGAACTCTACTAACCCTATGGAAAATGTTTACATGCTATCTACGAGGGGTAAATTTGCTATGAAGATGGGAAAGGGAGTGAGAAAAAGGTAGGAGAACTAATGTTGCAGTTAGAAAATCAAATCCATGCACACATTAGTTACAAACTTTAACACATGCATTAATGAGAAGAAACAACCTTGCAAATGGCAACAAGATGAGATAAGATTATGAACTCAAAGTTTCTAAAATCTCCTCATCAAAAAGGCTACAAAATCCTTCTTCTTATATTGATGCTTAAAAAAATTTGTACATAATGTGGGAATGGAAGAAATTTGAGAATGGAGGGAAGTAGAATAAAATGGCTATCTCTTTTGCTTTCTCTAAGTACAATGCACTCTTGAGTTTACAAGATTGATTGTCAACCCTCTACAATGGCATAAAGAAGCCAGTAAATATCTTGTAAGAAATAGGTACAACTTCTTCTTGTTAGCCAAAAACGGTTTGCAATTTATTTATTTATTAATCATTAGCGTCTATTCAAATTCTTGATTCACAAAGAAACACCAATGGTGAGAAAAACCAGACTCTTCATAATGCAGTCATTACACCCGTTTTGTAACTTTGAATTTGAACCGTTCATCTTGCCTTTGAAGCTTTAAACTAGAGTCGTCCACATGGGAGAAATTTACTGAAGCGGGTGTGGAGGATGCCTTTTTTATTTTGTGACTTTATAGAGATTTGGAATTTTTTACATTTTTGGTCCGCTCACCCACTTTTGATATGGTCTTGACACATGGCGTCACTTGATTGGTGAAAGAATCATGGATCCCTTTATGACTTTTAGCCCTTTTTACAAAAAGGCTCAAAAAAACAAATCATTCCGTCGGCCCGCCTCCTTGCTTTGACCTTCGATGCGGGCTTAATATTTGATTTTTTCCTTGGAGTTGACGGGGCTACGGGTCACTTTTTAACTTTAAGCCCATTTAATGAAAACAAGGATCAAATTCTCAAATCTCCCGATGGCTTGCTTCCTCGCTTTGAATTTCAATGCGGGCTCAACATATGAATTTTTCCCTTTTGTTTGGAGGGGCCGTATATTTGACCCTGGACACGTGGAGAGGTGGCACTCATTTAGAACCTGCCTTTGGATTTTGCATTTGAAGTTGCGCTAGGCTAACACGTGGAGGATTCCACTCACCCGCTTCCCCGCTTTGACCTTTGATGTGGCCTCAACATCTAATTTTTTTCTCATAGCGTGATTGGGGCTGCGGGTCACTTTATGACTTTACCCCTTTTACAAAAAGGGCTGAAAACCTCAAATCTTCCCACCGAACCACTTCCCCACTTTGACTTTCAATGCAGGCTTAATATTTAACTTTTTTCCTCATCACCAAAATGCCTCAAAATGTAAAAAGGACATGTCCCGCTGCATCCATTTAAATATGTCCACGTACTCCATGGATAATAGGGAAAAAAATTGATGAGGAAGAAAACACCCGTTATTCATGAGTGTGGAAAAGGCAGAGAAAAGAAAAACTCCACCATTTCGCACCCAATTTTCAAATTTCTTTCGTGAACCAAAGAATTGAAAACAATACAACGCTCAAGATCCATTACCATAGAAAGATTGAAAATTTCATTCAAATGAGGACAACAATAAAATTTTCACGCGTTTAGACAGAAAAGTAAAATTTATCAAAACGTGCAGATCGGGAGATTTTAAACAACTTCAAAGCATGAATTTTTCTATCTTTTTGAACTTCCAACTTTACTTGAACACTTTTGGATACAAAATTTTTGAATTTGAATTAAAAATGAGTGGTGGATTTTGAGGGCAACAATAGGCGCCAAACAAGGGCAATCATAGACGGATTTGAATTGGATTGTTTTGATTTAGACAACTTTGAGTTAGATGGCTTTGATTTGGATGGCTCTGTGTTGGATGGCTTAATGTGGGATGGATCTCAATCAATGGTTCTATGGATGATTATATCGACAGCTTAATTGGATGGATTGGTTGGATGGCTTGGTTAGATGGCTCGCTGGATGGCTCTATGGATGGCTCTGCTGGACGGCCTGGTTGGGACGGCATTATCGACGAATCTATTGGGTGGCTTCGTTATATGGCTCGGGTTGAGTGGAAATTCTTTGAGTGATAGCAAGATTTTGGGCGGTTTAGGGTTTAGCTTCCGCAACAATGATTTCAAAAAATGTTGGATGGTTCAAGGTTGTGTATGTATTGTATTATACATTATACCTTATATACTTTGGCGAATATGGGCACAGTGTATTCAGACCATTGGTGAATTACATACATAAGTTCATTTATATGTGTAAATACTAGGCAAACTAACCCATACTAAGGACCTGTTGGTGGAATTTTCCGGTGTAGTAGGTAGTATGATCGCTAAATATTTGCCATTTCCAATTTCTAAAAACCCAAATATTCATGAGTTTACGAAAAAATCACCACTAAAATTTTCCCTAATCACTGTAATATCTTCGATGTCGATTGACTCTCTCAAAGGAGTCAATTATAGACCTCATTTAAAGTTAACAAGATTAGTTCAATTCAAACACGGCATAGATCAATCCTTCCATGATTGTAATTCTTAGAATAGCTAGTTGTTATAGTCGGTATCCAAATAAGTAGTTGTTATTAATT
The DNA here is from genome assembly GCA_018340775.1 of Taxus wallichiana var. yunnanensis. Taxonomy (NCBI): domain Eukaryota; kingdom Viridiplantae; phylum Streptophyta; class Pinopsida; order Cupressales; family Taxaceae; genus Taxus; species Taxus wallichiana. Next base: position 485,792,176 of record CM031242.1, read on the forward strand.
TCTAATAACTAGTCCTCTCCTAGAGAGACTATGATTTCTCTGAATATAAAATATCAAATGTAATAGGAATAAAAGTTAGTTGACTTATTGTAAAATTAATTCTTTTAATTCAATAAATTGCATATTCATGGGGAAAACTTTATTTGTGTGATTTGCAACGTTGAACCTGATTGAAGGGAAGGAGCAAGGGCCACTCTTCCCAATGAGAAGGGATGATTTACTGTTCATTTCCTTTTATATTTTTCATTAATTTGAATTACTAGCATTACATTGTTTCCAGTACCTTTAATTTTGTATTCAATAGTATTTTATGTCAATCCATTCCATTTCCTAATTATAATTAGTATAGTATTCAGTTAATTTCATTATTAAATAAGTATTGAGAATGATTCCAATTGTTCCCTTTGTTGCAAATAGCCATGGACACCACCCCTGGACTGAAAAATATAATATAACTAAAGTGTGAGTATTAACAATGCTCATCACTTTTGGCACTGTTGTTGGGGAACTCAAGGTGTTATCAAAGGTTAAGGTGCTAGCTAGAAGTGTTGCCTAGTTGTCTAGTAAGTTTCCATTCAGAAATTTTATTTCCATAACTCTTTATTTTGAAGTAAGAAGACCTTGTAGTGACAACAAGAATCCTCTATGTTTTGGAGTATGTGGAACACAAACAATCAAGTTAAGCGTTGATAGTTAGGGAATTGTCCTTAGTATGATAGGATTTTATGTTTAGACCTAGAGACCATAGAGGTAGATTCATTAGAATAAATTTTCAAACCCCCCTCAAAACCAACTTGTGGAATAACTTGTTGACCAAGGAAGGATGGATGATGAAGTAGATAACCCCAATGGTGTAGAAAATGGAAACCCTCCAGTTGGAAGAACATTTACCTATCCCATACAACTGGATCCTAACGATCAGGCCCCTATGAAAAACATATCCCCTTCAATTTTACCAACCTTCCGGGGATTAGTCTCAGAAGATCCTACAAAGTGTATTTTTGAATTCAAATTCTTGTGCCAAACTTATTATTATACTTTCGATTCTCGAAACTCAAGTTATTTCCCTCCACTTTAAAATATATGGTTATGAGATGGTTTATGGGCTTAACCCCTAACTCCATCCATAGTTGGGAGGAGATGGAGATAGTTTTCTTGGACAAATACCAAGACTACTGTAGAGTTTGGGATAGGAAGGAAGAACTTTTAGAATTCAACAAAATGAGGATGAGAGTGTGGAAGATTATCTTGATTGGTTCCTCTTCCTTCACAGGAGGTGTGGTACTGGTCTAGATATTAATATGCTCAAAACTTTATTCCTCAAAGGATTGGATGAAGACACACAAGAAGCCTTCAATCTATTTGGAAAGGGAGACATGAACAAATTAGAATTTACAGAAATCATTGACCTCTATAGGAATTACTCTTGAACTCACCCCAACTTTCACATACATAAAGGAAAAATGGCCAGTGGTGATATATCCAAACTAAGGGAAGAAATTGTGAATTTAAGAATAGACCTCTTAGTTTAACTTAATACAACTATGGATAGGGAGAAATCCAAGAATACATATCCTTTTTCATCTATTTCCCAAGATTTAGGGACAAACATGGGCTTAAGGACTTCCCCTTAGACAAGACAGACATTTGTCTTCTATGAACTAAAGCATGCCACGAACAATGTGGATTGCTTCCCTAATTTGAAGAACCGTCTAAAAAACCAAAAGCTGAAGCAAAGTTATACCATATGGCTTAGAGGCAATGAGGTTCAGTCAAATAAAAATTAGTCCTACACGCCAAAAATGCAATGGGTCCCAAATCAATGGAATGCACCATGGCCATACCCCCAACCTTGGACTCAACAAGTCCCACAGGAGTGGAGTCCATAGTGGAATGCACCACCAAGTTACTATCAAGCAACCCTGGGCTCCACATCCAAAAATTCCACCATTTCAACAATTTAATCCTCAATACCAACAATAGTGGAATGTACCTCAAGGATCAGGGAAGAAATATTATAATCAAAGAAGACCCCAAGGTCAACAAGATTTGTTGATTGGATCTTGATGCGAAGCATCAACTCTCAACATGTAAATATGAAGTATGTCATCAAATTTTGGTTTCAAAGTATGTCTATGGGTCTTAGGGGTCATCTAAATTCTATTAGGCATGCTAGTTTAGTTCAAGTCCTTCTCAAATTAAAATTTCATCATTTCCCTACAAAATGCCAATTTGAACCCTCAAGGTAGTTTTTGGCTTCAATCGGTGTTATAATGTATTTCTTGGAGAATTCAAGGTTTGGTGAACTTTTAATAATTGTTATTAGTGTCTAGGGTGCTTAATCAAGTCATGGGTTGTAACTCGATGATTCAATCCTAAGGTCCTAGGACTGGATGAGTCTTATGATGTCATGATAAAGGTAAAAAAACATGTAATCTAAAGGGTCATAAAGAGGCAAGATTCAATTACGAAGGATTATCAAAGTATATTTACACCTTTGTAACTACCTTGGACTTCATCATTCGAATGATCTTGGAAGAAGAATACAAATTTGGAGCTTCGGGGAGGTTTTAGTATCGTGTTGTTTGCAAACAAAGCCATGGAAACTGTGAATTTTGTGTTTTGAATCTTGAATTTGGTGATGCATGTGTAAGTGGTGAAAATATTTTTGATTGTTAATATGTTAGTATTGTTAAGGATTAGATAATGGGTCATATGAAGCATGAAAATATCTATTTGATTGACGTTGTTTTCATAAGCATTTATTATGTCATGTAGCAGGTATGTCGAACCTAGTCAAAAACTCAAAGCCTTGTGAAGTGAGCATCGATTGGTGACAATCAAGATAAAATAGTTTGAAGAGGTCTTCATAGAATATGATAAGTTTATTCATCTTTTTATACTCCTACAGAGAGGGTAAGATTTGATTGATATGGAAATGTTTGTAGCCTTGAGTAACTCGGTCCCAGAGGAAAAGCAAGAGTAAACTAGAGAATCTAAACTAGTAAGTGAAGTCAAATATCCCACTGGTGAGTTCTAAATCTTTTAGATGCTCTTGCATTCCCGAGAAAGAGTATTAAGATTTGAAACTAACTTTAGAGTTTTTGTAAAAAAATTAACATGTCGGGTTCTCGGTCAAACCTCACTAGGGTTTGGAATGCAAGAGTGTTTTAAAGGGATAGAAGGTTAGGCAAGTGTTAAGATCTCAAAATAAATCATGTAGATTCATATCATACAAGGATAATGTTAGTATAGGTTTTGAAACCTTCATAGCTAGAATAAAATCGTCATAATTATAATTCGACCTATAGGTGGTAGTTTGGGAACCCTATAACAAGTTATAGAGAATGAAAATGAAGAATTGGGGTATAAACAAAGGTCAAGACTCAAAAGTATGCCTGAATATATTATGACATCCGTATAATGAAGGTTTGTAGTGATCAAATATTTTATTTGTTGTTTTTTTCTTAATAAAGGCTATCTTGGTGACTGAAACATCACAGAGTTGACTAAGAAAGAGGAGAATGAGACTAGGTAGAGGTGATGGTGGTAAGAAAAGAGGAGAAAAATTAAATTTTAGTCTTGTGACAATACTCTCGAGATAATTTAGGGTTTTAACACCCAAACCTACCTACATTTCCCTTAATTCATGATAGTTTAGATCTCAGTCTGAGTCCTCGTTAAAGCAAACCTATTTAGTCTATACAAAATAGACTACATGCTAAGAATAACCATGTGTCGCTATAAGATAATTACAAAATCATGCAAGCTCGCTATTAATAGATTATCTAATAATAACTATAGTTCTAATCTTGTTAATAGATCAAATCTATGCATCTTTGTTTAATCTTCCTTTTTTCGAAATAGCCTTTACATGATCTTCAAGTCTTCATATTGTTACATGCTTTGTACTCATGTCTATATTTAGCCTCATACTGAAAATAGTTAATTCTTGATTCCTCACTTTCCCACATGTTCCTTGTTCTATTATTCTTTTACTTGAACCTACGCTCCCTGTGTCCGCGTGCCCAATCCTTATACACCTTTAATACTTAGACTACATTTCATCAGGAAAACAATTCGGTGTAAAAAGGCTAAAAGTGAAGAAATTAAATAATTAGAGGTGATTCTAAACTTATTAAGAAACTAATCTTAAAGGTTTAAAAAGCAAGACCGAGTTCCAGGTGAATACTAAAGTTTTGAGTTGTATGTGATTTATAAGGCTCTACATCATAGTGGTATCGTGAGCATGAATTTGATTCTTGGAAATAGAAATATATTTCTTTGAAAATGATTGCAAGAAAGGGAAACATAATAGTGCAAGTGAGAGAAGAAATAAATTCAGCTTGGGAAGAGAAGAGTGAAGGAATGATGGAGATTGTATTGAGCGGGATAGAGAACATGGAAGAAATTCATAGAAAGATGATGACAAATATAATATATATGCAAAGGAGTGAAGAAAATAGGCAGATGTAATTTGCAGGAAGATGCTACAAGTATCAGAGGTATGCAGGACATAAGGCATATGAGTGTAATGAGGTGAATGTATGGATGAGAAAGGATAGTAGAGTTGTTGATCAAATGGTACAAAAAAGAGATAATTCATTATTATGTATAATAGTTCTTTTGAAACCAAGTAAAATAGTGAATGAGGTAACACAAAAAGGTGTTTGTTTAGAACTCCATGTAATGATAAAAGAAATGTTTGTAAAGTGGTTATTGATATTGGAAGCAATAGGAATCTTGTTTCATTTGAGATAGTAGAGAAGCTAGGATTGAAAACCACTATGCACCCTAACCCATATCAGGTATTGTGGATTCAAAAGGGACATCATATCTTGGTTAGGGAATAGTGTCAGGTAGAGTTTCAAATTAGGAGATACAAAGACAAGGTATTATGTGATTTAGTTCCTATGGTTGTTTGTCATATTTTTGTAGGCACACCTTGGAAGTATGACAGGAAATAAGTTCATAATGATAATAAGAACACCTATACTATCTTAGAAAATAGATTTATTCCTACTCTTCTACCTATGAAAGGTGAACAAGAATCACAAGCAAGACTAGTGATGATGATGGCAACCAATAATTTTTCGATAGAGACTAAAGAAGCATGTGAAAGGATATTGTGCAAATTTTTAAGCCTCAAAAGTTATATTTGATAAATGGTTTTGATGATGGTGAACCTCATATGTATAGAGAGATAGAGATGATTTCAGTACAAGGAGAGATGAAAGATGAAGATGATGATGAGAAACAGAAAAGAGAAGATAGAGAGTAGAGAATCACATGTTAACGTGTTTGAGGGCCAGAGAGAGATTTAGTGGATAGAGAAATAGTTGATGAAGTTAAGAAATATGGTAGTAAGGTGTTATGGGAAGAAGTAAAGAGTGGAAAGGAAGAAAACATAGAGCATGGGAAAGATGAATGAGGCATGTAAGCCTATTATTTTTATTCTATCACTTCTTTGAGTATTGGGTTTCCCAATATAGGTGAAAGGAATGAAGGTGAAGATAAATTACTTAAAAACATGGTGAAACAGAGTGTGATAAAGGCATGGAATAATCAAACAGAGAGAATAAATCAATCGGTCATGACAATGCAACATCCGAGATGAAAGAAGACAAATTAAAGCAAGATGATCCTTTCCAACTAAAATTAGTACTTCATGATCTTGTAAGGGAAGTGATTTAAATATGGCAAGTAGGAAGGTGAGAATATCGGTTTTACAGATATGAAGGGTGAGAAAACATTATGTATTAAAAGGAAGGATAACCAGATCATACCAAGCTAAGAACTCAGATGTTAATCAAACACCACGATCAATAAGATGAAAGTAATTCGCCATAATAACTTTGCCAAAAACTTTGCAAACAAATCAGTAGAAATATCATATATTATTATGGATGGAACTCAATGAAATACAATGAGAATGGGAGTTGCTTATATAGGTAAGGAATAACAATCCAAGAACAAGTCAAATTAAGTAGATCAAGCCATAAATCAAGGAAAGAACTAGTCATCAAAGAACTAGTCAAGACCATAGATTTAGGAAAGAACTATAAATCAAGGATCTAGTCAATACCATAGATCAAGAAAGAAATATACCAAACAACTAGATAATATCCCCATAATATCTAAATAAATAAAAATAAATATCCACACACATAAGTGGGTGAGGATAAATATAATAAAGGTAAATAAAGTACATATGTGAACATGAGCTAAGCTAAATACCTACTCTAACACCCCCCTTAAGTGAAGCTGGGGATAAAATAGAAGTGGCATGTCCATAGTATGAGTCTCAAAAACTATGCTTGATGAGGTACTCATATACAATATATCCATGAAGAAATCTCGAACTAAAAGAAGAAAAGAGAAAGAAGAATAAGAAGAAGGAAGATGTTCTCATGAACACCCCCAAGAACAAATTCTGAAACCCCAAGCATGCCACGCAACTCAAGGTAGTGAGGTGATGCAAAAGGCTTCATAAATATTTCTGCAACCTACTATTGAGTCGAATGTACTCCAAGAAAAGAACTCCATCCTAAATGTGCTGACAAATGAAGTGGATGTGTATCTCAATATGTTTGGTCTACTGGTGCTCAATTGGGTTGCAAGAAATGTGAATTGCACTTTGGTTGTCACACCAAAGTACAATCAGTGAATCCTATGGGAATCCAAACTCTTTCAATAACTTTCAAAGCTAAAGAATATGTTGACTCACTTTGTAATTGTTTCTCTGTACTTTGCCTTTGAAGATGAAAGTCCAATAGCCTATTGATTTTTACATGCCCAAGAAATTGGAGAAGAACCAAATCAAAAAAGATAGCCAAAAGTGGAACACCTAGCATCAATAGAACTTTCCCAATCTAAATCTATATATCTAGCCAACTGAGTAGAACCCCTAGTGTAGTGTAGGCCAAATAGGGAAGTGCAGTGCAAATAGCGCAAAATCCTTTTAACATTCTTTTAGTGACTACTATGAGAAGAATGTGCAAACTGAGATATAAGCCCTACTGCAAATTAAATATCAGGGTGATTATGGGTCAAGTACATGAGACTTTCAACCAACTACATATGTAAAGTAGGATTACAAAGTGGATTGGTACATGTGGAAGTAAGAGTAACCCTAGACTGAAAAGGAGATGGAATTGGCTTACAATCAGCCATATCAAAGTGTTGAAGAAGATCATGGGTGTAATTTTGCTAACTCAAATGAATCCTTGAATCTTTCTGAGAAATTTGTAAACCAAGGAAATAATGTAATAACCCAAGATCTATCATGTCAAACTATGTAGAAAGAGCCCTCTGAATAGTCTAAATGTGGGAAGAAGAGTTGTCAGTAAGTAACAAATCATCAACATACAAGACAAGTATCACAATATCCTCACCAACATGTTGGAGATACATTGTATGATCAGAGTGGAAATGAAAAAAACCAGTAGATAGAAGAAAGGAATCCATCTTCTCATACCAATCCCGAGGGGCTTATTTGAGACCATAGAGAGACCTTTGGAACCTACAAACAAGAGAAGAATCCTGAACAAATCTAGCAGGTTGATCCATGTATATTTCCTCTTGTAAATATCCATATAATAAGACACTCTTCACATCCATCTGGTATACGGGCCACCCCTGTGATGTAGCAATAGTAAGTACAAGGCATATATAATCCATCTTGGCAATGGGTGTAAAAGTCTAAGAGTAATCAATACTTTCAACTTGTGAAAAACCCTTTGCAATAAGATGAGCCTTAATTTTCAATGAACCCATTAGATGCGTATTTGGTTTGATATACCGCTTACACCTAACCATATTTCTTCCTTTAGGAAGAGATACCAAATCCCAAGTATGATTCTTCATCAAAGAAAAATACGTAGCTGTCATCGCATCATCCCACTCTTGTATCCCACAAGCCTTTGAAAAATATTGTGGATCCTCAGAAACTACCTGACACAAAATTATAGAACCTATGGAATGTGCATGATGATGCCTAGTGGGTGGAAGATCTTGTATGAAAGGTGTTTCCTCGAAACTTTAGTACGATCCCACTTAGGCATAGTGACAACATCAGTGGGAATAGGATCATCAACGGCATCTATAACCTCCTCACCAACCTCCTCAAAGAAAGGATCCTCAAGATGAGATGAAAAAGAAGGAGGCATGGAATAAGATGAAGAATCATGAGGAGTGAATAACTCATCAAGCTGAATATGTGTTTGAAAAAGAAAGTCATGAGTATAAGAGTCTAGAAGTCGATAAGCTCTCATGTCCTCACAATACCCTATAAAGATCAAGGGTTTTCTCTTCTTATACAAATCTTTCCTTTTATTCTTTGGCACAAAGGCCCAAGCATGGCTCCCAAAGACTCGAAAAAATGATGCATCTAGCTTAGTGTTAGACTAAGCTTCCTCTAGAGTCAAATGTTAAAGTGATATATGTGGTGTGTGATTTAGAATGTAGCTAGCACAATTAACTACTTTTGCCTAGTAGATTGGAGGTAAATCTTTAGAATGCATCATATAGTTAGCGATTTCCTTCAAAGTTATATTCTTTTGTTCTGCTAAGTCATTCTGTTGTGGAGAATGAGGAATAGAATGTTGGTTAATAATAACTTGAGTTTCCAAAAATTAGGAAAACTCATTGTTGAAGTACTCCCGCCCATTATTAGTGTGAAGGTTCTTTATGCAACTAGAAGATTGTTTCTCGACCAAATCCTTAAAGTCTTTAAAGTGTGAAAAAAATCACTTTTGTACTTGATAAAATAAACCCAAGTACACCTCAATTAATTATCAATAAAGGTAAGTGCATACTTAGCTCCATTGAAAGACGAGGTGGGAAAAACCATCAAGTCACTATGCACAAGCTCAAGTGGTGAAGAAACTCTCTTGAACAAATTATTAGGAAATAGATCTTGGTGTTTTTTCCTAATGCATAGCCAAAGTAAATTCCCTCAAGCCAAGAAACTTTAGGAAGACCATATACCATACCATGAGTGTTTAACTCCTTCAAATATATGTAATTGAGATGTCCAAATATTTCATGCCAAAGCTTACTCTCTGAATCTGCATGAGAAACCAATCTTGTCCCTATAGAGGAAGTGTCATCAAAACCTCAAAGTGATATAGTCTAGAATTATGATGAACAATACCTTGAGCAACAAGTGAATGAGGCTCCAAAAAAATTCATACTTCTACCCCATGTGGTGTAAAAGTCATTTTTTTCCTTGACCAGAATGACAAATTTGATATACAGAAAGCAAATTTGTAATGTTGTTAGGTACATAAAGTGAATCTTAGATACTACCACCATCAATTTTTATATCACATTTTCCTTTAACATAAATAAAATAAGAATCTCCAACCTCAATTTTGGAAGTATAACACAAACCTAGAGAAACAAAAGACTCCTTGGAAGAATTCATATAATGCGAAGCACCGGAATCTATAACCCAAGTCAAGTGGTGACTGAGATCTCCCAACAACATTAAGTGCTTTTCCATGTTGATTAGAAGGAGATGAAGTGGAGATAGAAATTTTGTATTTCTTGAGTGCATCCTCTAAGGCTTGCATTCACTTATAACACCAATGTTTTTCATGACCACTACCCTCACAAAAAGAGCATGAAGGCTAGACTTATTATTGGATTTAGAAGACTCCTTGGGTTTAGAGTTGTTTTCTTTGGGTTTAGGATCATTTTGAGATAGAGAAGGGGTGGATTTGGTCTTAATTTTTCATTTTCCCTTTCCCTTAGGATTAGATGCAACTAATGCCTTTTAAGAGGTGGAAGACTCAAGGTTAGACAATTTGGATTCTTTTCTAGTAAGTCTTTCACAAAATGTTTCTAAGTTAGGCATTTTGAATGTGTCACCTAAGGAAACCATGCTAGAGAAAAAAAGTAGAAGAAAAATTTGGAATGCTCCTTATACGCACCCAAAATTTCATGTGCTACATTGTCAGAAAATAGTTACAAAAGTCCCCAATGATGATTCATTTCCTTTTAAAAGATGTTCGAGCTTCTAAACCCAAAGTGCAGTGTATATTTGTAGCCTAAATGTCCTTACTTAGATTTTCAACATTATTTCAATTTCCCACTTCATTATGTGCATGTGTTGGCATTTAGTGCTAGGACCGTTGCCTTTCCTGGGTGGCGATTATAAAACCACCGCCTAGGAAGGGCAGCGGTCCCGGGTGTTTTTCCAAATTCCATCATGCATGTTTTTAACATGTTTAAAAATATTTTTAAACCGATTGGTCTAAAAATATTTTTGATTGCTTGGTTCTCCTTCCTTCTTCTATTTTTGCATGGGATTTAGTTAGTTGGAACTGGATCTTCTTGGCTTGTGCATGAAGGCACATCCGAGCCCCAATTCTTTATATTCCATGCTTGTGTTCAAGAAAAGGGCCTGAGAATTTTGTGTATATTGCATGGTAGTGCTTTGTCATAATCTTGCTGGAAATTGCATAACCAAGCTCTATTAACTTGTGTTATCTCTCTTCCACCTACATTACAAAGCGCCTTGATGCCTTTGCTGCTCAAGTTCCTTCTCTTGGTGCTTCCTATGCATTCTCAATTCCTTTGACTCATGGAAACATAGAGAAATAAATGAAAATTGAGGGGGTAAATTACTACATAGATGAATTTACCTTTATTATGTGAATTCAGGTTGGATTTTTTTATTTCCTTCATTCTTGAATTTTATCGTTGTTACATCATATCAAATAGAGTAGAAATCAATTTCCTTTCATTTACAATTAATTAGTTAATTTCAAGAGGGTTTGAATATTTCATAGCAACCCCCAGTGACGTATCCTCTTCTTCCCATCCTTGTGGATCTAAAGGAGAGAATATTTGTAGGAGGTTGTCTACATATCATAGTTAGTTTGGAAAAGTTCTAGTTTTAAATTATTTTAGTTTCAATAAACTCAAGATACAGGTGAATAACCACACCGGGTTATCTCGCTTGTTTATTTTTAGTGTAGAAATATTTTAATTATTTAGATTAGAAGCAAATTGTTGTTTATTATTGTAATATTTCAGTTTTATGATTTTTTTAGAGTAGTTTCCCTTTCAGCACTAGCATAGATTGTTAGTTTCAGCTTAGTTAATTTAGAAACTTAAAATTAGATCAACACTTAGATCCAATTTAGGCAAACAAACCATAGGGAATTTATGCTACCTGTTCATAGCCTCTAAATCTACCCTTTACCAATTCAGCTACCATGAGATTACACTACCGGATGATCCATAGGGATCTAGAAAAACACACCACTTCATCAAGTCCATCAGCACAAGAAGGAGAAACAAGAAAAGTCAATAAAATGAGGTAAATGTAGGTTATTAAAGGAACAATCGATATGTGTAGAGCGGAGGTTTGAACCACCGCCTGCAAGGGAGGTGGTCTTGAAACCACCGCCTAGCTGGGCGGTGGTCCTGAGACCGCCGGTCTACTCAAGGCGGCGGTCATGAAACTTTCGAACATAAAAGAAGAATGGAACATGAGTGGATGTAAATTTGAAGTGTCCAACCATGTCTCTTCCCCTTCCATGCCCTTTCATATCCTCCAGTGCATGAGAGGACATGGGAAGGCCTATAAATGCATGAAAGGAGCAAGAGAATGATGATTCAAAGATCCTAGAGAGATCAAGAAGCAGAGTTTAATGAGAGCAGTGAGAAAGATCTTCAATGCTAGAGTGGAATTGTAAGAGCAAGGTGTAGAAACATAGCAAGCAAGTAATATGTAATTGTTTCTTATTTTCATACTTATTGTAATCTGTAATTGTCTATATACCAATAAAAGTGGGAAGGAAGATCAGTTGCCCTTCCCAACTGGTTTTCCTCCTTGGAGGTTTCTAGGATAAAATTGTTAGTGTTGAAGTTTTGAATTCTTTCCTTCTTTGCAATTTCCTTTCTATATCACTAGATAATCAGTCACAAAGCTCTAATTTTTCAAGAAAATCTGTCATTTTCCAAAGTTAAAAGTAGAACAACATAATTGTGTGATTCATAGAGTTCCAAAGTCGAAGTTTACGGATCATTTTGGTATCAGAGCTGATTATATATCTAGGACAGCGGTATTCGAATCTTTCTTATGATTTTGTATGACAGTGAAAATTTCCAAAGGTTAAGAATTTGTACCTTACAAGCTAGATATTTCTACGAAGAAGTGGAAACATAAATTTTGAGCTCATATGGATGAAGAGAACTTGATCCGTAGAGTCGAGATGCTAGAGACCATGATGGATAGATTGCATAGAGAACAAGAAGAGCTTTCAAATCTGAAAAGAAGGCTTCGATTAAGCAAGATTCCATGGAATCAATAGTTTGAGGACTATCCAAAAAAATTGGTATCAGAAAGATCCACAAAGAGGAAGAATGGGAAGAGCGTGAAGAGGCACCAATTGTAAGCAAGAAGGTAAAATCTGCACATACACCTTTTAAAGTTGAAACGAAAGTGGAAATAAAGAATTTTGAAGGAAAAGTAGATGCAGAATTATTGGATAAATGGATAAAACAGTTGGAATTCTACTTTAGTGTGCATAATGTCACTAAGGCACAAAGGATCACCTTTGCATGTCTCAAAATGGAGGGTCATGCTCTGGTTTGGTGGGAAACCCATCTAGCCACTTGTGAGAAGAAGAAACATCCTATTGTTAGTACTTGGAAAGGTTTTAAAGAATTGATTAGAACTAAATTCTATCATATTGGCCATAAGACTGACATGATGATTAAGTGGCAAAGATACTTTAGACAGTGACACTTGAAAGCGTGCAAGACTACACTATGGAATTTTGGAGACAAACCATGTTGCTTAATATGGACTTGGAGGATGAGGACATTCTGACCAAGTATTTGTGAGGAATTCACACTCACATTTAGAGGAAGGTAATCTTCACGAAGCCCAAATATCTCAATGAAGCTTGTATACAAGCATACTACATTGATGATGAGAAGAAGCAAGGAGAAATAGAGCCAAAGGGAGACCAGTCAACAGAACAATAGGACAAAGAACAAGGGAAGACAAGTAGCAAAGGTAAATGGAAAGGTAAACATACCGCTATTGCTTTTTATACTTGTAAATATCCTAAGAATTTCTATAAGAATTGTGATGTAAATGGACATACTGATGCCACATGTTGGAAGTTGCATCTAGAATTGCACCCAAAGCATCGAACCAAGGATTCCAAGAAATCCATGGCCATTGTGAAGACAAAAAGAGAGGTGGAGATTGAGGATGATTCGGATGTAGATGAGAGGTTGGGATGCATGGCCACTAACATGTACGGGTAGAAAAAGAAGAAGAGATGAGTAAGTTATTTCAAATTAGAATCCAAATCAAGAAGACTAAGGTAAATGCTTTAGTAGATTCGGTTCTTAGTCAAATTTGATTTCGATGTGTTTGAGGACATCTTGGTCTAGAGACTTACACGCATCCACATCCATACCCACTGGGATGGGTGAAGAAGGGTATAGAAATACAAGTTACAAGGAAGTGTAAGTTTCAGTTTGGGATAAATACCCAATACATAGATGTATTAGAGGCTGATATTATTCCACTTGATGCATTTCACGTTGTCTTCAGAAGTCCTTACTTATATGCCAGGGATGTTATGTTCACAAGGAGGGAGAACTGGTACATATGGGTCAAGGATGGAGTCAATTTTAACATCTGGGCACACAAAAGCAAATCAAAGAAGGCTATGATAAGTGCCAACCAAGCACCAAGACTTATTTAGGAAAATCATCAGTTTTGTTTTCTTTCATTGGAAGAAAATCAAAATGGACATGAGAGCACGGATATTTCTGACCAAAGGATGGAGAATTTGGATAGCACTTTTCATTTTTGTAGAAGAAGCCACCACGGGAACTGCTCATTCAAGGAGCAAAATAAAATTCTGCTATGCAGTCATCGTATCTACCTACGGATTCATTGGACCTGACCGTGGGGCAGCAAGAAGAAGAGGAGATACAAGGAATGGTGGTGACTATAGCAACAACTTATTTAAAGAGGATTTAACCAATCCATCTCAAGAAAAAAAAACATGAAAGGACTAAACTACTACACTATGGGACCTTCGCCATACTTGAGCAAGTTGGAGAAGAAACCTTCAGGCCATACTTCATGTAAATGCATGTAATAGATGGTTGTAAGAGCTCACATACACTAACGCCATCTATGCATGAAAAAGAAGGAAAGATACGTGAAGTTACCCTTCCATGAGGATTGTAATCAAGGAAACTTAGAGGAGGATTTAGCACTAGAACAACAAACCAGAAATCCACAAGAGTCTTAGCGAGGCTAGACAAGAGAAGACACAAGGCGGACCCGGTGGTACTCGATGAGCACGAGAGGGAGGTGATTCCTCTACCACTCCACCACTAAGATTTTTTGGGACCAAAATCCTCCTAATTAGGGGAGGTATGATCCATATGGATCTATAAAATACACCACTTCATCGGCCCATCGGCACCAAGAAGGAGAAACAATAAAAATGAATAAAATGAGTAAACGGAGGTTCTGGAAGGAACCGCCACTGTGTGTAGAGTGGAAATTGCAAAACTACCGCCCTATAATGGTGGTGGTCCTAAAAATCCCACCTAGCTAGGCAGGCAATCCTGAGACCATCAGTCTACTCGGGGCGGTGGTCATGACACTTTTAATAGAAAAGAAGAATGGAACGCAAATGGACATGAATTTGAAGCGCCCAACTGTGTCTCTTCCCCTTCCATGCCCTTTCACATCCTCCAGTGCATGGGAGGACATGGGAAGTCCTATAAATGCATGAAAGGAGCAAGAGAATGATGATTCAAAGATCCAAAGAGATCAAGAAGTAGAGTTTAATGAGAGCAGTGAGAAAGATCTTTAGTGCTGGAGTGGAATTGTAGGAGCAAGGTGTAGAAATAGAGAAAGCAAGTAATTGGAGAGAAGGTTTACATTGTTGCTTCTTTTCATACTTATTGTAATATGTAATTGTCTATATTAGACCAATAAAAGTGGGAAGAAAGAGCAATTATCCTTCCCAGACAAGTTTTCCTCCTTAGAGGTTTCTAGGATAAAATTGTTGGTGTTGAAGTTTTGAATTATTTCCTTCTGCAATTTCCTCTCTATAGCACTACATAATCAGTCATGAAGCTCTAATTTTTCAAGAAAATCTGTCATTTTCCAAAGTTGAAATTAGAACAGCAAAATTTTGTGATTAGTCGCTAGGGAGATATATATATATATATTTCTTTTGCTATATGGTTGACTTCTTTAGATTTGGTCGGTATGGTGTGTTTGATTCTTAAAACAAAAGTGTAAAAATTAGACTATAGGAAAACCTTGTGGTCTTGACTTTGCTTACATTACGATGAAAAGTTAATTGTGCCCTCTCGAGTTATAGAAGTGCTTTCCTTGATTGTAAATGTTTTACTGATCTAGGTGTCCTTGTTGATTAACCTCATCTTGTGTGATCTTAATTTGTGGGACCTTGTGTAGACTTGTTTCTCGTGCAAAATTGGTCATAGTTGATTTTGCTAGCCTTGTATGGACAACGAACCTTGAAATCATGGCTTAAACGTGTAGAAACCTTAAATTTTATTAATGTGGTATGTGTATCAGTGGGAAACTGTGTGGTCATCTCAAGTTTATGGAAATTTTCCCTGTAATTCCCTTCCTTGGTGGTTACTCTTGATGATCTTTTGGGAACTCTTCTTGTTATATTGTTATGTGTTGTATCTTGTTTGATAGCGTAAAGTTACTCCTTAGATTCTTATGTTCATAGCCTTGCATGCTGAAAGTTTAGAACTCATCCCTTGCAATCTCCCTTCTTCTGTTGAATTATATTGGACCAAACTGGAGTTCTGTAGACCCACACTTGTTGAAGCAAAGAAATTCCAAAAAGAGCATGATCCTTTCTCTATTGCATTGTTTCCACATCTGTTCCAGTGACTTCTAGGAGGAAGTCGAGTCTAAGGGGAGGGGGATGTAGTGCCCACTTCCCTTCGACACTATTTTTCTGATCGTCAGACTATGGATTATGTATTAGACACTATTTTGGCTTGATTTAGTACGATGTTGGACTATGGACTTCATTACTGACTGAACTTATACAAGATGCATGATGATTATTATAAACATCATCTATATAGATGTTGATGATTTATTTGACGTAGTTATATCATTGATGTTATCCGGATATGTGATGTTTAATCATTTGATTATATATAGAAAATGAAAATTTTAAATGATGATAGAATGGTTGATTTAATTTATAAAATGATATAGTCACTATTTCGATGTTGTGTTATGCAGTTATACTTACGATGCTTAGATTTATATTATATTATTTTGAGCGTTCTAATATGGCCATGAGGCCGAAGGAGGTATTTGTATTTTGCAGGCTATTTTATATCACAGCAGACATCGGGGGGATTGGAGACTAACCACAACGGAATTTTGGATGGATTCAACACGGTCACCATGGCAACTAGTCGTTTGCATGTTGTTTGTTGTTGGGGGGTTCCCATGGGGGGGATCGCCTTTATATGTGACCATGGGGGTTTGTGTGTGTTAGTATGTGGTCCTTCTTTTATTGTTGTCTTGCATGTGTTTTATTTGTGAATGTGTCCATTCCTTTATTTAAATAGAATGTGAAAGATAAATTTAAATAAGACTTGCTTAAATATAGTTATTGATGTGTTGATCCTTGCATTTAATGTGTGTAAGAGAGTTGATCTTTGGAGTATAAAACACTTCACCATCTTGAAACTCGGATTTGTACTTGGAGGGTATTTTGGAAGCTTGTGGGACAAGCTAAACTTGTCCCACACCCATTAAAAGATTCATACCAACTTTATCTTGATTGGAGTGTTTACTTTTGCCTCTTAAATGCATTTTTGCTTGTCAATCTTGCTTGTGTAAGTGTACTTTCTTACAAAAATTTAATTGGCTGTCCTTGAGGTGTAAGTGGAGGCTTGCAAGTAAATTCGATTTGATTGGCATGAGGACATTACATTCCTTTTTGGGTTTTCATTTTTGGGGATGGATTATTTTTCACTTGCATTTTTGGAGAGAGCTGGAAAGAGTCACATTTTTCTCTTCTTCTTCTTTTTGCTGTTTTGGAGCTGCATGTTTTGGAAGCCATTGGAGCTCTTCTCTTGCTGGAATGTTGTTGTTAGATTGTCTCCTTGGTGTTAGAGAGAGCTATTGTTTTAGACTGTCATTTCACCTCCATTCAAGCTTGTTATTGGACTATCCTCTTGGCATTTGAGGCTGCTGTTTTTAGACTATCATTTCATCATCATTCAAGCTTGTTGTTGGACTGTCTTTTTGGTGTTTGAAGTTGTTGTTTTTGGACTGTCATTTCACCTCCATTCAAGCTTGTTGTTGGACTATCTTTTTGGCATTTGAAGCTACTATTTTTGGACTGTCATTTCATCTCCATTCAAGCTTGTTGTTGGACTGTCTTTTTGGCATTTGAAGTTGTTGTTTTTGGACTGTCATTTCACCTCCATTCAAGCTTGTTGTTGGACTGTCTTTTTGGGCATTCTTGTTGTTGTTTTGAGGACTGTTTTGGTGGACATTCAAGTGATTTTGGGGCTGCATTCTTGGCATTTGAAGCTGTTGTTTTTGAACTATGATTTGGGCATTCTTGTTGTTGTTTTGAGGACTGTTTTGGTGGACATTCAAGTGACCGTTGGGGCTGCATTCTTGTATTTGAAG
The DNA here is from genome assembly GCA_018340775.1 of Taxus wallichiana var. yunnanensis. Taxonomy (NCBI): domain Eukaryota; kingdom Viridiplantae; phylum Streptophyta; class Pinopsida; order Cupressales; family Taxaceae; genus Taxus; species Taxus wallichiana. The sequence goes on from CM031242.1 coordinate 485,809,883, forward strand.
ACTGTTATTTCTAAACTGTGAGTTGGGAATTCCTGTTGATATTTTAAAGACTATTTTGTGGACATTCAAATCAATATTTGGGGCTATCTTTTCATGCCTGCAAAGGTGTTGTCATTCTTTATGGCAAGGTAAGAGCTTGTTCATCTTTTTACTATTTTTTTCTTGCATGTTATTATGGAATGTAAATGTGTGTCTCTTCTCCATTTGTCTGGTTGGGTAGACTACCAGGGATGATGTAGGAGAAGGCTATGGGGAATCATTATGCGGGGCATAAGGGAATGCCATGGGCATCAGAGTTTTGTGGAGGGAGTTTTGGGTTTGGGATCCACCATGGAAAAGAAATAGCTTGCATTTCTTACTTGTGGGGTGCATAAGGGAAAACTTGTGGGGGCATAAGGAAACATTTGTGGGGGGACATAAGGAGGGGTTGGGAGGCATAACTTTTATAGGATATGATATGTTATATTGATGGTATGATTATAGGTGGATGCCCAATTCCCAATTGGGAGGCATAAGAAGATTCCCCATAGTCCTTGCTCCTTTGGCTTGATTAAATAGAGCATATGTGCTATTTGATTGTGAAATATAGTGGAAATCTGTATGTGTGTCTTGGTTGTTTTGTTGTTAAAAATCTACCTATGTGTGTTGTGGAAGCATGTGGATGTTTCCATGCATTGAACCCCATCTTTCATTGTGTTGTGGTTAGGGCTCGGGGGCTAGTGACGAGAGAGGCTTCATCTCTTCATTGGATATCTTGGTTGGGTAGAGAGCGTTGCCTTTCCCCCTCTCTTCTTGTTGTGATCGATTGAAGGAAACACCTAAAGCATGCTGCTGTTTTGGAATTAGTCATGGTGCAGAGTTAACATCCATCATTATTAGTTTACTTCTTGCTGTAATTTCCTTTACCCACTCTTTCTGGATGGAGTGTAACTTTCATTATATTGTAAAGATGTTGTATTGACCATGCAAGATGTATTTTGATTTGAGAAAGGGAAACAATCTTGTCTTCTTGTTGTTGAGAGAACTATAATGGTATTGTATTTGTGCATTCATGGCATAATGAAAAAAGAGATATGTTGTTGCCTCCATTGGATTGCATTTGTCCAAGTTGATTTCTCAATCGTAATGTAACTTCATGCTTGAAAGAATGTAAAGGGATCGAGTTGTGTTTTGTATATTACATTTGAAATGATTAAAAGAATTACTTTGTTGCATCCATTGGTATGAGTTGGTGTAAGTAAGAATCATTCAAATGCATGTAATTCTCTGTTTTGGAATGTTGGAAGCAAATCTTGCATAAGGGAATTATGTTATTCTTGTTACTTGTCTTGTTGGGAAACATTCAATCTATAAAGAATAAGAAGGACTTCGTTTAGATCTTGTTATCAATCGTTGAAGAAAGAAGTTTGTTTTAAGCTAGCATGAAATGACTTTAAATGATGTTCTTACATACTTAAGAGTTTTTGTTTCAGTCAGTTAGAACGTAGTAATATGATCTTCCCTTACTTCACTTTGCATGTACGCTTAATCAACCAACGAATGAACCAAACAACCCCTCAAACCATTAAGTAATGAATGAAGTGAACCAAATAAGCCTTGCAAGACCAAAACAAACCTAAGATAGACCTACACACTCAAGGAATTTACCTTCGAAGCTTTCAATCAAACAAATTTAACAAAAGGATTCACTTAGAAAATTGCCAGTCTTGACTGTAGGAGCCTGCAGGACTGTTTTGCAAAAATGACTATCTAAACCTCATCCAATCCTAAGTTTTATGATTTCTATGCAAAGTAGACATTGTCACCTTTCCAAAAAGTCCAATTTTATAAAAAACGAGTTCCCAGTCAAAATTTATAGCATTTTGAAGTTCTTGTTGCAGTAGTTCGGAGTTGCTACGGGCGGTTGTAGGTGCACAACCAAAGTTGCTACGGGCAGGCCTAGAGTTGCTACGGGCTGTTGTAGGCATACAACTAGTTACTACGGGCTATTTTAGGCATACATCTAGTTACTATGGGCTGTTGTAGCATTACCCGAGTTGCTCACGGGTTGTTGTAGGAGTATAGCCATTCTACTGGGTTGTTGTAGGAGTACTGACCGATTACTTGGGACTGCTGTAGGTGTAGGTGTACCGATTCGGTTGCTACGGGATGTTGTAGGAGTACATCTAGTTGCTACAAGCTGCTGTAGGAGCACAACTAGAGTTGCTATGGGTTGGGGCCTACTACTTCAAAAGCTTATGGCACCTTGTATTTTGTACATGGAGACATCAGAAACATCGGTTGCACATGAGACAAGATTCACCAAAGTAAATAAGTATATTAGATCTTAATGAACATATAAAACTAAAAATATACAAAATCATAACTTTGATCTCCTCTTATGGTAGATTCAAACTTGCGTGTGTCTTAAATTATGCTTGTGATAGTAATTTAAAAATATATATATATATATATATATATATATATATTCCTCTTTCGACTAATTAAGCCTAGGTTAATCATAGATCTGCAGAGGGTTGGTTTTACGAGTGTTACACGTAGATTTCCCAAGTAGAAGTTTCTGAGATCACCGAGATCTTAGTCACTGGTCCTCTATAGTTAACCACACCCATTCAACATTGGGTTCTTCTAGCATGACCTTAGGGGGTCGAGTGTGGTTGAAGGTTACATGTCAATTTTCATCCATACAAATTGGTGAACCCAACATGAAGGATTAATTCCTTCTTGTTTCCTTTTCTTTCATTGTTATTACCTCACCTCTCCATTTCCTCCTCTATTTTGGTAGGTATTTTATACTTTCTAAAATATGCGGATGAGATTTTTGTGGGCCATTTGGCTCGATAGATATCACACCAACGTACAATCACAATAGTCCCCTTCTCTTTCGAGGTAAAGAGATAATTACACAAATAACATCCAAACCTCTCCAAGTTACACTTTAAACTCCATTAGTTATGTAAGGTGAAGGAGGTTGATTAACCATTAAACGTGCAATATGGTTAACCCAATGCAAACCACGTTGTTATCACAAACGGAAAAGGTTCTTACCATAAAATCCTTTCAAGACCTCACATTTCCATGTAATCAACAAAAGATGATATATTCACACGAATAGAAAATCCTCTTCATCAGATAGATGAGTCTTTGGATAGAATGAAGGCTACTGACCTACGATATTTCGAATGCCTATCCTAAGATTCTTACTTCGAGGAAGACCGAATTATAACATCGAACAATTCATGACAAGGTATCATGAGCCTGCTGAATCAAACCCTATGCCATAAGCACCCCAACAAGGGACTCAATCCTATCCCAAAATCTCATTTCTACTTTAGTGGGATAATTAGAAAGCTAGAAAGTTCCCATACTTCACAACCAACACATGCGGTATGGTAGAACACGAGGTATTCAATTGACAACATCCTCATCAAGGATCTTCAATGGTGGAAACTTACGCAATAGGTACATATTGAGTACTTAAAGGATCCTCTTGACTTCACCATACGTGGTTTCATACTTCCATGCCCATTTCTGGATCTTCCAAAATTTAAGGGAGAAGGAGACCCAAATGCTCATATCAAGGCCTACGCTACTGCTATTAGGGAATTGCTTCCTTGGGATGTTGTAGTGGCTAAGATATTTCCAAATACTCTCAAAGGAATCACATTGGATTGGTATTACCGTATTCTAGAAGCTTCTATACATTCCTTTAAACATCTTGTTTCTAATTTCATCAAATAATTTGACATGAACAAGTTGTTATGTATAGGGATTAGGGAGTTCCTGCATACTAGATAGGAGCAAAATGAATCGACTACCCATTTTATCCAAAGATGGTGCCAAGTTCTCTATTCCTCTGCAAGTGCACCCAATATGGACCAGATGGAACTTTGTGATATTTTCCTTCACTCGCTCAATCGAGATACTAAGGAAGAGGTCCAAAAGTTTCCTTTCCATATTTATGAGGAAGTTTTGGAAGGTTTTCTTTGAATTTACCAAGCCACTATTGATAGTGGGCATAAGATCTATGGTTCCAATGGGAAATTGGTATCCCTAAATAAAAATAATGAAAATTATCAAAACAATGGTGCCAAAAACCAAGGACCTAAAGGTGTGAATCACAATCATGGTGTTACCACGAATAGTGTTACTGATTAATCCATTAACGTTGGTTTTCCAAACAACGACAACAATAACAATAACAACAACTCTGGGAAATCAAAGAGGCCCTAAAACTATGTCATTTGTCAACACAGTTGATGTAAATTGTTTGTCACAAAAGTAAAATCAAACCCAAGGCCCAAACCAATATCAAAACTTTGGCCAAGGGGCAACGAATCATGGTTATAACAATCAATTTCAAAACTACAATCGAGGTTATAATCAACAACAACAAGATGCTTATCAAAGGCCAAGAGATTATGACCCTAACCTATATTGTGGTTTCCATAAGGTTTGAGGTCATGATGATAGGAATTTCCATGATTGCAACAAGTTTCTACAAAGACTTCCCAAAAACCAAAGGCAGCTCTTTGTAGACATGTTCCTAGAAAATCCTGAAACAAACCCATAACCTAGTCATACCGGACATGTCACACCTCAAAATGTGAACCCTAAATGTCCTAGGGATTCCCAAGTGAATCCTCAAAATATAAACAAGGGAATCCCTATAGGGAATAATGATCATGAAGCCTCAACTTCTGAAAATTCTCGGGTTGCTCCTAACCTTGGTTCAAATGATAATACAAAAATCTTGGGGTTATTCAAGCTAGAATTTGAACAATAAATTAATGAAATAACTCGGATGAAGGAGTACATTTCACAACCCCTACCCACTCTTTCCTTCCCATAGGATGACATTCTTACAATCACAAAACCAGTAGGATCCTATGATTTAATAGCGGATTTGAACAAGACCTTTTCTCACATCTCATTTTTAGATTTGCTAAAGAATTCACCTGCTCATCGTTTTGCATTTCTCAATGCACTAGGTATTTTCATATAATCCATATTACTCCACCTCTTAATGCTCAAATAAATCATATTGACTTTGATATACATCCTCTAGGACATAATGATAGGGATACTTTGGGTTTGTTTTTTATATATACAAGATGTCATCTGACGTTGAAATTTCCCAAAGAGGTGATCCTACCTTATTTTTACAAGTCTAGATTTATAACAATTACATTAAGTGAGCCATGATTGATAATGGGGTTGTTGTAAATGTGGCTCCCTTCTTCTTTCTTACAGAATTTTGGATATGGAGATACAAATTGTACCTCTACAACAAACATGTTACATGGGTACGACAATCTTAAAGTGACCTCGATTGGAATCATATTTCTACCAGTTACACTTGGTCCAAAAACCATCTTGATCAATTTTTTACATTATCGACAGGGAAACAAGTTATAACATGATCCTCGAGAGACCCTGGATCCATCGAATAAAGGCTATCCCTTCTACCTTGTTCTAGGATATTAGATTCCTCCATTTGGGGAAGGTCTTCATTGCTCAAGGGGATCCTACGCCATTTGACATACACTTAGAAAACCTCAAGAAGAAGAATTGATTCCATATAGAGTATGACCTTCTCGAGAATCAATTGAACAAACCACCACCATCAAAAGAGTTATCCCCGATCACCCTGATCGCTCAAGGTGAAGTCGTTGACCCAAAAACATTTGAGGTGGCAAGGACAAATAAAGGTAAATCAATATTTTTGGAAGCACTATCCACTAAAACCATAGCATGAATTATGAAATTCTTAGAGAGTGATGATCTGATCTTCCTCCTGTTTGAACCACAAGGGATGGGTAGTATTCTTGGTTTAGCATCTCTTCCCTCCGATGACCTAGATCTAGGTGTAAACATGATAGAATTCACAAATGAAAAAGGGCAATTTGAGATTGAAATGATGCCCATCAAAACCATCCCTGAGGGTTGTTCTATTCTAAACCTTGGTTTTAACCCATGTACATCTAAAACTAATATTGTCATATCCATGGGGTAAGGCCTCATCATTCAACAATTGTCACATGTAAACACAATGCTCTACATTGGAAACAAGGCCGAGCAGCATAGTCATGCTCACCCACACACCATGTCTCAAGGATGTGACAAAGAGGTCCATGAATGCCTCTTCCAAACAAATGATTTTAATGATGTGACATATACACTTTTGGGCAAGGGTTGTAAGTTTAAACCCAGAATGGTATACCCTTGTCAAGAGAATTGAAATTTTGAGGATAATGGTTCTCCGTTGTGTACTTTTAAGGGTGAAGAATTCTATATCCATCATCTTTCTTCACCTTAGACATTATGACATATAGTTCCACCTGCATTTCTATATATACATTATTGCATCTGCATTGCATTTTCATCTGCCAGTTCATTCTGTAAAATTTTTGATCAAGGGACTTATTCTTATAGTAATTCCTAAAAACTTCTGAAAACGTTGGCAAAACATTCAAATCATGCCTCTACAAATCTTCATGGTATCATCAATTGTTTCCAAATCATTTCATCGATCCAAATAGGATAAGACAAAGTTTTGACAATAACCATACCAAGGCATGCATACTTGGTTCTACTTATAGTCTCTTTCTAGATTAGGTGTCTTTTCCTATAGTCTATTCTAGAAGCTTCATGGTGTCGATCTATCCCGTACATATCTCTTTGGAAATAAGAACATTCTAAACATTTTTCCTAGATAAATAAGTCAAATGCAAGTCCACAAAAAAATTATTTTACACATTTCTTTGCCCTACCAACCTTCGGTGTTGAGCCTGCGTCTCTTACTAGTGATGTAGGGTTGGGAAAGGAGAGAAATGCCCTTACTCACCTATGCCTTGTCCATGGTGATAAGCCCATACTTCCTACTAGTAGCATGGGGCAAGGTGTAGGGGGTCTCTTTGAAAAACTTGAAAGTTAGAAACAATTCATTCAAATGTTGTGAAATCATAAGTCAAAACAAAGTGAGTTAGATGTCAAAAATTCCAAAAGAGCTTAAAACCTCAAAACCAGATTTTGTCAACCAAGTGGCCATCTACGGATCTAAGTCTAGATAAACTAGAAAGAAATTCAAATTCTAAACTATGAAGAAAACTTGATTAGAGTGAGGTTGTAGTGTCTTAATTTGGTTTTTTCAAATCCTTGTCTTTCTCTCATCATTACCATTCAACAAATTTCATAACTAGTGCCCCATCGGCTCTAGGTGTTGAGCACTCGCATCTTATTGGTTGTGTGGAGTTAGGAGCAAGGAAAGTTCATTCAATTATCATATCACTCTTTTGCTACGTTTTTCCAAAATAATACGAAGTATTGAAAGTTGTTTAGAGAAACTAAAGTTAAACATTACAATTTGATTGCATTATCATATATCAAAGCATTATAAAACACAAAAAAGAGATCATTTTATTAGCATTCATATCCACTACATACATTCTGAAAAGCATATAAAAACATAAGTTCTAAACATCTAACAGTACACACATGAATCAAATCATGAATGGAAATCAACTCTATGCAAGGAATAACTGAGCCAAAAAAAAAGATATATGTACTTATCATGGTGTGTCATAGTTTTGTATAATGCCATCGCACACTAGGTGCATTCAAAATTCTCGTAATGAGCATGAAATACCAAAAAATCATATATGCTTCACAAAATGGAGACTAAGCATTAAAGCTCTACTTATCTGCCTCTTTGAGGCCCCCTGCGACCACTCTAGTTACGAATTTATTAGTAATTCTTTTCAAAAGCTAAGTCCCATTGTTTTGGCTTTTCTCCAACTATACAACGTAGGAGATTTCCCACGATTTTGTTCACTACTTCTATCTACCCATCAATCTGGGGGTGATATGCACTACTGAACTGTAGTTGTGTCCCTAGTTTCTTCCATAGATTCCTCCAAAAGTGACTCAAAAACTTTGTGTCCCTGATTTGAAGTGATCGTTCTTGGAATTCCATGCAATCTAACCACTTCTGAAAAAAACAAATCTGCAATTCTGGAAGCATCATTAGTTTTTTTACAAGAAATGAAATGTGCCATTTTAGAGAATCTATCAACTACAAAAAGATAGAATCATTCTCTCATTGTGTGTTAGGAATCCCTAACACGAAATCCATACTCAGATCAACCCACGGACCTGTAGGTATAGGTAATGGCATATATAACCCAGTATTATGTGCATGGCCCTTATCCATTTGACACACTCTACATCTTGCTATGACCCTACTTATGTCCCTCTTTACCTTTGGTCAATAATACTTTTTACTATAACAAGAGAAATTGTCTTACTAATACCAAAGTGTCTAGCCAACCCCCACTATGCAATTCTCTTATAATATTTTCTCTCATTGAACCAATAAGGATGCACAATTGTTTCCCCCTAAAAAAATAACCATCTTGCATCAAATAATCAAAAGAATCACTACCTACTATAGGCTCCTTAAGTTGTCTCACAACATCACCAAAATTTGGATCACCTTCATACAATTCCTTAACTGCCTCAAACCCTAGTACTTTATTTTCCATTGTTGTCAAAAGGGATACACGCCTACTCAAGGCATCAAGCAACTTGATTCTGCTTACCAAACTTATGCTTTAAAACAAAATTATATTCTTGCAAAAATGAAACCCATTTTACATGCCTACTATTTAGTTTCTTCTTGTGTTTATGTACCTCAAGGCTTCATGGTCGTGAAAAGCACAAATTCCTTTTCTACCAAGTAATTTCTCCAGTTCCTTAATGCACGAACAATAGTATAAAATTCCACATCATAAGTAGAATATTTCCTCCTTACTTCATTTATCTTTTCACCGAAGAATTTTATAGGTCGCCCTTCTTGACTCAACACACCCCAATCCCAACATGTGAGGCATCACATTCAACCTCAAAGACCTTGCTAAAACTGCAATACCAAACAAAGTGCTTGACACTTTCTTCTTCAACAATTCAAAACTATATGTTGTTGCCTTGGTCCATACAAACTCCCTCCCTTTTGTACACTCTGTTATGGGTGCAGCAATGCTACTAAAATTTCTAATGAACTTCCTATAAAAAATTTTCCAATCCATAAAAACTACGAACCTCTATCACATTCCTTGGAATAGGCCATTCCAAAATTGCCTTTACTTTTCCTCATCCATCCTCACTCCATCCTCTGATATGAAAAATCCCAAAAAAACAAGACTCTTCTAAAGAAATCTACACTTCTTTAAGTTTACATATAGACTCTCTTTACGTAATAAGTCTAACACCAATTTCATATGCAATAAGTGTTCTTCCACTATCTTATTGAATATCAGAATATCATCAAAATAGACAACAACAAACTTACCATTATATTCTCGGAGTACTCTGTTCATCAACCTCATGAATGTACTGGGTGCATTAGATAACCCAAATGGCATCACCATCCACTCGTATAATCCATCTTTTGTTTTGAAAGTAATTTTCCATTCATCCCCTTCACGGATTCGGATCTGGTAGCACCCACTCCGTAGGTCAATATTGGTAAAATATCGGGCTCCTGCTGGCACATCCATCATATCATCTAATCGTGCAATTAGGAACTGATACTTGATTGTGATCTTGTTTATAGCTATGTTGTCTACACACATTCTCCAGTCTCTATATTTCTTGGGAGTTAATAGTGCTGGAGTTGCACAGGGACTCATGCTTTCTCTTACTAACCCTTTCTGTATTAAATCTGTCACTTGTCTGTTTAACTCTTCACTCTTTGTTGGAATCATCGATAAGCTTCTTGGTTTGGAAGGGCCGATCCTAGGATCAAATCAATATGGTGTTGAATATCTCGCTTTGGAGGTAACCCATCTGGTAGCTCATCCGGTATGACATATTTGTATTCTTTTAGTACCTTTTCTACAACAACAGGTATATTAAAATCTTCTATCTCCACCTTCTTTGACATTAGTGCATAACACCATCCAACTTCTTCCATTTTTGTAACAAATTCTTTTGTAGCCAATAATCCCTCACTCTTCTCTTCTTCCTTGAAGGGTAACAAGACCACCTTTACACCATCCTTCCAAAAGGTATATGTATTTTTCCCTCCATCATGTGTAACCTTTCTATCATATTGCAAGGCCTACCTAGTAATATATGGCATGCATCCATTGGGATAACATCACACCACACCTCATCCTTGTAGGTATTCCCAATTGAAAAATTTATAAGGCATCTTTTATCTATGGTTACCTCATTTCCTTTCTTGAACCATGATATATGATAGGGATATGGGTGCTTCTCACATTTCAGATTGATTTTATCAACCATTACAGTTGAAACCATATTTTCACAACTACCACCATCAATAATAATTTTACATACCTTTCCTCCAGAGGTTCATCTTGTTTGAAATATATTTGTTTAGCCATGAATCAGCACCAACAACATCATGTTCTTTCTCCTTCCTTGGGACAATCATCGTCCTCCTTATCATGAGGGTTTCACCCAAGTCTGCAGCAACCTCCATTTCTTCTTCCTCTTCATCTTTAACCAGATTTAATCATGGTTGTTCTCCTTGCCATCTATCTTGTGTAGGATAGTACGGACACTCAAAAGCTCTGTGCCCCTCTTCACCACATCTGTAACATGTATATTGTCTTTGGGGACTATTCTAGCCCCATCCTCCACTATAACCTCTTCCCCTCTGAAACCCCCTACCTCTTTGGTAGTTACCACGGCTTTGACCAGAATCTTCATGCCCTTCTATGTTAGAGGATTCAACTTTTGTAGATTCAAATCTACCCCTGCCTCTCATTGGAGATGATGATGGACCTCTCTTCTTCCTCTTCTCCTCTTAAAATTTTTAATGTGAGTTGATAAGCATCATCCAGGCTATGGATCCGGAGCATACTCAGCTCATCTTGTATGGTGTAACTCAACCCATTTATATACCGTGTAGCCTTCTGTTCTTTAGACTCTCCCTGTTCCACCCTGATTGATAACTTGTAAAATTCATTAGTATACTCCTCAATGCTGAGATCCTTTTGTCTTAGGTTTTGGAATCTCTGAAAGAGTGTCTGAGCATAATCTACAGAGAATAAATTTTTCTTTCCACTTCTTTACCATTTTATTCCAGTTTGAATCTTTCCCTTTCCATTCTTGTTTCTTTCATTTTGTAGGTGATCCCACCAGATCAATGCATGTCGACCAACTTAGTGCATGAAAACTTAACCTTCTTCTCCTCTGAAAGGGTTTTCCACTCAAAGAATTTTTCCATGCAATTTAACCAGTCAATCAACTCCTCTGGTCGTAACCCTCCACCATAATCAGGAACAGTAATCTTGATGTCGTCATCCTTTCCCTTTAAATCCTGGATCAATCTCTCCTCAAATGGTCTCTCATTTAAGGTTTCTTCATCTCTCTCATTATCTTCTTCATCTCCTCCTTCATTCACTAATGGAGGTCCTTCTTCAATATCACTATCTGGGTCTACATCCCCATTTGCATGTCTCCTTCTAAGGCGGGTGACTTCTCCTGTGAGCTCAACAACTTGTCTCTGTAGCTCCTACATATGCCTATTCATCTGGGCATAACCTCCCCTCCCACGTCTAGCCATGATCATATAAAATAGAGGTAAAAAAATTACACAGAAAAATGTAATATGTTACCTTAACTATTTCGGCAAGATCAAAATCCTGCTCTGATACCAATTGATGTGAATCCAGCTGCAAGAGGTTGAAATACCTCCAAAACACACATAAACGGATTTGCAAATAAAACCAGGAGTTTCAAAATAGCTTACTTCTCATTCTGGAATCCACACTGATCTATTACATCATTACCATCCTCCTTTTATTTCATGTCTACTCTAAAAACCCTAAAATGCCAAAAACCCTAAAATGCCAAGAAACCCTAAAATGCCAAAAATTACCTACTAGCAAAACAACTCGGATGGACCCCAAATTTTTCATGCCAAATATGCCTTCATAAATTAGGGCTCACACAAAATTTGGAATTATTCTAACAAGCACAACAAAAGTTATTAAAGTTCTAAGACCTAGACAAAAGCGAAAAAAACATTACAAGCCAATTTTAGGCCACTAGATGAAGGAATCCAGGCCCGAAAACGTGCCAAAATGGGCACAATCTTGTAGGTAAAGTTGACTTTAGCATAATACTAATGTATATCTACCACCCTATAAAATTTCAGGATGATCCAACGGTCGGATCAAAAGTTATGGTCTCTGTAAGTTATGCTCCCGCATCACAAACTAAGGGGGAAAATTACTACACATAGGTTTACCCATTCTATGAATTCCAAGTTGGATTTTTTGTTTGATTTCCTTCATTCTTGGAGTTTATCATTGTTACATCATATCAAATAGAGTAGAAATCAATTTCCTTTCCTTTGTAATTAATTAGTAAATTTCCAAGAGGGTGTGAATCTTTCATAGAACCCCGGTGATGGATCCTCTTCTTCCCATCCCTGTGGATCTAAAGGAGATAATATCTATAGGAGGTTTTCTACATATCATAGATCATTTGGAAAATTTCTTGTTTTAAGTTAGTTTAGTTTCAATACACTCAGCACAGGTGAATAACCACACCGGGTTATCTCACTTGTTTAGTTTTAGTGTAGAAATATTTTAATTATTTAGAATAGAAGCAAATTGTTGTTTGTGATTGTAATATTTCAGTTTTGTGATTTGTTTATATTAGTTTCCCTTTCAGTAGTAGCATAGATTGTTATTTTTAGCTTAGTTAATTTAGACACTTCAAACTAGATCAACACTTAGATCCAAGTTAGGAAAATAAACCATAGGGAATTTATGTTACCCATTCATAGCCTCTAAATCTCCCCTTTACCAATTCAACTACCAAGAGATCATACTACGGATATTAGTCACTGATCCTCCTATAGTTAGCCACACATTCAACATCGGATGCTCCAAAGACGACCTTGGGGTTCGAGTGCGGTTGAAGGTTGCATGTCAATTTTCATCCATACAAGTCCTCTCAACTTGGATAGAATCAAGTAAACACACTCCTCATCTTTCTTATCTCTTCCACTCCCCTTCAACTATGTCAACAAATGCTTAAACTTGGTAATATAGTTTATAATTGTTGGAAAATCTTCACGATTAAGAGAGGTGATCTCAATTTCAAGTTACATGGCTCTCATATGATCCACCTTACTAAAGAAAACCTCTAATTTCTCAAATATTTTGAAAGGAGAGTCCCATTTTTCCAAATGAAACAAAATAGTGTCACTTACATAAGTTCCTATCAAACCCATACACTCATCAAATTTTCACTGGTACTGAAATTTCTCATATTCTCTAGTGAACACTAGTTGTTCTAAAGAAGTTAAAGCCCATAATCCTTTCCACTTAATTATTGTTTCCATTATTGGTTTTCATGTGTGGTATTTATGTGTTGTTAATGTCTCAACATGATCTAATGTAGAAGTAGATAAAGACGCCATCCTCAAAAAAATCACCAAAATAAATGCAAGAACCAAGCAATGCAACAAGACCCCAAGCAATGCAACAACAAATTTCTGATTTTGGCTTCCTGTTAGAGTAGGTAGTTACCTTAGCTCATGTTCACATAGGTACTTTATTTAACTTTATTGTATTTATCTTCACCCACTTATGTGTGTGGATATTTCTTTTATCTTATTTAGATATTAGGAGATATTATCTAGTTGTTAGGTATAGTTTTTCCTTGATCTATGGTATTGACAAGATCCTTAATGTCTAGTTCAAATGTCTAAATCTATGGTCTTGACTAGTTCTTTGATGACTAGTTATTTCCTTGATTTATGGCTTGATCTACGACCTTGGTGGTTCTTAGATTGGTATTCCTTGTCTATTTAAGCAAGGCCCATTCTCAATGTATTGCATTGAGTTCCATAATAATATATGATATTGTTTCTCATTTGTTTGCAAAGGTTTTATGTAAAGTTATTTTGGAGAATTGCTTTCATCTTATTGATCGTGGTGTTTGATTAGCATCTGTGTTCTTGGCTTGGTACGATCTGGTTATCGTTCATTTCATGGTATCAAAGCAAGAGATTGATGTTGGCATCCATCTGTAAGTTTTGTTTTGCGAATAAATTATTTGTGTATTCATATATTTGGGATTTAGTCATATTTTGTTGCTGCGTGCATTTTTATGCCTTAAGATTGACTTTAAACACCCATTAAAATCCTTAGCCCTTGGTCATATGGTATGGTCATATGAGGGCTTAAATCTTGTGATTCCTACTAGTAGGTGCTTAACTTCATCCCCTTTAATTTTATTTGTGTGGTGAAGGTGGTAAAAATTTATTTTGTTTTAGTGGCAACTAAAATAAATAACAAAGTAAAATATTAAAAAGCTTGTAACTTTTGATCGATAACTCTGTTTTGAGTGCCGTTTTTTTAGAAAAGTGTTTGTTTTTTCATGCTCTTTCCATTGGAGTTATTTAATTTGAGACTTGAACTATAATTATAAAGTGTCAAATATGGAGGAGTGTTGTAATCAATTGTGGACGCAATTTTGGCCTGAGCTGACGTCATAAATTTTGGGAGTTGTAGTTTGTACCTATCATGGATTATGAGAATGATATGCTTTTCTCTAAAGTATGTAGACTTCAAGATAATATTGTAAAATTTGTGGAAGAAAATAGATCGCTCAAGAAGATAAATTATCTTCTACAATCACTCATTCATGATAAGGATACAATAATACACTCCTGCAGTAACAAACTTGCTAGCCTACAAAGATCACCATCATATTGTGGACAACCATATCCATGCTCTAGTCCACTTGCAAAGTTATTGCTCTTGTACCCACCGACATTGATCTGCCGGTCTTTAAGCTTGAACCCACTTTTGATGCTTCTAAACCCGTGAGGCTTATTTTCGCATGCTCTTCCACATCTCGTGCCATTATTACAATACCACATGTTGTGTATCCTACTTTTGATTAACTACATGGCTTTTTGGGAAGCATACCACTTTGCATTCACTTCTCACATGCTCCGTTCTATGGGTCTCACTAGCAAAGTCATTAGAAACATTCACAGTGGTATTATTTCCTCTATTCCACATGTGAAGTGGAATTCTCATCATGACATTGGTTTTCGAGCAGATACTTCATTGGGATCACACATTGACATAGCTCCTTTTTTTGTTCGCTCAACTCTTTCTGAGGATCCTGAGCAACACATGAGTTTTACATCTTCACTCAGGCTTGAGAAACCTGAAATTTTAGTTGTCATACATGATCAACCTAACACACATTCTGATGTTTTTTTGCATGCACCCATTGTGCATTTTACACCAAGTCATCTGCGAGCATCTTCTTCATCCATCCGTGTTGATTTGGGGTGGATATATGATCACTAGTGGTGGTGACATAGGCATTTTTGAGAGGACTCTACGAGGCATGGCTCCTCCACCATTCGGCCTCTTGCTCTACTTTCTATACCTTTTGCATTGTGATGCTTCTTGTTCTGAGCATTTTTCTTTAGCTTGAAGTGTAGTGTATCTCTCTTACTTATTGAGAGATTTCGTATTTGTATTTTCGACACTTTTGGCATGTTGACAGTATCTCTTGTGGGGGATCTATCATGGTGAAGTCCATTGTTATTTTGCTAGTGTTCGAGTAGTTGATTTTGGGAAACTCATACAGACTTGTAGCGTCACTCCAACCATTCAGTAGTATGGGAGGGTTTGGTGTTGATCCCGCTTTTTAGGTTTTGTGTCCTTGCCTTGTTATCTTAGCTTTTCTTGGATCATGACACTCTATATTTTGTGTCCTTGCCTTGTTACTTTGGTTATTGTTCTTGGATCATGGCACACCTATTTGAAGTAGTTGATCGAATTATATTTGTTTTTTTTGCACTTTCAACATCACTCTATTGACAGTCTCCTTGTATGGAGCTATTCTAGTGGAGCCCAAGTGTCAGTTGTTTTTGAGTTTTGTGATCGAGCATTAGATTTAAACCACAATGCACACCAAATTTCTTTAGCATTTTAGAAGTTTTTGAGCCAAGCTTCTTGGGATGCCTTGGAGCGAATCTTTTCTTTTACTTTATTATTCTTGGTTTTGGGTACCTTGCGGTGGCCCTTTTTTCCTAGTTATTATACATGAGTACCTCATTAGGCCTAGTTGCCAAGACTCAAACTGTGGACATGCCACTTCTATTTTGTCCCCTAGCTTCACTTGAGGGGGGGTGTTAGAGTAGGTATTTACCTTAGCTCATGTTCACCTAGGTACTTTATTTACCTTTATTGTATTTATCCTCACCCACTTATGTGTGTGGATATTTCTTTTATCTTATTTAGATATTAGGAGATATTATCTAGTTATTAGGTATAGTTCTTTCCTTGATCTATGGTATTGACTAGATCCTTGATGTCTAGTTCTCTCCTAAATCTATGGTCTTGACTAGTTCTTTGATGACTAGTTATTTCCTTGATTTATGGCTTGATATATGACCTTGATTGGTTCTTAGATTGTTATTCCTTGCCTATTTAAGCAAGACCCATTCTCAATGTATTGCATTGAGTTCCATAATAATATATGATATTGTTTCTCATTTATTTGTAAAGGTTTTATGTAAAGTTATTCTAGCGAATTGCTTTCATCTTATTGATCATGGTGTTTGATTAGCATCGTGTTCTTGGTTTGGTATGATTTGGTTATCATTCCTTTCACTTACATAATTTCTTATCAAACCCATACACTCATCAAATTTTCACTTTGTACTGAAATTTCTCATATTCTCTAGTTAACACCGGTTGTTCAAGAAGTTAAAGCCCATAATCCTTTCCATTTAATTATTGTTTCCATTATTGGTTTCCATGTGTGGTATTTATGTGTTGTTAATGTCTCAACATGATCTAATGTAAAATTAGATAAAGACGCCATCCTCAAAAAATCACTAAAATAAATGCAAGAACCAAGCAATGCAATAAGAGCCCCCAGATTTTGGCATTTTATAATGAGTCTCGTGTTACAATATGGCACTTTATAATTGTAGTGTAATTCTCAAAATAAATATTTCCAATGGAAAGAGCAGAAAAAAACAAGTATTTTTGCAAAAACTAGGTTACCGATCAAAAGATAAAAGCTTTTCAATATTATGCTCTATTATTTATTTTAGTTTCCATTAAAACAGAATAAAATGCTCTTGCCTTCACCACACAAATAAAATGAAAGGGGGCTAGAGTTAATTCAAAATCTTTAAGCCTTCATATGACCATACCATATGACTAGGGGCTAAGGATTTCAATGGGTGTGAGGTGTGCCACTTGTTGGGTTTCTTTCCTATCTAACACAAACCCCAGTTGAACTAATGCGTTTCTCTCACAATAATAAAAAAATACCAAAAATGAGCGCCTCAGAAATGGTCGAGTTTACAATCGATCTTATGGTTTTACCACCTTCCGGATCCAATGGAAGCCTCTATTTTACATAAAAAAACATGCAGCAACAAAATATAGATGAATCTTGAATATATGAATATACAAAAAAATGTTTGCAAAATGAAACTTATAGACGGATGTCAACAACAATCTCCTGCTCTGATACCATAAAAGGAAGCGTTAACCGGATCGTACGGGCCAAGAAATTAGATGCTAATCAAACACCATGATCAATAAGATGAAAGAAATTCTCCAGAATAACTTTACCAAAACCTTTGCAAACAAATGAGCAGCAATATCATATATTATTATGGAACTCAATGAAATACAATGAGAATGGACCTTGTTTATATAGGCAAGGAATAACAATCTAAGAGAAAGTCAAGGTCATAGATCAAGCCATAAATCAAGGAAAGAACTAGTCATCAAAGAACTAGTCAAGACCATAGATTTAGGAAAGAACTAGACATCAAGGATCTAGTTAATACCATAGATCACGGAAAGAACTAGTCAATATCATAGCTCAAGGAAAGAACTATACCTAACAACTAGATAATATCCCCCTGATATCTAAATAAATAAAAATAAATATCCACACACATAAGTGGGTGAGGATAAATACAATAAAGGTAAATAAAGTACGTATGTGAACATGAGCTAAGGAAAATACCTACTCTAACATGTATAGCCATGAATCAAGAATACCTACTCAATTATCGATAACAAATGCAAAGATACAATCCTAGAAGTATAATCATGATCAAGAATGTGATAATTTCAAAAGAAAAATCAGTTAATGGAAAACCAATGACATATGAGAGGAAGAGATCAATGATGGTAATTCAATACACTTTTTCCGATGATCATCTACAATTAGAAGCAAAGAAAGAATAAGAAGAAAGAAGATCTAGATACAAAGTATAAGGAAATTTTTCCCTTCCCCGGGAGTATGATGTAGGATCATCAACTCTCAACATGTAAATACGAATTATATCATCAAGTTTTGGTTTTCAAGTATGTATATGGGTCTTAGGAGTCAGCTAGAGTCTATTAGGTATGTTAATTTAGTTCAAGTCCTTCACAAATTCAAATTTGGTTATTTCCTTCCGAAATTCCAATTTGAACCCTGAAAGTAATTTTTGTCTTCAATTGGTGTTATAATGTATTTCTTGGAGCATTTAAGGTTGTGTGAACTTGTAATAATTAGTATTATGGTATATGAGTCTTTATCAAGTCATGGTTGTAACTTGATGATTCAATCCTAATTTTCTAGGATTAGATAAGTCGTATGATGTCATGATAAAGATGAAAAAAGACATGTAATGTAAAGATTCATAAAGAAGAAAGATTTGGTTAATGAAGGCTTATAGAAGTATATTTAAACCTTTGTAACTTCCTTGTAATCCATAATTCAAATTATCTTGGAAGAAGAATGCAAATTTTGAGCTCCATGGAGGTTTTAGTATTAGTGTTGTTTGCAAACAAAATTGTGGAAACTGTGAATTTTGAGTTTTAATTCTTTAATTTGGTGATGCATGTGTAAGTGGTACAAATCTTGTTGATTGTTAATATGTTATCAATGCTAAGGATTAGATAAAGGGACATATGAAGCATGCAAATATCCATTTGATTGACATTGTTGTCATCGGCATATACTTGTGTCATGTAGTGGGGTATGTCAGAACCCAGTCAGAAACTCAGAGCCATGTGAAGTGAGAATTGAATGGTGAGAATCAAGATAAAATAGTTTGGAGAGTTTTCATAGAATATGATAAGTTTATTCATCTTTTTAGACTCTTACAGTAGAGGGTAAGATTTGAAACTCGATGTGGACACGTTTGTAGCCTTGAGTAACTCGGTCTCAAAGGCAGAGCACGAGTAAACTAAAGAATCTACACTCGTAAGTGAAGTCAAAGATCTCACCTTGGTGATTTCTAAAGCTTTTGGATGTTTGTACAATCCATGTGAAAGAGTATTAAGATTTGAAACTAGCTCAAGAGGTTTTTTCAACAAATTTTATCCTCTTGGGTTCTCGAGACAAAACCCTCACTAGGGTTTGGGATGTAAGAGTGTTTTGAAGGGTAGAAGGTTAGACAAGTGCTAAGGTCTTCAAATAAAGCTTTTAGAGTCCTATCATACAAGGATAATGTGATTAGAGGCTTTGAAACCTTCGTGGCTAGAAGAAAATCATGGAAGTTATAATTTTGACCTGTAGGTGGTAGTTTGGGAACCCAAGAGAAAGTTGTAGAGAATAAAAATGAATAATTGGGGTATAAACAAAGTTCAAGACTCAAAAATAGGCCTGAAGATATTTTGACAGTCATGCAATGAAGGTTTGGAGTGATCAAAGATTGTATTTGTTTATTTGTGCTTAATAAAGGCTTATTGAGTTGTGGGGCTTAATTGTTTCACAAATAGCATGTTTTACAACTTGCGGTTTACAAAATAATCGGCATCAATTGGTTGGCCGATGTCAATCAGCAGCAGAACTAGCATCAGTTGGGGTAGCCAACATCTGTCTTTTTGTGTGTGAAATGGTTTTATTTAAAACACGATATTAGATCTAACCTTTGATTAAAAGGTGATCTAATGGTTATAATTACATAGCGATGTTGCCCTAAGTTTGTATATGCTTATATAAGCTTGAAAGCTAGGGTTAGAAAGTTTAGATTGTGAAAGATTGACCATAATTGCAAGAAGGAATTCTTGGAGAAGATGAGAGAAATAAAATTACCGTACATCCAAAGATGGAAGATCTTCATTATATTTCCTCTATAAAGCAAAGATTAATATATTGGTTGATTCTTGGTGGACGTAGCCCACACTAGGTGAACCGTGTTATATCTTGTGTATTTATCTACCTGGTATATTTCTATATGTATTGCTTGTATGCTTAATTTAGATTATAGATCCGTACAACAAGAGTGTGCTACCCCCAACAAGTGGTATCAAATATTTTTTTGTTTGAGGGTTTTATGTGTTGACATATTTACTCACAGAGGTATTTTTATTTAGTGGGAGCTATAAAGAATGGTAAAAGATGGAAAATACGAGTTGAGAAATTTGACGGCCATATTTATCAATTATGGAAGATGTGGGTGGAAGATAATTTGTATCGAGAAAGATATATACTTTTCATTAAATGAGAAGGAAAGACTGCAAAGATGGTGATGAAGAATGGAAAATCCTTGTGTAAAGGCTATGGGATCTATAAGATTGAGTTTGGCAGCATCTGTAGCTTTGAATATTACCAAAGCAGTAACCATGGTAGATTTGATGAAATCTTTAGCTAATTTATATGAAAAACCAAGTTCTTCCAATAAATTTTATTTGATGAAGAAATTATTTAATTCTAAAATGCAAGAAGGTGGATCTATATCAAACCATTTAAATGATTTCCGGTCTATTGTAAATCAATTAAAATTGGTTGATATTTCATTTGATGATGAAGTGAAAGAACTTTTATTCTTATGCTCTTTTCTAGATAGTTGGGATAACTTGGTTATGGTTATTAGTAATACAACATCTTCTACTAATATTTTAAAGTTTGATGATGTGGTTAGTATAATCTTGAATGAAGAAATATGTAGGAAAAGTACAAGAGAGTCATCATCTAGAAATGCTTTGAATGTGAAAAGTAGGTGAAGGTAGAAGGAGAGCTCTAAGAGAAATAATAATGGGAAATAAAATTCTAAGAATGGCATATCTAAATCCAGAGGTAGAGGAATAACCTATTGGAATTGTGGAAAGAAAGGACATGCAAAGAAGGATTGTTGGTTCAAGGAAAACAAAGAGAATGTACCAAAGAAAGGTAAAGAGGAAAATGTTGAATCTTTTGAGGTAATGCAATATGCCCTTATTCTCTCCTTGGATAATAAAATTGAATCTCGGGTTTTAGATTCAGGATCTTCTTTCCATGCTTGCCTCTAATAAAGATTATTTCAGAAATTATGTCCAGGGTAATTTTGGACATGTTTATTTAGGAGATGATGAACCATGCAATATTACTAGTAAAGGAGAAGTTCATCTAAAATTTCAAAATGGAAATACATGGATATTGAAAGATGTGAGGCATGTGCCAAGCCTCGGGAGAAATCTTATTTTTGCAGGACAACTAGGTGAATCTGGTTGCATGGTTACATTCACAAATTGAATCTTGGAAAGTTACCAAGGGATCTCTTGTTGTAGCAAGAGGAAAGAAGGTAGGAACATTGTATTTGTCTACATGTATTACTGATTCATTTTCTATGTTATCTACTTCAGATTCAAATGCAAGCATGTGGCATAATTGGCTAGGCCATATGAGTCAAAAAGGAATGCAAATCTTAAAGGCAAAGGGTAAGTTATCATATTTGAAAGATGTAGATATTGATTTTTGTGAGCATTGTATATTTGGAAAGAAAAAGAGAGTGAGATTTCTCAAAGTTGGGTCAACAAATAAGAAGCAAAAATTAGAGCTTGTGCACTCAGATGTGTGGGGACCATCCCAGGTAGCTTCTCATGGAGGATCCCAATACTATGTGACTTTCATTGATGATTCCATAAGAAAGATATGGGTTTATTGTATAAAGCATAAATATGATGTTTTTGATACTTTTAAAAGATGGAAAGCCCTTGTAAAAAATTAAACAAATTCAAAATTAAAATGCCTTGAATCTGACAATGGTGGTGAGTATTGCAGCAAGGCTTTCAATGATTATTGTTCATTAAATGGAATACACAGAGAAATAACAATTCCTAGAACACCACAGAGAATGGTGTTGCAGAAATAATGAACAGGAAAATCATGGAACATGCAAGAAGTATGAGGATACATGTTGGATTACCCTTATAGTTTTGGGCGAAGTAGTAGATGTGGAAGTGTATTTAATCAACTATGGGCCTTCAAGTGCACTAGATGGTGGAATACCATAAGAAGCTTGGACTGGAAAAGAGGTAGATCTTTCTTTTCTTAGAGTATTTGGTTCATAAGCTTTTGTGCATGTTGATAAAGAAAATAGAAAAAGTTGGATGCTAAATCCAAGAGATGCACTTTTATTGGTTCGGCTCTAGTGATTTCAAATTCTACTTTTAGGATTTAGAAGATTCTAAGATTATTAGGAGTCATGAATTGAAGATTTTGTGGAAGAAAATGCATTCTTGGATTTAAAACAGTCATTCTGACAGTACCGATTCGGAAGACATAGGAATAGCGTTGGAAACCAAAATTGATGTTGGTGTAGAAGAGTCGGACCGTCATCACCACCTAGACTAGCGTCAGCCTATAGGTGACCGATGTCACCACCATCGTCGAGAGGTGGATACTAATGTACGGGGACGCACTGATTGAGCCTCGGCACCACATATCTCAGTAAGAAGGTCACAAAGGGTAAGTAGACCTCCAGAAAGATTTACACCTTCCTTATCTTATTTATTATTGAGTGATAGTGGTGAACTAGAGAGTTTTGAAGAAGCAATGAGGATGAAACCCACAAGTAGTGGGAGCATGGAATGAATGAGGAGATGAATTTCTTAGAATAGAACCAGATATGTGATTTGGTTAAGTTATCAGTTGGTAAGATATAATTGCAAAAAAAATGGGTTTATAGGATCAAGGAAGAAGAGGGTGGATAGAAAATATACAAGGCAAGGCTTGTGGTAAAAGGGTTTGCACAAAAAGCAAGTATTGAATTTGGTGAGATTTTTATCCTGTAGTAAAAATGAATTCCATTCGTATTGTTTTGAGTTTAGTTGCAATAGAATATTTTCACTTAGAGAAACTTGATGTTAAGATGGATTTCCTTCATGGTGATTTGGAGGAAGATGTGTGTGTGTGTGTGTGTGTGTAGTAGTAGTAGTCGCTTGGTTATGAAGTCAAGGGTAAGGAGAAACTTGTGTGTAGGTTGAAAAAGATCTTGTATGGGCTCAAGAAATCCCCAAGGAAATGGTATATGAGGTTTGACAGTTTTATGCATGAGCATGGTTATATGAGATGTGAATTTGACCATTGTGTTTATTTCAAGAAGCTTGAAAATGGAAGCTATATTATTTTGTTATTGTATGTGGATGATATGCTTATTGTAGGATCTAGTATGTAGGACATTGTTGAGCTTAAAGAAAAGTTAGCTCATACATTTGCAATGAAGGATTTAGGAGCTGCAAAGAAAATCCTTGGCATGAAAATTCATAGAGATAGGAAGAACAGGAAATTGTATTTGTCTCAGGAATATTATATCAATAAGGTGTTGGAAAAGTTTAATATGCAGAGTTCAAACATGTAAGTAAACCTATGGCTAGACACTTAAATTTGAGAAAATATCAGTGTCCTACATCACATGAGGAGGTCGATTACATGACATAGGTTCCATATGCTTCAACAGTTGGAAGTCTTCTGTATGCAATGGTTTTACAAGACCAGACATTCCATAGGCAATGGGAGTTGTGAGCAGATTTATGGCCAATCTAGGTAAAGAGCATTAGAAAGTAGTGCAATGGATACTCATATATTTGAGAGGGACATCTCGGCATGCATTTATGCTATGGAGGGTCAGATACTTCTTTATGTGGCTATGTTGATTCAAATATGGCTGGATATTTGGATGGTAGGAGAAGCACCACTAGATATGTATTCATAGTAGGTGGCATGGCAATTAGCTGGATTTCAATATTGCAAAAGGTTATGTCCTTATCTACTTATTGGACCCTGGAATATTAACCAAGTATGAAGGCATATAGGCACGTAAGGTCCTAGTTATGAATAGGTGTGCAAGGAAAAAGCGTGCAAGAGAAAGGTTTAAGGAAGCACATAGCACGCACGACACACGAAAGGAGGTTTGGGACTTAGTCAATTTGAGCACCAGGGCAGAACACGTGAAAAGCGTGATCGGTTGCGTGTGGATAAGATGTCATCCTAGATATAGGTTGGCCCGATAGGGACACACCTTGGAATCTTCTAGAAGAACATCATGAGATAAAGTGGAAAGCTCAGGCCTGGAGAAGCATGCTCGCATGAAGGACCACATTCGACACTTGGCACCATATCTGAGGGCACTGGAAGGCGAGTTGGCAGTGTAGGAGAATTATAAATACAAGTTCCTAAGAAGTAAAAGAAGAGACACTAGGAGTTTGATATACATGGTAAGTTTGAGATATAGTATGGGTGGAGCTCTGCAGAATTGCTGTCAAAGACTCTGTTAGTGGATAATTGATTCAGGAGAGAATGTACTAGGCATGGAGTTGTAAATTTTATTTTGATAGCTTAGTTACACAAGTCAGTGATATGCATGACTACGGTCTGCTCTCTATGACACTTTGTAATGAATCAATGAATGTAATAAGGTTACTTGATATAATATATACATGGTTCTAATGCATATTTCTCTCTTATGAGTTCTCTTTAATTTCATGCCATGTATGAATGCTTGTATAATTCTTTATGTCATAATATATGTTCTGGATTCTGTTAAAGCACTCGATCTAAAGTGACTGCAAGGATCTAGAGGCCATTCTAACCCCTATGGTTCTTGTATGTCTTAACTTCCCTCATGAAAATTCTTACACTAATCCTAGATGATGTTTCCCACTAAACTCACATAAAAGAGAGACTCGGTACCCGTGCGTGCCTTGGGTGAGTGTTTAGATTCTACTGGGTGATAGGCCAGTGCACATGGGGGTTCCTTCTTTTTGTGATGGGAGTAAAAATGACTACATCTTGGTTCTGTTTCTAGGACCTCTTTTCAAAGTTGTAGTGGGATATAGCATACATCATGATCTATGTAATGAGTAATGACAAAGCGGTTAACATTGGAAAATGTTGAATCATGGTTCAAGAGCACGGAGGATGAATTTTCTCGAGATATTCAGCACTAGACCTGAGTTTAATACACATAGATGGGTAGAAGAGAACCTCTACCATGATCTATATGAGACCTTCTTCTGCTGCTTCCCAGTAGAACTATATGAATGGCTTTCAGCCTATGCATCTAGATCAAGTTGGCATTATGGATCACATGTGTGGACCAAAGAAGACTACCAAAGGTTGTAGGATGTAGATCTGACGTGGACCCGTGCTATAGATCATTGGTGGAGAGGAGTACTGACTAGTTACACTCTGGAGTATGCCATTTCTACGTATTCTTGTCCGGAGGTTGCTGAGTTTGAATTTCTGTGAGAACCTAGAGGAACGTTTCTACATGTTATTCCTCTAGCTATGAAGATATTGATGGTTACCATGAGTTTAGAGATGTTCCTAATGGCCAGCTAGACCTTTCTGAGCACTGGGTAAGGGAGCTTGGGTGGAGGAAGATGGCAGATATCACAACAGAGAAGGAGAGGGAAGAGAGACAGCTCAAGTATAGTGAAACACATGAAAGGGATATTGTTAGATGACATGAGGCTGCTAGTGTGATGGATCTATGGAGACAGATGTTGTGGGAAGGAGTTGAGGTTCACCCGAAGGATGTGGAACCCGACAAATCTATGCTACCCCATCTTGCCAAGCATGTGAGGGAGACCCCTTGGCTTTGGTGAGAGTTCTTCATAAGGAGAAAGGAGAGTCATTGGCACCTATATCGAACCCACCTAGTGACCGAGCCCTAGCGCTTGGTTTTCCTGAACCAGGAAGAACTATTATTAACCCAATTAATATCAGTGGAAGAGACATATCCATGCCTAGAAGGTACAATTTTACAATTCCTTATCCTATGGCTATACATATTCCAGTATTTTGAGGAGCCTTTGGATAAGGAAAAAGTTTACAACCTTTCGGTCTCACATCGGGGAGTGGTGCAGACACAATAGTGGTAGCGAAGTGCCATCACGCACTACCATCAAGTGCATAGTTTGGGTGGGACCATGGGGGCACTTGGCACAGATCCTACAGGCCCTATTGGACCTAGTGGTTCTAGTGGATCTGGTGGCTCTGGAGGCACAGGACCCAGTGGACCTGGTGGATCAGTGGTAGAGGAAACACCGGAGGGAACCAAGGCTCTGGCTCAGGAGGACAGGGACCCCAGCCACCACCTCAAGTATTCTTTGAAATGTATCTACATTTTCTAGATTATAGGGGCATTAAGGATGCTGTGGAACATGTTCACAAGTGTGAACTACTATGGCATGCGAAGGGTATCACAACCCCGAATGGAAGGCTAGTCAGTTTACAACCACGTTACAAGGGCACGCACATAGCTGGTATAGGAAGTATGACCCTCATCAAATGGTGGTGGACTACACTACTTTAAAGAATGCATTCTTGGCAGAATTCCACATTCCTGAGTTTGAGAAGAAGAGCATTAGTGCTCTGAAGGAGATCTAAAGCAAGGAATGGCAGAGAGTGTGTGGGAGTATGATGCGTGTTTTAAAACTCTCTTGTCTAAATTATCATATGATATTCATCCTTCTCATCATGCACAGTGGTTTGTTGGAGGATTAATCACTCCTTTTAGAAGGGCCTTATCTCATAAAAATTTTACAGACCCGCGCAAAGCATTGGAAGCTACCCTACGCGCCGAAGCTGTTGGTAGTATTGATACTGGCATTATCCCATTCTTGGAGGCTCAGATTGCTGCTATGGCAAAGCAATTGGAAAAATTATCTACGAACTTAGCCCATGAGACTCACAAAGTGGTTTGTGGTGCACAGATTGTGAAATAGAGGGACACGTTAAGGATAATTTCCCGGAGGATGGTATGCGCTATGATAGTAGATTGTGAAATTTGTCATGGGGACCATGATGCAAGTAGATGTCCCTTGCTGCAGCACATGATCAGGAAGAATGTGTCTTGTTATTGCAAAATTTACACCTCTACAACCCATGATACTAAATATTGTAGGCTCATTGATCATATCTATGAGACCATTGATCATGGGGTGCGCTAAACCAGCATTACCAAAGTGGTTCTAAAGGTGACGATCACCATTATGAGGAGCACGTAGATGGAGGCACGCGTGCGGAAGAGGTTTTCAAGGAGGATTCATGGTTGAGGTAACCACGGAGGAGGAAGGAGTGAGTTCCCATGTGAAACATGTTTGACTGTGGATCTACAGAACATTACAAACGTGAGTGCCCGGACCTGTTGCAGTGCTCATGGTGTGGAAAGAAGCATAAGTATGAGGAGTGCCTGGAATTGTTTGAGCATATGAATCAAGCACCGGAAGGACAAGGGTGCTGCAATGGTTAGCATCAAGAAGGTAGACATATAGTGGATGCCTCAGGTAACACGGATGCGAGGTTTGGAAAATGTCTTGCAATAACAAGGGCGAAGCCACACGCGAAAGAGAGGTACCAAGATAGAAAACCCTGGTTTCAAGGGAGGAGGTTATTCATGGAAAGTATCCAGACCCCGCACATCAAAAGGAGATATATCAAGACACCATGGATGTTATTCGAGCTTACAAGGGGAGATCCAATGTCTAAAGGAGAAATCCAGGAGGGAGGAACAAGGAAGGAGAGTTGAGGTGCAAAAGGATGACCTGGATGAGGTCAAGGAGGTGTGTAAAATGCTAAGGCAGGAGAATATCATTCCCTTGCTAGGATCCTAGTTGAGAGAGAAGGTACCACGTGCCGAGAAGAGTGTGAGAGACAAGTCTTACACGTGAACCTTCCCCCTCACATCCTCGACTATGACAAGCTTATTACGTTAAATGTAGTTATAGATGGATGGATCCTTAGCAATATCCTCATTAACACAGGTGCAGAGGTTAATGTTCTGACTTTGGAGACATGGCATCAGATGGGAAGACATGCATTACAGCCATCTTCAAATGTGTTGTATATGGCAAACAAGACTAAGGCAATGCCCATCGGTGTCTTGAAGGATGCAAATATTACTATCCAAGGAGCCAAGTTTACTAGGGACTTCAAATTCTTGGCACTCACCGAGGCAGACAATTTCCCAGCACTACTTGGGTGCCCTTGGTGTTACAAGAACAATGCGGACCTTCGGTTCAACAAAGGGTACATTAGCTTCAAGAACAAGGAGGAATGGGTCATTATACCCTTGGCTGATGGGAAGTCGACACCATATATTGAACTATTGGGAGAGGAAGTTCTGGACAGGATTTATGTGTGCTCAATCAAAGACCCTGAGATGATACACCCTACTAATGGGGTTATCCAGTTTGAAGATGCTCAGTCAATGAGTGATACCACCAGTCTAGCATGTGACAATTGGGTGCATGGAACTTATGAATTAATGGGATGGTAGTTGAGAGGGTCGGTGACCAAGGTGACTAAGGCATGCATGGTTAGGCACCTTAGAGGAAAAGAACTACCCAAGTATTCAGGAGGAGCCTTCCCTGAGATCTTTCTACAGGAGGTGGAAGCTCAGTGGAAGGATGGAAAGGAATGGAGGGGGATGTTAAGTTATGTCTTGCTTAGCATAGCATCTCGGTGGTGGGCCACACATCAAGAGAGCCTTTTAGAGTGGCGCGAGGTAAGAATTGCTCTCTCTGTCAGATTTTCTAGGAGCAATGTACCCACCATCATCAAGGAGTACCATGGGAAGGAGCCCGCCTCTTTCCATATCCAAGAGTGTGAACAAGTCTAGAGATAAGGTGTGGAATCTTTGCCACCATCCCTCTGGGTGCACAAGTTGTATTCTACACTGTAAGGTTACACGTGTGTATGGTACATTCATTCATAGACACGCACCAAAGAAGGAATTAGAAAGAGCTCGTGGCTGACCTTATTCAAACCTTTGAATATCAGAGTACCAAGCCATCGGTTGATAAGGCCTTGTAGGGTATCAAGCGCCTTACCATGGGGGATAGTGCCAGGATGGAAGATAGGCTACTGGAATTACTAGGTGAACCAAGATTGGAGGCACATTTTGAAGAAGAAGGGAAACATAAGAGTTATAGCTTGAGCGTGTGTGTTTGAAAAAGGAGAAGGGAAATTTGGTGTATGTGATTGATGGAGAGGAATCGGAAAGCTTAGATGTTAGCCATTCTGTAGGGACACGCGAGGTAGTGGACAATGCAAATACTCACGCATGCGCCTACCATGAGCCTTTAAAAATGAAGAAAGTTAACATCGGTTTAGGAGAAGAACCTAAGGAAGCTATTATTGGGGATTACTGGACAGAGAAGGAAGTATCAAAGATCATTGATCTGCTGCATGAATTTGAGGATTTATTCCCATGCGGGTACCATGAGCTCAAAGGCGTTCACCACTCCTTGGGAGAGATGAAGATAAAACTAAAGGACGGTGCATGCCCGGTTAGAAAAAGGCCCTACCGGATGAATCCCAATTTGTGCATGAAGGTCAAGGAGGAGATAGACAAAATGATAGCTTCTGGGATCATTGAGGCAGTGGAAGAATCAGAGTGGATAAGCCCAATGGTAATCAGCATCAAGAAGGATGGGCAGATTAGAATTTGTGTGGATTATAGGGAATTGAACGTAGTTTGTGTCATTGATCCATTTATGACCCCCTTCACTGAAGAAATTTTGGAAGGAGTCATTGGGCACAAAATCTATTCCTTTATAGATGGATTTTCAGGGTACCACCAAGTCCGGATTACAAAGGAAGACCAGGAGAAGAAAAATTTTCACCACCGAGTGGGGAAGTTTTGCATATACGGTCATGCCCTTTGGGTCAAGAATGCACCAGTTGTCTTTTCATGCATAGTGGTGCAAGTATTCCTAGGACTTCATCCATAAGTTTCTTCAGGGCTATTTGGATGATTGGATAATATATGGTCTAGTTAAAGACCATTGTGACAATTTGAGGTTAATGTTTGAGAGGTGTAGAGTTGAGGATATCCCTCAACATTAAGAAATGTGTGTTTTCTACACCTTTTGGGACTTTATTGTGGCATATCATATGTAAGGAAGGTTTACTGGTAGATCCCGCTAAGGTTGCAGTTATTGTGGGGTTAAGGAAGCCTACTAGCTAGAGTGCAATGCACGGATTCCTTGGGCATGCGGACTATTACAAAAATTCATTAAGGGATATGCCAAGATCACCATGCCTTTAGAGGAGCTGCTTAGACATAAAAGTGCCTTCCATTGGGGAGAGGCACAGCAGTAGAGGGCATTTGATACATTAAAAGATAGGCTTATCACCGCGCCTATTTTACATTTTCCCTCTTGGGACAAGCCCTTCCATGTCCATGTAGATGCCTTAGGGACCGCCATTGGAGCAAAGTGCTTACACATCCAGGTGAAGGGATTGTTGATCACCATCTATTTTTTGCAAAGGAAACTAACACCAGCAAAGTAGAACTATACCACAACCGAGCGCAAGACATTTTCAATGATCTACGTGCTCTTCAAGTTTAGACAGATTCCAAAGCAACACCCTTTGTGTTTTATGTCGATTACATGGCATTAAAATATTTAGTAAACAAACATGTTCTACAAGGGTGCATATGTCGATGGGTACTGTTGTTTCAAGATTTTGAATTCACCATCAGTAGTGAAGCCTAGAAAAAGTAACCATGTGCCTAATCATCTGTCAAGAACTTATTTAGGGAGGATGCGTGGAGTATTGAGGAATAAATGTCGACGCACAACTATTTAGGTTATGCACGCGCCCTCGGATTTGGAAGAGATTGTAATATTTTTAAAGGAAGGTGTGGTGCCAGAAGGAATGAAGACATTAGAAAAGAAGAAGTTGGCCATACGCACCGTGCCCTACATGTTAATCAATGGAGACTTATACAAATTGGGATGTGATGAAGTTTTACGTAGATGTGTCTTAGAGCATGAGCACCTGGCCATCATGGAGGAAGCACATAGAGGAAGTGTGGGTGGGCATTATGCAGGTGATGCCACCACGCACAAGATATTAATGGCAAGTTTGTGGTGGGAAACCTTGTACAAATATTATAGAGACTATTGTAAAGTGTGTGACCATTGTCAGCAGCATTGGCAAACCAGAAAGTGAGATGAGATGCCTTTGTGCCCTATTCGTAGCATGGAGCCTTTTGAAAAGTGGGCGATAGACTTTGTAGAGGACTCGGGTCACGTTATGTCATCACTTACATGGATTATCTCACAAGGTGGGCAGAGGTAGCCCCAACTAAAGATTGCACGGTAGCAATAGCGGCAAGGTTCTTATGGGAGAACATTATCATGAGGTATGGATGCCCGTTGAGTTTGAC
This sequence comes from Taxus wallichiana var. yunnanensis, assembly GCA_018340775.1. Lineage (NCBI taxonomy): Eukaryota > Viridiplantae > Streptophyta > Pinopsida > Cupressales > Taxaceae > Taxus > Taxus wallichiana. Next base: position 485,841,366 of record CM031242.1, read on the forward strand.
CAGTGATAGGGGTACACATTTCCTAAATGAGACCATGAGGATCTTGTTATCAGAGTTCATGGTGGCTCATCACAAGACTATGCCCTATCACCCACAAGAAAATGGAACCATGCAGAAGCATTCAACAAGATACTAAGTCATACCTTGACCAAAATTTGTGATGTCGGAAGACAAGATTGGGATGACAAAGTATCGGCAATATTATGGGCTTATAGGACAACATATAAAAGGCTGAACAAAGCCACACCTTTTCAATTGGTGTTTGGCAGTGGAAGCTATTTTTCCAGATTGAATTTATGTTGCCTTCTCTGTGAATAGTGCACACATGAGGGTTAGCCAATGAACAAGCGCTAGAAGAAAGAATTGATGAGTTAATAAAATTGGATGAGAGACGATCACTCGCCCGATGGAGCCAAGCAGCGGAAAAGGCAAAGCAAAAGGCTTGGCATGATCACCACATTAGGAACAAGAAGTTTGAGGTTGGGTAAATGGTGTTACTATATGATTCCAAGTTTTTACACCATCCTGGGAAGTTGAAAGTCCATTGGTTGGGTCCCTACACAATATCATACATCCTTGATTTGGGCGCGTGCCAGTTACAAGCGCTGGATGGGATGAAGTTGCCTGGACACTTCAATGGGAGTAGGTTGAAGCCCTACTATAAATAAGTCTTCTTGGTATTTGTAAATAAGGCATTTTTTCCAGTTAGTTTAGAAGTTTCCTTTATGCATTTTCCCTTTCTTATGTTTCCCTTTCGCATTGTTGTTTTGTTTTGCGCCTTGGGCACCGGTAACCTTATTGCTATTTTTAGAATTTGTGAGTGCACAGAGGACCGCGCATCGCTTTAAGTGTGGGGTGGAGAAAAGTGAAGAAGCACATGATTAAAGTACCAAGGAAGTTGTGTTGAGTAGTCGGGTTGAAAGAGGTATATAAAGAGAAAAGATAAAAGAACGGTTGGTGTTAGGGTAAAGCTACTTGTAGATCCCATGTACTAAGGAAAAATCACATTTAAAGCAACACAAGGTAGGTGAGAGCAAGAATTAAGACAGAAGAAGTGCCTTTGACATGGGTTACGTGCGTGCAAGATTCTTCTATCAGGTTGGATTTGTTACATGCCAAAAGGTTGGAGGATTTTTCACACAAGAAGGGTGCGTGAGTGAAAGCGCTGAAGATAGACTTTGTTTGAAAAAGCTGCATTAAATGAACAAAGTATGATGGTAGGTGAGGTAGCATTTAATGTTTAGAAAAGAGAAAAACTATAAGTAAAGGGTCGGGGCACTCTCATTTTTACTTTGCGAAATAGAGGAGTTTGAGATATAAGCGAGTTCTATAAACTAGGGTTTTCATATTCGATCGAGTGAAGGAAGATCTGTGAGATTGAAGCATGAGCAGCCAGTTTGAGTTTGTGAACTAGAAGGGGTTACACGGGCATGGAAAGAGTTGAAGAGGCACTGTTGTCTTGTGAAGATTTTATCCCAGTTAGGGTTCGACAAACTAGGGCATGGGTTCAGAAGAGTTGTATCATGGATTTGAGATCGGAGGATTGGAAGAAGTAAGACAGAGTAACAAGGAGAGAGTAGGAGTGATAAGAGGACCTCAACAATGGCACCCAAGAAAGGGAAGGCCAAGGCCAAGGCCAAACAACAAGAACCCGAAGTAAACACAAATGAAGAATGGTATGCAGAGATGCAATACCCATATGGGGTGATGATGAAAGGAATGGGAATCCCACCTAAGAAGTGTACCTGTTAGTGACTATAATCACCATACAAACACAATAGAAAAGGAAATGGCACTGGAATTAGTGCACCCCACCAACAAACGAACACCAGAGGGTTTTCCAATATACAATGATGACGTTAAGGTCAAAATGGAGAAGGCAGGCTACTTTGCAACTCTATGAGTTGCCCTATTTTGGAAAGCTAGAGTGCTTGTACCAATGGTTGATGTCGCAGTACACGAAGATTACTTCCACTTTGTAGGGTGCAAGATGCATGTGAGGGAGATTAATTACCTTGGTGAGATTAATGAGATTACTTCTAGCTTATTTCACACCCCATGTGCCTCATATGTGAGGGAGATAACTTGGAAGATGACCTTGGCGACAAGGAGGCTATTCAAGAGACCATCACCGAGTATGCCTGCAAGAAGGGGTCATGATATTATGACATTTCAGACATCAAGGACCCCATGGTGAAAATGGTTGCACATCTAGTGACTAAGCTGAATGGCTAGGAAAGGTGGACGCAGTCAACAAACCCTGGTTACATGTCTGCAGGAAAATTGCAGAAGGCACCATATACAACCTATCCGCATACATCATAGAAGAAATCATTAAGTGCACGAAGGAAGGGGACAGGATCCTCTTTGGCAACGTCTTACTCACCATTGTATTCATGGAGATTGGGGTGCCTGACACACCTAAAAATTTGTATGGGAGTACCCCACCGAGGATCCTTTTCCCACAAAGAGGTTTGAAAATTATGCCTGTGATACAATGACAAAGCACCCCACAAGGCGCGGCTGGAGAAATGGTACACATGCCTGAGGAACACGTTTAGGGCAGAGTGGAGAATCCCTGAACAACTCCCAGCAGCCACTGAAGGGGAAGCCAAGTTCACTGTCTATAACATTTCTACTTGGGCAGGTTCAAGCTAAGAGATGAATCATGGAGCCCTTGGTGTAAGCTTCCCTTCGCATTCACTGCCCAATACTTCCAAGCAGGAGTGAATATATTTAAGGAATCAAATAAGTTAAGGTTAGAACTAGGTAGTCTAGACCGGGAGCATAGGGAGATGAGGAAGAAGCTAAATTACCCCAGTGGCGCATGCGTACATGGAAAGGTATGTGTCGCACGAGATCCAAATGACTAGGCCGATAACACTACCCATCACTGGAGGAGCCACAACACGCGTGTACCTCCGTATAAGGATGAAGTTTGAGAAGGGTGCATATCTGGAGAATGAAGTCTCCATACCTGAGGATCCCTTGAGAGAAAGAAGCCCACACCCAAGAAGAGGGGAAGAGAGGAAAAAGCACCAAGTGTGTCGACTACTCAGACAGTGAGCATGCCAACAACAAGCACCAAGCCAAGCACCTACATACGGAGAAAGAAGTCCCCGTGAAGGAGAAGATGCCAGAAGTAGAGGCACCTAGGCAACCCCTCACCAAGGAAGAATCACCTAAGGGAGAAGATAAGGCTGAATCCCTAGTTCAGGAGCCACCTCTCAGGAAAAAGTAGAGGGTAGATGAGGAAGTTGACTCGGAGGTGACCGATAGCTTGGAAAAGTACATGGGGAAGAGGGGATGAGAGTGAAGAAGATGACAATGAATAAGATGGGCTGGAAAAAGACCAGAGCCATGGGTTTTTAGCATCTACGACTCGAAAGAGGAGAGTGGAGATGAGAAGTAGGAGTTTGTATTCACGCGGTGTAAGGGCACAAGATGAGGAAGACACCGGAGACAGGAGGGAATGAAGAGGTTGGTGGGGAAAAGCAGGGAGCCATAAGTTTTACGAAGGAGCAGATCACTGAGGTGGTGGAAAGAGAAGCACAGAAAAATTCTCAAAATCTGGTAGACCAAGAGTTGGAGCGCAGCGCGGACATAGTGCTGAAGGAAGGGAAGGAGGAGAATACTGAAAAAGAGCATGACAACCTGGGAGGAGGTCCCGCTCTAATAGTAAGTTTCCCCAAAGGCATGCACTTGGGTAGGAGGACTCTTGATACGGAGTAGAGGCAAGTAATGGGCTACGTTGATGACATGAAGAAGGTGTTATGCACACGTTTCCAAAGCACTGTGCCCACAGAAAGACTTCTAGCCATGGGGTCTTTTGAAAAGGATGGTGCATACCCCAGAATAAAGAAGATGCTCTCTTGGGCATTTGAGTCCCACATTGATGAGCCAAACTTCAAAGTCTGTCAGGGGGCACTCATAACATTTCCAGAATCTAAGGGGGTCAATCCCTTAGTGAATGCTCAGGAGCTCTCGGACGAGAAAGTCTACAATGCACTTAACAAGGTCATGGTTGAGACCGAGGCTAGACTCTTCATGTGAAATGATAGGATAAGAGTCTTGGAGGAAAAACTAGGGAAGAAGGAAGAGGAGCTGGTGGAGAAGACCTGGAGCCTAAAGCAGGAAGAACTGATCAGCGCATAACTAAGGTGTAAGTTAAAGGAAGAGAAGATAAAGGTGCAGAAGTATACAAGAAAATGGAGTCTATCAAGGGTGCCATCCTTTTAAAGCACCTAGACTTAGCGCCGCCCACAGAAGTACCCATCCCTCAGAGTGTATAGAATATCTAACACGCATTCTCACTATGAAGAGACAACCTTTGGCCCTAGAGTCTGTAGAAGAAGTGGCCACGCACTTGAAGGAGGAGGATAGATTAAAGGTGCTAACGCTCATTGCGAGTATAGCCAAGTAATCGCAGAGGTTAAGGTCGTTGGATAATTTGTGGAGGCCTCGTATGATACATGCACAGATAGGGATAAGGTGGCAAGCTCCTTGGTCGCCACACTTGAAGCAGAACTAAAATAATTCTAAGAAAATAACAAGGGGAACAGGGCGGAGAGGGACAAGGTTCTGGCTGAAGTAGAGAAGAAATCAGAGGCAATTGAGGCTTTAAGGAGCTCAATTAAGGCCCGGCTAAAGGAACTATACCCCCAAATTACTAGAAGGATGGATAAACTTGAGGACCTGGGAAAGAGATGGAACAAATCATGGACACTTTGGGCACCCAGGGAATTGGCCTGAGTTTTGATGAAGTGAGCACCCTGGTGGGCAACCTCTACCAGAAGGCACAAGGTGAGGTCAAAGAGTGGAATAAGCTAGAGGAAGATTTGTGAAAATATTTCCCTAGCTTGCTGAATTGATGCTCCCCCATTCTTCATTCTTTCCCCAATTATTTCATTCCTTATTCTTTGTAAAGTGTAATACTATTCATTGATTCCCTAGATAGCATGCATCTTGGTTAAGTAGAGTGTTTTCGAGGACGGATAATAGGCATAGTGTGGGGTGATGTTGGACCCTTGGAATATTAACCAAGTATGAAGCCATGTAGGCACGCAAGGTCCTAGTTATGAAAAGGTGTGCAAGGCAAAAGTGCACAAGAGAAAGGTTTAAGGAAGCACATAGCATGCGTGAGGCATGAAAGGAGGTTCGAGACTTAGTCAATTTGAGTGCCCAGGGAAGAACATGTGAAAATCATGATTGGTTATGCATGGATAAGATACCAACCTGGTGACAGGTTGGCCCTAATAGGGGCATGCCTTGAAATCTTCTAGAAGAAGATCATGAGATAAAGTGGAAAGCTCAGGCCTGGAGAAGCATGCTCGCATGAAGGACCACATTCGACACTTGGCACCAGATCTGAGGGCGTTGGAAGGTGAGTTGGCAGTGTAGGAGAATTATAAATACAAGTGCCTGTGGAGTAAAAGAAGAGACACTAGGAGTTAAGGAGATAAGGAGTTTGATATACATGGCGAGTTTGAGATATAGTATGGGCGGAGCTCTACAGAATTGCTGTGAAGACTCTGTTAGTGGATAATTGATTCAGGAGAGAATGTACTAGGCATGGAGTTGTAAATTTTATTTTTATAGCTTAGTTACACAAGTCCAGTGATATGCATGACTGCGGTCTACTCTCTGTGACACTCTGTAATGAATCAATGAATGTAATGAGGTTACCTGATATAATATATACATGGTTCTAATGCATATTTCTCTCTTATGAGTTCTCTTTCCTTTCATGCCATGTATGAATGCTTGTATAATTCTTTTTGTCATAATATATGTTCTGGATTCTGTTAAAGCACTCAATCTGAAGTGACTACAAGGATCTAGAGGCCATTTTGAGCCCTATGGTTCTTATATGTCTTAACTTCCCTCCTAAAAACTCTTACACTAATCCTAGATGATGCTTCCCACTAAACTCACATAAAAGAGAGACTCGGTACCTATGCATACCTTGGGTGAGTGCTCAGCTTCTGCTGGGTGATAGGCCGGCGCACATGGGGGTTCCTTCCTTGTGTGATGGGAGTAAAAATGACTACACTACTGCAGAGGTTGAATATGTTGCAGCTATAGAGGCTAGCAAAGAGATGATATGGATGAGAAGGTTCATGGAAGAGTTGGGAAAGGAGTAAAAGGATTGCAGATTATATAGTGATAGTCAAATTGTGATTCATCTGGTAAAAAACTCAATGTTTCATTCAATGACAAAACACATTCAGTTGAGATATCACTTCATAAGAAAGGTATTGGAGGATGGGCAAGTGCAACTGGAGAAACTTCATACAAATAAGAATCTTGCGGATATGATGTTGAGTTGTGGATCTCAATTACTTTAGTTTAGTATGCAATGGAAACTTTTGGAAAATACAAGAACCATCATTGGTTAAGGGGGAACCTAAGCATCGGTCACCCAAGACCGGCATCATCGTGCAAGGAAGGAACCGGTATCGATTAGGGCTAACCGAAATCAATTACTCAATGCGAGGATGTTTTAATTAACTCTCGGGAATTAGATCTATTTTTAGCATTAAAGTATATCTATTGATTCTAATTGCATGGCTAAGTTCCCTAAGTCTATAACCACTATATAAGCATAAATTTAGGGTTTAGAAAAAAGAATGATTAACAAGAATTAGAAATAACTTGCAAAAGTTGATGAGAGAGAGAATTCTTGGTGATGAAGAAAAACCTTGAAGAAAGAAAGTATTGTACATCTGAGAGGTGTGGAAGATTGTAAATATTCATTGTATATCTTGTCAAAGCTTTGGATAATAGAATGGCTTGTTTCTTGGTGGATGTAGCCCACACTGGGTGAACCACATTAAATCTGGTATTGATTTATGTCTCTTGGTTTGTATATTTTTCCGTTATAATATTCACTTTTATTTGCATGTATGCTTGGATCTGATATATTTTCTGTACAACCGGTGTGCTAACCCCAACAACTAGTATCAGAGCTTTGTTTGAGGGTTTTGCATGTTGACATATTTACTCACATAGGGTTTTTGATTGAGTGGGAGCTACAACAATGGCAGAAGAAAATAAATACAAGGTAGAGAAATTTGACGGTCGTAATTATCAATTATGGAAGATGCAAATTGAGGATTATTTGTATCAAAGATATTTATTTATCGTTGGATGAGAAGTCTAGACCTATGAAGATGACTGATGAATAATGGAAGATTCTTGACATAAAGGCTTTGGGATCTATAAGATTGAGCCTAGCAGCATCCGTGGCTTCCAATATTACAGAAGTGGCTTCTACAGTAGAGTTAATGAAATCTCTTGCTAATTTATATGAAAAACCTAGTGCTTCAAATAAAGTTTATTTGATGAAGAAACTATTTAGTTCTAAGATGCATGAAGGTGGATCTGCATCTAGTCATTTGAATGATTTCCGATCTATTGTAAATCAGTTAAAATCGGTTGTAATACCATTTTATGATGAGGTAAAATCACTTTTACTCTTATGTTCTTTGCCTGATAGTTGGGATAACTTGGTAATGGTTGTTATTAATATAGCATCTACTAATAATATTTTAAAGTTTGATGATGTGGTTAGTATAATCTTGAATGAATAAATTGTTAGGAATAGTACAGAGGAATCATCATCTGGAAATGTTTTGAATGTATAAAAAAGGGGGGAAGAAGAAGAGATCCAAGCGTAAGAGTAATGGGAAATCAAAGTCGAGGGATAGCAGATCTAAATCCAGAAGTAAGGGAATTACTTGTTGGAAATGTGGAAAGAAAGGACATGCAAAGAAAGATTGTTGGTCAAAGGACAAAGAGAACCAACAACTAGACAAAGGTAAAGAAGCAAATCTTACTACATCAGAGGTAATGTAAGATGCTCTTATTCTTTCTTTAGATAATAGAATTGAATCATGGGTTTTAGATTCAGGATCTTCTTTCCATGCAACCCCTAATAAGGGTTATTTCAGAAATTATGTCTAGGGTAATTTTGGGCATGTTTATTTGGGTGATGATTGAAGCTTGCAATATTACTCGATAAAGGGAAGCTCATCTAAAATTGCAGAATGGAAATAAATGGGTATTGAAAGATGTGAGGCGTGTGCCAAGCCTCGGAGAAATCTTATTTATGCAGGGCAACTAGGTGAATCTGGTTGCATGGTTACTTTTACAGGAGACTCTTAGAAAGTTACCAAGGGTGATTTTGTTGTGGTAAGAGGTAAGAAGGTAGGAATGTTATATTTATCTGCATGTACATCGATTCCTTTTCTACATTATCTACTTCAGATTCACATGCATGCATGTGGCATAATCGGTTGGGTCATATGAGTCAAAAAGGAATGCAAATCTTAAAGGATAAGGGTAAGTTATCATATTTGAAATATTTAGATCTTGATTTATGTGAGCATTGTATCTTTGGAAAGTAAAAGAGAGTAAGATTTCTCAAAGTTGGGGCAAATAAGAAGGATCATAAATTGGAGCTTGTACACTCAGATGTGTGGGGACCATCTTAGGTAGCTTCTCATGGAGGATCCTAGTATTATGTTACTTTCATTGATGATGCTACAAGAAAGGTATGGGTTTATTGTATTAAATGTAAATCTGATGTTTTTGAGACTTTTAAAAGATGGAAAGCCCTTATTGAGAATGAATCAAATTCTAAGTTAAAGTACCTTAGATCTGACAATGGTGGTGAATACTGTAGCAAGGATTTCAATTATTATTGTTTAGTGAATGGGATACGTAGAGAAAGAACGGTTCTAAGAACACCACAGGAGAATGGTGTTGCAGAAAAAATGAACAGAAAAATCATGGAACGTGCTAGAAGTATGAGAATACATTCTGGACTTCCCTTATATTTTTGGGCAAAAGAAGTTGATTGATCTGATGGTTTATTTGATTAACTGTGGTCCTTCAAGCTCACTAGATGGAGGAATACTAGAGGAAGCTTGGACCGGAAAAGAGGTACATCTTTCTTTTCTTAAATTTTTTGGTTCAGAAGATTTTATGCATGTTGATAAGAAAAATAGGAAAACGTTGGATGCAAAATCCAAGAAATGCACTTTCATTGGTTATGGATCTGGTGATTTTAGTTTCCATTTTTGGGATTTAGATAATTCTAAATTTATTAGGAGTCGTGATGTTGAATGGAATGAAAAGAGAATGTACAGGGATCAAATTTTGGTACCCAAGGATGAACCGGTTGAGAAGTTTGTGAATGAAAATGAACTCTCAAATTTAAAATAATTACCGACATGGTTACATAATAACCGGTGTCGATTTGACCCGACCGGCGTCAATCGGATGAACTAGTATTGGTTATAGAAGATCCAAACTGGCCTCGGTTAGCAGAACCGGCGTTGGTTAGAGGTGACCGGCGGTGGTCACTATTAGATTTGGATAGGAATTTCTAGGAGGTCCAGATTGAGCCTCTAGTACCCCAAACTCTTGTGAGAAGGTCACAAAGGGTAAGTAAACCTCCAAAAATATTTACACCTTCTCTATTTTATTTATTATTGATTGATAATGGTGAACCAGAGAGTTTTTAAGAAGCAATGCAGGATAAGACCCACATCCAGTGGGAGCATGGCATGGATGAGGAGATGGACTCTTGGAAAAAACTAGACATGGGATTTGTTTAAGTTTACAGCAGGTAAAATAACATTGCAGAAAAAGTGGGTTTACATGATCAAGGAAGAAGAGGGTGGATAGAAAAGATACAAGGCAAGGCTTGTAGTAAAGGTATTTACACAGAAAGCAGGTATTGACTTTGGTGAAATATTTTCTCCTGTTATTAAGATGACTTCTATTCGTACTGTATTGAGTTTAGTTGTAGTAGAGGATTTGCATTAAGAGAAACTAGATGTGAAGACTGCTTTCCTTCATGGTGATTTGGATGAAGATATTTATATGCAGATCCATTTGGGTAAGAAGTCAAGGGTAAGGATAAATTAATGTGCAGGTTGAAAAAGAGTCTATATGGGCTCAAACAAGCTCTAAGGCAATAGTACATGAGGTTTGATAGTTTTATGCAAGAGCATGGTTACTTGAGATGTGAATCTGACCATTTTGTTTATTTCAAGAAGCTTGAAAATGGGAGCTATATTATTTTGTTACTGTATGTGGATGATATGCTTATTATAGGATCTAGTATGTAGGACATTGGTGAGCTTAAGAGAAAGCTAGCTCACACATTTTATATGAAGGATTTAGGAGCTGTAAAAAGAATCCTTGGCATGCAAATACACAGAGATAGGAAAAACAAGAAATTGTATTTGTCTCAGGAGGATTATATCTACAAGGTGTTAGAAAGGTTCAACATGTAGAATGCAAAACCTATTAGCACACCTTTGGCTAGACACTTCAAATTGAGAAAAGATCAGTGTCCATCATCACACGAAGAGGTCAAATACATGACATGAGTGCCATATGATTCAGTAGTTGGGAGTCTCATGTATGATATGGTTTTTACCAGACTAGACATTGCACAGGAAATGGGAGTTTTGAGTAGATACATGGCCAATCCAAGTAAAGAGCATTGGAAAGAAGATCAATGGATACTCAGGTATTTGAAAGGAACATCTAGCATGCAATTATGCTATGGAGGTTCAGATATTTCATTATGTGGCTATGTTGATTTGGATATGGCTAGAGATCTAGATGGTAGAAGGAGCACTACTAGATATATTTTCATAGTAGGTGGAACGACAGTTAGCTAGATTTTAAGATTGTAGAAGGTTGTGGCTTTGTCTACTACAGAGGTAGAGTATGTTGTAGCTACAGAGGCTAGCAAGGAGATGATATGGATGAGTAGGTTCATGGAAGAGTTGGGAAAGGAGAAAAGTAATTGTAAATTGTTTAGTGACAATCAGAGTGCAATTCATTTGGAAAAGAACTCAGCATTTCATTTGAGAATGAAACACATTTAGTTGAGGTATCACTTCATATGAGGTATTGGAGGATGGACAGTTGAATCTAGAAAAGATTCATACGAGCAAGAACCCTATGGATATGCTAACAAAGCCATTAGTAAAGGATTTGGAGCTACACTCCACTTCTGTTGGTCTTCGAGTTTGAGACTTGAAGAGGAAGAAACAAAGCTAAGGAAGGATCCAAGAATGACGTTGTATAGGTATGGTGCAGTAATTAATCTCCAAGTGGGAGATTATTGAGTTGTGGAGCTCAATTACTTCAGTTTAGCATGCAATGGAAACTTGCTGGAAAATATAGTAACCATCATTAGTTAAGGGGGAACCAACATCGATCACCCAAGACCGACATCGGTTAGGGCTAACCGGCATCGGTTACCTGTGTGAGGATGTTTTAATTAACTCTCAGAATTAAATCTATTTTTAGCATTAAAGTATATCTATTGATTGTAATTGCATGGCTAAGTGCCCTAAGTCTATAAATGACTATATAAGCATAAAGCTAGGGTTTAGAAAAAACAATGATTAACAAGAATTAGAAATAACTTGCAAAAGTTAGTGAGAGAGAGAATTCTTGGTGATGAAGCAAAAGCTTGAAGAAAGAAATTTATATACATTTGAGAGGTGTGGAAGATTGTAAATCTTCATTGTATATCTTGTCAAAGCTTTGGATAAGAGATTGGCTTGTTTCTTAGTGAACATAGCCCACACTGGGTGAACCATGTTAAATCTAGTGTTGATTTATGTCTCTTGGTTTGTATATTTATTCTGGTAGAATATCCGCTTTTATTTGCATGTATGCTTAGATATGATATATTGTCTATAAAACTGGTGTGCTAACCCCAACATATGCTAACAAAGTCATTGGCAAAGGAGAAGTTGGAGCTACACTCCACTTCTGTTGGTCTTCGAGTTTGAGACTTAAAGAGGAAGAAACAAGCCAAGGAAAGGATCCAAGGATGGATCTTTATGGTACAGTGCAACAATTTATCTCCAAGTGGGAGATTGTTGAGTTTTGGAGCTTAATTGCTTCACAAATAGCATGTTTTACAACTTACAAGTTTACACAATAACCGGCATCGATCGGTTGATCGACGACCAACCAACTAGTAGGAACTAGCATCAGTTGGGGTAATCGGAATCATTCTCTTGTGCATGAAATGTTTTTATTTAAATCACAGGATTAGATCTAACCTTTGATTAAAAGGTGATCTAATGGTTGTAATTACATAGCTATGTTGCCCTAAGTTTGTATATGCTTATATAAGCTTGAAAGCTAGGGTTAGAAAGGTTAGATTGTGAAAGATTGATCATAATTGTAAGAAGGAATTCTTGGAGAAGCTGAGAGAAGGAAAAGTATTGTACATCCAAAGAAGGTGTGGAAGATTGTAGATCTTCATTGTATTTCCTCTGTAAAGCAAAGATTAATAGATTGGTTGTTTCTTGGTGGATGTAGCCCACACTGGGTGAACCACGTTATATCTTGTGTATTTATCTTCTGGTATATTTCCATATTTATTGTTTGTATGCTTAATTCTTATTATAGATCTATACAACAAGAGTTTGTTAACCCCAACAAGGCTATCTTGGACCGAAACATCACAAAGTTGACTAAGAAAGAGGAAAAGGAGACTAGGTAGAGGTGAATGTGGTAAAAAAGAGGTGAAAATTTGAAATTGTTTTCTTGTGACAATCCTATCAAATAATTTAGAGGTTTTAAAGCCCATACCTACCTAGATTTCCCTTAATTTGTGACAATTTAGATCTCTATCAAGTCCCTAGTAAAGAAAACCTATTTAGTAAGCTAGAAATTTGAATTCGAGATTTTTTTACAAAACAAACCCTATTGAAAGATTATACACAGGAGATAGGGAAAAAGGGTATTCCAAAATATCCTTATACAGTTAAAAGAGTCATCAAAGAAGAAATTAGAAAGGAAAACCCCTATCAAGTGCACTGGTAAGTTCTTAAGAAGCTAAAAGAGAGGTAGTAAAGGAATGAGGTCTTAAACAATGTCTTGAAACCTAAAAATTTGTACACTCCACAAATGGAAAAAGGTTACTAGAATCAGTATTCACCTTGTTATGAATCCCCATAGATGTTTCTAATCATGAAATCACCAAGTGAAGTTGCTTGAGAAGGCTAAAAGACAGTTTAGCAACTAGGTAGGACTTATTTTCTCCTTTGACTAAATTTACTACATGTGAAGGTTGAAATAACATGAAAAGATATCTTGATGTAGGGTATAATATTTGGTTAGGTACAAAAAGGATAAAAGTGAAGAAATTACATAATTAGAGGTGATTGTGAACTTATTAAGAAACTAGTCTTAAAGGATTAAAAAGAAAGATTGAGTTATAGGGTGAATACTAATTTTTTGAGTTTTCTATTATTGTTAAGGCTCTACATCACACCTAAAAATGATACCCCATCCAAAAACATGCCCACCATGATTCCAAAGACAAACTATGGCAAACCCCTAAAATGTGAGGCGGGGTAACCCAGGCATACACCACGAAATAGATAAAAATCTCACAAAGTAAAGATTGTGGATTGTAGGAATATTTTTTTATGTTCAAGGAAGGTTATTTTAAAACCTTCATCTCCTATCATAAAAGAAATCCTTGAAGATAAAGAAAATCTAGAAGAAATGTAGCCCAGTCCTGTTGTTGAAGAAACACCTCAACCAAGCGTTGATATTCCTTTTCCATCCAAACTCTTGGAAAAACACAACACTGCATTTCCTAAACAACCAGAGTCATAATTAATTCAGGGACTAAGGAAATTGAGTATTGGGATTCCCTTGTTACAAGCTCTTAAGGAAATTCCTGAGTTAAATAAAACCATCAAAGAGCTCTGTTTTAAGACTCCAGGAAGAAGAAAGAATCAGCCTAAAACCATCCATGTTGATGGGAAACTTTCTAGTATACTAGAAGGGAATATGACCCCTCCTAAATATGGAGACCTTGGAAGTCCTATTGTTACAGTTTGCATAGGATATGTCCAGATCCCAAACATCCTAATTGATCTAGGAGCTGCTATCAATGTGATGACCACAGATACCTTGTCCACATTATCACTTCCTAAACCATAGTCAACCTCCATAGTTTTACAAATGGAAGATCAGTCGTAAATAAGCCAAAGGGGATTATAGAAGATGTCACCATCACCATTGAATCATGGGATTATTCAGTAGACTTCATGATCATAAAAATGAAGAATAGGAATATTAGATACCCTCTAATCCTAGGATGCCCTTGGTTAGCCATTGTTGCCACCCTCATTGATTGTAGAGCAACAGGAATATGGTGATTACAAACAGACATGATTCCAAAAAGTTATCAATTTACCCTATCGTAAAACCTTTTACTATAGACAATAAATAGTGGTGTAAGGACAATTCAGATGATTCTAGAGGACATCATCTCTTCTCTGGCCATGGTCATAATTCAAGAACACTCAAATCAAATTTAATATGGTGACCATGAGTCCTACGTTGAACAAATTATAATTCCTGCACCCGAGTTCTATATTGGGTTTATTTCTAATCCGTGCTACAACTAATTGGAAACAAGAGATGATTTTATGGATGAAAACAACCATCCTATCATCTACCATTTTACAGAAATATAGATTTGATCGAATATATCTTTCAAAACATCATTGATGTTCTGATTACTTCCCCACGGTTTTCGTTGAATGCATTATTAAGAGAGTACCCTGTTGTAGATTCTCTTCATCCAGATACCAAACAACTACCTATTTTCCCAGGGAAAACATTATCAGTCAATAGTTGGTTGACTAGTCAGGAAGAGAATACCCTGTTTAAACTCTTATGCTCTCATCCTCAAGATTTTGCTTGGGAATATAGTGACATGAAGGGTATTCATCCTAGTATTTGTACACATCATATCTACACCACTGATTCCAAACCAATCAGACAACCCCAAAGAAGGATAAACCCTTCCTTAAGAGACATTGTAAAAACTGAAATTGAAAAACTTCTTAGGGTGGGATTCATTTATCCAATCTCAGATAGCAAAGTGGGTTTCTCCATTAGTTATAGTTCCTAAAAAGAATGGGAAATGGAGGATTTTTGTGGATTATAGAGAGTTAAACAAGGAAACTCATTAGGATTATTTTCCATTACCTTTTATTGATCAAGTCTTAGAAAATTTATCTAGAAAAATGTATTTTTTGTTCCTTGATGGGTTCAATGGGTACAATCAAATAACAATAGTAGCACCGAGGATCAAGACAAAACAACTTTTACATGCCCATGGGGAACATTTTCTTACAGGGTGTTACCTTTTGGTTTATGTAATGCTCCTGCCACTTTTCAAAGAGCCATGTTGGCAATATTTTCTGATCTCACCCATGATTGTGTAGAGATTTACATGGATGATTTCACTATTTATGGAGCAACATTCCAAGAGGAAATTGACAATCTAGACAAAGTCCTTTCTAGGTGTGAAAAACACCAATTATCCTTAAACCATGAAATTTGTTTATTTATGATGGAACAAGGGATAGTTTTAGGCCATCACATTTCAGCTAAAGGAATCAAGGTGGACCCTGAAAAGGTCAATATTATTGTAAAGCTCCCATCTCCCATAAACCAAATAGAGGTAAGAAGTTTTCTTGGCCATGTTGGCTACTATAGAAGGTTTATTTCAGACTTTAGCAAGATAGATTCTCCATTGTTTTCTCTCCTAACTAAATATTGAATTTGAATGGATAAAAGCATGCCAACAATATTTTGATACTATCAAAGATAAATTGATAAATATGCTAGTTTTGAGAGGAAAAATGTTAGGTTATGGAGCTCTGTTTTCATGTGTGAAAGTGTCGAATACTGTACACTTTCCATAGTTGTCTCACCGGGGTTCGGGGCCGGGCCAGCCCTCAAGCAGAGATCCAATGGCGCAACCCCCGAGAAAAAAAATTATCCTCGAAAAAAATGTGTCCGATATATCGGGAAACAGGATTTTCTCATATGGGTAGGATTTTGACCCATATGTTTACGGGATGGTTTTGGCCATTTGTTTTGATACCCATGGTTTTGTAAAATTTCTTAAGCAGTTGTCTACTTATGTGGTTTTTTGCATATGGTAGGCATTATGTAACATTGTAGATGTGTCTGAATTCGGGTGTGAATTATGTAGAGTTTATTGAGCATAGCTCCAAATAGAATTGGGTATTGTATTGAGAGAGCGGTGGCTCGTAATAAAATTTGAGCAAGTGATTCTTGGTGGATGTAGCCCAAATTGGGTGAACCACATTAAATATTGTCTCTTTTTGTTGTGTTATTTTTATTCTACACTTTTATTTGAGATCTAAAATATTTTTGCATATTAGTTTCTACTGTTGCGATTCTGTGAGGGATTGTTCCACATATTTTATCCCTTATAAGCATGCCAATAATATTTTGATACTATCAAAGATAAATTGATAAATATGCTAGTTTTGAGATGCAAAAATTGGAAGCTTTCTTTCTATATACAAACAGATGCTTCCAATGAAGCAATAGGGGTTGTTCTTGGATAACAAAAAGAAGGAGAATCTATGCATGTTATTTATTATATCAAGTAAAAACCTCTCCCCTGTTGAAAGGAATTACACCACCACAAAGAAGGAATTTCTTGTAGTTGTATATGCAATCAACAAGTTTCACCATTATATCATAGGCTATGAAGTGATTGTTCACACTAACCACTTTGTTATCAAGTATCTAATGAATAAACCTTTAGTGCATGGTAGGATTGTAAGGTGGTTGTTGTTACTATAGGAATTTAATATTAAAATCATTAAAAATCCAGGAAATAAAATGTGGTATATGATTTTATTTCAAGACTGACCACTTCAGAAGAAGAAGAGAAATTCAATGATGATTTTCTAGATGAACATTTGTTTGCAATTTCTACTATCTCTCCTTAGTTTGTAGATATGGATAATTACTTGGCTACATGGAATTTCCCAACCTTTTTCACACAAAAGAAAATAAATCAATTGATTAAACAAAGTGTGATGTATACATGGTTAAATGGAATTCTTTTTAAATGTGGACCTGACCATGTTTTACGCAGGTGTGTAGCTGAAGATGAAGTATTTGACATACTTAGGGCATGTCATGATGAGCCATCAGGAGGGCATTATTTAATTCAAATAACCATTCATAAATTCTTAGGATCTAGTTACTATTGGCCTTCCTTGTTTAAGGATGTCAAAAATTATGTGTGGAGGTGTGATCAATGCCAAAGGATGGGAAGCCAACATTTACATCTGAGATGCCACTCCAACCTCAAGTTGTCTTGGAACCATTTGAGAAGTGGGGATTGGATTTCATTAGACCAATTGACCCAACCTCTCAAGGGAAGGAGTACATTATGGTTTGTATAAACTATGTCACCAAATGGGATGAGGTGTAAGCACTACAATATGCAAGAGATGAGAAAGTTGCAGATTTCTTATATGAACATATCTTTCAGAGGTTTAGAGCACCAAGATCCATTGTTTCATATCAAGGACCACAATTCATGTCAGGTGTAATCAATTCCTTTGTGGAAACATACTAGCTGAAGCATAATAAGTCATCACCATACCATCCACAATCCAATGGTCAAGTGGAGGTTACTAACAGAGAGTTGGAGAATATCCTAACAAAAACAATGGACATCTCAAGGAAAATTTGGGTTCAAAAACTTCCTGAAGCAGTTTGGGCCTACAATACTACTTGGAAAACAACCACAAGATTCACTCCCTATGAGTTGGTTTATGGGAAGAATCCCATTCTTCCCATAGAATTTGAGATTCAAACCTTGAGAATAGTTGTTGAAGTGAGAATTGATTTAATCAGAAGCACAAAAGGAAAAAATTCTTCAACTAAATGAGTTAGATGAGATGATACTACAAACGCTACATCATATTGAACTCATCCAAAGATCGTGAGGAAGGTATAGAATGACAAACATATTAAGCCAAGGAAGTTCTAAAAGGATATTGGGCTTTTTATTTGATTCAAAATACAAGGATTTCAAGGAAAGCTACAGACAAGATGGATGGGCCCATATCAAATTGAAGAGGTATTCAACAATGGGATAGTTCAATTGATTCCAATTGATGGTGAGAAGAAATTGATGTTGGTTAATGGGAATAGATTGAGGTTGTACCATAAACCAACATCCAGAGAAGAATTTTGAAGGTTCTTCAAGAAGATTCAACTCTGAATTGTTTGGACAAAATTTCTTTGTCCAACTCAACTTAGAACTGAGCTATTTTTTCAGAAAAAATAAAGAGGAGATGACTAAAAACCAGAAATGGTGGCCATCATCCTTTGAGGCATTGGCTGAAAACTAGCAATGATGGCCATTGCTTCTAAAAATAAAATATATATATATATATATATATATATATATATATGAAGATTCAGCTCTGAATTGTTTGGAAAAAATTAATTTATCCAACTCAACTCATAACTGAGCTATTTTTCAGCAAAAATAAAGAGGATATGAATAAAAACCAAAAATGGTGGCCATCATCCTTTGAGGCATTGGCTGAAAACCAACAATGAGACACTACTTCTAAAAAAAAAAAAAACAAATATATATATATATATATATATATATATATATATATAATAAATACATGTGGCTAAAAACCAGCAATGACGGTCACCACCCGAATCATGCAGATAATAAATGAAGAACAATGCATGGAGGAAGGATCAGAGCAACATCAAAATGATGGCCAATGATGTGACAAGCAAAATTAATAAGGTATGTATGATTATTCCCTTCTTAAATATTGTAAGGTTTAATTCATGAAATGCTCATTATTGTACTCGTGCAAATTGATTACCTTCCTCATTCCCAATGTCTTCCCACGCTTCACATATCCCAAAAAATCTTCCATCCATCTCCATATTAATTGCCACATGTACCCAATTACTATCATTATCACCTTGGGATTTGTTAAAACCTTTCCCAATTCATGTTGTTTTATTTGTAATTGTTTTGTCTCCCATGTATTTTTCCCAATTTTGCCATTACACTCATGTTTTGCTACCGCTCCATTCTTGTGCTTATTTTCGTCTTTGCAACACTTTATTTCCAATCTTGTGCTCTGTTATTTTCCAATTACCTGCTCATTGCACTAGTCATGGGGTTCAGAGTTAGGAATGAACCAACAAATTCACCAGAGCTATTATCTGATGTGAGGTCAATGGAAATCTTTAAAAAGGTGGGATGGTTTGATTTTCTTCTTACATATGAAGATTTTAACACAAAAATGATAGAGGATTTTGCCAAAAACATGGAGGATGGATATTCTATGATAAAAGGTAACAAAATTCCATTCAAAGTACCATTATAATTATTCATCTTTCATTGATACGAGAAGAGGGTAAATCAGCTTAATAATAAAACTGATTTTCATCTTTGAAATTATTAAAATATTTTCAGTGGGAAAAAAGGAAAAATTAGAACTGGTTATGGAAAATAAGGGAAATGCCAAAGGCATAAAAATAATTTCCTCCTTGAGCCTTGGGCAATGACATAGCTAAATGGATAATCAAATATTTTACCTATGAGGGCTAGTACGAAATAGTTTTGGGTCCTGTTTTGAGAATTTTGATCCACCTTCGCCATGGCCAAGTTAAACCCCATAACAAAGTAAATTTGCCTCAATTTTTGTATGATTTTATCTCCTCTACCACTAAGAAATTTTGTTGGGGTGCCTCTTACTTGAAATTCCAAGGCCTAATACATTTGATTTGCAAACATCAATTTGTTAAGAAAAGGCATGGCCTTAAGAAGTGGATGAAATTTTAGAAGAAGTGTGCCCTAGAGTCTAAATTGGTTCTAGAGCCAGATCCTTCCACTTCTAAGTGACCTAAGAAGTACCCTAGAACAGATAGACATGCACATACCCTCAATGAGCCCACAACAAAAAATGTTCCTACTCAAGAAGAACATGAAGCCACTGCAATTATGTAAACTCTACTTAAGATACCACATGTGTCTCCTCAATCTTTATCACCCTCAGTTCCTATTTCTGAGAAAGAAATTGACCAAACCCCAACCACTGCCGCTAACTCCCCATTGTGGACAAAGGAAAGACACCTATGCTAGAAGGAGAACCTAGTTCTCCCCTGACTCTGACACAATTATGCCACAAGTATTGTCCATGTCTAAAATTTAGTTTGAACTACAACTAGCTCAAGAGATAATTACACATCTCCAGCTCCTCCTTGAAGCTAAGGAGTCCATTTTCTCCCAGCTAGAGGTTGAGAAAAAATAGAAAATCCAACAATTACATCAAACTATAGAGCAGTAGGAAGAGGCAACTCTTCAACTCTAACATGCCTTGGAAGAAAAAGAACAAAAGCTTCATTCCCTTCAAGTCAAGACAGGTGAGTTCAATGCATCCTTGCAATTTTGAAAGATAATATGTAGGAAATGATCCTTTGGTCACTAACTAGCAACCAACTCAAACAGACTTTGTGTTCCCTCAAATTATTGTCTTGAAAGGAATGGTTAAATGGATGGAGGAATGTTATAGGCTCAGATCAGTTAATGATGAGAACAAGGATTTGAAATAAGAGAACATGTTGTTTAAGAATAATGTGCTTAATGTCTATCAATTCTATGATCATGTTCTGTCATGTAGGTCCCCATCTTATTTTTATACATTCTTTCTAAAAGATAAATTTTTAAAATGGCATATTTATCGGGTTTGTTCTATACAAGATATTGAATTTGATGATGAAAATAGTATTTTGGTGCATATACAATAGGTAATGATGTTTCCAAGAATTTTCTCTGTGAATTTTATGTACACAAGTTTCTTCTACTTGATCAGATTGAGATCTAAATCAATTTATATGTAAGATAATTCTAGCTAAGAGCATTCATCTCTACCTTAAGACACCAATCCAAATGGAGAGTAAAAAGAGGAACATATGTTCAAACAAAATCTAATATAGGCCTCTTAATAAGGCATGATCTTCCTGCCCCATCTGGTTCTTCAACAAATATTAGTCTCTGTATATTGCTTGTATTTTATGGATCAATACAAAGATATTATGAGAACTTGTGTGAGAAATTTTAGGGAGCAAGCACTCCTAATGTTCAATGTCAATTTCCTTGTCTGTCAATTGAGGTATGAGTTTTTTTCAAAGCATTACAAGAAGGAGGTGATTTCACCCACTAACCTCCATTGGTCATTAAAAAGGGCCAAGGATCTCTGTAAGATCATTCTATAAATGTAGGAGAAGTGGATTAGAATGAGGTATAGGCCTCCATTATTCATTTCCCCAATACCACGATGGAATTCCATAGTTGATCAACCAAAGGGAAGTTATACCACTTGGAGGAAGTCGGTCATTGATTTCTTTAGGTTATGTAATATTGAATTAGATGAGACTTGGCAAACCTTTTCCAATGAGTACAATTGTTCAAGGATAGTTGAACAATTGAATAGGTAGTAGGAGGACCTGAAAATATTAAGTGTGGGGGTGATGAACCCTTTTTGTCATGTTTTATCCCATGTAAAACCCTGTGTTATTTTGGTATCATTTTGCACGATGTATAATATTGACGTTTTATAGTTAATACTTTACTATGTTTTGGAAGGAAATGTTGTGCATATTCTTGTTATTTCTTCTTCAAATATGGCTTGAATGAACATTTATGAGTATTAACAATGTATTTGGGAAAGCATATGTTGAAGTCATCACAGAGTTAACTACGACTCAGCGAGCAGACTCGCCTTTGCTTTAGTGTGGGACTTGCCTTTACATTAGTGCAGCTTGGTCGTGGAGCGCAGGACTCATCTAGATCACCAATTCAAACTCACTTGAGATGAGGGACTTGTAAAAGAGATAAATGGCTTGGATGGTTGAGCTATGACTTTATAGAGATGGAATATCAGTCAAGATAACGATATGATCAAGAAACATGAACTACCACCTCAACCTACATGCATATTATGAGGGCCATGTAATCCTAACTTAACTTCAGTTTCTTGAAGACGTGATGCAAACACTTATGGACTTATGATCATCATGATTATAAGGAATAAGCTTGGGATCTACAATATGTAATCCTAACTCTTAACTTCAGTTGCTTGAAGACATGAAGCAGACAAACACTGTGGACTTATGATCATCATGATTATAAGGAATCAACTCAAGATCTACAATATCTTCTAGCATCGATTGACTCTCTCAAAGGAGTCAATTATGGGCCTCATCTGTAGTTAATAGGATTAGTTCAATCCAAACACGACATAGATCAATCCTTCCATGATTGTAATTCTTAGAACAACTAGTTGTTGTTATAATCATCATCCAGTTAAGTAGTTGTTATTAATTTCTAATAACTAGTCCTCTCTTAGAGAGACTAGGATTGCTTTGAATATAAAAGAGTAAATGTAATAGGAATAAAATTTAGTCGAATTATTGTAAAAGTAATTCTTTCAATTCAATAAATTATAGATTCAGGGAAAGACTTTATTTATGTGATTTGCAACGTTGAACTTGATCGAAGGGAGGAGCAAGGGCCACTCCTCCCCAACAAGAAGGATGATTTACTATTCATTTCCTTTCTGTATTTTTCATTAATTGCAATTAGAAACATTGCATTGTTTCCAGACATTTAATTATGTATTTAATAGTCTTTTATTATCAATCCGTTCCATTTCCTAATTACATTTAGTATAGTATTCATTAATTTTATTATTAAATAAGTACTAAGAACAATTCCAATTGTTCCCTTTATTACAAACATCCATAGACCTAGCCCTTGACTGAAAAATATAATATAACTAAAGTGTGATTATAAATGATGTTTGTCACTTAGCACAAACACAAGGCACTCTGAGCGAAGACAAAGTATGTCTACACACTTAAGTGACTTTTCTTTTAAGCACACAATTTTCAATTTCATACTTAAAGTGGGTCAAATGTAGACACACATTTTGGTAATTCATGTCTTGTAACAACACAAATTATACAATGTCTTTGCACTAATCCACACTTATCTAATTTGGTCAATCATGTTATCCCTAGCGATATCCCATTCATTATTTATTGCACACGCAGTCATTTATTCACACAATGGTCATATTAGTCCATAGAATCATGCTAAACCCTCATGACAAAGATAATCCAAGTTATCAAAGCATATGCACATGCACTTGGGACCATAGCAAATAAGGAGGGCCATAGTACCCATACATTATGGGCCAATATAGTTACTCTAGTACCTCCTCTAATGGTAATTTTTATAATTCAAATTCCTTTGGATCATTCCTAATCGACCTTATTTGATGTTTCCAAATTCATAATGCATATATAATCTATTCATTTCATCCATTATCAAGGAGTATATCATACATATTTGACACCCAAATATCCTCATGAGAATACACTAAGAGCAAGCACAAACAAGGTCATTCCAAGACTCCTTTGAGCTCCATATACTCTACATATTCATTCTAGGGAAATCATCCACTCAGATCTACAAGTATAAAGAACATATCATCACTCCAAGTCAAGCTAGGGAAAAGGTGTAAGTACAATCATATTGTTACAAGATCATGGTTATCTATTTGGTTGCATACATTCTAAAGATCACATGTTAAACGAGAACGACGTGTGATTTGATTCCTCTTCGAGTAGTGGATACATTCATTGGTGCACAAGGGTTCCCACAACCCACCTAATGTTTTTTAATAGGAATTCTTGGCTATATAGGGTTTTGAAGATCAAATTAGTTACATAGTGAGCATCATAAGGTATCAAAGGTCCAAATTCTAGATAGGAGTGGAACAAGAAACATCAAGTAAACACAAGAATTTTTAGGTACAAAAACCATAGAGGGATAAGGGTGTATAGGAAGGGCCATAATGTTTGTATGCTTTGGTCCATGTCATTCGCTTCGAGTTGTGCAGCAATTTGGGACACAGATTTCAAAAATAGAGATAAATCAAATCATTTCCATCTTGTTTCAACCATCA
The DNA here is from genome assembly GCA_018340775.1 of Taxus wallichiana var. yunnanensis. Classification (NCBI taxonomy): domain Eukaryota; kingdom Viridiplantae; phylum Streptophyta; class Pinopsida; order Cupressales; family Taxaceae; genus Taxus; species Taxus wallichiana. The sequence continues at coordinate 485,865,293 of CM031242.1, forward strand.
ACCCAACCTAGATTATCACATAGAGTAGGATATCAACTAATTCATCTTCTTTCCTATTTCGCAAGTGTTTTGTTTCATTATCTATCATTATTCATAATTTATTATCATTTCTTAATGATTATTCCTAATATTATTGCAATTATCCTTAGAAACTAATTGATTATGATAATCTACCATCAGTTGACTACCCTAGAGATATTAACCAATTTAGGTTAAATACAATAGAAACTAAACTTTACCTCAAAATATAGATAGTGCATTGTAACTTTGAATCATTGTAAAAAGTACGGAAAGGGGATGCAAAACATGAAAAGAATGTACCTTTTTTGGTGAAGGGGGAATTCTTGTTGTTTTTCATGCCTTTGAGAGTTGGAAAGTACTTTGGAGATTTTTTAGGATTGAGGGTGATTAGTCCCCAATGTTATGTGATAGGAGGTATCAAAGGAGGAAGGATTGGAATACAAAGGGCCCATGTACTTCAATGCCTTCCCTATTTAGAGTGTGAAGAAAGAGGAGGAAATATCAATCTATGAAGCACACACTTTTATTTGACGCTTTCCTTTTAGATAATCTAGTAAGATAAGGGGAAAGATCGGTCTACAAAGCTCACAATATTTTTTGATGCTTTCTACTAAACCCATAGACCACACTATTTGCAGACGAATCTAGGCCTAATTTTTTCCAACATACCTTAGACAAAATGACCCATGTCATGCCCCGTAAGGTACTATGCTTGAATTGATTATTATAATTTTAGAAAAAACAATAGGGAGATAAAGGCACATGCCCCAAAACCCATTCTGTAATTGTATTTGAAATACCATTGTGGAAAATAAATGAAACACTCATGCCCCCTATAACATGCTCTAAACTGTGTAATTTGTGTTTGTACCTATGTAAAAATCATGTAAATGTCTAGTATAATATATTAAAACTTAAAATTTGAGTAAAATTTATCTTAATCTGGGAACATATGGAGAGGTCAACACCATAACACAACACCCCAAATTTATTCGTATGATTTTTCCATGTTTTAATTCTACTATATTTTAGTATTTGTGACTTTTCGATGATATGAGACCTCTAGAAATATATTAATATATCTCGTAATATGTCTTTATTTGTAGAAATACCCCATTGAATGCCCCCTCTTTTTAGGCACATGTGATAAAATATTTGAGTACACAACTCAAAAAAATAGACATGTACCCATGTACCATATGTTTGATAATATTTAGAATGATGTGGAAGGTGAAGTGGTGGCCATCATTGAGAAATTGTACATGTAAAGGGGTTGCACATAGTGGTAACCATGGCATGAAGAACAAGGAATATGAAACAAGAAACAAGCAATAATACATGTGTAAAACAACTATTAACACTAGATAATAATAGCAATCATGCCCTACTCCATAGTAAAACAAGTGTGTAATCAGCATAGTAATCATTTCATAAACCATAGAAAAGATAGTAGTGCAATCATCAGTGTAATATACAAACAACAAAGTAATATAAACAACAATGTACATTCAAGTAAGAACAATCATGTAACAATATAGTCAAATATATGCATGGAGATACAAACATGGGACACACAATCTCACAAGATAATCACAAGTAGAAGGCATAGTATATCATAATCATCTAAGCAAGTGCATACACGTAAAATAGGCATGAAGCCACAAACATGGGACACCCATAGTGTCACAAGACAAGTAAGGCCCTTAGGCTATATAAAATAGAATACGCATAACATCATAGTCAAATAATTCTATTTAGTAAGTAATCAAGGAATGCATCCATATAAACAAGAAGTGACAACATATAGAAAGCATGTGTAACAACTAGTAATAGTAACAATAGAAATAATAATGATAAGTTAGCACTACACAAGACATGTGTGTTAGTTCCGTTAATCCATTATATAAAAAATAAAAATATGTATGTAAATAAACATGATGAGGAATGTGTAAAGTAACATGAAATTAAACAAAATCTCCCGTGAATAGTGGAGGTATTTCCCCAAGAGAGAGTAGTGTAAGGAACCAAGCTATCTCCTATATTTGTGTAACGATATGTGATTTTCATGCATCAAGCTCAATATACCTCATGAATGCATGTGTGTAAAGGATAGATATTCTATGAATCTAATCAATGTAACCAACATGATGTATAAAGTACCAAACTAGCCAAGTGAACTAGAATAGGTCATGATTTTCTACTTTTTCTCATATTTGAATTTTTTTGTACTATATGATTATTTGAATGTTTTTGAAGTGTTTTGTAAATAGCTATGTACAATAAATGGGGATATACAAGATTTATCCAATGAGGGCCTCATGAAGAATCATGTCATATTTGGTAGGTAGAGGGGATGTGTGCCCCTCACATGGTAGAAGATATAGGATGTTCATGCATGATTTGTGTAGAATCCATAAGATGTACCAAAGGAGATCTATGGTAAGAAGACCCACGAGAAGTAAGAGACATAGAAGTTTCTTGATTCAAAGACCTAGAAGTAGTATGGGACTTATATGGTCTCGTGAATAATATTGTGAGGAAATAGCCTTATAGAGACAAAATTCTTAAAAATATTTGGAATAATTATATATGTATTAGAAATAATAAACCAAGGTTGTAAGTAATGCGTAATAGATTGAATACCATGAGGGTGGTCTATATCAACCTCAAAAAAGGAGAGAAAAAAGGTAAACCATTAGTAAAAGAGGTGATAAAGAATCATTTAGATCCATAGAAACATACCAAGGTATATACAAAGTATCATATGTAAGATGAATGTGAGCGGTGACATGCATAAAGATATAACCAACATAGAATAGACAAGTACATCATCAGTAGTGGAAGAAATATTAGACGATACAATTGTAACTTTTTTCATAGCATTAGATAGGGAATGAAACTCTTTCCCAACAATATGTGTAAGATTTATAGGTATTGTAATGTTGTGAAGGGGGATATGGGTTGTCCCCAAAGATATATGCATAATCGATGTATCACAAATATAATTAGGATATTTTTAAGAGTTTGATCACAATGTAACCACCATTAGAGTGTACATAAACACTAGTATCATTTAAATCATTTGTAACAATAATAGGAACAACATGTGCATTACTTGAAATATGATCTATCGCGATATAAGAAATATATTAAATGTTTGTAGTTTCTACATCACCATGTATTAGAAAAGAACCACAAATAGGGACATCATGTTGAGGTATACATGCGGTGTAACATTGTCCATAGCAAAATGATGTTTAAGTGTATCATGTGTTATTTCACTAATTGTATCTTACTTGATTGAAGTGGAGAGTATAGACTCGTGACCAAGACTTACAAATTTATCATGTACAATGGAAGAAGAAGAAGTATCATCATGTTCAATGTTATTAGGATTAGTACGAAGAGCATCATCACAATAGTAACCACCATTACATTATATATGAATGTCATACGGATTGGTGTTAAGATCATCATTATAATAGTAACTATCATTATAGTGTATATCATGTGCCGTTTAAAGACTAGGTACAATTTCTAGCTCATTAGGAACAAGATTTACAAAAGAAACCATAGAGATGACATACTCCCAAGGTGCATTAAAATGAACTTACTTGGGTTGTATGAGTTGTGAAATAATTTTTAAATAGGTAGAGTGAATGTAAATATACTCACCAATACGTACAAGAGGACCATGGGAAGAAGCCATGATAGCAAAAAAAATCAGGTTTGGATCTCAATATATGTCGTAAATATGGAACCCTATGGAAACAAGGGTTTGAAAGAAGGTTGAAGATTTAATTCAAAGGTCGGGTTTGCCAAATGTTTATAAACTTATTTATATTTATAATGAAAAAGGTGTAAGGATTAGAAATAGGTAGATCTGTTATGATCTAATTAACTTCCAACATCAATTGTGCATGACCATAATAATGCTTTCCAACTTGAAAGGAACTAAGAAATTGATAAATGATAAGAAACTTATTCAAAATACAAGGAGAGAGAGAGAGAGAGAGATACTTAGCTTATTCAGAAGATTCGGAATGATTTGGGTGTGTCTGCAGTGGAACAGAGAATCTATAAGTCTATATTTTTCAAAGAAGAATTTGGGAACCGGAAAACATGAGGATTCGGGACCATATTGGATCTCGCATCATCTATGAAAGAGTTGTAAAGTCTAGAACAATGATTGTACGGTCTTGGACCAAAAGATAGTTGACCTCTAAAACTTTTTGGGTTCTTCACTTATCCGGAAATGGTGATCCTTGTGTGTCACTCTTCTTGCACAACATCAGGATGACCTATGATGATCTGCAACAAATTGAAAACCGTAATAACTTGTAGAAGCCTTCATCAGATCGTTAACAAACTAAAGGAGAAAAACATGTGTGTGGGTTTGAGGTGGGCCACCTTGGCCATTCAAACTCCCAATTTATGAACCAATCTCAATGATGCACTACATATCATTGATGTGGAATCAATCCTCATATAGTTCTCCTAGGTTATCGTGTAAGTTTGTAAAGCTAACCAACCCCATAGGAGTTCCCTTGTGTCTTTTGATACCAAGAGAGTGTGTTAACTACGTAGTATAAAATGTACCCAACACGGTAGTAGTGAGATTTGGTGTTACTAAACTATGTGACCTAACCCTTGTGTTGATTGAAACCCTTGTGCAATTTTTGTAGTGACTTTGTTCTTGCTTAGGACATGGCTCTATGATATTTGCAATCTTGTAGATGGGTGAAGTTAGACTCCTTGACTAGATTGAGTGCTTCAAACTTGTAATAGGGACTTTCCCTAGATGATGTGTAACTAATTTTAGAAGATTTAGAAACCCTTTGAGTGCTTTAAGAATGATGTTTTCTATAGAAGCTTGTAAGACGTCCGGAGTGAGTTATAATGTGATAATGACTTGTTTATATAGTCTTATGTAGGTGAGATATTATGATAAGGCTAACCCTAGGAAGATGAAATTACCAAAAGAATGATTTAGCATCAAATGTAGAGTTGGAGATTAAGAAGGGAAGGACCTTATAGGTCGATCAAGACCATACCCCACATCTCATCCCTTCTATACGCTTTTGGACAAGAGAGAGAAATAACTAAACTGAAAATTGCATGTTGAATATCAAATGCTTTATGTTTCTTTGGTTGAATAATATTTCCAAAAATCTTGACAAAGCATGGTGTAAAAATAATCAAGTTATAGAATTCTAGAGAGTGATGAGATTAGATTTTGAATGTGAGAATTTTTCTTCACAAGGATACAAGGAAAAACTTGGCATTGCACAAGGACACATTACCATATTTTAGTGTCTACGCATAGGATACCTATATAAATTTTTGACTGCAATAAATATCTATAGATATGGATGGAACAATACTAAATAGGAAAGCTCATACAATTCTCTCGATGTCGATTATCTCCTTGAAAGCATGCTAATAGAAAATAGCCCTGTACAAGAGCCTATTTTTGAGACAAGATGGGGTTTTGAAATTGCCATATGACAAACCAAAAAAATCATGTTGTGTACATTTGAGCTAAATTAATTTCATTTTTCCAAGAAATGGATAACTTAAGTGATGGAGAGAGAAAAAGTGTGCACACAAATAATAAAATCATATGCCGTGGATTTTTTTGTGCAATCACTTCTACATTCACATATTATATAGACTAGATCATGAAAATTCCCCTAGAATTTTTTTCGTATAAATTATGAACTTGCACAATAATCAAATAACAACATGAAGCATGTTAAATAATGCAACCACTAATAAGCATGATCATGTGGAAAATATTTGAAAGAGGCACCGCTCAAATAGGAAATTCCCATAATTGATTATGCATAGAGGAGGGTGTGAGGAAGAAGAAAGTTACAAATTTTTTTCGTGAAAATGTGCAACATGGAAATTGACAATTTTCGAGCACAACAATTATACCCCTATGCCGAAATTTTCATGTTTTATCATTCCCAGACACCCCAAGTCAAATCCATCAGTCTGGTCACCCCCTATTTGATGTAAAATTGTTCCCCTAGGTGATTTAGTAAAGTCTATTCATTCCCCCCAGGTGATTTTAGGGAGTTCAAAAGATGCTATCTTCTGGCAATATTGGGAAGGGCTATCGCTAGCCTTCCCAGGACTGGATCAACCCCTGGGCAGAAAAGAAGGGAAAAATTCAACATGGAGGTGAATTTAAGACCTTAGAACATCATGGAAATTATTTTGGAATGTTTAGAGAAGTTTTGAAAGACTTGGAGCAGTCTGAGTAAAAACAGGTTCACAAGCCTAGGTAGTACATAGGCCTAAAATAGTTGTTGGGCTTCAAAAGAAGATTTTGGGAGTTCTGGATGGAGTTATAAGTAAAAAAACATCACCAGAAAGATGATTTCAATACCTACATTATGGTGAAATAATATTTTTCGCAGCACCTTGGAGCATAGGATTTTGAGGCGCTTTTATCGTGCATAAGTGGAGTCTCAAATAAATAATCTACTTTTTAGGGATCAGATGAATGAATCAAGACATTATATCCCCACCATTGGATTCAAAATTCCATTTCTAGTTAGGATCATATAAAATTTCACCAAGAAATTCCACCGGGAGCTCAAGTTATCATCGTTCCAAGTTACCCTCTCAAAGGCAGTTCAGGACTTAGTCCTTTTCGAGAGGACACATGTCAGCACCAAGAGCTTGGTGGGATTTCATGTCCCCGACATCCCTGAGGTTAGGTACACCAACCCTTGAAAAATTCTCCCAGCCCCCATGTGACCTCTGGGACCCTCATGTGACCTCTAGACTTGACAGTTCAACCCCCAAGTGCATTTTTGGAGCATCCATTCCCTGTTGTTGGATCAAGCACCACGTGTCAGCTCCAGACCACCATCGAAACTGATGTCCCTCACGTCCCCGAGGTCGGGACGCCAAGCATGGAAAAATGCACCCATCCCCTATGGGGAGTCTTTTGGTCACCCACATGACCGACTTTCAGCTCCCAGGTGCATTTTTGGAGCATCCATTCCTTGTCGTCGGATCAAATGCCACGTGTCAGCTCCAGGACCACCATGAAAACTCATGTCCCTCACATCCCTAAGGTTAGAGACATCTAGCATGTAAAAATGTTCCCATCCCTTCCATGTGTATTTCTTTGAAAATGTAAATCCGGCAATTAGTCGTTTCTTCCCTCTCATTTCTCCTTCACAACTTCATACCTTGTCATGGCTCGTGCATGATTGTCCAGACACCTGGTCCACCATTGTTGCTCCAAACCAGCTCCGCCATGGCCACATAAACACCCAGTCCATGAACATTCACATATTTAATGGGAAGGAATGATCAAAGGTGCTGAAAAGATGAAGAATGGGAAGAAAATGATGGTTTTTTGCTAGATAACTGTGAAGTCACCCGATCGAGAAATCTTCATATCTCACAAGATACACATCGGATCGAGGTGTCGTCTTCTGCAAACTTCCACATTTTTCAATACGATCATGATGCAACAAATGGGAGGTCAAATGGTGCTCTGAATCATTTGCTCCAACAAAATCCCACTTCGTGCACCGACTCACATTCATCGGATTTCCCATCATTTCGAGCAATGGAAAAGAGCTAAAAACTGCACACGGGCTCCAAATGAAAAATCTATCACAATAAATTTGTTTTTGTTGTGACCGGAGACAAAAACCAAACATGTAAATTTCAAGCTCCATTAGTGGCCGCCATGGTAGCTTCGTCCCTAAAGCCACTACCAAGTCAAATTTTCAAAATTTATTTCCAATCATTCTAGTTGGAAAAACTATGTGAAATTTGGAGGGTGTGATCGTAACGAAAAGACGAGTCCAAAAAGTATGTTCCATCTCAAATCAAGCACCGGAAGCATACTTTCTAAAAATAGTAAGTTTTCCTATATAGTCTTGCTATGTTTGGAAAGTCATCATCAAAAGAAGATGAGACAAAGGCAACAGCACTAAATATAACGTGGAATCCAGAATGAGTGTTCAGAGTAGAAAACAGTGAAAATTACCACTTACTAAAAATAGTAAGTCCCTTATATGGGTGCTTACTAAAAATAGTAAGTCACCCCAAAGAAGCGGCTGAGGCAAGGGTAGGGTGTGCAGGATCGAATGAGGGAGTTCATCACATCACGATGGTCGAGAAGAGGCAAAAATCACCTCTCACTAAAAATAGTATATCATACGTAGGCTGGGAGTTACGGTCATCGGGCCGAAAACAGATTCACTCAACTTGGCAAGCATTCACGAGCTGATTTGAAGGAGATTCACAGTGTGCAAGGGATTCAAAGATTCAGAGTTTCACTGCATTTGGAGCTTTCCATCAACAAGGATCAATGGACTTCATCGGAAACGACATCTCCTCTTCTTCTTCTCTCTCTCTTTCTCTCTCCTCTTCCCCCAACTTTCTCTCACTTTCCAATATTCTAATTTCACGTTGGGATTGCACTTTTTCATATGTCCTAATGTTCCTAATGTAATAAGTCACCTTTATGTTATAAAAAGGGACTTAAAAGTTTCCTAGGAAGTTGAAAAGTTTTAAGTTGTGCGAGGACATATGAAAAGGCATTGGGGGTAAATGAAGAGTCATATTCTACTCTATAAATTGTAACGCCATTCCCATTTCAAAGGGTTGGTGATTGATCTTGTAAACTCAAGAGTGCATTGTACTTAGAGAAAGCAAAGGAGATAGCCATTTTCTTCTACTTTCCTCCATTCTCAAATTTCTTCCATTCCCACATTATGTATAACTTTTGTTTAAGCATCAATACAAGAAGAAGGAGTTTGTAGCCTCTTTGATGAGGATATTTTAGAAACTTTGAGTTTGCAATCTTATCTCGTCTTGTTGCCATTTGCAGGGTTGTTTCTTCTCATAAATGCATGTGTTGAAGTTTCTAACTAGTGTGTGCAGGAATCTGATTTCCTACCTGTAACATTAGTTCCCCTATCTCATTTCTCACTCCCCTTTCCCACTTTATAGACAAATTCCTCCCTAGTAAGAAATTACTAGCTTTGTCGCAGGGTCAATGGAGTGTCCCCTGTTAGATCCCCGATTGAAAGGCCACCACAGAAATCCACCTTTTCATGCGCATGCATATACGGAAGTTACACTGGTTAAGTAAGGCAGACTTAGATTCCCGAGCGTTGGCAAAAATCCACAAGTTTGTCCACTCGACAAATTTTCTCACCAAAACAGAGTCATCAAACACTACTACTCAAAAACAAAACACAATAAAGCAACAACCAATCGACAAGTCTTCAAAGGTACAAAAATAAATTTTAACAAAATAATGAAAAAGGGCAAGGAAAAGAAAAAATGAAAATACATCTACTTAGGGGTGACATAGGACAAGGAGGACCACAAAATATTGAGGACCCAAATCTACATTTGAGAAACTATTGAGAAGGTGAACAAAAGGAACATAATGCACCAGAGAAACCAATGAGAAGGTGAACAAAAGGAAATATTGCACCAAAGAGGGCACATGTAACAGACATTCAAAAAGATAAAATTTAGAACCTTCATGTATATTCTAGAATAGTGGTCATGAGAAATATAATATAAGGGTTTAAAGAAGAGATGTCGGGTTCACGTAGGTATAATTGAAAGTTAGTTTTTATATTATTTTTAAATTTTCTCCAAGTGAAGAAAGTGAGTTAGGGGTCACATGGAAGACGATAAGATTTAATTGAATATAAATTTTAGATTTTAGAAATTTAAAAATAGATGTTATCGTCACCAATTTTTTGAAAAATTAAAGTCAAAAAACAAAACAAGCTCACATAACTAGATAAGTTTTTAACAATTTGATTGGTTGATATCCTTAAAAATATTTAATAGTTTTGTCTCATCGATTACAATAGTCTATACCTAGATAAATATTATTTTCATCTAATTGTTATATGTGTAGACATGTTTAGCTAATTGGTATAGTGTTAGTTGGCTTAGATAAGGCTCTTATTTAAAGATTTTTGATATGGTTGGAATGTAAATCAAATTGGAAATACCTCGAAAAGAAACGGGTGATCATCTAATATGCCCAATATAACTTGAAAGGAACGATAACCAGATCATGCCAAGCCAAGAACACAGATGTTAATCAAACATCACGATCAATAAGATGAAAGTAATTTGCCAAAATAACTTTACATAAACCTTTGCAAACAAATGAGCAGCAATATCATATATTATTATGGAACTCAATGCAATACATTAAGAATGGGCCTTGCTTAAATAGGCAAGGAATAACAATCTAAGAACCAGTCAAGGTCGTAGATCAAGCCATAAATCAAGGAAATAACTAGTCATCAAAGAACTAGTCAAGACCATAGATTTAGGAGAGAACTAGACATCAAGGATCTAGTCAATACCATAGATCAAGGAAAGAACTAGTCAATACCATAGATCAAGGAAAGAACTATACCTAACAACTAGATAATATCTCCTAATATCTAAATAAGATAAAAGAAATATCCACACACATAAGTGGGTGAGGATAAATACAATAAAGGTAAATAAAGTACCTAGGTGAACATGAGCTAAGGTAAATACCTACTCTAACATAACTAGTCATTAAGCTCGTGTACTTGTATGTGTGATTGATGACAAAAATGTGCACCTGAAAAACCTCTTAATTAGATTCTTAAGTTTGTTAGTATTCTTTTGTGAATCCTAGAAATAAAATCATGTAATAACACAATGCAAAAACTATTTCCACAAGAAAAAATGCATCCCACATGTGCACCTTCAATTAATTAACAAGCAGGGTTATATTAGCCATTACAACTAAACTTGCATGATTAAGCATGACAAGTGAAAGCATAAAATTACTTCTAAAACTCCTATACAATTGTAGTTAACTAAATACAACTGAAAATAGACTCAAGAGCTCAAAATATCACCCACTGACAAGATATTGTCAACATGCAAGAAGCCACTCTCAATTTAAGGAACACATGCACATTAGTCAACCTAGGTGCCCCAACTCCCTACAAAATAAGAAATGACATAAAATAAGACTGAATTGAATTAAGTCAACTCTCATGGAACCTCACCTCTTAGGGATGAATGGATAATGATTTGATCTCAATTAAATACACATTCAGGGAAATGCAATCTAATTGTCGCTTCCAACTATAAAATAGGAATTTGTTGAAAGGTGTTTATATTCAACAAATCAATTATTCCAGGACATAACTAAATGAAATAAACCTCCTAGACACATAAATCAATCAAAACTATTTTTGAGAGTAATGAATTGAGTGCCCATATTGGCATCATACTCAACATTATTGACATGTATTTTTTGTGTTTTTGATTGATTTTTAATATGTTTTTGGTGTTTTGTGTAATATTTGACATTGTTGATTTTGTATTGTTCTTTTTAACCCTTTGTTTTTATTGGCAACTTTTTAATCTTTAATTGTTCATATTTCTTTCTCCTTTCTCATGTTTTCTCTCTCTCCTCTTGTTTTCTTTCTTTTACATGTTTCCTTGGTTTTCTATATATCTTGTCAAAACCATAGTAGTTCGAATCATCGCAATATTAGGTTTTGCTCTACAAAACCCTACCACTATAGTACTCATGCCTTTTTGGGGTTCTTTTGACCCTTGAATTGGTACAAAGTGCCTCGAGGTGTGTGACTCTTCTTTGTCTACCTTTAATTGTGTTGGAATGTACGTCAATAAGATCGTAATGTGAATTCAAAGAGTCTATAAATACAATAGTTCATTTAGAGCATACATGATGAATAGAGGAATTGAATGATCACAAACGAATTTTTATTGAAATTGTGAAAACAAGGAATTTGTGTATTTATGAAGTATCCTCGTACAAAAAGCAAAATTCAAGCATTTAGATAAGAGTATCTAACAATCAATCATTGCAAGAATAAAGGTTGGGACACATTGCACTAGATTGTCTATTGAAATGTATTACACTTGTGTGTTGATTGCCAAACCGTGCAACTTCCTAAGGCCCTAATAATATGGAGGGATCATACAGATCCTCATTAACTTCCTAATTTTTGTACAATTTCACAAGGTGTTATGGGCAATAATAGGGTTTAAAGGAAGGAGAGTTGTCTCCCAATGATTCACAATGAATTTTGAAAAAACAAATGAGGCTTTCGAAACTCAAGAGTAGCGAAACGAGGTTGTGAAATCGTTTCGATATATTCAACAGATTAATAAAATCGTCATCGCTATAATTATAATTGTGCCACAAAAGGAATCCACCTCTAATCAAGGTACTTCATTTTCCTTAATCTTTTTAAGTCTTATTTTATTATCTTATCAAGATTTACAATAAATTATGTATCACTCAAAACCCTAATTCTCAAATATTTCTTAGGCATTTCAATTATCTTATATTCCTACACTAGTATTCCTATAATTAAACATGCTTTTGTTACGCTATACCTTTATACTCCTACACATCTGGTGGTTTTATAATTAAATATGATTTTGTTACATTACCCCTATTTAACTCTTCATACGAGGAAAAAGAAAACATTGTGGAAAAAGTGGGCTTCATATGTTTCATACCTATTCAAGGTGTCAATTTTATATTTAATAACCCAAATTTTATTTTATTTAAAATAAAAAAAAGGAAAAAAAAAAAAACTTTAATTTCTGTATAACCCCAAATCTCCTAATAATATAAACTCAAAGATAAAATTAGTTGTGAATTCCTATTTTTAATTTGGGAGTTGAAATGTTCAGATCTCCTTGTAATTTAATGTTTTAAACCGACATGCTGATTGGACGGGATCTTTACAAACAAAATTAAAAATATACAGTTAAAAATGCATAAATGATACTACTTGAAACACTCTAGAAAGCCGACTTTTCGAAATAATTAAAACCCAACAACCCTCGATCTGTTAACAAATATTAATAAATTTTATAAAAAAATCTTCTCCTACGCATGTGTCGACATATGGCAAAAAAATTACTGGTTTAGACATAGAAAGGAAAATGATTACGTAAATTCCATGATAGTGATTTCATACATAGATCTAATCATGTAGATTAATTAAATAAATTATTGTAATACCCAGTGTTCCTGTTACTTCACGTCAGGATATGCTTTAAAAATTATTTATGGGAAACCTCAATTGCATCCATGTAATTTCCCATCCCTGCGCGTGCAACGAGATTTTTGTCTTCTCCCATGAAAGTTAGCTGAAGTTTTGCATTAAAAATCAATGAAATTTTGTCTCTGTTGCTAAAAATTGTGAGAGAAACTCGCTCTTAATTCATTTAATTGTTTTTAAAGCCTACACAGACTGCATTCTGCAATCTGGAACGTGTAGAATAAGTCAGGAATATGAGTCATATTTGGATTTTAGTCATGGCGGTGGAACCAACCAATGTCATTTACTGGATTAGTTTAGTATTTGAGGTGGTCAAATATGGCCGGCATTTGACAGGGATTTTCCATGCCAGCGAGGATTGATGAAATGTGACACCAAACCAGGTCAATGCTTATCTAGGATTTGTTCAATTGTGTTTTCTGTAGGTGGATATGCATCCACAACCTTCCGAATGTTGAAAATTTTATTGGGTATTGGTGGGTACCTATGTACACATCCACAATTGTTCAAATGTATAGGTTGTTAGTGACTGTATGTTCCATATCTTTCTCTTTTAGGTCAATGTTGAACTGGTTATTTGGAGGTGTTTATATATCTAAAATCATTAGGATGGATATTCCTTAGATTTTTAGCATACAGTGAAGGAGGTCAATTATCCAGCACCCTGCATCTTGCAACTGATACCAACATGTGCAAAGAAGTCTCCAGAAAGATTGAGATGTTTATCCTAACTGCTACCAACATGTGCAAAGAAATCTCCAGAAAGATCGAGATGTTTATCCTTTTTGTTTGAAAAGACTGTTTATTGTGTATAAAAACCCATTTCCCTCTAACCATTCAATTGTCTTTTGCATGTGTGTGTATATATCTTTATCCATGTTGTGAATTGTTGAATGGTGTTCAGTGATTGTAAGAGTTGCCCATCATAGTTTTAGAATCTGTCATTGCAGTGATATCAATTGTGTTGGATACACAGCTCTGCTCGTTTGGGTCTTGCTCTTTTTGTTGTGAGTGCTTGTAAGAGTTTGCATAATTGCAGTGGAATCACTTGTGTTCCAGTGTATATATCTCCTCCAATAGCTCATTTGTATTGTGAATTGTTGATCAGCATATCAGAATTTAGATCCATTTGCAGTGAAATCAGATGGTCAGATATGTGCATATCCAATCCAAAATCCTCCACTTGATCAATCGACATTGTGTGCATCCATAATCTTCCAATTGATCTACTATGTTTTATATAGCCATAACCCACCAATTAATTAAATGGAGTTGTAAATTGTTAAATTGTCCCTATCTCATATTCTATCTGCCATTCCAATGAAATCATGTCTATAAATAAAACTTTCATCTGAGGACTTCTCCAATTGATTCAACTGTATTCTAAATTGTTAGATTGTGCCAATGATTAGGATGCATCCAAACAACCCAATTCCCCAAATACTCGAACCCAGCCTTCTCCCTTTTCAGTGTCACCTGGGATTTGTACTGGGTGTTATAACATCAATAAACTTACTATCACCCAAATCAACGGGACCGGGCCTGCAACCCTTTCTAACCTCTTGAAATATCATTTATCAAATACTATCTAGGATTTTGAACTTGGATAACCTCTGCAATCCCTACATTGTGCTTTGCTTGAAATCAAAATAAGTCCCAAGTTTGAACTTGGATTCACCAAATTGTTATAGTGTGTCATAAGTATATAACAATTTGCATAGCAGTTTCACATGTGCCATTAAAATTACATCTAAAATACACAATTTTGACCCCATATCATGTCTGCAAAATAGGGCCCCAACGTACCACCAGACCACAAGCCCACCTGACATGCTTTTTTCAAAATTGCATTCAATGCCCCGCTTTGCAGGACAAAGAAACTTCATGATTTAATACAGCCCCTAAGAGCACTTGATCACACAGCCCACATGACATGCCTTTCATCAAACTTCCTTTGCTGGACAGTAAAGCTTAATGATCAAATACATTTCCAAACAGCACAGTTCAAGACTTAAAAATAAACTGTGATTTACCCATTCATATTTTAGTTTTGTTTATCCTTTATGTTCTGATCTTAAGACCCAGCCAAGTAGATACACAATTAGTCACACTTGCAGAATAGACCCTGATAAATTTTTACCTCTGAAAATACATTTGAATAACTGTTATTATACATGAAGCTTCATATCCTAAACACTGTTCCACTTACAAAAAGCAGTGGACTACAGATCACATGAAACCATAAATCATAATCAATCTAAATAAAACCTTGGAATGAGTTTTCACACAGAGAATGAAATGAATGCAGAAATTAAAACCAGCATGTCAAAATCTTAAAGAACATATTTTATTTACAGCATAATTATGATACTCATTCCCTCAAGGAATCTACATCATGAGGGCACTTCCTTGAATTGGACAAAATATTCTATTCCATGAATCTGCTATTGGGTACAAAATTTCTGAGCGAATAGTAGAGTGCAATGCTCTTCAGCTACACATATATACTCAGTACCTATCATGGTAACATACAGTAGAAGCCACAAATCTAAGTACTACTCTAAGTCCTGCCTAGATTTTTATGCACAAGAATTCCTCCCAATCAGTTTATTGTCCTTGATCGTCTTGATCAAGCCTTTTACCATCTTCATATCAATGACAATTTCAACTTGCCAAGGATTTATGCCTCTGCCCACAATATGTCTCGTACTCTCAGAAAGTACCCAGTTACATGACAGAGCAGGCATTTGGGTTTTCGTCACTGAAAATTTGAGGGGGTGAACATACTCTATTACATATTTAGCAATAGGGGCTTCATTCTTCTTGCCGTCACCCTTTGCTTCTTCACTTCCGGCTTTGGAATCATCTCCCTTCTTATCATCCTCTCCATCTTTTTTTTTGTTTTCACCATCCTTCTTATCCCCACCATCCTTCTTCTTACCCCCACCACCCCCTTCCTTCTTCTCTCCTCCCTCTTTCTTCTCCCCATCCTTCTTGTCCTCTTTCTTATCTCCCTCTTTCTTCGGTTGGACAATTTCAACCTGCTTTTGGTCTTCCTGTGTAGGTACTCTGCTAGCTTAATGGGATCCATAATTCCTTTCACAGAAACGGTATGGCCCTTCAAATCAGGTTCTGCACTCTGTACTCCTGTAAGTAGCAAACACTAATCAATCAATAAGATATTACAAACATCAACAATAATACTATATAAACAACTAGGCTCAACCATCTAGTAAACCAACCGAAACATCAAAATTCTACTGGAATCAACTAAACAGGGCTCCTAGGCAAATAAGAGCCATCACATACCAAAAAAATGACCAGCTAGTAAACTTATGCGCAACATCGAAAACTATAACTAATATCAACTAATCACTGCACATAAACTGTTAAGGCTATCACCTTCACTCGAAGGAGACTACAATCAACTATTCTCAGAATCTCAATCACCCAGTAAACTGATAAAAACATCATAAACTAAACCAGAAACAACTAATAAGGGCACCTAAGCAGTTAAGGATATCAAATACGCCCGAGGGAGTGGAGGGGAGGAGATGGGGAGTTGAAGGTTGAGGAGAGAGAATCAGCTATGCTCAACCAGGCATTGACCTAATGGAATAAGCAAAAACTATACTAAAATTACCCTCACAAGGGCTCTTGACCAGTTAATGACATCACATACCACAGCCACATACTACTATATTCACAATTTTAATCCTTTGGGCATGCATTGCCAAAATGAATGCCTGTAACCATCTGAAAAAGTATTTTCTAGTAATGGTCAATGCTGAGCCAAGTCTACACACACTAAGCCGTCCATTCAATGACAGTCTTACCTGAAACATGCCATGTCGGTTGCATTTGCCTGTATGTTTAGGACCACTATGATAATAAAAACATTTCCTCTATTTGCAGTATAAAAGCCTTGATCTGTCTATGCCCACACCATAATGGTATTGTACTAACCAAACACCAGTAGCAGCAAACGCTGCAATCAGCTTAGAAAACCATGAAGATTCTAAGAGTAGAAATTGCAGACAATACCTTTGAATTTCATAATAGCCTTCTTCACCAAAGATGCACACCCCTCACAGTGTAGGTTAACCTTCAACAAAGTAGTAACCACGGTTGGCTGCAAACACACAGGTGGTTATGAGATTTCAAAATTCAACAATCCAGATCTATCCAAATAATAAATCACGCCCCAATTCTCACCAACACCATCATACCTCCTTATCCTTCTTCTCCTCTGCTTTCTTTTCCTTCTCCTCTGGCTTCTGCTCCTTCTTCTCCCCTCCTCCTTCTTGGGCAGGGGAGAAATAAGCTCGGCCTTCTGGTTCTTCCTCTGGACTCTCTCCAACACCACCTTGGGCTCCACCTTCCCAATCACAGTCAGCTTATTGGCACCCATCTCAGCCTTGACATTCTCCACACCTGCAACCCCACAAAATTACAAGGCTAAACAAACAGACACCACAAATCCCAATTTCTCAACACGCACTACAAATTGCAATCCAAAACAGCAAAACAAATTTCAATACTTAAACACCCAAAACAGATTTCAATCCAAACCACAAAACCCAAAACTCGCCTGGGAGGTCCTTGACAAACTTTTTGACCTTCCTTGCACAGCCTTCACAATGCATGTCCACCTTGATAACGACTGTAATAGGCACATCCTCCTTTTTCTCACCACCACCCTTCTTCTCCTTCTCCTCTGTTTTCTCCTCCTTTTGCTGCAACACAGAACAAAAGAAACAGAAAAAACCCCACCATCCTTAGCACCAATATCAAATATTAAATAAAACTTTTCCATTTACCAATGCAGATCTCAATACCCAACAAGGAAAATGTCATCCAAAAGCCCAAGAGAAGCACACCATCCTAACTAAAACCAGCCATTAGAGGGGCCAAAACTCACCTCCCCATAGCTAGCAATAATTCCTTGTGCAAAACAGAGGCGAAATGAATGAAGATGAACGGATCTCAAGAAGAAGAAGATGAAATGAATCTATCTCTCCCCTCGCTATTTGGGTGCACAAGCCCACACAAATACAAATACATGGAAACCCATCGGTAGGGTGGAGGAAATGACAGGACCATTTTCTTTTTTATTCAGTTTTTATCACCAACTAATTATTTAATCCATACCTTATTAGAACAGCTTTGTCATTAATCACGAGGACCTAATTGAATAGACCCCATGGGATGATATCATGATGATATGACCATGACATGGGTGTCATCATCATGGCATGATGCATCCATTGGTTTGCCCATTCCCATTACCCTTATAAAATAATCAAAGATTAAACTATACTTTAGAGATTTTGATTTCTCAAGACACCTTTTGGGTCACTTTTTGTTCTTATGTGGTGATTACAAGTGTCGAGAAGTGCACCAAAGGTGGATATCCTTATCATCAAACTCATAAAAACCTTTAGACTTTTGGTGGTACCCAATAATATTTTGGGATTTTTAGGGGTGCCCAAAGAATATTTATGAAGTAAGGTCAATCACCTCAAGCTTCCTCCTAAGGTTAAACAAGACAACATGGGCCCCTTTTCATCTCTATCAAAGACTTTCCATTAAAGGGGGTATGGACATTAGATTACATTTGAGGTGGGATCGATGTTTCATACCTCTAGGATTGATGTGTACTATTGCCTAAAAAGTCTTGCAAAATAGCAAGAACTTTGACATAAAGTTGACATGGACTATGAAATGTTATGGAGAGTAATAATAGAGTTTTTTTCCTATTCTATCACAACCTTATCAAAAACTTGGAAATTAGAGATGGAAATTTTAGTGTGAGCGAGGTTGATTTATGTTTTGTATTTTATCTTTGTTTATTGTATTGAATTATTCGAATATAATGTATATTAATTTTTTTAAAAGGAGGTCTTAATCATTTTGGATTATTAGAATGATTATGACCACTTTTAATATTATGAGATTGATTACAAACTTTTTAACATTTAAGGTTGTATTTATAATATGAAATTATGTGGTTTTTTTAAATACATAGTTAAGTTAATGATTGAAAATTGTAATGTTTTTAGGTGTTAATAAGTAGCACTTGTATTGAAAGGAGGTGTAATAGTTACATTGATGATAAAATATGATAATTTTTAGAGTCATTGAAGCAATTCTAAGATGCATTGTAGAGGTATGCTCGGTTTAGGTAAAAATGCATGTATAAAGAGATAATTATAAAGGATATATTTGGATTGTTTGAAACCAATTGGGAGAAGAGGGGAAGGTCGAGCAAGCAAACATTCCAATCTCGCAACCAATCAACCATTATGTCAATAAGAGGGACACTTCCATTGGGGCATCACCCTTATGGCATACTATGTTAGTGAGAGGGCCACTTTCATCATGCGGCTTCACCCATATTTGCATAAGTATTATCATATATTGAGTTTATATATTATCGCGACAACCCAAACAACCAATGCGAGATTGATTTTTTAATTGAATGAAGATTTTTAGAGTCGTAGAAGCAATTCCAAGATGTACAAAAGCTCGACATGTTTGACTTAGGTGGTAAAGCATATATTTAAAGGTAATTATATAGGATTTTTCGATTTTTCAAACCACAAAGGAGGAGAGGGGAAGGCCAAGCAAACAAACATACTCATCCGGACATTTTTTTCTTTACCTTACTTGTATATCATTCTATAGTTTTTCATTTATCTTTGTATGTGTGAATCTACCCAAGGATAGATTGTGTTTGTTCTCCCTCATGTCATTTGGCAATCTTGGGGATAAAAAATAATCGACACCTTCTTTTATGTTTCTTTTTAGGGAAAACATGGCATGGATTTCAACCCCAAGCACTTTTCATAGTCATTAGGGTATTATGACATGAATTTCATCGCCACACAGTAAGACACCCCTTGTTCGGATGAGTTATACAAAATTAAGGATAGTTATCGTTATTCACATGCATCGACTGTTTCACCATAAACATGAAGTGAGGGGCTTCCACGTCCCAATACCCAGGCCTTAGACAACATCCTTACCACACATATTCGGGACCCATGTACCGAAAGGTATATAGGGGATGCACCAGAGAGACTTGTAAAGCCTAGAAATTTAGATATATCAACAATAAACAATTAGTAGTGCAGCAGGAGCGCAACATGCCCGAGGTTACTCACTATGTACTATGTGAAGTGAGGGTGGAAGACCATCTGAAGCACCACTCTATGTGAGGTATATTGGTGGGTTATTAGTCCCTTTCAGACAACCTCCTACTACTAATGTAGGCTTGTGGCTTATGTGTTATTTTTGTGTGTTGTCAAGACTCCTATGTTTCAGAGACCTCATACTAAAATCAAAACAAAACAAGGACTTAATCCAACCCATTCTCGATCAACCAAATCACGCCTTCATCTAATTCTATTCAAACCATTCTTTATCAACCAAATCATGACTTCATCAAATTTTATCCAAACCCCCAATCCAATAGAAAACTAATTCCATTCCTACCCAACCATCTTATTCAACCTTCTTCTAAATCTATATCAACCTCCATCGATCTTCATTCAATATTTGTCCTTTTCAAAATAAGTACCCATCCAAAATCCATCATAATCCAATCCAAAGGAAATATTCATCAAATATATAACCATTCCTAATTCATCGAATTCTAAATAAAAAAGAAACCTTACCTAAAATCAAGAGTAAAACACCAAAAGATCCACATGGCACCCCAAACGACACATATTACCAATCCCTTCATCTATCATGCTTCCACTAATCTATTCCTCGATACTAATGATATCCCAAACCTTCTCCACCAAAGTGTTCCCATCAATGACAATGAACCATCACTCACAAAAACCAACCATATCAACATTGGCCAAATCCTTCAATCATAATGCATAGATGGCCTCCTTCTTAGTGGTCATCAATCTAAGGGTCAAACTCCCTACCTCCTTCAATCCCACACAATTATCCAAAACATCCTCCCAAAATATCCACCTATCTTAAATATAATTTCTTCTAGTGATCCCTTTAGATCAACCACATCAACTCCCAAATATACCGACAACCATCATGATCCTCAATTTCCTACATCAAGACCCAGTTAACAAGGAAAGATCAATCCAACCTCTGCAACAATCCCCTCATGACCATAATCACTTCACATATGATAAAATAAAATAAATTAAGCAACCACGTAATACCTCGCATCCCACATCAACCCTCCAAATTCCTAACCTTCGTCTCCCAATCAATCCCATCCACAAGTTGATCTTACTTAGGTCCCCGTGACTCACCCAATTGAATTTCTCCTAAGACCCCGAGTCACCTAAACTATGTATTCTCTCATGAAAATCTCTTCCAATCCCAAGTCACCCGATCAAAAATCCATTTGACCCATGTGCCACATCAATATACTTTATCCCCTAAGCCTAACCAATCCACTTTGACCCCCGAGCTTAACCAATCCGATCTAACCCCTATACCACACCAATCCACTTCATTCCTCGAGCCTTACCAATCTAATATGGCCCCTAATCCAAACCAGTCCACTTCAACCCCTAATCCTAACTAATCTAATATGGCCCCTAGGCCACATCAATCTACTTCAACCTTTGATCCTAACCAATCCACTATGGCCCATGATCCTAACCCATCTACTTCGGCCACTGAGCCCAACCAATCTAATCGACCCCGAGCCACACCAATCCACTTCAGCCCCCTACACCACACCAATCTAATACAACCCCTACACCACACCAATCTAGTTCAGCATTTCTAATCCTAACCAATATGATTCGGTCCCCAGGTTTCACCAATCCAATCTATATCCTAAGCCACACACATCAACTAATGTGTCCTCAGGTCATACAAATCCAATCTTATACCTCACACCACTCTCTCTGGGGGAAATCTAAACATACAAATAAATAAATCCACTTCACCTCCCGAGGTGAATCCTTGACTACCATCTTTTATCACTTAAAATCGTAAATATGATCATTCATCCACCAATCAAACCATGTGATAGCAAAGATTCCAAAACCATCTGGCATCAAGTAAACCACTATTATGAGTTCCATTGCACCAACAAACATTCACCAAATGATACATGCACTTAAAATCTTATGTCAAAAACCTCATTGATCAAGAGAATGTCATCCTTTAAAGAATATATCCACCACTTGGGATGGATCAAAATCCTATCTCCAAGCGTCATCCACCATCCAAATCCCATTCCACATCCAAACGTTCCTTACCTATCAAAATCCATGACATGTTGGCACTTCATCCTTCACCAAGATAGGTTTTCTGATGACGAGGAAACCAAAACCTCTTTATCTCCTAAATATATGATGGATACCTCGCATCATTCCCAAATCCAATGCCTATCTTATCACCCAAAAACAATTCACCATCATAAATCATCAAGGAAAAGGCCTTGGCATCCATAAACAAGGCATCCATGAACCCTTTACCTTCATCAAAACCTCGTTATTACGACATAGGATAAAACCTATCACCGACAACCTCTATCCTAACATCAAAACACAATCTACTTGTGACCATGTTTTCACAAATCCTTCTTCAATAAAATCATCCCAACCACCCAATCCCATCATCAATTCCTCGACCCTCAAACAAGGCCAAACAAATCACAAATCATTTGACTTATTTCAAAACAACCAAACCATCACCAACATCATGGAACTCTATAAGGATATCCCATCAGAGACCCTTCTATAGGCATCGACATCATCTTGGACACAAAATCTTACCTTAAACAGAAGTTAAAATCCTTAACCCAATCAATCCAAAAGTACACAAATCAAACAACACAAACAATCAACACCAACTAGTGGAAATAAACCAACCTACAAAAATCACAAATTAAACGCCAACATCAAAAATCAAACCCAAACATCCTTAACACGCACGTTCTAGTTTTCCCAAATTAAACATTTGTGGGTAGTCGATGACCCCTACTTTTCATTTAATCTAACTTCATTTTCAACAATCATTATCATGACTAGGGCCACCATTGTTCTCGTGCTCCCTAACATCCGCTAGGGGTAGCATTCACTTTATCCATTCCCAAGAACCTTCATCATCCATTCCATCCCTTCATCCATAAATATCCTAAACATCTTGTATAGATCATCCTACCCTACATCCGGGGTAAATAAACTTCATATACTTCCATATCATACATATCCTAAACTATCATTTTCATCCATCCTAAGATCCTTATCATCACCATTATATCTCTCATATTCAATCAACTTCCCATCTTGACCTTACTCAAGATGTTTTGGTAATCTTGGGACCTATTTTGGGAAACGTCTTGGCATATCCTCTTTAATGTGTCATCAAGATAATACCTAGATAATGGGGCATACAATAGTATGCAACATGGTCCATAGAAAATCCCTTC
Source organism: Taxus wallichiana var. yunnanensis (assembly GCA_018340775.1). Classification (NCBI taxonomy): domain Eukaryota; kingdom Viridiplantae; phylum Streptophyta; class Pinopsida; order Cupressales; family Taxaceae; genus Taxus; species Taxus wallichiana. Next base: position 485,888,852 of record CM031242.1, read on the forward strand.
TTCATCCTTTCTCCATTGATATCCTAAATCCATCATATATTATCCTATCACGCATCCCTCAAATCCATCCCATCCTATCGTACCCTCATCCAACTTATCTAGAATCATTTTAGCTATCTCATCCAAGTAAAATTCATGAATTGTAGTAGAAATACAAGTATTATATTACATCCCTCAACCCCATCCTATCATATCATATCCTACTCCATTATGAACATCCCTCAACTATCGTATCTTGAATATTTTTATCCATCCATATCCTTCTATCATCATGTCATCCCCCTTTTCATCCACTATCATTATCATCCCGATGCTAGAACAAGTTTTCTCCCTTTACATTTTTCCCTTCACCCACCTAAAACCTAAGAAATCCTTTAAAAAATAAAAAACTCAAAAATAGTAAAAATCAAAATAAAACCCACTTCTAAAACAATTTGTCTTGGCCAAAATTCAGCTTAAAAATCCTTATCCTCAAACAAACCAATCAAAGTGTAACTTTTCCTGGATACATCATTTTTCAATACCACCCCCTCGTATGCATCTTTGATTGGGGAAAATCAATCAATTAATCTCATCATCGATCACCAAACATGGATCTTTGACTGAACAAGGGACATCATATTTGCTTGCATTTTTATCTTGGTATTTTTACATCAATATATGTCCATTGATATGAGGATGGTTGTGCATATTATATTTTTGAGTCTATCCAATGATATGATGATGGATATGCATATTCTTTAGTTTTGAGTCGTTGTCGGGCATATGACAATCATGTCATCAAGGTTATTCCATATCATGGTGCATCTTACTCTACGCTACAACAATAAGGTTATTAATGATGAAAACATTAGGCAATTTGAGTGATATGGCTACAAAATTCCCACCCCCATCATCATCATCCTCTCCCATCTTATCCCACCATCAAGTATCAACCAACCTATTTAACAATGCTCAAACATCGGTCTTCATCTAAGTTAACCATTTATCTCTATCATAAATTCTTCATCCGACCTAACTACATATCTACCCTAACTACCCATCACTAACCATCTCTCCCTCCTCACTACCTATAGGAGGAGTATCCTAATTAATCAAGAGTGTCTTATACATATTCAATTTTTGGCTTTTCTTAGTGGTTTAGGTGTTTGAGAGTCCATTTGGTGGTCTTGATGTATTTCTAGTCCATTTGGACTCTTAAGCTTTGTAATAAGTGCTTTTGTGAGGTTTCCTCTAAATAAATTAGTTAATAGGTTAGTTAGAATTCTATATAAGTCTAGTTAATAAATGATGTAATAAATGGGGTCATGAGACATTTACATGACATCCTCGACCCTAAATATTCTCTAACTCATTGTGGTTAGTCCAAACCTAGGTGAGTTAGTGGTCTCCACCCTAACTATGTCTTTCTCTCATAAAAATGAAATGTATTCAAATAGGTGAAGAGAGGTTAGGTGGTGAGAGGAGAGAAAGTACTAAAACAAATCTTATGGGCTCAAGAAGCTTTATAAATTTCAAGTGATTTAAGAAAATATAGGATTTGTAAAACCCTAATATTTCAAAGTCACGTATGATAAATAAACGCTATAAAGATAGATTTGACGCAAGCAATAAGCTAATGAAAATTAAAACCCTATGTACAAGAGAGGGAATAGAAGACTTACCTGATTTTGCAATAAACCATGAAGTGTTATGGACTAGAAAATTAATGAACAAGAGAAGGAGGTTATCGCAACCATACTCAAAAATTTTTGAATCGTCGATGAGCTGTAGACTAGGGCGCCTGGAACAGGACTAAGGTTCCTAGTGCCAAAGACCACCTGGGTGTAGCGCTTTATGACCGGGAAATATATTGGAAACTAATTTTTCTTGTTTCGTAAGGTGGTTGTTAACATTCATTCTTAGTCACATGATGTCATTGGATGCTCGTTATATTCACTCGTAACCCGAAAAGAGAAAGATAATCAGAAACCCCAAAACACATAAAATCCTAAAAAGAAAGGATACAAATGGGGAGTTAGATTGACCCCAATGGTCACTCGAAAAAGTGAACTTATGACCGAGCATTGACCGCATCTCGGAATCCATGTAGTTCTTGTGCGTGTGTGTAGAAATCGTGCCCTAGGAAGCTCTTGTGCAAGATGCACTTGATAACGAGCAATAACTAGATGTAGCAATGTAGATAGATGTGTGGATGGAAAAATGAACTTCCCCTCCTATGCATGTATGTAGAAAAATGCAGTCCCTTGTCCCTTGAGTGAATGCTATATGGATGCCTTAATGCTCTTAGAATGCCTTTAGATATAACTTTAGGTGATGATAATATATGCTTAGAGCTTGGTCCCTTATTATGGTCACATAGCTTTGTATTTATATGATTCCCTTGTTTTAATTTCGTAATTAACAACTAAAAGGTTGACCCATAAGAAAAAAAGATGCCCAAAAGATAAAAGAGGCCCAAAAGAGGCGAGTAAGATACAAAGAGGTGGGGGCACCCAGAGGGGATGAGGGTGCCTGGGCGTGGTGTCTAGAGTCAATAAAGATAAAGCAATAAAGATCAGACTGGGTCAGGTTGTGTAAGACCAAAGAGGAAACAAGAAAGACATAAAAGAGGCCAAAGATAGATGTCAATTACTAGTTTTCTTGCTTATGAATCATATGAATAGTAGTATGTGATTAGGACCTATAAATGTACCCAAGTGCATGATTTTTTGTCTACATTTTCCCCCACTTTATGTTGTTGAGTGAATACTTGATAACATAAAGTAGAAAAGATATGCATACCTAATAACCATGTAAATCGATGGAGAAAGTGTGCCAAAGAGATAAGAAAAAGCATGGAATGAGAGAAATGAAGCACAGAAGCTAAGAAAGAGGAAGTGACCCTCGGGGTGAAGTGTATGTATTGTGTCGTGTTGTACCTTCTATTATGTTTGGTGTGTTCATTGACACGGGTATGCTTCTCATTGTGTATTAAGGATGGACCTGCAAAAGGAGAGCAAATAAGTAGTCAAATATGTGTATATGAAAACTCAGAAAAGCATGTAAAAATACGCAAAGATGTGAAAAATTAGTAAAAGGAAAGTGTGCACCTGATCCGTGACAAGTGAAAATGATAGAAAATGTCCTGAAAATGTTATAGAAGAGCGAGCTTTTTGGGTGATCTCACACCAAGAATGAGTTTTTTGGGTGATCTCACGCCACAGTTGAAGAGTGTTGGGGAGAAAGGTCTAGTGTTATTCTCCATCCCTGACTACTTCCTGAATTTATATAGCACTGAAAATGGTGTGATCCTACTTTGTTCTATGTTTGTTCCACTTCGATCCAAGGAAATAGAAAAAGAAGATAGAATACATTCTCGATTTGGAGGACTGCTCCTTGTGAAAACTACTTTATGAACTATTGAAAACTACATTGATCTGAGAAAGTGATCAGAATCGCCTCTGGTCATAGGCACCCAAGAAAGGTTAGGAGTGCCCATGCACTAAAGCATATGTATCTTGGCACCGGTGTCATGTTGAATGATGACCCAAGTTAGAATGGGTTGTTCTATGACTCGTAATTCTATTTTGTTCTTGTATTATGTAGGCCTATAATGAAGCTTTGAGTTGTTCTATGGAGTGACTAATTCACCAATGTATGTCCCCTCATTGGGGTAAATGCAACATCGCTAGAGGATGTGGCTCAAAGGAGAGGGCCGGATGTTGATCAAAAATTGATTCCTATATGGGGAAGGGATGTGCATGGTAGAAACCAAGGCACATGTAAAAAAAAAAGCGGCTAGGACATGTGATAGTACAATTAATGTGGTGCATGCATATAGAAGACAATGTGTAATCTAACAAGCAAGAATATAAGAGAGACCGCGAAAATCAAGTTTCAAAAATGGGACATCGTTCACAATGTCACAAGAAAATCAAGGTCGAAAGTACCAAAAGCATACAAGCAATGAACATACAAGACATAAGGCATAACCCATAAATAATGATGTACAATATAAGAAAATGTCAAACAATATCAATCGAGTATCGTAAAACCATGGTGGCAAATAGTCTTGCAAAGAAATGTTACACATGAAGCACCCATCAAAGATCGTAGAAAGATAAAACATATGTCAAAGTGTGTATGATCAATGAAACAAGTAGTGTGCTAGTAAGAAGAGGAAGTAGTATAAAATGAAACAATAACACCTATAGTGTGTAAAAAGTAGATGCCCCATTGGAGCCTTGGTGGATTGGTAAGAGGTCCAATGTCAAGTATCAATGTTGCATGTAAAGATATGTAGGAAGTCTACATTCACAACTAAAGAATAAGTGAAAGCACATGTGTATATGAAAAAGATAGTGATATCCTAAGTATATGTCTAGTATGTGAAACAAAGTGTATATGTAACTCGTATAAACAAGAAAGAGTATGTACAACCAAGATATGTAGTATGTTGTAAATGAGTGAGGTGGAATGATATGTAATGTGAATGTGATAGGAGCGGCATGCCTCCCAAGCGGATGTGGATAAGCATGAGATGAAATTCATTTATAAAATACCCCTAAACAATTAATAATGAACCATAAAACAAGAGTGAGTAATTGGGAAATGGTTTGAAAAATGTGCGCTAGATAGCTATATCAATGAAGCACAGAGCGTAGATAGTAGAATAGGATAGTATGATGTGTGAGAAGAAAATTATAAAAATATGTATCATAAAGCACGTATCATGATATGTGTAGTGTGTGGGGTTTATGGATGTAGTATTCCCTCAATAGTCAAGTGTGAACCGTAGCACAAGAGTGCATCATAGGGTAATGACAATACAAGTTGTGTATCAAGTTATATAAGATAAATGAGAAAGACTAGATGTGAAGCACAAAATCTAATGGTAGAAATGCTAGACACCTAATAATGCTAGGAGGGGGAAAGAATAAGCATTATGCCCCCGAGTGTGTGATGAGATCGATCAATGTAAGGAGTAGTTTCCTTAACAAAAATGATTGGTTGTATCTTATGTGGGATTAATAATGTTGTAGAAGACTTTTGGGAGGAGATGAGGATGGACTGCTTTTGACTTGGTAATGTTTTAAAATACTTGAGAGGAGGAGGTGATGGAGGAAGAACCTTGAGAGGTGACTCCTTAGTTTGATTGGGTCAGTATAGGTACTTCTTGAGTGAATAAAAGAAGGAAAATTAGAAGTGATGGCATGATTCTCATTAAACATAGATGAATCATATTTAGGAACCCAATGAGATTTAACAATTGGAGATGATCATACAACAACATTTTGTGTGGCAAATGAAATAACACCATAATTCTTAAGGTAGCTAATTTATCATTTTAGAGCATAACAATCATTGTTATTATGTCCATTGATTTGATGATAATTGCAATATGGATGTCCTTGATATTTTGCAAGCCGATAAGGAGTATATCAATGAGTAGATGACAAGTTGATCAATTGATGAGTGAGGATCCATAGAAGAATATCTTGTTATTTAGAATTGAAATCAAACTTTTGAGGTGCCAGTAATGGTAATATTTGAGGTTCACTGATATGAGCACATATAGAAGATATAGAATTAGGATGAGATGAATGAGATGTAGAAGGAAAACTAGCATGAGCCTGAGAAGCATCCTTGAGATGTTGAATTTCAGATTTAAGAGATATAATCGTTGATACCATAGCTTGAATTTTGTCTTGAAATAAAGAAGGTAAAGATTGAATTGAATCTAAAATAGTTTGATTGGGTGAAGAACTAAGACCGATAGATTTATCGGATAGATGATTGAAAATAAAATTGACTTGATCGAGTGGCGTATCGATGATGAGATATATAGTGTCTAGGGATTTTGGAGAACATCTTTAAAATGTGGATGCATTTGACTTAATTTATACAAAGAGATCTTAGGAACCTTAGGGGTCATGATAGAAAAGATGTGTGAAGAAGGATCCAAAGACCGATCACAAGTGGGATTCACCAAATGATTTAACAAAATATAGAATTTGTAAAACCCTAATATTTTAGAGTCACCGATAAGAAATTTGCATATAATAAATCAATAAATTGCACAAGATAACACAACACAATAGATATGGGGGCCAATATGCCCTAATATTCAATATATGCAGAATAAAACCCTTAAGGTAGGGCTCTTTAAGGAAGGAGTAACTCCACAATCTCCCAAGATGGAAATCCACATCGAGGGGGACACCTCCAATATACCTATACCAAGTAGAAGAATCAAATCATACATCCATGACATCCTCATAATGATACTCACATCCTTTAAATAGGATGGGTAACACCTAATCCCAATGTAGGCCAACTCATTACCCAATATAACTAATTCCTATGTGAGCCCATATAACTAACTAAGGGGATGTGTGCCACATGTCAAAGATCTCCATCAACCCATATACATTATAATATTATATCCCATGTGAACCCATACATATAACTAAGGGGATGTATGCCACATGTTGGCATCTCCATCAACCCATATACATTATAATATCATATCCCAAGGTACATAGCATTGCCTCCCTCTTTGACATGTTTCGTCCCCAAAACATAAGAAGAAGCCATATAATGAGTGTGATTTAAATTATTGCACAATAGTCACCATGCTCGATCCTCCAACCACCCATATGAGATCCTAATGGGTGATGTTGCTCCAAAACTGATTCCATATTCCCTTGCACTCATCTAATTCCATCCTTGTACATATGCATTCCTCCTCGCATCCATGTGTATCCATAATAATTATTCCTATGATTCCATTTCATATAATTGTTTCTCCATTGATTTTGTTTATAGCCTTGATAATTGCTCCTCCAATTCTCTATATATCTATATAGATTGTTGCCCTTATGTGTCCTAACATGATCCCATGATTTTTTCTCTCATGATGATGTTGGTGTCTATATGTGCAACCTTAGTATCCTCAACCTTATCAACCTTTTCGTCAACTTTATTTTTCTCATCCACCTTGTTTACTATTTTTGTTTTCCTTTAGTAGATGAATTATTTTTTTCTTTTTCATCATGTTCTTCATCATTTCCTTCTGATTCATCATTATTCCCTTCTTCACCATCTTCAAATTCATCTTCATGATCCAATTTTACATTACTTTTTTCCTTGCTAAGTGTGATATCTTGCAATGTAATTTTCTTTCTCTTGTACCATAATTTCATGAATTTCTTTTACACATTAATATTGATTGTTCTCAATGCCTCTAACGAAGGATATCCAGAATAATATCCATATCATCCATATCTAAAGCATAAAAATATGAATGTGAAACATATTTATCCATAGAAAGCTTTAAATCTTCAAAAACTTGAATCTACTTACCATCCATTTGAGATTCCTTGATATGCTTTGCTTGAACATGTAGATGTTGAACTACATCCATATTAATGAAGTTATATTTGTTCTGCTAGGGTTTATGCAAACAATTACCTTTTTCCTTTGAATGTGCCCTTCAAACTGAAATATTGAAGCTTCCTTCCCTGGAGATGCATTATTTGAACTTGTATCTCGATTTGTTGTCTCTCCTTCTAAATCTTGTGTAGTAGCTTCAACCTCAACATTTTCTTCTTCTTATTTTCTTCTTCTTCTTTTTCTGATATTTCCTCTTCCTCACTATTATCATTAAATTCTTCTACTTCCTCTTGCTTTTCTTCTTTTGTTTCCCATCTGTCCATGAAAACTTGTTCCAGTTCCTCTAAAGACCAATTAGACTTTTCCTTTTCTAACTCAAAAAACTAAATCTATGCCGGATAAAACTAACGATCCACTAATCCACAACTTCAAGAACCAAATATTTGATGGTTGAGAGAATTTATACCTAAATTTGTTCCACCATTCTCAAAGCATCAATCTTACCATCTCCAAAAATTTTTACCATCCCCATGATCCACCAAACTAGGGTTTTAGGAATAAACACTTTTGATCTAAAATTATTCTAACCCTTTCGGCTGAAGGTCGGCCAAAAATTAGAAATCACAAAACACAAAGCCCAATTTAATTTTTGAGAGGTTTCTGAAAATGTAAGAAATTAAGGAAAGTTCCTACAATTGTGATCTCGTGGAGCAAACTAATGAAAACACATAAAATTGCAATAACTCGACAAAATAAATCCAAAATGTCCGAAATTTTAGTGGGTATTACCTTTGAATATATTAACATCAACCCAATTTTTTTCCTAATTCGTCATTATTCAGAAGATATAGACGAAACCTTAGAATTAGGGTTTCAACCCTAAAACGGACACATCTTTTGCAAAACAACTCCAAAAATCTTAAATTTTGAGGGAAGATCACTGAAGAATGTATCCACTCCCCAAAAGATATCTAAAAATTCCAAGTCGATCTCCAAGATATAGATGAATCACCAAAATTAGGGTTTCATCCCACAAATTGCCCGAATCGCTACTCTAATACCACTTGATAAGAACTTTGCATTTAATAAATCAATAAATTGTAGAAGATAATACAACACAATAGATATGGGGGCCAAGATGCCCTAATATGCAATATATGCAGAATAATACCCTTAAGGTAGGGAAACACCATACAATGCTCCTTAAGGAAGGAGTAACTCCACAATCTCCCAAGATGGGAATCCACTTCGAGGGGGACACCTCCAATATGCAAATTATTCATTTATTATATGTAAAGTTCTTATCAAGTGGTATCGAGCAAGCGGTGATCCAGGTAATTTGTGGGATGAAACCCTAATTTTGGTGATTTGTCTATATCTAGCGATTAACTTAGAATTTTCAAATTATTTTGTGGGGAGTTGATACATAATTCCAAGTGATCTTCCCTCAAAATTTTAGATTTTTTGGAGCCATTTTACAAAATATGTGCATTTTAGGGTTGAAACCCTCATTCCAATGTTTCATCTATATCTTTTGAATAATGACGAATTAGGAAATACTTTTTTGGGGTAATGTTAATATATTCAAAGGTAATACCACTAAAATTTAAGACATTTTGGATCTATTTTGTTAGAGTTATGCATAGTTTCATGTGTTTTTAATATTTTGCTCCACAAACCGTAATTGTAGGAATTTTCCTTAATTTCTTACATTTTTGGAAACCTCTCAAAAATTAAATTGGGGTTTGTGTTCTATGATTTCTGATTTTTGGTAGACCTTCATCCGAAAGGGTTAGAATAAGTTTTGATCAAAAGTGTCTATTCCTAAAACCCTAGTTTGGTGGATCATGGGGATGGTAACTTTTTTTTGGAGATGGTAGGATTGATGCTAAAGAGCGGTGGAAAAAATTTAGGTATAAATTCTCTCAACCATCAGATATTTGGTTCTTCAAGTTGTGCATTAGTGGCTCGGCACAAATTTGGTTTTCTAAGTTAGAAAAGGAAAAGTCTAATTGGTCTTTAGAGGAACTGGAACAAGTTTTCATGGACAGATGGGAAACAAAAGAAGAAAGGCAAGAGGAAGTAGAAGAATTTAATGATAATAGTGAGGAAGAGGAAATATCAAGAAGAAGAAGAAGAAGAAGAAGAAAATTTTGAGGTTGAAGTTGCTACACATGATTTAGAAGGAGAGACAACAGATCGAGATACAAGTTCAAATAATGCATCTCTAAGGAAGGAAGCTTCAATATTTCAATTTGAAGGGAACATTCAAAGGAAAAAGGTAATTATTTTCATAAACCCTAGCAGAAAATATAACTTCATCAATATGTATATAGCTCAACATCTACATGTTCAAGCAAAGCATATCAAGGTATCTCAAATGGATGGTAAATGATTCACATTTTTGAAGATTTAAAGCTTTCTATGGATAAATATGTTTTACATTCAGATTTTTATGCTTTATATATGGATGGTATGGATATTGTTCTTGGATATCCTTGGTTAGAGACATTGGGAACAATTAATATTAATTTGTAAAAGAAATTCATGAAATTATGGTACAAGAGAAAGAAAATTACATTGCAAGATATCACACTTAACAAGGAAAAAAGTAATGTAAAATGGATCATGAAGATGAATTTGAAGATGGTGAAGAAGGGAATAAAGATGAATCAAAAGGAGATGATGAAGAACATGATGAAAAAGTAAAAAATAGTTTCTCTACTCAAGAGAAAAAATAAATAGCAAATAAGTTGGAAGAGGAAAAGAAAGTGGAGGAAAAGATTGATAAGGTTGAGCATACTAAGGTTACACCATATAGACACCCACATCATCATGAGAGGAAAAAATCATGGAGACATGCTAGGACACATAAGGGAAGCAATCTATATGGATATACAAGGAATTGGAGGAGTAATAATTTTGGCTATACAAGTTCTTATCATGTTAGGGCACATAAGGGCAACAATCTATATAGATATACAGAGAATTGGAGGAGCAATTATCAAGGCTATAAACAGAATCAATGGAGAAACAATTATATGAAATGGAATCATAGGAATAATTATTATGGATACACATGGATGCCGAGGAGGAACACATATGGACCAGGATGGAATCGGATGAGCACAATGGAATATAGAATCAAGTTTGGAGCAACATCACCCACTAGGATTTCATATGGGTGGTTAGATGATTGAGCATGGTGAAAAGTGTGCAATAATTTAAAGCACACTCATTATATGGCTTCTTCTTATGTTTCAGGGATGAAACATGTCAAAGAGGGAGGCAATGCTATGTACCTTGGGATATGATAATATAATATATATGGGTTGATGGAGATGTCGACATGTGGCACACATCCCCTTAGTTATATGTATGGGTTCACATGGGATATAATATTATAATGTATATGGGTTGATGGAGATGCCGACATGTGGCACACATCCCCTTAGTTAGTTATATGGGCTCACATAGGAATTAATTATATTGGGTAATGAGTAGGCCTACATTGGGATTATGTGTTACCCATCCTATTTAAAGGATGTGAGTATCATTATGAGGAGGTGATGGATGTATGAGTTGAGTCTTCTACTTGGTAGAGGTATATTGGAGGTGTCCCCCCCTCGAAGTGGATTCCCATCTTAGGAGATTGTGGAGTTACTCCTTCCTTAAGGATAATCAGTATGGTGTTGCCCTACCTTAGGGTATTATTATTCAATATATTGCATATTAGGGCATATATTTCCCATATATCTTGTGTTGTGTTATATTCGCAAATTATTCATTTATTGTATGCAAAGTTTTTATCAAAGAACCTTGCATATAATAAATCAATAAATTGCAGAAGATAAAAAAACACAAGATATATGGGGGACTAAGATGCCCTAATATGCAATATATTCAGAATAATACCCTTAAGGTAGGGCAACACCATACAATGCTCCTTAAGGAAGGAGTAACTCCACAATCTCCCAAGATGGGAATCCACTTTGAGGGGGACACCTCCAATATACCTCTACCAAGTAGAAGAATCAAATCATACATCCATGACATCCTCATAATGATACTCACATCCTTTAAATAGGATGGGTAACACCTAATCCCAATGTAGGCCGACTCATTACCCAATATAACTAATTCCTATGTGAGCCCATATAACTAACTAAGGGGATGTGTGCCACATGTCAACATCTCCATCAACCCATATACATTATAATATTATATCCCATGTGAACCCATACATATAACTAAGGGGATGTGTGCCACATGTCGACATCTCCATCAACCCATATACATTATAATATCATATCCCAAGGTACATAAGCACTCACTAATTATAAATAGACGTTATAACACATATTTGATGCAAGCAATAAGCTAATGAAAATTAAAACCCTAATAAGAAGAGGGGAATACAATACTTAACTTATTTCGCAATAAATCTCGAAGTGTTTTGGGCTAGAAAACTAATGAGCAGGAGGAGGAGACTATCGCAACCACACTCAAAACTAGCGAATGAGCCTAGACTAGGGTGCTTGGATCAATATTGGGGTGCCTACACACGAGAGACCGCTGACAGTGCCCTGTGATTGTGTAAGATCTTAGAAACTTATTTTTCTTGTGTCACAACGTAGTCGCTAACCTTCATGATTGGTCGCATGTATGTCGCTTGATGCTCGATGTATTCACCTGTAACCTACAAAGAGAAAGATAACCTATAAACCCCAAAACTCATCAAACCTTAGAAATAAAAGATGAAAATGAAGAGTTGGACTAACTCCTGAGGTCACATGACAAAGTGAACTTATGACCGAGCACTGCACTACATCTCAAAATCCATGTAGTTCTTGTGTGTGTGTGTGTAGAAATTGTGTCATAGGGAGCTTTTGTGCAAGATGCACTTGATAATGAATAATAGCTAGATGTAGAAATGAAGATAGATGTGTGGATGGAAAAATTAACTTCTCCTCCTATGTGTGTATGTAGAAAAATGCAGTCCCTTGTCCCTTGAGTGAATGCTAGATGGATGCCTTGATGCTCTTAGAATGCCTTTAGATGCAACCTTAGGTGATGATAATAGATGCTTAGAGCTTGGTCCCTTATTATGGTCACATAGCTTTGTATTTATATGATTCCCTTTTTTAATTTCGTAATTGAAAACTAAAAGGCCAACCCATAAGAAAACAAGATGCCCAAAATATAAAAGAGGTTTCAAAAGAAGCAAGTAAGATACAAAGAGGTTGAGAGTGCTCAAAGGGGACGAGAGCACCCGAGCTCTGGTGTCCTGGCTAGGAGTTGGTGTCCAGAGTCAATAAAGATAAAGAAATGAAGATCAGACTAGACTATGGGGTGTGCAAGACCAAAGAGGAAACAAGAAAGATAGAAAATAGGCCAAAGATAGATGTCAATTGCTAGTTTTCTTGCTTAGGAATCCTATGAATTTTAGTATGTGATTACGACCTAGAAATCTACCCAAGTGCGTGATTTTGTGTCTAAATCATCTTAGATTGTAATTTTGCAATGAATTTTCATAAATTGATGATTATATTTTGAATGTTTCTCAATATTTATAATGGTTTCTACATGTGTTTAGAGGATCTGCACAACTACAAGGAGGGGGTAAGAGTTTGAAGAAGTGCAAATGCCAATAAAACTAGTCTAGGTGTAAAGAAGATGAAACTCTGTGTTGGAAGGTAAGAATTTGTTATGTTCTTGAATGATAGGAAGGGTTTTCAAGGTAATTAATACATAGAAAAATCTATTAAGAGATCAATCCTATGAAGATTATGATTGTGCAATGCCGAGGGTGGTTGATTTAACAAAAATAAGAAATATATATGATAAACCCTAGATATTGCAGAGTCACATAAGATAAATTTACACTATAACACAAATTTGATGCAAGTAATAAGAAAATGAAAATTGAAACCCTAAGTACAAGAGAGAGTAGAAGACTTAGTTGATTTCATGATAAATCCTGAAGTGTTCTAGATTGGAAGACTGATGAACAGGAGGAGGAGATTGTCGATACCACGCATAAAAAAATGTGTAATTATCGGAATAAGCGGGACTAGGGGCACTGGACTAGGATATGTGCACCTAGGCACCAAATACCTTTGATGGGTTTTTGTGACTATAAAAATGCTCCAAATCTAAGTTTTCAAAGTGTCATAATTTGATCGCTATCCTTTGCAATTAGTTTCTGTATGGCGCACTATGTCCAAATTTTTTTCCGAAACCTGCAAAACAAATGATCTCTTGTAAAACCTCAAAACACATAAAATCCTAAAAATAAAAAGATGAAAATGGGGATTTAGACTGACCGATGATGCTTCGATAGAGTGAAATTATGACTAAGCATTGCATTACATCTCAGACTCCATGTAGTTCTGTGTGCATGTGTGTAGAATAATTTCCTAGAAAGATCTTGTGCAAGATGTACTTGATAAAAAGTGATAAATAGATGTATCAATGTAGATAGATGTGTGAATGAAAACATGAACTTCCCCTCCCATGCATGTATGCGAAAAGTGCGATCCCTTATCCTTGAATGAGTTCTAGATGGATACCTTGGTGCTCTTAGAATGCCTTTAGATGTGACCTTACACGATGATAGTAGATGCTTAGAGCTTGGTACCTTATTATGATCACATAGCTTTGTATTTATATAATTCCCTTGTTTGAATTTCGTAATTAAAAACTAAAAGGCCAACCCATAAGAAAATATGATGCCCAAAAGATAAAAGAGGCGAGTAAGATACAAAGAGGTTGGGAGCGCCCAAAGGGGATGAGGGTATTTGGGCACCGACATATTTACTAGATAGTGGTGTCTAGAGTCAATAAAGATAAAGCAATGAAGATTAGTCTGGGTTGTGGGGTGTGTAAGACCAAAGAGGAAACAAGAAAGACATAAAAAGGCCAAATATAAATGTTAATTATTAGTTTTCTCGCTTAGGAATCATATGAATAGTAGTATGTGATTAGGACCTAGAAATGTACCCAAATACGTGATTTAGTGTCTATATTTGCCCCCACTTTATGTTGTTGAGTAAATACTAGATAACATAAAGTGGATAAGATATGTGTAACTAATAATCATGTAGATTGATGGTGAAAGCGTGCCGAGGAGACAATAAAAAGCATGGAGTGATAAAATGAAGCATGGAAGCTAAAGAAGTGGAAGTGACCCTAGGGTGAAGCGTATGTGTTGTATCACATTATACCTATTGGCACTATTGTGCTTGATGTATTCATTGATGTAACTACTACTTTTCATAAGGATGAACCTACAAAAAGAAGAGAAAAAGAGTAGTCAAAGTCATGTACTATGAAAAATCCATAAAAAATGTGTAAAAGTATGTAAAAATGCAAAAAAGAAGTAATAGGAACATGTGCACTGATATGTGATGAGTGAAAATGGTAGAAAGTGTCCTGATATGATATAGAAGAGTGATTTTTTTGGGCAATCTCACACCAAGATCAATTTTTTGGGGCGAGCTCACGCCATGATAGAAGAGTGTTGGGGAGAAAGGTCTAGTTTTATTCTCCTTCCCGATTGATTCCTGAAATTTATACACCACCGCAGATCGTGTGATCTGTGTTGTTCTAGTTCAATCTAGTTTAATGTAGGGAAATAGAAGAAAAAGGAGAGAGAATGCATTCTGATTGTTGGAGGAGTGTGCAAGTACTATGAAAACTACTATGTGAAATGCTAAAAAGTGCGCTGATTTGAGAAAGTAATTGTAAATGCCCCCTGGTCATAGGTGTATAGGAAAGTTGGAGCCCCTGTGCACTCATGTTTATATACGGGTGTTGGTGTCGGTGCTTATCCGAGGACCAAAGTCGAATCTGGGCCATTTTGTGATCTGTATCACTACTTTTTTCATGTATTGTGTAGGTCTAAAATGTGACTATGTACTATTGAATGGGGTGATTGATTTACCCAATATATGTCCCCCTCATTTGGGGTGCATCCAATGTCACTAGGAGGATGCAAACCATAGGAGAGGATTGGATGTTGTGCTAAAAATGATACCATGCAGGGAAGGATTGTGCATGGTAGAAACCAAGGCACATGCAAACAAAATGGTTAGGACATGTGTTAGTACAAACAAGACCAATACGCTATAAAAGACAATGTGTAATCTATAAAACAAGAAAACAATGTAGACCGCTAAAAATAGGTTTCAAACATGGTACATCACTCACAAT
Organism: Taxus wallichiana var. yunnanensis; assembly: GCA_018340775.1. Classification (NCBI taxonomy): domain Eukaryota; kingdom Viridiplantae; phylum Streptophyta; class Pinopsida; order Cupressales; family Taxaceae; genus Taxus; species Taxus wallichiana. Next base: position 485,904,443 of record CM031242.1, read on the forward strand.
GTCTCAATATAATCAAGGCCAAAGTGGTTAAAATCATATAAGCAATGAATAAGCAAGACACAGGCATAGCCTCGCAACTAATGGCATACAATGAAAAATAATGAAAAGTAAAGTATAACAAAAAACCATGGTGACAAATAGTTCCTGCAAATTAAATACTGCACATGAAGCATTCATCAACATGTTAGAAAGATAAAAATTATGTCAATACATGTGTATATCAATAGAGTAGGTGCTAGTAAAAATAGGAAGTAACATAAAATAAAACAATAACACTTGTAGTGTATACAAAGTAGATTCCCCATGAGCCTCAATGGGGTTGGTAAGAGGTACAATGCTTGAGCATCCATGTTGCGTGTAAAGATTTTTATAAATGTTGTATTCACAACTAGAGAATAACTGAACACACGTGTGTATAGAAAAGATAATGACATACAAAATATCTTATAGCATGTGAAACAAAGTGTACATGTAATGAGTATAAGAAAGCAAGAGTATGTGCAACCAAGATATGCAGTATGTTGTGAGTGAATGAGATGGAATGGTATGTAATGTGAGTGTGATAGGATCAGAATGCCCCCCGAGTGTATGTGTATGATATGAGGTTCATTTAGAAAATACCCCTCGATAGTCAAGAATGAACCATAGAACAAGAGTGCGTCATCAGGAAATGGTTTGAACATGCGTTCTAAAAAGATTGATCATGAAGCATAGAGCATAAAGAGTGTGAATGTGGTGAGGTTCATGGATGTAGTGAGCCCTCAACAATCAAGTGTGAACCATAAGATGAGAGTGCGTCATAGGGTAATGATGATACAAGTTGTTTGTGTCAATTTGTGTAAGATGGATGAGAAAGACTAGATGTGAAGCATGGAGCATAACAATATAAAATATGATACATATGATAATTCTAGGGGGGAAGTAATTATGATGCCCCCAAGTGTATGATGAGTAGTAATCTATCCAAAAAATTGAAGGGCGGGGTCCTCCACCCAATACTTGCAGAGATAAAGGCATGTGACCATGCTCTGCGATTGGTTATGTATGAGACAGAGATGATGTATAGGTAAATGATACCTATGTGCATGAGACCTAGGAGGTGATGTGCACCTATATGGAGTTACCCGAGTAGTAGACCTAGGTGATGAGATGGAATAATGGACCGATGAGACCGATTAGGTCCTATGTGAATAAGAGAGCTAGGATCGATTGTGTCTTAGATTTGAGATGTCTAGGAGACCTAGATGCTTTAACGAGTGCAATGAAAATCTTAAGAGGTGGTTGCGGCCATGGTGTGCATGGAGAAACACCCTTGATGGTGATAACTTACTTATTGTGAATGAACTTTAGACATAGGTGATTCACGGAAAATGATAGTTTAAATGACACGGATTGGGAAGACCTAAGAGCATGTCACACCCTTTGACTCAAGGTGCCACAAGGAATGACACAAGCATAGTAAAAGGACTCGAATGTAATGGAATCTTGACATAACCATAAGATTTAGGAATTGGATATGAAATATGCGAGAGTGGATAGTTGATAGCAATAAGAAGTGTAATAGAGCACACACCCATATGAATCAATGGATCAATCATTGTATTATTGATAACATGAGGCCTAATAGAAGTATTGATATGTAATGTGTTAGAAGAGAATGTAGCATGATAATCATGATCATAGAATGCAATGAATGGTGGAGATGCATCAACATGAACAACTAGGAAATCAAGAGCCCCTAATGAAGGAGGAGGCACTACATGATATGTATGATTGATTAAAGAGTTAGCAACTTGCTTGTCATGTTTAGGAAGAGGATTTTTTAAGATCTAAAGTTTTTTATATTCATTGACCAACGTAGATATCGTAGGCTCGGGAAGATTGATAGCACTATTTTCAATAAAATCTTGAATTAGATGCCTGATTTTGAAACATCGATCAATAGAGTGTCCAATGCATTAATGATAGTCACATAAAAAATATTCATTATAATTACGCCCTTTAGGATGAGATGGATCTAGATTAAGTAGAGGAGGAAGTGTAATAAGATTTCTCTCAATAAGTTACGGCAATAAAATATGTGGAGCAAAAGGAAATTTAGTAAATGTATGCTTTGGAGGTTGCCATTGAAGTTTCTCAGGAGTAGAGACAACATTGACAATAACTTTGGCTTCAATAGCTTTTGTAGATAGTTTGAAAGTGGATTTGCTTTGAAATTGAGTAGAAGATGAAGCTTGATCATGATATTTAAGCTTGCCCATAGATAATAGATTACCGCTGTCAGTAGTTTATTAGTATGACATAAACAATCAAATGATGGAGATTTCTTAAAGATGAAACTCTCTTGTAGAGGTGGTAAGAGACTTTGGACAAATAGATCTTGTAATTCAGAGTCCATGAGTACATTAGACATCTTAGCTAAGTTTTTCTTATATCGTAAGACATAATATGCTAAATGCTCATTAGATCCTTGTTTGATTTGTGTGAGATGAGCATAGGATATATTTGAACCGATATTGATAGAGAAATGAGTGAGAAAAATCATCGACTAAATGTGTAAATGATGTTACCGAATGGACAAGTAGATCATAGAACTAACACATTTCATAATCTTGGAGGCTTTGAGGAAAGATCTTCACTAGTAAATTAAGATCAGTCACATAATCTAGACATGCCACATGAAATGCTCGGAGATGCTCTTGAGGGTCACCATGGCCTTTGAAGGTGGTAAACTTAGGGGTGACAAAATTTAGAGGAAGTGTATAGGCTGAAATAGTGAGTGCGAAAGGAGTGTGAAGGAGTACAGTGGAATCAAGAGATAGATATGTACAAGAGGTATCCATTTGAAGTTGATGAATTTGAGTCTACAAATCTTGATATAAAGAAGTTAAATTAGGAGTATTTAAAGAAGATCTAGGTTGTGCAAATGAGAAACATTAGGTTGGATGATGGGAGTAGTAGTAGTGGGAATGGAAGTAGGAATATGAAGGGGTTGAGTGGAGGCCATGAAAGCTGAGGAAGAACTGACAAGGGGTGTAGAAGCAACATCTCGAGAGTTTTTAGCAGCCATCAAAGCATGAAGAATATGCAGAAGATGTGAAGGATTATCATACAAAGCTTGACGAAAATTGGTAAGCTTGTCTAATTGTTCTTGATCAACATTGGTGTCCTTATCATATGATTGCTCACCGATTTAATAAAAATAGATAGTATTAAACCCTAGATATTATAGAGTCACTACTATGAAAAAAATACAACATATTACAATGCTAAGGACTCTAAAGATACAATAATGTAAGAATATGAGAGAGATAGGACAGCTTTATCGATTTTTCCTTATCCCGAAGTAGATCGGACTAGATCAACCGATGAACAAAGCTAGTTAGAGTGTAAAAATGCTCGATATAGATTATAGAATTTGCGAACCGAGTGAACACGGAGCCTAGGCTACGGTGAGGGTGCTGGGCACCAAATACCTTCTATAGGCACTTGTGACAACAAAAAGAGTCATGATCTAATTTTTTTCAGACGCTAGGTTTCTCTATCCTTCGATTTTGGTCACAGTATGTCACTAGATGATCACCAAATTTATTGATAATCTACAAAACATATGATATCCTCGCAAAACCCTAATCTACATCAAATCTTAAAAAAGAAAGATGCAAATATGGATTGGGACTGACCCGGTGGTTAGCCGAGTGAGTGAACTTACGACAAGCCACTGTACTACATCATCACAGAATCCATGTAGTTCTATGTGTGTGTGTAAAATCATGTCCTTAGGTTTCCCTCACACCAATAACGCCAAAATAGTGGGTTGTAGCTAGATAGAATGAAAATGTGTGGATGGAATTCATAAATTCCCCTTCCTATGCGGTGTATGCAGAGTGATAAGTCAAAAATGTAGTCCCTTTGATAGTATATAGATCTGTTTTCCTTTAGAATTACTTTCCCTTATAATGGTATGTATTTTATGTATATATAGGGATCTCTTTCTTGAATTTTGACACCAAAGTGACACGAATTTACGACTAGTACCTCAAGATAGAAGTAAGAAAAATGAAAAGGACGACCACATATATAAAAAATGTGAACAAGAACAAAGAGGAAGGAGTGTCTAGGGTGGACATGAGCACAGGCATTGGTGTTAGAGATAACCGATGAAAATGTGAAGAGATTGAGACAGGGATCCCTATGACCTAACCAGAACTAGGTACATAAGTGACAAATGAGAGAGAGGAAATAATAGAAACAACCAAATAAAATAGATGGACTAGGAAGTGTATCACCAAAGAAATACTTTTATTACTCAAGATCCATACATATATCAACATACTTGGCAAGTATCGTAAAATAATAACATGTGCATGATTTTGTATCTACATCCCCCTTTATGTTATTGGAATGAAATTCACGTAGTGTAAAGGAAGTTAGGAACATACACCGTGAGAATTACGAAGAAGCCATGTTGCGTAAGTACATGTCAAATAAGAACATATAGTGTGGTGAACCATGGATCAACGTGTTGATCCATGTGGTGTAAATAGAGACAATGAACTGTTGTAAGGAGCACTTGGAGAGATTGATGATTTGATTTTGAGAATTTTGGAGATTTTCAAATTGTTGCTAATGGAGATTCGAGGGGGTAGGAGTGATCGCCTTCGACATGATTTTGTATGTTTAAAAAGTTGAAGATTTTGGGCGTCCTGCTGCTAGAAGAAGATTGTTAGGGAGAGAGGTCTAGTTTTACTCTCAAGCTATGACTATATCCTCAAAAGTTCCAACCGCTGCATATAGATAGAGACCAATTTTTGTTCCATTTCGGTCCATGTTTAGTTCATATAGATTGATTTCTACATTTTTGGGGCCCCTCCGGTTCTGCTCCCTTTCCTCGCCCAACCCATTTTGTATTTTGTGGAATGAATTTTTCCTACGTATGGAGTTAGATGCAGATAATATCCACATGTCCTTTGGCGCATTTTGGAGAAGGCATGAAGAATTGGGAATCCTCAAGCAATGAGAATCCTCCATGTGGCCAAAGCGCGACTAAGCAGCCCCAAGCGGGTTGAAAATTCAAAAGATAAAGTGAAGAAGCACATAGACCTCCACATGTTTCCCAAGCACAAGTTTAAAAGGAAAGAGAAAAGGAGAAGTCCCAAAGTAGTGCGCAATCCCCACGTGTCATACAAGGAAGCCACCACCGTCAAAAGGACCAATCAAAGAAGAAGCAAAGGGCTTGAGGTCTAGCAGAGTGAATGCAATCTTGGGTCCCAAAGCATGCGTTGAGATCTACTCCAAAATTTGAAGATCTTCTACGTAAGAATTAAATACGGGTGATGGAAATCTTAATAGAGACATGTTGAAGTAAGAGCCGCGAGGTCTATAAATGAATATTCTTGTGTCAGAAAAATATATACATAGAAGATAGAAGAAAAGAAGTTCCAGAAGGCCAGGAAGGAGGATTTAGGTTCAATTTATTGTGTCCATTGGCCTTAGCAAGGCTCTGTTGTAAAGAAACATTGTAATTTGTGCCATTTTGGCCTTATGTATTGTTTTTCTATATATATAAGAGTTCTTGTTTTGTGCACCTGCAAGTTCACAATATTTTGTGTCCTTTGTTTCTTCCTATTACTTTTATTCAGTTTTAGATGAATGTTTAAATATCTATCGTGCTACATGCCCTTAGATCTTTACATAAATCTGCTCATTTACAAGGTCATATTTTAGTTTCATTCAGCCTTTGATAGTTTGAGATATCTCTAGAATAGTTGATCATGTTGAATGTTCTTCAATTAATCTAGTAGTTATTTTGATATCTATCTCTGTGATTTTTTAAAAGTCTTGGTGCATCACCTTAGATTAAATTTACACATTACTTTATTTTCTCTCTAAACCCCTTATCTTAACACAAAGCAAAGAAGATCCAACTTCTATAAAATGGAGGTTATCTTAGGGGACAAGTCCCACATCTCTAATATTTCCCACAACTTTGGTGATTCATTTGCAAAGATAATCGTCAACAATTTTCTGGCATGCCTGGTGGGACAAGAATTGAAATCTTAAACTTTAAATATTGCTTAGGTTTGGTGTGTGACATAGAAATTTCTAGCCTTTAGAGGCTCTGCAATAACACATCTAGTGACTCTATTTGACATATCTACTGGTCTCAGTAGTATTGATGGTTTAATCCTCTCTAGTTCATGAGAAGGATTCAAACAAGGTTGAGAACAAGAGAAGAAGGCACATTTGAATATTTGTAGTTATCCTCGGAAGGGGCAAAAGAGGTAGACGGATTCCGTCTCCTCCAAACCAAACTCTTTCAACACCTCCACCTGGTAGGCCCTTCTTACAATCCACTAGATTTCTCAAACCTATTTTAATGGCTCATTAACCGCCTCCTCCTCCAAGACAGTTTGTCTCATGGAATCAAGGAGTCCCACTCATCTTACTAGTGCATCTAGAAACATGGAATCCCATACGATAAAATACGTTGAAGGCACTTTGCGCATAAGTTTAGTGGTGAAGAATTCAAGACCCTAGAGGAACATCTTCAAGACGTTGTGAAGATATGCACTCAGTAAATTATATTACAGGCAAGATGTTGCCTTAAGGTTACTAACTACCTCATTTAAGGGAAAAACTCTTGACTAGTACAAATCCTTGAATCCTAACTCTATTGGTACTTGGGATCAATTGGGAAATGTATTTTTCACAAGATTCAGTGAAAAGGGAGATAGATCTTTGCTCCTATAACAGCTTATCAATATCAAGAAAGCTCTGTAAGAGCCCATGATTGATTTCAATACCAGATTCCATAAGATATGGAGAAGAATTCTAGTTCTAGCCAGACCACATGTAGGTATGGCTATTGTATTTTATCCGAAGTGTCTAAACTCGAGATATTTCGTGATGATTCAGTCATTAGGAAGGGATTCTTTTTCACAAGCATATGATATTGCGGTCCAGGATGAAAATAACTTGATAGATGCTGGGAAACTTCCCTTGAAGATCCATTTTCTAGTATATCCCAAGGTAGCTCCCCTTCCTCAGGTGTAGACCTCAAGTTGTACCCAAGCTTTGGCATCCATATATAGCTACCCATCCTCTCAGGGATCTACCACTCCCACTGCTCCTGTCGTAACATCATCATCTTCTTCTTCGGAAATGGAGGAAGTAAAAAATATCCTTAGGAATTTATCTAATGAGATAGTCAATCTTAAGAGGAATCAAGGCATGTACCCAAGACAAAATTATCAAGGATACCAAGGGGGTAGACCCGATTAACCTCTGCAGCATCAAAATTCCTAAAGACCGTCACCGACGCAACTGTTTAACCAAATTGTTCTAGTCCCGACACCACTCCAGACACTCCCACCCAATAGTGGAAGAGAAATGATTCCAGGACAGAATAATTTGGTGAAAGATACTAATGATTGGTGCTTCCCTTGCAATACCCCTCATATGCCGAGATATTTCCCTAAGGGAACCTAAAACAAAAACTAATAGAGAAAAAAGTGAAGAAGGGCTATGAAGTCAACGCTTGTAGACCTTACCAATCCCCAGAATTCAAAATGCGGCCTTAGTTGTGCAGATGCAAGGGATGTCCCTAGAACAAGAAGCTAATATTGTGCCTGAACATGTGATTTTCTCTTGGATCGAAGGAGAAAAATTCATATTCACAAACAAAGTATCTACTTCTACTTGAAGACAATTTGATTATAACACTTGCTCTAAAAGGAAGATGACGAAGCTAAAAACCCTATTCCACAAAGAACGAATGGAGAAAGGAAGGAATCTATGACATTCACTACCCCTTCACCTACTGAGATAGGCAAGAGACTCCAACACCACTTAGAATCAAGGTACCTTCCACCCAAAGGCTGAAAGGGTGAAATACCAACAAGTCTCCAAAGCACAACCACTTGGACCAATGAACGTAGTCGAGAAACTCAAAAGGGCACCAACCAATATATCCTTAAGGGATATCTTGGGCATTCAAACAAAAGGAATTGATTCAAGAAGCATTGATATCCAATGGTGGTCCGACTACGACCAAGGGGGAAGTAACAACTCAAATTCAAACAAATTCAATATTGATGAACCAAAAGAAGGGGTAAGTAAACCAAGACCTTAACCCTTCTTCATGACTCTTATAATTGGTAAGAAATTATTACACAATTCCATGATAGACTCTAGTGCAAAGCACTACGGTGATGCCCAAAGCAATTGCGGATGCCTTGGGAATTAAATATGAGCCCCTAAGAAGAGGAGTCATGCAACTAGATGGGAAATCAATTCAAACAATTGGTGTTATTAGAAGTCTCCCATTACAACTCTATTCCTACTTGAACATAACCGTTCCATAGGATATAGTGGTGATTGATGTTCCATCAGTCTTCAGACTGTGTCTATCCCGTAATTTCACTACTAAAATTGGAGGCTACATGTCCCTGGATTGGTCTCATCTGATCCTATGGACTAAGTATGGATCCAAAATGAAGGTGCTATCAGAGCCCCTCGTAGAGGAACATATAACAGATCAAGTGGCCTCAAGTTTTGAAGCCTCACATGCTATGATCACCTAAGAGGAAGAATCATATATAGATGAAGACGACCCTCAAAGTGGAAGCTATTTGGTTGACTGTCACCTGGAGACCCCTTCGGAAACTTTGAATCCATTGGGTTAGGTACTTATGTGATATTTGATGAGAATCCCAACATCCCAAATATCATGAGGGAAGATAGTAAAAATGAAAAGAATCTCATGAAGGATTCCCAAATGTGGACTCTACATTTTGATGGAGCCAGAAGTAGAATGACTTGGGAGCTAGAATATGCCTATCTTCACCAAGTGGAAGAAATATACTCTAGGCATTTCACTTCCACTTCACTTGCACCAACAATGAAGTAAAATATGAGGCTTTAGTTCATGGTTTGAAGTTGGCACACAAAGAGGGCATACAACAACTAAGAGTCTTTGGGGACTTTGAATTAGTAGTAACACAAGTTAGAAGCACCACCATAGTAAAGAATCTAAGAATGAGGTCCTACTATCATAGGGTATGGGATCTTATTGAAGAATTTAAGGCCTTTAACATTAAGGTTATCCCTCGGGACCAAAACATTGAAGTAGATAGAATGGCCTGTTAGTGCGAAATCACAACACCCCCAAATGAGTTATGGATCTACTTTTCTAAGGCAAGGTCATTTGGTGTGATTTGCATAACATTGGATCATTCCCCAAGCTGTGGGACTTGCAAATGGGAATGATCCTCCAGAGAAGGCTGGTTCCTCTTCCTAAACTACCTGCCACAAGCTATTCCAGTGCAAGCAAGCTAATCTAATCCTAATCTAACTTCCAAGGAGACAAGGAGAGAAAGAAAACTGGAAAAAATAGAGCCTACACTAAAACAGTGATACACCAGAGAAGGAAAATGTTGATCATCTATCAAAACTGCCATGGAAACAAAGAGAGGTGAGAAATGGAGAGGATGGACAAGTGCATCACAGACCAGAGATGGAATTCACACAGAAAATGTTCCAAAATCCCTAAAAACATAGCTCCAAAACTTGCAAATGACATTCAAACATGCACTAGATGCCTGCAACAATGAGAGGCAAGAAGAAACAACCAAAAATGAGCAAAGGATGGAAAAATGCATCACAAAAACACGTTTTTATTGCTCCATTTACATAGTGCACCATTTCATGGGAAAGAGGCAAAAAAAAATGCCATTACAGAGCAAGGGAGGAGGTTCCAACTCCATTTTCGACCCTGGGGAAGAAAAGAAGAGGGAGGCAGAGAAGAAGAGTGAACAACCACTAACTAACTTCTTGAAAATGTGCCTCTGTTACAATATATAGCAAAATGTGAAAAGAGAGGGAAAAACATGAGAAAATCTGATTCTCTGCTCCAACCACCGACAACATTCATAAATTTGGTCGAAAAGTCAAGGCTCCATCTGCAAATTCCATTCCCAAATGCATTTTTTTACTCAAGGGAGAAAAGACCCATATTTCATTAAATTTGGTGGTTGAAAACTGGTTATGTGTTTTTTCCATGCCAAATCACGTTTTGCAATTTTCTCCCACAAATCTCTACCAAAATAAAAAATTGAAGACTCCATGATGAAGAGAATCTCCAGATCTTTCCATTGGTACCAAGATTGTCAAAAATGGAGCTCTGGATCAAAAGATATGGCCTTTTGCATTTTTTTCCTTATGTTTCCTGCAAATTTGGCTTGGTGAATTTTGAACTTTTTCCCGCAAATCCACTGATGATGTGGCATCCATTGGGGTTGGCAGAGGCAGGGGCTTCCTTTTTTCCATTTTACATTTTTTGACAAAAAGTCAAAAAATCCAATTTACCTCCAAAGTCCCGCATCCCCGCATTAGCTTTTTGATGGGGCCGTGGGTCGCATTTTGATTTTATGCCTTTTGGAAGAAAAGGAAATTTTTCACTTTTTCCTCGATGCCCCGCCGGTCCAAGTTCCTTTGGCAAAAAACTCTCCCAAGCTCCGTAAGTCTGCCTTGGGAAAATTTTCCTTCTAACTCCGCCGAGCCATAACTCAAAAAATACAAGGAGTTAGAAAGAGTTCTTTACCTTTCTGGAAAGGGGAAGAAATTATCTATCTGATGGAGCATTTTCCGAAACCTTTGAATGCTTTAAATGTCTAAAATCTGGACTGAAGCACAAAAGGTAGTAAGTTAACCCAAAAATAAGGGGAGCTTATTTTGTTAACATGGCCTAGATCGGATCAAAATTCAATCCAACTAGGATCTCACGACAAACAAAGAAGCGGTGAGGTTGATCATTCACCCATCTATACCGATAATGTAGATCATTGGCAGGTTTTTGAAAGTGACTAGAAGATTTTTAGTTCTTACAACAATATAAAGAGTTTGTAGACCAAATCCAACCCAAAATTGAAGAATCATATGGAGATCAAGTCATCCAGCTCAAAATGAACAAACTTCCAAAGGGAATGATAACATTGGAAAATATCTTTGACTCGATGATGTTAATACAAATAGGAGGAATTTCACGGAAGTCAAGGAAGACTATGTTGAGCTAGAAGTAGCCAATGGGAAAAAGCTAAAGGTTGGGAAGTTAGTCACTCAGAAAGAAAGAGAAAGGCTTGTGGCTTTATGCCATAAGTATGATAAGGTAGTAGCTTGGACTTATGATGACCTACATGGTTATAATAAGGATATCATCCAACATACTATTGACCTAGAAGAGGGGACTAAACATGTGCGTCGAAGTAGAGGCATGTGAATCCAAAAATAGAATCTCTCATGGTCAAGAGCTCAGGAAACTCCTAGAGGCTAAAATAATCTTCTCAATCAAGAATTCCACCTGGGTTTCCAACTGTACCGGTAAGGAAGAAAAATGGTGAAATCAGACTCTATGTGGATTTTAGAGATCTGAATAAAGTGTCCCTTAAAGATCACTACCCCTTACCATCCATGGAACAAATATTACAAACAATAACGGGTTTAGAAAGGTTCTCTTTGCTTGACGATTTTGGGATACAACCAAATATGGCTCATGGAGGAAGACCAACATAAGACCACTTTTACAACAAAGTGGGGAACCTTTGCATATGCAAAGATGTCGTTTGGACTCACCAATGTTGGGTCTACTTTTCAAAGAGCCATGGATGCCACATTTGGAGAGATGATTAACAAGGTAATCCTAATATACTTGGATGACCTCATAGTGTTTACCAAAATGGTGGAAGATCATTTGACGCCCTAGAAGTTGTATTTAAGAAGTGTCAGGAATTTAAAATCTCTCTGAATCTGAAGAAGTGTGTTTTGGGGTACCACAAGGAAAAATCTTAGGACACATTGTCTCAAAATATGGGATCTCAATCGATCTAGAAATAGTAGGAGCCATTCTAAAACTATCTCTACCTATTAACAAGAAGGAAGTACAATCTTTCCTAGGAAAGATTAACTTTTCAGCAGATTCATTTCATATTTTTTTGGAACAATCTAATCGATCACACTGATGCTAAAAATAACCTAAACTTTAAATGGACCACTGAAGGTCATCAATCCTTCGAGGAGGTCAAAAATAAATTGCATATGCACTAGTGCTACGTAACCCAAATTTCTCCAAGGATTTCATCATGTACGTATATGGGAGTGAGCATAGTGTAGCACATCGTGCTAATGCAGAAAGGAGAGTCACAAGAAGATGAGCATCCAGTTGCTTTCTTTTCAAAACTCTCCATGATTATGAGACAAGGTACAAATTTGTGGAGAAGTAAGCTTACGCCATTGTCAAAGGTCGAAGAAATTTAGACACCTCATTACCAATAACAAGATCATGGTCATGGTGGCACACTCCAACGTCAAAGAATACATCACAGAGGGTGAGATAACTAATAAAAGGGCCAATTGGATCACTAAGATCCTAGAATATGACATTGAAATAAAGCCCACAAAGTTGGTATGAGGAAGAGGTTTATGCCAATATCTCGCACAAGATCCATTAGTCCCAACGAATGAAGAATCTAAGATGGTGCTCGTATCCAAAAAAATGAATCCGAAAACTAGGTATCGAGATAGGATGCATTTCATGTAGATGGGTGAGTATCCAAGCCACCTTCCTCTAAAAAATAAAATATATTATAGACAACAGGGATCTAAATTCATCATTATTGATAATTTCCTTTTCAAAAGGAACTTTGATGGGATCCTACTTAGATGCCTAGAAAAGGAGGAGCCGAAAGGGTCTTACACGAGTTACATCATGGAGGCTCGGGAGGCCACTTCTCTTCCAAAACCACCACCATAAAGGTCTTATAGGTAGGATAATTTTGGCCCTGATTTTTATAGATTGTAATGCAATGGTGAGTAAGTGTAAAATTTTCCAATTTTACATGGGCTTTCGAAGAAATTCTGCATGACTTGTTAACCCTATTATGGTTGAAGAGCCATTTACACAATAGGGACTATGTTTCATTAGAATGTTTAATCAGATTTCAAGCACGGGTCACAGATGGATTCTCACAGCCACTAATTACTTCACTCGATGGAAAAAGGTAGTTCTGTGAAGGAAGCCATTGAGAATATGATTCTCGAAACTCCTATGAGATATCACTACATGATTTGGAACCCCCCGCACGATCATATCTGATAATGCCAAGGATTTTGCTGAGCCCTAAATTGACTAAGTCCTAAGGTAGAAGGCAGGTGTATGTGAAAAATAGGAAAATAGGAAGATACTCAAGGAAAAGCACGTGGGAGAGAAGTGCGCGGGAGTAGAAGAAATTTGGGGGACTTAGCCACATTTCGAAGGCGGTATCACAAGAGAAACACGTGAGGGCCCGAGTAGGCATGATGAATGGATAAGGTGCTAGCTTGGAGCCTTGGGGTCAAGAAAAGAATATTCCATGCAAGGAATATTCCTAGGAGGATAATTACTAGTTAGTGGAGGCCTTTGCAAGATGGCATAAGCACTCGATCATAGAGCACCACACTTCCACTTGACACGCGATATGCTCATGGTTGAAGCTATGACAGTGAGCCCAGATGTTATTTAAAGAAGTGCTTAGGTTTGAAATAAACAAGAGTTGGAGAGGTAACAAATTTCTGCAAGAATGTTGTTCTTAGGCATAGATGTATGTGCTCGGGTCTGAACAAGGGTTGTAATGGGAGAGAAATCTAGGATCTCTATTCTCAAGTAGTTTTATAGGGTTGGAATATTATTCCATGGTGTATATAGTCCGAGATGGCCCTATTTGATGTAATATGGCTACTATAAATGGATTTAATCAATATATGGAACTTTTTCTTACATCTTTGTGTCTATGGACTAAGCCCTAGTATGTTTTCATGTTGATATGAATCCGATCTAGTTATTTTTCTTAATACAATTTTTATCTCCACTAATAATGCATTTGTGTTTAAGTTTGATATCCAGACTTTTTGTTGTTGATAAAATGCATATGCTTCTACCCTACAATCCATATTTCGTTATGATGTTGTGAATTTTATGCTCATCTCATGGAACATTTATGTTTAGAACTAAATCCACTACCTTTGTATTAAATTAAAAGCACGTGTTTTTGTTTCGAAAACCTATCCTCCATTCATAGCAGAAAATTCTCATGAGACTCACATAAAATAGGGGCTTGGCACACATGCACCTCGGGTGAGTGCCCAACGCTTGGGTGATAGGTTGACGCACTTAGGGTTAAAGAAAGATTCGAGGATATAGGTAAAGGAGACTACATTTTGGTTTTGTTTCCGAGACCTCTTTTAAATCCGTTGTGAGAATGATGTGTGATGACGGAGCATCTGACCTTGGACAACATCGAGACCTAGCTTAAAAGCATAGAGGATGAGTTTTCCCAGAGGTTCAATACTAGATCTGATTTTGATGCATGAAAATGGGTAGATGAGAACCCGTATCATGATCTCTATTAGACATTCTTATGCTATTTTCCCAAAGATATTTTTATGAATGGCTCTTAAGATGTGCATCGAGGATGAGTTAGTACTATCGACCTCGTGTTTGGACCTAGGAGGAATATTAGCGATTGCAGGATGTTGATCTGACCTAGAATTGTGTTGTTGATCACTGGTGGAAAGGTGTGTTGGCTAGTTATATGTTGGAGTACGTAATCTCAACTTATTCCTATCCAGAGTTTGTTAAGTTCGAGTTCTTACAAGAACCCAGAGGATATTTCTTGCATGATTTTCCCTTAGCCATCAAGATCCTGGTTATTACTTTGAGTTTGGAGGAATTTCGTATGGCTCACTAAACTCTCTCTAGGCGTGGGGCATAGGCTGGTGTGACAAAGATGGAGGACCTTATGAAAGAGGTAGAAAGAGAGGAGAGGTGGCTCAAGTACAATGAAGCGTGAGAAAGAGAGTTGGAAAGACACTGTGAAGTTTTCGGTGTGATGGAATTATGGAGGCAGATGTTGCGAGAAGGATTTGAGGTTAGCACGGAGGGTGTGGGACCGAAGCAATTTGCTACCCCATCTTGGAAAGTGAAGAAGAGAAACCCCTCAGCTTCTGGTGAGAGCTTGTCATATGGAGAAAGGAGGAGATCAAAGAGGAGCGAATCTTGGCCCGCAAGCTGACTAGACCATGGCACTTAGGTTTCCAGTATCTAAGACAAGTATTTTGAGTTTGGTTGGTATTGGTGAGCATATATCATCGTGTAGATATCATTATACATTACACCCATCTATGGCCATGCAAACATTTCTAGTGTTTAGAGGAATCTTGTCGCTGCACATCGTTTGGGCAAGGTGTGGGTTTATAAGGCTTGGGTATCATGTTTGGGAGTGGTGTAGGAAACATATCTCGGGAGTGGTACTGTATCATAGACTCTCGGCACATAATTTAGTGCAACGGTGCACATATAGAGTACAACTACTTTAGGACCCTTACTGTAATAGGAGGAGGATTTGGTGGATCGGAGGAGTTTGCACTAGTGGATCTAGTGGTGCTGGAGGTGGTGGAAATATTGGAGGAAGCCAAAGTTCGGATCCGGTGGGAAAGGGCCTTAACATCCTCAACAAGTTTTTTTGAGATGTCTTTACATTTTATCGATTATAAGGGTGTGGAATACGCTGCAGAGCATGTACACAAGTGAGAGTTGCATGGAACGTGAAGGGTATCACAACCCCGAGTGGAAGGCGAGCTAGTTTGTAACCACGTTGCAAGGGCGCACACATATTTGGCACCGAAAATATGATCCACACCAGATGGTGGTGGACTATATTGCACTACATGATGCGTTTATGGAAAATATCCACATTCGTGAGTTTAAACAGAAGAGCATCAACACTCTGAAGGAGATCCAACAAGGCATGGCTGAGAGCGTGCAGGAGTATGATGCACATTTCAAGACTCTCTTATTAAAATTATCATATGATATTCATCCTTCACAACATGCTCAATGGTTCGTTAGAGGGTTAATTACACCATTCAGGAGAGTGCTTTCACATAATACCTTCACAGATCCGTGTGAGGCCTTAGAGGTTGTCTTACATGCCGAGGCCATTAGGAGAATTGATACACGGAGTTATTTCCATGACAAAGCATCTTGAAAAACTGTCTACGAACTCGGCTCACGAGACTCACAATGGGATTTGGTGCATAGATTGTGAAGTAGAGGGGCACACGAAGGATAGTTTCCCTTAAAATACGGTGCACACCATGTTAGTAGACTGTGAGATTTTCCATAGATATCATGATGTAAGTAGATTCCCATTGTTGTAGCATGCAATCCGTAAGAATGTGTCTTGCTATTGCAAGATTTGCACCTCTACTACTCATGACACTAAGGATTACAGATTGATAGACCAAATCCATGACATCATTGATCTTGGTGTGTGCCGCACTCAAGATTGTAAGTAGCTCTAAGGATTATGGTCACCATTATGAAGGGCGCATGAATGGAGGATGCCATAGAAGAAGCTTTTAGGGAGGATTCAGAGGCCATGGTAACCACAAAGGAGGAAGAAGTGAATTTCCTTGTGGAACTTGCTATACTTATGGATCGACTAAACACTACAAGTGTGAGTGTCTAGAATTGTGCAATGCTCATGGTGTGGAAAGAAACACAAGTACAAAGAGTGCTCAAGTTGTATGACCACATGAACAAGAACTAGAAAAAGGAAAAAGGCATGGGGATGGTGAGTGTAAAGAAGACCGATCCACAATGGATGCCGACGGTAGTACGAAACTCCAAGCTAGAGCTTGTTTTGGTCACTACACGCGCTAAGGTTACACGTTCCTGAGAGGAACCAAAGCAGAGGCCTCTTATCACAAGAGAAGAAATGATATATGAGAAATGTCCTAATCCTACTCACCAGAAGGAGGTGTACCAAGAAACCATGGAGGTAATTAGGAGTTGGCAAGGATAAATCCATTATCCGAAGGAGCAATCACGCTAGTTAGAGCAGAAGAAGAGTGCCAAGGTTCCTCAACGGGATATGGATGAGGTTAGGTAAGTGTGTTAGATGTTACGTCAGGAGAATATTATTCCTCTGTTGGGAGAATGGCTATGGGAAAAGGTACCGCACACTAAAGGGGGCATGAGAGACAAGTCCTACATGCTAACCTACCTCCTCACATCATTGATTATGATAAGGATATCACACTGAATGTAGTTGTTGATGGGTGGCTCCTGAGTAATATATTAATTAACACAAGCATGGAGGTTAATGTCCTTACTCTAGATGCATGGAACCAAATGGGAAGGCCCCCATCTTCGAATGTGTTGTACATGGCTAATAGGACAAAGGCCATGCCTCTAGGGGTGTTGAAAGATGCATCCATAACTATCCAAGGGGAAAAGTTTACTGGGGAATTTGAGGTTCTAGATCTTACTGAGGATGATAGTTTCCCAACATTACTTGAGTGCCTTTGGTGCTATGCAAGCAATGCTTGACCTATGTTTCAATAAGGGCTGCACCAGTTTTGAGAATAAGGAGAAGCGTGTGGTCATTCCACTAAGTGATGGATGGTATGCACCTTATGTGGAACCATTGGGTGAAGAATACTTAAACAAGATATTATGTGCACCATCAGGGACCCAAAGTTTGTTCAACCATCAAAGGAAGGGGTCATTTAATGGGATGATGCACAATCCATAAGTGATACAACCAATGTTTCCTGTGACAATTGGGTGCATGGGACATACAAGTTGGTTGGAAGGCATCTGAAGGATACTAGGACAAGAGTTGTCAAAACATGCTCAATTAGGCGCTTGGGAGGAAGGTAATTACCACTATACACTAGGGAGGGAAACCCTGATGTATTTTTGTATGAAATGGAGATCCAATAGAAGTTTCAAGTGGAGAGAAGAAATATGCTTACCTATACTTTGCGCAAAATAATAGACGATGGTGGGCAACACATTGAGATAATATTCTAGAATGACGTGAAGTGAGAATTGCGCTCTCTGTTAGGTTTCTCCAAAGCAATGCACCATCTCATATTTGTGACTATGATAGAAAGGGACCCACCTCGTGCCATGTTTGTGAGTGTAAGAAGAATTGGATGGGAGGCGTGAAAGCTTTACCCCCATTCCTATTGGTACATAAGTTTTACTCCACCTTATAGGGTTGTGCAAGCGCCTGGTACATCCATTCAGAGTTATGGTGCCAGATGGGGAATTGGCAGGAGATGAAAATGGATATCATCCAGAACTTTGAGTACCAATCCCCTAAGAAATTAGTGAATGAGGCATCATGGGTCAAGTGCCAAGTGCCTCTGTTAGAGAGATTGTGTAATGGCTAAGGACTGCATCTTGGAGCTTATAGGTGAACCTGAGTTAGGGGCATGCTTTCTGAAGAATAAGATGCGGAAAAAAAAAACTTGAGTGTCCCTACATGGAGAAGGAGAAAGGTAAGTTGGTGTACTTGGTGGATGGTGAGGAGATGGAGAATTTGCATGTTGAACATTCAAAAGGGATGCATGAGATCCTATATAAGGTAGATGAGAAAGCATGTGCCTATCATGAATCCTTAAAGAAAAGGAAGGTAGAAATTGGCACTAAAGTAAAGCCTAAGGAAGCTCTTATTGGAGACTACTGGATAGACTAGGAGGTTTCAAAAGTAGTTGAACTACCGTGCGGTTTCGAATATTTTTCCCACGCGGGTACCATGAGTTAAAATGGGTTCATCCTTCATTGGGTGAAATGTAGATCAAGTTGAAAGAAGGTACGTGCCCCATCAGAAATGACCCTATAGAATGAATCTAAATCTACGTGTAAAGGTTAAGGAGGAACTTGACAAGATGATAGAGTTAGGAATTATTGAGGCTATTGAGGAATCTAAGTGGGTAAGTCCCATGGTCATTAGTATAAAAAAGGATGGGAGAATAAGAATCTGTGTAGACTATAGGGATCTCAATGCTGCATGTGTCATAGACCCTTTCCCAACCCCATTTACTGAAGAGATTTTGGAAGGTGTAGCTAGGCAAGAGATCTATTCTTTTACCGATGGATTCTCAAGTTATCACCAGTGATAATTGTGAAGGAGGACCAGGAGAAAACAAATTTCACCACTGAATGGGGAAGTTTTTCTTATATGGTCATGCCTTTTGGAACAAATAATGCACATTCTATGTTTTCACGCATTGTTGTGCATGCCTTTCAATACTTCATCCACAAGTTTTTGTAAGTATACCGAATGACCTGGATGGTTTATGGGTTATTAAAAGATCATTGTGACAACCTAAGGATGATGTTTGAAAGATGCAGGTAGTTGAGCATCTCCATGAATATTAAGATGTTTGTTTTTTTCGCTCTTTTGGCATGTTGTTGGGACACATCATTTGAAAAGAAGGCTTGTTGGTAGACCCCACAAACGTTGTTGTTATAGTAAGATTGGAGGCACCTACCAGTCAAAGTGTGGTGCGCGGGTTCCTGGGACATATGGGGTACTATAAGAAATTCATTAAGGGATATGCCTAGATTTCTGCACCCCTGGAAGAGTTATTAAAACACAAAAGTAAGTTCTATTAGGGAGAGGTGCATTAAATGACATTTGACACATTGAAAGAAAAGCTTACCACCGTGCCCATTCTACACTTTCCTTCTTGTTATAAGTCATTTCATGTGTATGTTGATGTATCCGATATGGATATTGGAGTGGTATTAGCACAACATGGAGAGGGAATTGTTGACCAACCCTTGTGCTTTGCTAATAGGAAGCTTACTCCAACAAAACATAATTATACCACCATAGAGCATGAGGCATTATCAATGATCTACACGCTGCATAATTCAAGGTAATACTTGCTGGGAACACATTTTATTTTCTACATAGACCACATGACATTAAAATACTTAGTGAAGAAGCCCATTTTGCAATGGCACATATGTCGGTGGGTTCTATTGTTTTAGGAGTTTGAGTTTATAGTTGTGGGCTCAAGCCTGGAAAAGTAATTTAGGACCTAATCATTTGTCAAGGATTACTATGGGTGAGGACGTGTAAAACATCAAGGATACGATGTCAGATGCATAATTATTCAGGTTGTAGTGTGCACCCTCCGACTTAGAATATATTGTGTCAGCACGCTTTATGAATGGGTGAGGTGCCGTAAGTGATAAAGGAATTAAATAGGAAAGAGTTAGCCACATGCGTTGTGACCTATATGTTAATTGGTGGAGACTTATACAAGCTAGGTAGTGATGAGGATTTGCACCTGTATGTGCTAGAGCATGAATACACCGCAATCATCGAGGAGGCTTATGACGGAATTATAGGAGGCCACTATGCAGAAATGCGACCATGCGCAAGATCCTTTTAGTTGGCATTTGGTGGGAAATGGTTTATAAGGACTATATTGAGTATTGTAAGGTCTGTGACCATTTCTGGTGCCTTGGTAAAACTAGGGAAGAGTGATAAAATGCCATTAAGGTCTATCGCTAGTGTAGAGTTGTTCCATAAATAGTAAATTGAATTTGTAGGCCCAATTACCCTAGCCACATGAAGGATGGGTTTGCGCTTATATCATTACATTTATAGACTATCTTACACAAGTGGGTAGAAGTGGTGCCTATGAAGGATTGTACTATCATCACCAATCCGGCACTATGATAATTCTTCACCGGGAACTCCTCGTGCTATGATTATTTACTAATTCACAACCTTTAGTTTGGTGGATGTAATCTGGAAACACAACAACAAACACAACACAAGAATACCATCGACTATAATAAGAAGGAATGATGATAAATCTGAAATATCAGAGTAAATTATAATATTAACATGAAATTGTTACAATCTCACCCATGAGGTACTTCAAGTGTTATTGACTTCACTTGCCTTCCACCAATACTATGGGAGAAACTTTACAATTACACCTCTTAATGACTTCTTCAACACACCTTTAAACTGATGGCTTCCTTTACACACTTCATACAATATTTCTCACTACTCCCTTCTATGCTAAATGAGGGGGGTGGCCTCTTTATTTATATACTTTTAGGCTTATCCATCTTATCTCTAAGATAGGATAAGAAATCCACTCTGACGAATCATATTCCACACCTTAACTCTTATCTATACATGTAAGCTTATCTTTTAAGATAAGATAAACCTTATCATTTCACATGGGTTCCACATTTTTAGACTTTTTACAAATAAAATATACAAAATATTTATGACCTCACTCCTTGTCCTTATTACCAATATAATATTTCTAATTCCTAATCATGTAGACCCTATTTCTCTACTTACCTTAACTTTGACATTTTAACATTACTGGACCACTTACGACAACTATTTACTTTTTACCACAACATTCCTATTGTACTTTTGACTATTTCGTACTATACATTATTGGCGGTAAATCTTGACTGGCGTCGTTATCTTCTATCTGGACGCTACTACTAATTATACTTAACAACATCCTATTCCTAATACATACATTAATGAAATAGAAATTACGGAGGAAAATTTTAGTGTCGACATCTTCCCCTTCCTAGCTTCTACTCCATCCCTGAGTAGACTATTCGGTGCTTGGAAAATCTTTAACTTGTCATGGTTAACCTTGATTCAGAATGGGAGTGCCATCCAATTCCTCCACGGTAAAGTACCATTTTCATGCACAACTGCTATTTTGTAGGGCCCCATCCATTTTGGAAGAAATTTTCTTTGTCTTCTTTTTTTGTATCTGGAATCATATACTAGAACCAAGTCATTCACATGAAATGGAGACCACCGGATCTTTTGATCAAAGTATTCCTTCTGCTTCATTTTCTTCTTATAGCTTATATCCTTAGCTATTTCCCTCATTTCCTCTAGCAAATGAAGATGTACCAACCTTTCTTTTACTGAATCACTTTCATCCATTCTTTCATTTTTCATTACTCTGACTATGGGAATATCAAACTCAATAGGAAGAACTGGATCAATGCCATAAGCCAACTGAAATGGGGAGTATCATGTTGCTGACTTTGATGTTGCCCTATATGCCCACAATGCTGCATGAATCCTTTTATCCCATTTATGTACCTGCAAGGCTACATCTTTTGCTAGAATTTGACATAACACAAAATTTGTTCCTTCCACCTGTCCATTTGTGCTTGGCTTGTATTTTGTTGCCTTCCTGTGCTTAATAGAAAACTTATTGACTAGGGCTTCTACCACCTCATTAATGAAGTGGCTTCCTTGATCTGTTACAATTTCTAATGGACAACCAAATCTGGTGACAATGCGTTCATATATGAACCTTGCCACCTCATCCATGGAAGTTGTTTTCAATGGCCTAGCTTCAACCCACTTGGTTAAATAATCTGTGGCAACTACAATATACTTATTTTGGCGTGAGGTAGTTGGAAGTGGACCTACAATTTCTATTCCCCACTTTTCAAAGGGACCAAGTGGAAGAATAGGGCATAATGGAGCTGATGAAGTCTTACGGTTACCATGTGTTTGACAAATATCACATGTCTTACAATAATTATAACAATCTTTAAAAAGAGTGGGCCAGTGATAACCTGCATCCAAGATCCTTCTTGCTGTAAGTTGTCCAGAGAAGTGCCCTCCACATGTACCATTGTAGAATTCTTCTAGCAGTTCCTTCCCTTGATCACATCCAACTGCCCTCTTCAGATCGTCCATCGTGTCCTATTCGAAATAATACTCCATGCATAATAGAATATGGATGACTGGCTTGAGTAATCTTTCTCTTAGTCTTTGCATTGGCACCATCAGGAAACTTGAATTCATTCAGATAATTCCAAATATCTATGTATTCACTAGGGATTGTGTCAAGGGATAACAATGTTGCATCGGGGAAATCATCATCATCACAAGATGATCCTAAACCATCATAGGCTCGAGAGAGTGAATCTGCATTAACATGCTTCTTTCCTAGCCTATCTATAATATCAAATTCAAATTCTTGTAGCAAAATTATCCATCTTGCTATCCTCCCTGATGGATTAGGCTTATTTACAATATATTTTAGAGCCTCGATGATCTCATTACAACTATAAATTTTTGCCCTAGCAAGTAATTCCTAAACTTCTTTACAAAAAAATGATAGCCAGAGCCTCTTTTCAGTGCAAGTATAATTTACCTCAAGATCGCTCATTTGTATGCGCTCCCAAAGTAAATTGGATGTTCATTCCCATTTTCATCCTTTTGGCTCAAAGTAATTCCTAGTGCTTTGCATCCGAGGCATCGCAGTGTACACAATGAATGGCTTGCTCCAACTGGATTCTTTAAAACAGTGAAGACACCTGTGGCTTCCTTCAATTGTCCAAAAGCTTCATGCGCCTTATTTCCCGGTTCATAAGTAACATCCTTCTTCAAGAATGGGTTAGTGGTCAGGCAATCTTTGAGAAATTCTTGATGAACCTTCTATAGTACCCCACATGGCCTAAAAATGATCTCAACTTACTTCTATTCATAGGAAATGGTAACTCTTTGATTTTTGAAACTTTATCAGGATCAGTACCAATACCATCTCTGGATACAACATGCCCTAACAAAATGCCTTTAGAACATCCAAAGACACACTTTGAGGGTTTAGTGAGGCTTGTGCTTCATCTAACCTTTGAAATGCTGTCTCCATTTGGTGCGCAGTGGTCCAACTTGCTCCCATAGATGCAAAAATCATCCATAAATACTCGATGAAGGTCCCAATGTAGGGTTCAAACACCCTATTCATCAAACGCTGGAATGTTGCCGGAGCATTACACAACCCAAAAGGTATAACTCTATAAGCAAACGTTCCCAAGGAGTGGTGAACATGGTCTTTAGCTGATCTTTCTCGCTATACGAACTTGGTTATAGCCGCTATATCCATCAGCAAAACTATAGCACTCCTGGCCACCTACTTCGTCCAAGATCTGATATGAAAATGGAAGAGGGTAATGATCCTTCTTTGTTGCCTTATTAAGCTTCCCGTAATCAACACAAATGCGTAGCTTCCCATTCTTTTTATTGAGATCACAATGGGAGAAATCCATTCTCGAATTCTCCATAGCAAATATGAATCCCGCATCAAGCAACTTATCTATTTCTTGTTTTACGGTGTTGGAAAAATTAGGATTCATTCTATATGGCATTTGCTTTATGGGCTTAGCACCATCTACCAAGCTCAATAGAATGTTCTACACAACTTACTTGACGGAGTTCCTTGTAATCAAAAGTGAATATGTATATGTACCTTCGAAAGCTAGCTGGAGGTAGGATTCCTTCTCACTCTCCATCACAACATCACCAAACTTTATTTGTTGGAGACGATCATCAACTTCTTCTTCGATAATTTTATGGGGTCATGAGTTGGTGTGGATCTGGAAGGATATCCATGATTTGAAACATCAACCTCACTTTCTTCATCTTCAAAGTGTCCACTTCATTGGTACTAGAGTAATAAGAGGATGTCCAATCATTAGTTTCATCACTTGAATCCACAAGAGTTCGCCTTATGATGTCGAGGTATCACGTTTATCTTCACCCTCTCTCTACCACGTCCAAGTGTCATGAAACCTTCATTCCAAAGTAGTTTCTTACATGAACTCTCCTTAGCCATGGTCTTCCCAAAGAAAGCATTGGGTATGCAACAATACCATTTTTCATCACCCGAAAGTCTACCACACATACAACACCCATAATGAGATATTGCCACATTTGAAACTACACCTTCTAGTTTAGTTTTCCTTTATTTAATGACCTTAACATAAGTGTTCAAGGACTATCAATTTTTAAACCCAACATATTCATTACAGACTCGGTCATTACATTAACTGCAACACCTCCATCAACTAAGACATCATGAATTGAAATACCATTACATAATACCTCAGCTTGTGGAGCATAGGGATGCCTCGCCTCTAAAACAGGGGACCTCAACCTCCTTCCTTCGTCGAGCATTGAGTCCACTTCGCAACTCCCGCCTCTTCTCAGAAGACATAGCCAAGAGTTGACCATATGTAATATTTGTAGGCCTTTTGGACATATCTTCCAAGATGGAGTATGGTCCTTGCCCCTATGAAATCAGAAAATCCTGCACACCCAACTTTCTTCTCCTATGTTTCTTAGTAGTTTCTCCTTTCATCTTCTTAGGATCATTTCCATCTTGATTATCTTTTTCTTTCTTTCTTTTTGTTACAAACACATCTACTTCATTATTTCTACTCTTATCTACTACATCAAAAGAATTCACAGGTGCTTTTCCTTTATCATTATCTCCTTTACCAGATGTAGAAGCTCTATCTCGGACAATCATACTTATAATGAACCCTTTTATAACAACCATAACATACAACTTCATAAATATTTCTTTTTGGACCTCTATCTCCTCCCTGAGAACTAAATTCTTTTCCTTGAAGAAGATTAATAGTTAACTGACCCATCTTTTTGAGCAGATCTTCATACTCAGTAGATGTACTAGGAGAAATATTTGTGCTCACCAGAGTGGTTGTGGATTTTGGACCAAAGGTGCTGGTGTAGGCTCTACTTTAGCAACAATTTCTTTGGGCTCCTCTTCCATGCTTTCTTCTTGCCTTCTTGTAATGTCCTTTGCTTGTTCAATGGTAGCTGGGCGGTCATACTTCACTCATTGTCTGATCTCTGGCTTCATCCCAAGAATGAAGTGCTTACAGAGGATATTATCCATGCCATTCATCAACCCATCCGCTAATCCTTCCTTCCGGATCTGGGCATCGAGCTTCCTCCTTAGCTCTAGAACACGAGCATGATAATCCCTTATCTTCTCCTTCTCTCCTTGGGATAGCTTTGTGATATCGATCATGAGATCTGCATATTTCTGTTGTTCACCAAATTCTTCAAGAAAACTTTCAGTTAATAAATCCCATGAATTTTTCACATTATCACCTAGTGTTTCAAACCACCTAAGTGCTTTGAACCATCCAAAAAGGTAGGAAAAATTCAGTCCATTGTTCCTCTTATAAGGCCAACAAATACAAGATCGTTTAAACTCTTGAATGAAAGAGGAAGCATCTTCATTAGATTGGGCTGAAAAAATAGGAATATTCCCCATTTTCAAAAGTAACCTTTTGTAAAATACCAACCCACAAGTACAATCAACAAGACTTATGTGCACAAATAATTGGAATCACTGTAATAGAAAGTGACTTTACACGTTTCTACAGTAAAGAGAAATGACCATGGTAACTATGGTAAAACTTGACTTACTGCGGTAAAAACTAACTTTACTGTGGTAAACACTATTCACAGTAAAAAGTGAAGTTACTGCGGTAAATACTATTCACGGTAAAAAGTGACTTTACTGTGATAAATACTATTCACAACAAAAATGACTTTACCATGGTAACTACTATTCATGGCAAAAATGACTTTACCATGGTAACTACTATGCACAGTAAAAATAAGGTTACCCTCCAATTGATTTTTGACTAAGTGGGAATATCTCTCCAGAAAATCCACCAACGAGGAATGGTCCCGGCAATGGAACCAAAATGTCATCACCAATCCGGCACTATGATAATTCTTCACCGGGAACTCCTCATGCTATGATTATTTACTAATGCACAACCTTTAGTTTGGTGGATGCAATCTAGAAACACAACAACAAACATAACACAAGAATACCATTGACTATAATAAGAAGGAATGATGATAAATCTGAAATATTAGAGTAAATTATAATATTAACATGAAATTGTTACAATCTCACCCATGAGGTACTTCAAGTGTTATTGACTTCACTTTCCTTCCACCAATACTATGGGAGAAACTTTACAATTACACCTCTTAATGGCTTTTCAACACACCTTTAAACCGGTGGCTTCCTTTACAATATTTCTCACTACTTCCTTCTATGCTAAATGAGGGGGTGGCCTCTTTATTTATAGACTTCTAGGCTTATCCATCTTATCTCTAAGATAGGATAAGAAATCCACTGACGAATCATATTCCATACCTTAACTCTTATCTCGTACATGTAAGCTTATCTTTTAAGATAAGATAAACCATATCATTTCACATGGGTTCCACATTTTTAGACTTTTTGCAAATAAAATATACAAAATATTTATGACCTCACTTCTTGTCCTTATTACCAATATAATATTTCTAATTCCTAATCATGTAGACCCTACTTCTCTACTTACCTTAACTTTGACATTTTAACATTCTTGGACCACTTACGACAACTATTTACTTTTTACCACAACATTCCTATTGTACTTTTGACTATTTCCGTACTATACATTATTGGCGGCATCAGATCTTGTGGCAAATACTGCAAGTTATCTCTCTATCGGACGAGACTACTAATTATACTTAACAACATCCTATTCCTAATACATATATTAATGAAATAGAAATTACGGAGGAAAATTTTAGTGATCGACAGATGCAAAGATGCAAAAACAACTAGATTCTTGTGGAAAACATAATCAGCAGGTATGGATGCCCACTAAGTGAACAAGTGATAGGGGTACACATTTTTTAAATGAGACTATTTGAATCTTGTTGGCTGAGTTCATGGTGGCACATCACAAAACTACCCCTTATCACCCACAAGCTAATGGGACACTGAATATTTTAACAAAATTTTGAGTCACACATTGACCAAGATTTGTGATGTTGGTAGAAGGACTGAGATGATAAAGTTTCAGCCATGTTATGGTCATATCAAACTACTTATAAAATATTGAACAAGGCCACACCTTTTCAATTGGTGTTTGGCACGGAGGATGTGTTACCTGTTGAATTCATGTTACCATCACTGCATATTGTGCACACAGGAGGTTTAGATGATGAACAAGTGCTTAAGGAAAGGATTGACAAGTTAATGCAGTTGGATGAAAGATGTACAATAGCACGATGGAGCCAGAAAATAGAAAAGGCCAGGTAGAAGGCATGACATGATAGAAACATCAAGAATAAGTAGTTTGAGGTTGGGCAAATGGTCTTGTTGTATGATTCTAAGTTTTGTGCCACCTAGGAAAGCTCAAGGTACATTGGTTGGGCCCATACACTATCACTTGCATACTTGATTCAGGCACTTGCTAGTTACAAGCACTGGATGGGACAAGGTTACTTAGTTTCTTTAACAGGAGTAGGCTGAAGCCCTACTATAAATAAGTCTTCTTGATGTTCATAAATAAGGTAGTATTTCCAGTTAGCTTAGGATTTCCCTTAATGTAGTTTCCTTTCTTTGTGTTTCCCTATTTTTTATCTTTTCTTTGTCTTTTCATTTTGGGTGCATTTACGCACCGGTAGCCTGTTACTTTTTAAAAGGGTTTTTATGTGCAAGAGGACCATACATCTTTTTAGTGTGGGGTGGAAGGTGTCAAAGAAGAGTTGCTGTAAAATAATGTGATAAGGATAAATGTTGGGAGTAATGTACATAGGTGGCCCAAGTAAGAAAATCAAAAGCACGTGGGTTTAAAAAAGTGCATGTAGCAGAGGTGATCATAAGAGAAGGTTGGTGTCAAAAGGCTTTGAGAAAACCATGTACAAGGGTAAAAAGTGTAGGAGCAACATGAGGTAGGTGAAGGAAAGAACTTGGTAAAGGATGCAAAGGTTGACATACTTTGGCACAGGAATGTGCACAAGTTAGTCTGTTGTCAAAGAAGTATTGTGTTCCAGGAGGTTGCAAAAGTTTTTACACGAATTTACGTGTAGAGGGAAAGTGTTGGACAAAACATGTGAAGGGATGTCATTGGAAAAATCCAAATTTAATGCATTTATACATTGGTAGGTGGCATTAGAGTTTATGCGAGAAAGATTAAAAACTATAAATAGAAGGTCGGGGTGAGTTATTATTTTACCTTTCATTTTGTGTTGAAGAGCTCTTGCGAACTAGGCATCCTTGAAAGAGGAAAATTGTTGGATATTTGCATGCGTAGCAGAGCGAGAATATTCATGGGATTTGTGAACCGAGTGGATTGGGAGTACACGGGAATGGGAAAAAAGTGTGTTTGGAGGATTCCCACGGGTGTTACGCCATCTTGTGGAAGGAACACTTTCTAGGTTAGGGTTTGCAGCTAGGGCACGGGATTTGGAGTTTTCGTAGAGGAGTAAAGCCGTAGGATTGAGCAGAGTTAGGGCAAGAAGGAAGGAAGAGCTTACAAGGAATAGATAAGAATAAATGGCACTAAGGAAGGGATCTAATGTTTCACCGAAGAAGGGAAAGGGAAAGAGCAAAGGAAAACCCTTTGTATTAACAAGTTTTAATGAATAATGGTACGTGGAAATGCAGTACCCATATGGCATTTTGATGGGAATGGAGTGGGTTTCTCATGTGTGTAAGATGGCCATAAGTGATTATAACCACATAATGAGATACCACAGAAAAGGAGATGGCACTAGAGTTAGTTCATCGAATAGAGAGAGAACACATGATGATAAGCCTATTTATGACGACTTGGTGAAAACCACGTTGGATAAGGCCGGACTCCTGCAACTCTATGAGTTTCCCTATTTTAGTAAACTTGACAAGTTGTACCAGTGGTTGATGTCACACGTACATGAGGATTATTTATACTTTGTAGGAAGAAGAATGTGCCTAACTACCTAGTTGATTTCAAAGTACACTAGACTTATATGCACAGGAGAATCAATGGAGGATGATTTGGATGACAAGGATGTCGTCAAGGAGACAACCGAAAAGTATGAATATAAGAAGGGTTCGCACTACTTCAACATTAGTAAAATAAAAAACCCAACCATAAAGATGGTTGTGCATCTACTTACCAAGTTGAATGGACAAGAGCACTGGATACAAGTGGACAAGAAATGGTTGAACATTTGCAAGAAGATTTCAGAAGGAAAAATCTACAACCTCTTGGCCTTCATTGCAGAGGATGTTATAGATGCGATGCATGATGGAGATGAGATTATGTATGGTAACATCCTACTTATAATTGTATTTTCAAATATTGGAGTGCCCGATGGGCCAAAAACTATGCATGGGAATACCCTGATGAGAACCCCTCCCCTACAAAGAGGTTCAAATCCTACACTTGTGATTCGATGACCGTGTCATACAAAGTGCTCTCAAAGAAGTGGTATAAGTGAATACGTGATGAATTTAGAGTAGAATGGAGAATCTTGGATAAACTACCAACCTTGGTGGATGGTGAAGCTAAGTTCGCTATATACCAACACTTATGCATAAGTAGATTTACCTTGATTGATGGAACAAAAAGCCCTAGGTGTAAGCTACCCTTTTCCTTCAAAGCACAATACTTTCAAGGCATGGTCAATAGGGTCAAAGAGGTAAAGAAGTTTAGATTTGATCTAAGTGAGGTAGATCAGGATCACCATGCGCTCTGCTTGAGGATTATTTTACCCCAAGAAGTGCACGTGTGTGGATAAGTATGTCTCCCATGATGTAAATATGATGAAACCAAGATCAATCCCCTTTACATGTAAAACAACGGAAAGAGTTTATAGTCACCGAGGCCCAAGTTCAAAAAGGAGTGTACTTGGAGGATGATGTATCTATCTCGGAGGACCCTGCCTTGAAGAAGGGAACAAAGAGAGAAAGAGTAGAGACCACAACAAGTAGGGCGCAAGGGTGCGTACCATTCGAGACTTTGGTAGCGACAGTTAGTTGCAGAACCAAGTACCTACACAAGGAGGAAGAAGTCTCCTGTTAAGGAAAAGATACTAGAAAAATAAGAGTCCCCTATGTTAGAAGAGTTACCAATGAAGAAGAAGTAGAAAGTGGTGCAAATCTTAGACTCTAAGGAGAAAAAAAGCATGAAGGGTGATGATTCTGAGGAGGAGGATGAAGAGCACGATGAAGGTAAGAGTCCCCTATTCATAATGTGCATGATTCTGATGAAGAGTAGGATGATTATGAAGAAGGCACTCACAATATGGGAGGTAGTGAGGAAGAAGTAGGGACAAATGCTCAGAAGACCCCACCCTTGGCTAGAGAACAATTGGAAGATACAGTGGAAAGGGAAGTGACAAGCATCATTCAGAACTTGGTGGAGAAAGAATTGGAGTGTAACATCGATGAAGTGCTTAAGAAAACGGAGAGTGCAAGTGTGGGGAAAGAGTATGGAAGTATGGGTGGATATCCTAGCTGGGTAGTGAGTTTCCCCAAGGTAGCACACACATGTGGAAAAGACGTAGTAGTGGTGCAGGAACACACCATGACTTATATTAATGATCCAAACAAGGTCCTACATGCATTTTTCCAAAACACAGTGCCCACAAACTAACTCCTCACTTGGTCTTATTTTGATGAAGAGAGTGTGTACCCGCACACAAGGAAAATTCTATCCTAGGCTTTTGAGTCCCACGTTGATGAGCCCGAGTTTGAGGTTAATAGTGGTGCATTGATGAAGACACTAGGTATCGAAGGAGTAAACCCTCTTGTGAATGCCCAACAACTGTCGGATGATCAAGTTTGCAACATGCTCAATAAAGTGTCGGTGGAGGTGGAAGCAAGACTCTTCAACATGAATGATAGAATAAGAGTCTTGGAGGATGAGCTTGAGAAAAAGAATGAGGAGATCATTGAGAGGGATAGGGAGATAAAACAAAAGGAATTGATCAGTGTGTAGTTAAGGCGTGAGTTGAGGGATGAGAAGGTGAAGGTGTGTGAGGTCTACAAAAAGATAGAGGTTATTTCAAATGTCATTATCTTAAAGCACTCGGACCGACCCCCTCCGAAAGAAGTACAAGTCGACCATGTATTGCTTGGAAGACATGATGTGCATACTCATCATGGAGAGGTGACCACTTACATTGGAGTCGGCAGAAGAGGTGATGGTGCACAGAAGGAAGAAGAAAAGTTGAATATTGGGGAGATAATAACTTGATACTCGAGCTCCTTGCCTCAGTGAAGAAGACTGCAACGTAAATTTCTGAAGTTGTAGATGGAAACTATGGAAATAGAGATAGAGTAACAAGCATATTGGTTACTAGCCATGAGGTGGATCTGAAGGAGTTTCAAGAGAAAACAAGGGAAATAGGGTGGAGTGAGATAAGATCTTGGCAGAGGTTGAGAAGAAATCATAGGTAGTTGAGACCTTAAGGGTCTTGATTAAAAATAATATTTAGTTGTACCCCCAAGTCACTCACAGGATGGACGCACTGAGTGATCTTAGCAAGCAGATGGAAAACAT
The DNA here is from genome assembly GCA_018340775.1 of Taxus wallichiana var. yunnanensis. Classification (NCBI taxonomy): domain Eukaryota; kingdom Viridiplantae; phylum Streptophyta; class Pinopsida; order Cupressales; family Taxaceae; genus Taxus; species Taxus wallichiana. The sequence continues at coordinate 485,936,520 of CM031242.1, forward strand.
TAGAGATACGCTAAAGGCTAAGGAGGATGAGGTAATATTTGATGAGGCTAGCGAGTTGGTGGGTGATTTACTTCAATAGGAATAGAGTGATGCAGATGATTGGGATATAATTAAAGCATGTGTGAAGAGATATTTCCCACTCCTCATGCAATAATAGTAGGATCCTACTATTCTTCCATTCTTTATTCAATTGTAGATTATTTAATTTCTCCTATTCTTTGCCGACATAATAGAGTGTTTCTGGGGACGGATAACATGCATAGTGTGGGGTAATGTTGGTCCCTGAATTGACTAAGTCCTAAGGTAGAAGGTGCACGTGCGCAAGGTAGGAAAATAGGAAGGCACTCAAGGAAAAGTGCAGAGGAGAGAAGTTGGCACACGGGAGAAGAGAAAAGTTTGGGGACTTAGCCGCATTTCAAAGGCGGTATCATAGGAGAAACACATGAGGGCCCGAGTAGGCATGATGAATGGATAAGGTGCCATCTTGGAGCCTTGGAGGTCAAGAAAATAATATTCCACGTAGGGAATATTCCTAGGAGGATCATTACAATTAGTGGAGGCCTTTGAACTGACATAAGCACTCGATCATGGAGGACCACACTTCCACTTGGCATGCAATCTACTCATGGGTGAAGCTATGGTGGTGAATCCAGATTCTATTTAAAGGAGTGCTTGGATCTAAAATAAACAAGAGTTGGAGAGGCAACGAAGTGTGCTACAAGAAAGTTGTTCTTAGGCATAGATGTATGTGCTCAAGTATGAACAAGGGTTGTAATGAGAGGGTAAGCTAGGATATCTGTTCTGAGTATTTTTGTAGGGTTGGAATATTATTCCATGGTGTATATGGTCTAAGATGACCTTATTTGATGTAATATGGCTACTATAAATGGATTTGGTCAATATATGGAACTTTGTCTTGCACTTTTGTGTCGATGGACTAAACCCTAATATGTTTTCATGTTGATATGAATTATATCTAGTTTTTAGTTCCGTGTTTGAGTCCAGTATCTCGACTTTCTATTGTTGAGAAAATGCATATGTTTCTACCCCTACAATATATCTTCCATTATGTTGTTGTGAAGTTTATGTTTATAACTAAATCCACTACCTTTGTGTTATATTAAATTCATGTGTTTTTGTTCTCGCAAAATTTTCCTCCAAGAATGGCGGAACATTTACATAAAAGAGGGGATTGACACCCACATGCACATTGGGTGAGCACCCAACGCTTGGGTGATAGGCCAATATGCCTAGGGTTAAAGAAATATTAGAGGATAAAGGTAAAGGAGAGTACATATTTTTAGATGCTAAGGTGTCCAACTTCGCAATGAGGCATGAAATCTATCTAAAGACATCTTCCAACTATTACCTGCAGGGTAATGGTTTGGTGGAGTCTACCAATAAGAATCTAATCAAACTCATCAAAAGGATGGGGGATGAACATAAGAGATCATGGCATGAGCATGTCAAGATGGCCTTATGGGCTGATTGAATCACGCCCAAGAAAATCTTGAAAGCCTTGCCATATGAATTGGTCTATGGTAAAAGCGTCATAATGCCCATCACTATGGAAGTCCCAACATTGTAATTATTGAAACAAATTGAAATTGAGGAACATGGAGTGATGCAGATAAGGCTCGCAGAGCTGTTAGAACTTCAAGAAAAATGAGAGACATCCCATGAATCCATGATCCGTTGTCAATAGATTGTAAAGGCTTGGTTTGATCGGAAGACTTCAGAGCCTAATTTTTGAATCAACACTTTAGTTTTGAAATGGGACATGAGGGCCACCAAGCCTAGAAATCATGGGAAATTCAACCCTCTATGGACAAGACCATTCAAAATTAGTGCATGCAAGCAACACAACACTTTCGAGCTTGAAACTATAGAAGGTGAACCTCTGGCGATTCCGGTGAACGGGATCCATCTTAAGCCCTTCTATTAAGGTTTCAACATTGTAAAATTTTGTATCATATGTACAATCCCCTCTTTATTTTTACTTTTGCCTCATTTTTGTGGTCTCGCCCCTTCGAATAAGTGTCTTTGGACATGTGTCTCCAGCCAAGACCCTTCTGCCCCTTTTTGAAATTTTGGAAGGTGTTGTACCTTCTTTCTTTTCTCGAAGTAAATGATCCAAATTTTTTTTGGAATAATGAATGAGAAGGATCATGGTGTTAATGAAAAAATCTCTTGAGAAATGTAGAATTTGACATTAAGGGTCATGTAACCAAAAGTGTCGTTATATGATGTGACCCAAGGTATGCGTGAGCCTTTACTTCACAGAGTCGAGGAGTATATTTAAGGCAAGATTTGAGCATATGAAAGACTCATTCTAAATTCTACGAGTCTCTTGTTCAAATGCTTGAGTCCCTAGTCCAAAGAACCAAAAATTTCAATAGTTTTAGAGCAGCCGTGGCAACATCCATTCCCTCTACCGTAGCTAAAATCTTACGCAGGGCAACTTGTGCCACACCACTCTTTCCACCTGATGCCGAGTTTCCCTAATATGGGAACACAATTCAATGACTCATCCATAGTAACAAATTTCGTAGATGAGATATTTGATCCCATTCTCACATAGAAACCAAAGGCTCTAAGGGATGTAACCATCTTGGATTCATGAATTTGGAGGATTCGAGTCTTTTGGCTCTAGGATTTGGACCATGAATCACATAGTATATGGTACCTCTCGTGCACCCATATCTAAAGCTTGTGTAGATGTGTGATCACTATTTTTACCCCGACTTCAACATCATATAGGGAATGAACATATAGGTGGTGATTACACCAAAGACCATCGGGGTATGTTAGCTCTACCCTATGACCAAGTGGAAAACTTCTATAATATGCCTAAGCTCTAAAATGTCTGGGCTCAATTCTAGACCAAAACCACATTCCTTAACAAGGAGTTGTGATAAGATGATTCAAGTAGTTCTAAGACACCGAGATTCCCAATCCCCTTAAAGATATTCATGACAAACTCTTAGGATGCCCACTCTATGTTGGTGTTCATCTTCGGCCAATATTTAGACGAAACATCCATTAATGGTCAAGTAGTAACCCTTTTCCAGATGAGATCCATGAAGAAGGAACAAACATATCGGTTTGACTTCATTGAGGTCATTGCAGACTCTATTTACGAGCAGTTGGCCATGTTCCATGTTAATGCCACCTTCAGGTATTCTTCCTATTTGTTCCACCTCATTTTGTACCAAAACTCCTAGCCCCTTAGCCAATTTATAAACCTAACACTATGGGACATGGAGATTGACGCCGAAAGATCATCCTAGTATCTTCATAGAATCATGTGTTGTCCCTCTCCTCAGACACATGAATTTACCAACTATTTTGTTGCACCACTTCTACTACGAGTTTGACCCAGGAGGGGTCAATAACAGAATGAACGACTTGGTCCGAGCCATCCTGGTGGACCCCCTGCATCCATGTGACTATTTCTTTAGGGCATAATATTCAATGATCTAGTTGCATGGATTCAAAGATGAATCCTTCATGCTTCCAAGAATTCTCATAGAGTGAGTGGTTACCTTGGAGGTAACGGGTAGTTGGTGTTTCTCGTGTAGAGTTCACTCGACTTAAAGAAGAAAAAATTATTCAACCTCCCTTTGAGCAAGGGAGGGATTACCATCATCAAATGTCAGGTGGAGCATCTTCTCACATCGAAGTTGGCTTCCTATGGATTTGCCTTCATCCAAGACACGTGGAGATATGACCCGAATGGGTGGATGGCCAGCATCCTGTCCCAAAATAGAGTCTTAGACTCTTGCCACCATGAACATAGAAAATTTTTGAGGATAAGATGTCTCCCTAAGATTACACTCCTAACAATTATGTCAAGCTCAAGGATATCCCGACCCCATTATGGGAGTCTTTTCATCCAATGTTGTACAAATATGACCCAACTATTACTATGACTAAGGGCTTGAGGGCAGCCCTAAAGAATAAGGACTAGAATGCTAGAGAAAATTGAAGCCTATTAGAAATATAGGCAAGAAATTGGGAAAACAACCATCAATTTTGAGGCCATACCCATCGATGAGAAATGGGAAGAATATTGGGATGCTGAACATGAGTTTGACATGGACAGTGAGGAGGCAATTGTTCTCACCAAAGAACAACTCGCACAATATATGGCGGGGTCCCTCAACCTCTGCAGACAACAAAATCCAACACGAACCCCTCCTTCCACTCCTCAGTTGGATCCTATAGGACACATGCCCATGATTCAAACAACATTAAGCCCTCAGGGTGAGGGGTCAATGGTTCAACTAGTGTTGGGTCCAGCCCAGGGGTTCACTTCGGCCCAACCTACAGTCTCGGCCTCCACAACTATCATTGGAGTCACCAGCCCTCAAAGCCCTCCGAAGAAAAATTTGAAGATAGTTGAGGTATCTCCTTCTTGCGCCCCTTACCCTCCTCCCATTCATCCATCTCCATCTCCTCCACCTTTCACTTCCCTAGCCAGGAGTACTCCCACTCTGAGCACTTCAAACCAAACTCTTCTTGCTCCCCATTGTTATCTTCTTCCACCACCATCCACCATTCCCAAATTCTCTCCCTAAGTTATAACAAGACCTTATTTAGCTCTTGTGACTTCCCAACCCATGCAAAAAATTACAATCCCTTACATCCTGTCACCAGGATTCCCATTTATAGGTAGGATAGTCCCTTCTTCCTCCGACTTTTGGAATTAGGCCGAGATGACCAAAGTGGCCCGAGATAACAAGAGGGAGAGGAAGAAAAAGAAAGAAATGGTAGCGAGGAGCTTAGAAGTAGATGTGGTCATTGTATGACCATCAACAAAGTTCCTTGACCATTGCTCAGATGGTACCCAACATCTAAAAACCTGGTGAGCATATGTAACCCATTGATTATTCCATCAAAGCTTTTGCGGTGGACCTTACTCAGTTTCGACCTCAAGACAAGGTTGAATTGATGAGTGAAACAACTTCCATAGTCACCACCGACTACCTAAAAATTAGAAATAAGATGAAGAAAACTAAGGCTAGGATCCTAAAAACACAAAGCATTGTGATCCACGTCAATGCTGAAATCAAGGGCAGGAGAAAAGAAATAGAGCAGCTCGTAAGGAGTTAAAAGAGGCAACATCGAAGGAAGATCTTACAAATTCTCAAGAAAGGACCACAATGTTAGAAGCTAAACTTGTAGCATCTAAGGTTACACTAGTTCACTTGATCAGGAGAAGAAGATCCTTCAGTAGGAGGCTGATTCTAAGAAAGTAGAGGTCACTTTGCTCCAAGTGAAGCTATGTACCTCAGAGGATGAGAAGGGTAGATTGCAAACAAAGTGCAAGGCATCAGAGGATGTGGTCAAGGATTTGACCCAAAAGCTCACTCAACAGCCCCAGAAAGGGGGAATTATCACGTTGGTGTAGGGATTATATACCTCATGCTTTGTAAGAGAATTTCTGATAAGGCAATAGACCTAGGGCCCGCACTTAGATTCATATCTAATGCGCGAATCTTGTGTGCTAATGTAGAGTCCTCAACCTCAACCATTAGCAACGATGTATCTACCAAGGTCCCTAAATCATAGATGCTGGTTCAAATTTTTATGATTCATCGAATTTTCCTGTAAGGGCTGGTATTACTGAGACATGTGGATGGTTGTGGTGAAAATCAATGAGATTCTAAGTTGTAATAAGGAAATTATCAAGTTCCAAAATCTCTTGACTCAAATCTAGCTAGGGATCAATGAGAGGAAATAGTGCATCGAAGAGTTAGTGTAATTATGCTTCCCCTCTCCCTTTCGATGAATCCACCGTCCTATCAGAGGACCAAATTCAGCAACTACTTACAGCTAAGTAATATGATAAGACTATCTTTTAGTATTTAAAAGATGATTCTAGTGTTGCTGAAGTGGAGGCCATTCTGAACCCAATTGTAAAGTTGGAGTTCCATTTGCACGCAATGGTGCAGGATCTCCAAACATTCTCTCATAAGGAGATCATCGAGCTAGATAGAGCCTTTCAAGCTCTACAACGAAGGACTTACCCGATTGAGGCTGAATGGGTTGGATACCAAGTTGTTTTGAAGAAGCTCGAGTGGCGTCTCTTAGAGCCACATTTTGAAATTTTGAAGTTTTGCGGAAATATTTTGGATTCTTCCATGATGGCACAGAGTCTCTTCGTGAGTCACCATAACTATAGAATGATTTCTACAATTTTGGGGCCCCTCTAGTTCTGCTCCCTTTCATTGCCTGACCCCTTTTTTATTTTGTGGACTGAGTTTTTGTAAGTATGGATTTAGATGTGGAGGGTATCCATGTGTCCCTTCGGCGCATTTTGGAGAAGGCAAGAAGAATTAGGAATCTTTAAATAACAAGAATCCTCCATGTGGCCAAAGTGTGGCTAAGCAGCCCCAAGCGGGTTGAAAAGTCAAAAGATAAAGCAAAGAAGTGCACATGCCTCCATGTGTCACCTAGGTGCAAGTTTAAAAAGAAAGAGAAAATGAGAAGTCCCAAAGCAGCGCGCGATCCAAACGTGTCATACTAGGAAGCCACCATTGTCAAAAGGAACAATAAAAGAAGTGAAGGGCTTGAGTTCTAGCAGAGAGAATGCAATCTTGGGTCCCAAAGCATGTAGTTGAGATATGCTCCAAAATTTGAAGATCTCGTAGGTAAGAACTAAATATGGGTGGTGGAAATCTTAATGGAGACACGTTGAAGCAAGATCCACGGGGTCTATAAAGGAATGTTCTTATCTTTGGAAAATATATACATAAAAGATAAAGAAAAGAAGTTCTAGAAGGCGAAGGAGGATTTAGGTTTAGTTTATTGTGTCCATTAGCATTAGCAAGGTGTTGGTTTGAAATTTTGTTGGTTAGGCAGATTGTGGGGAAATAAGCCAATAGTGTGTAGGGCATAGCCCCTCTTTGAGATAGCAAAGTGAAACTGGTTTATTGCTATTCTATCAAGCAGGAATATGTGTAAATCTACACTATTCTAACTTCAGGGGTTTGGGATCTCATCCCAAAGAGAGGTAGTTCTATATGCGATTAGAAATATAAGAGGGAAGGAATGAAGGAAGGTAGATCTAAAGGGAGAAAAGAAATGAATTCCAAAGATGGAAAGGTCAGAGGGTTTATGCTTTGGGCTGGTAGTAAATATAGCAAAACTTACTTGCATAAACAAACAAAGCAATATTAATGAACATATGACAATAAAATGAATGAATCCAACAAAATAGAAACACAGATCTAACTTTAGAAAGATCTGATGCAAATAACACATATATTGAGCATAAAGTCTTAACATATATATTAAATATCTTCTATTACAAGAAGGAAGAAAGTCTTTCTCTCTTCACCTTTTTTTTCATACAAAAATGTCCACCTGGAATACAACAAGTATTTCCAGTATTTATAGAAGGAGAAGGAGAAAGAAGACAAAAAGAAACCAACCATTATTTACAAAATATCTAAAAAGTCAAAAGTTGACTTTGGGCAAGTTGGTGGATGGCAACATCCCATGGTGTAACATGGATGATGTCATCATAAATGCCAACATACTTTTAAAATATTTTTACAAAAAGATCGAAGTGTACACAAGAAGAGAAACTATTCATCGTCATCTCTTTGCTTGAAAGGAGTGTCTTGCTTCCGATTAGGAGAGGCGATGTGACACTGAGCTCGGTACTCCATAAACTTACTGATCATTGTCTGAAGTTGATTATGATCAGGACCCTTGAAGTGGTCTCGATCACTTCGCAAGTTTCTTTTTCAGTCTTGAGCTTGTCAGGTAGCCCGATGTACATGTCGCATGCCTCGATCAAGTATCCAATGAAATTGTGACATGCCAGAAGGTTATTGATAGACTCTTGGTCAAAAGTGACTTTTGGCGCCAAACCTTGGGTTACGATATCCTTGAAGAGCTGGATTGTATCGTCTACTTCCCTCAAGGTGAACATTTCACTAAGCATCTTTGGAGCCATCTTTGTGACCATCTGCTCCATTTGATGTTTCACATCCAGGGCTTCCTCCTTGATTTTATCTATCCTCTCCAGGATAAATTCCATTTGATCAACCCGGTAATCTAAAGCGACGAGAGCTTTGTTGTGCGCCATGCATGGTGATCAATGATGTTGACCTTTAATAGGTCATCGGTGAGTAGTCAACCATTGCTTGAAATGTTTCATGTTGCAATCTGGCATTGTCCAACTCCTCAGAGAGGGATCCTGCTACTTCTGTAGCTCCTTATTTTCCCGATCTATACTCTGGTAGAGTCTTGTGAATTTCATGATTATTTCCTCACTATCTTTAAGGACTCATTCTATCCAGGAGGACATTGCCGCACCTTGTTCACCAATCTTGGTGTATTCATTTATCTTGTCTTGGACTGAGAACTTCAGGAGGCTCGGCGGCAGTCATAGGAGGTGCATTGCCCATTCTCTGCAAAGCTTGGAGAAGATGTTTTTCTGTTCCTTTAGTATCCTCTTCTCCTCCTTTACCTCTTGAAGTTTCTTATAAAGGGCATCTACTGCAGACAAGGCCTCTCCTTACAGGCTCTCTGATGAGGTTCTCATAGAAGAAGGGGTTGTTGATTTTTGAGAACTGAGGGATGTTGTTCTCGAGCCTTAGCTCTAGGTACTATTCATATATTTTGACCTGAGGCCATACCACATTTCGTGCCGGTGCTGCGAAATCCTCGGCCCGATCTTTGCAGCAGTACATAACGTAGGAATTCATATAGAACTTCCCATTTGTCATGACCTGTTGAAGTTGCAGAGAGATGGTGTCACTGATGATTTCCCCCTAGCCAAAATGCTACTTAGGCACATTATTACTCATGGTCTTTAAGTACCTTAGCATCCATTTATGGAAATGATGGGCATCAGGAAGCCCATACACTCTACTTAGGAAGGTGATTGTATCACTCAGTTCCTCGTTGAAGTCACTACGGTGGATGGTCTGAGGCCATCGGCTCACCGGATTTTTGTTCTTAAGATATAACTCGTTCATCATTTACATACACTTATCCTCATTGTCATCCCATGCCTTCTTACAGTCTTCAAGGCTGATGGTGATGTACTTCCTGTGATGAGGATGCCCGAGTTATTTCAAAGTGACGAGCAGTTAGGTTGATGACCGTCTTTCCTTCTTTATCCTTGACACATCTTGTGTCCTTGTTATAGCATCGAGCCACCAACATGATGAACTCGTTATTAATAGCACTTACTAGCAGCCCAGCTGCAAAGTGCAATCCACTGCCTACCAGTTTGTTCATCCAGGGACCACTAGTGGCTGGTTGGTTCTTGCCCAGAAGTCTTCCATATCAATGTGCCCGAGCTCAAGTCTCTGATGTCGAGATCACTCTCTGTGTATGAGTCAGGCATCCTAACTTTTGGTATTTATACTTCATCTCTTGTTCTGTCAACTTAGCTTTTCTTTAGACTTAGTGGGCTTCTTGCTCGACGAAGACATGTGTGAGCTTGAGGATGGTTGTTGTTATTTTGCAAGGAGAATCAAAGAGGTCCAACACAGAAGAGCCATGTCAACCATCAAGTTATCCATAATGAAAGCTTGCAGAAAGAAGAAAGAGCAATTATGAGGCTTAGGGCACAAGGCACAAGTTCATAGCATGTTGCAGAGGCTTAAAAAGGTTGGGCACACTTTTGGGGATGTTGACATGCAAAAAGGTGCACCAGTGTTGATAGGGGAAAAGCTGCGCCAAAGGGTTATAGAGGGTGCACTTTTGGAGAGTGTTGCAAAAAAAGGTCTTAGCGCTAAGGAGAAAGGCACGAGGCACGGATTTGTAACACACAACATGCAATGTTGGTGTTATAGAAGTTGCGCCAGGGGCATAGGAAGTGTGTTTTGCGAGGCGCAAGAAAGTTTGGTGTTGCATGCTTTCAAAGTGTGCCAAAGCGTAGGTATGGGAAATGTTGCATGGAGGAAGGGTGCACCAGGTGCAACTGTGGAGTATGTAGCACGAAGAGCCAGTGTGCCAAGGGTTAACTTGTGCGGCGTGGATTTGGTTTACACAACAAATAATGTCATTGTCATTGCATTTGCGCCAGTGCCTGCACTTTTCAAGAAATTGCTAAGTATTTGTTTTGGATTGCGCAGGAAGGGCTTATGCTACATGGGTTTGAAATGTGCTATGGCGTGACTGTGTGTGATGTAGCATATATGTAGATTGCAATGAAGGGAAAATAGTTGGGTGTTTTGGCCAATTTCTTGATTTTGATTTCTCTCTTATTTTGCATTTGGTTTTTAGATGATATGAGAGAGAAAAGAGCAAGGCAGCAGGTAGGGAAGATGGGTTTTGTTTCTTTCAGAGGCAGAGCCTTCCTAGATTTGCAAATCTGGAAGGAGGGATAAGGTGTTTCAGATAGTTTATAGAAATTTAAGTTTATTAATTTTAGATTTTTAGATTTAACCTTTTATAACAATCCTAAAACCATAACAACCAAGAAACAAAACCACAAACAACCATAAGAGTGATAAAAACCACTTACCCGGTTTAATAAAGGATGAAGGATGACGTTGGGGTCCACAAACTCAAAAAATCGAAGCGCGAGATGTGAGTAGGGATAGTTGAGCAAAGCGCAGAGAAAGACTTTTCACAATTTTCAAATCGTGAAAATGATAGGTGTTAACCGCATATTTATAGGAAAATATCGCATTTATTACCTCACCAAATTTTTTTGGCACACTTTTCAAAGTGTCGACATGGGTGTAAATGCACCTTGGTGCAACTTGGTTGGTGTCGACACAAAAGTTTTTGCCTTAAGCGCATATCCGGAAATGTCAACATGAAGTTTTCAGCACCTAAGGGAAATTACTTAGCGCACATTTTAATGTGTTGACATCATTTTTTCAGTGCCTTAGCACACTTTTTAGGTGCATGTTTGATTATGTTGACATGTCATTTCTAGGTGCCAAAGGATTTTCAAAGGGGCACACATTTTGTTGTATCGACACAACATTTCTTGCGCCTAATTCAAAAAAGTTGAAAATGGCTAAGTTCTTAAAACTTGATTTCTAGAAGGGAATTTTAAGCCATTTTGAACGTTAATAGACCTCCTCAGGGGACCAAAATGAAATTTTGGTATGGTTATCTACAAAATTGCCCTTGTCAATTTTACAAGATAACAGCTGGCTCTTTCTGGGGACTATCCTTAAGTGAAACTTAGGGTAGAGAATCCCAATCTTTCACGTGCCTATCCATTGGGTTACAGAGAGTCAAAAACAAGGGTGACCAAAAAGGGAAGAAAGGGAACACACAACAAATAGAAAGCAAACACACAATAAAAAAACACACGACAAAATCAATTTGTACAAAGAAGAGAGAAAGCTCTACTTCCTGAAGATCTTTAGGTGTTGCCCTGTAGGGAAGCGGGAGCTCGGTTCCATCCAGATATGAGAGATAGAAACTATTCTCTCCATTGAGTTGCTTGATCTTGTATGGCCCTCTCCAAAGAGAGTCAAACTTTCCATGCATACCTTTCGGTTCTCTTTGTTTGTCCCATAGAAGGACAAGATCTCCTACTTGGAAATCTCTCTACCTAGCTTTCTTGTCAAACAACCTCTTGACTTGATTCTGATGTTCGGTGATCTTGTCGACCACTTTCACTCACTTTTCTTCAAGTTTCGTTAGGTACATAATTCTCTTTTCAGAGAACTCTGAAAAGTTTCATCTTTGATTGCTCAAGCCAAGCAGCAGAGTAGGAAGTTCTACATGGAGATAGGGATTTTAGCATCGGTCCCATACAATACCTGGAAAGGTGACATGCCGAGAGATCTCTTTGGAGTGATACGATCTACCCACAAGGCATCGTATAATGACTTGTGCCAGGATCACTGGTTCTCATCAACTAGCTTCCATATGATAGTTACTAGGTTCTTGTTGCTAGATTCTACTTGACCATTTCCCTAAGGATAGTAATCAGAGGCATGAGCCAAAGTTATTCCATATCCATAGAAAAAAATTGATAACTTCTCGTGAAGAGAAGTTGGAAGCGTTTGTCAGCAATGATTTTGTGTGGAATGCCAAATCTCACAATAATATTTTCCTTGATGAAGTTGCAAACAACTTTCAAGTGGCATGTTTGATAGGTATGGCCTCCACCCATTTCGTGAAGTAATCCATTACTATTAGGACATAGCTATGTCCAACACTGATTGAGGATTGAGTGCTCGATGAAATCAATTCCCCATTGCTTGAATGGTTCATCAATAATGACGGGCCTGAGGGGAAATGCAAGCCAACTTTGGTTTGCCAACAAATTGTTGGCAAAGTTCACATTTCGCTACCCAGGTGGCTGCATCCTAAAATAGCATCGACCAATAGTACCTGGCCCGAATGATCTTATGTGCTATCACCGATGAGGAGAAGTGACCACCACAGGCTGAATCATGAAAACTCTTTAACAACCTTATCTGTTGCGGCTTATCAACACATCACAGAAAAACACCGTCAATTCCGCGTTTGTACAACCCATCATCCCATATGACATATATTGTGCGGCTCTAAGCTTTACTGCTCACTTTTCCTTTGTGGTTAGATGAGTTGGGCACTCTCCATAGGTGAGAAAGAAAGTGATGTTAGAATACCATTTGTCGTTGGTCGTGACAAACAGAACCATGGGTAAAGAATCCACTTTCTCCAAGTTCACTTTGTTCTTCATCAACATGAGCAACTTGCTCCTCAGGTGCTTCTGGGTCTTTATTTTCAGCCATTAGCTGACACAGTCCCTTACCCCTTACCAACTTGGTTGGTCTGATGTCCAGATCATATTCTTGGACCTTTCGTGATCCAATTCCCTCGTAAGCTTCCTAACTCTGTTGAGTCAGGATAGACTTAACTGCCGTGTCAGGGACCAACACTACTGTATGAGAGTTCAGGATATAGTAGCGGAAGTTCTTAACTGCTTTTACTATGGCGAAGGCATGTTTTTCTAGTTGTGACATCTTTAGTTCATGAGGCTTTAGAGGAGAGCTCATGAAAGCAATCGGGATTCAACATCCTCAGAGTTCTTCTGCATTAAGATAGCCGATACAGTATGTGCGGATGCATAACTGTACATGATGAAATCCTTGGAGAAGTCAGGACATACTAGGACAGGTGCATGAGCGACGGAGGCTTTTATATCCTCGAATGACATCTTGCCTTCTTCACTCCATCGGAATGTTTGTGACCCTTTCATCATATTGGATATATGACGAGTCTTTTTAGAAAAATTGGGAACAAAGCGTCTGAGAAAATTTACCTTTCAAGAAAGAGTGAACGTTGGTTTTGCTTGTGGGCAAGGTAAGGCTCTGAATAGCCTTGACTCTTTCGACATCTATCTTTGTCCCTTCTTTGTTGATGACGTGTCCTAGCAATTTTCCTTCGGTGACCCCAAAAATTGACTTCTTAGGGTTTAGAGAAATTCCGTGTTCTCGGCATCTAATCAAGACTTGCTCCAAATGATCACAGTGATCACTTCATTTTTTAGAGAACACGGTTAAGTCATCTAGGTAAACTACGATGACCTTTCCCATCATACCTTTGAACGTGAAGTCCATCACTCGTTGGAAGGTGGCACCGAGCATTGGTTAAACCAAATGACATCCTGTTGTAGGTGAAGGTGCCCCAAGGAGTGGTGAATGTTTTTTGAATTGGTCTTCAGTGCATGACCTCAATCTGATTGTAACCCAAAAAACCATCAAGCATGGACAACATTTCTAAACTGGTTACTGCCTATAGAACTTGATCCATTATGGGCAGTGGATAATTGTCCTTTAAGGATGCCTGGTTTAGGTTGCGAAAGTCTACGCATATGCGTATTTTCACCATTTTCTTCTACACAGGCACAATATTAGCAACCCAGGTACTATGATGAATTGGAAAAATGATTCTTGCATCCAGCATCTTCTGAATTTCAGCTGGATGGTACCTGAGATTTTGGGGTTGTAGTGCCTTTGCTTTTGATGGAAAGGTTTGACGTCGTCCTTTAGTGGGATGTCATGCTGAATGTCCTTAGGCTTAAATGACTTCAGATCGGCATAAGACCATGCCAATACATCCATATATCTTTTCAGCAATTTGACAAATTTCCACTTTTCCTCGGGTGCACAACACTTCCCGATGTTCACAGACCGAGGATGTTCTGTAGTACCCAAATTGATAGATTCGGTTTCTGGAGAAGAGCCAGGGTTATCCTGTCACTTTTTCTTGACAAAACGGTCATGCTTATCAAATAATCATTCCAGGGAAACTAAACCTTTCAGAATCTTATTTCCCTTGAGCTGACATATGCCTGACCTTCTACCGATTCATGTGCTTGGCCATGAGAGACTCACGACACGCAGAAGTCGATCCATCAAAATGGAGCTCTTTGAAATTATCAGCTTTCTCCGAAAAGTGATAAGCTGATTATCATCATTGAATACCTGCCAGTGTTGTGAATTATCTGGCACACTTGGGTGGAAAACTACCTCAATGGTATATGTGTCCATCTTTAACCCTGGGTGAGGGAGCATGAGAGAGGCCGAGACGGCCAAAGAATCAGCCATGTCATTTTGAGCTCATAGAACTACTTTGATTGAGAAAGCATCAAACTCCTTGATGTTGTCCCACACTACATTGTGGTAGTGTCTGAGCCTGTCGTTCTTTACTTGGTATACCCCTTTCACCTGATTGACAATTAGCTCAGCATCACCCTATACTTTTAGATTCTTGATTCCCCTTTCCTTTGCAGCTTGCATGCCAAGTAGCAAAGATTCATACTCGGTAGTGTTGTTTGTATTGAAAAACTACAATTTGAAAGAAAGAGGGAAAATCCTCTTCAGGAGATATCAGAATGGCCCCAACACCGCACCCACTTGTTGCACAACTACCATCAAACTGCAGTGTCCATATCTTGTTGAGGTCCTCCTCTTGGATGAGAACTTCCATTTATCGGAGTCGGTGGACAAGAAGTAGTTCCCCATCCCTGATGATTCGAAGAGAATCTGGGCCTTGGGGTCGTCAGAGTTGGTGACCAGATATTTCTTTTGTGATTCAGGCTCCAACGTCTGCATTACTCCTTTGATAGGGATTCTGGCTTTGGACCAGTCCATATGGATTTCTCCACCAACTTCTCTGCAAAAACTCCTCCCTAGTAATATTCCGTATGCTGCTAGAATATCAGCTACGAGAATAGTCATTTTACTCTTTTCTCAGGGAATGCTGCGAATGCAAACTATGCATCCTTGATCTGACCTATTAATGGTACCTGCTTGGTTTCCATGGAGTAACATCTGCCAAAAGGTTTAGTGAGTGTGAGGCCCAAAGCATGGGTGACCTTTGCTGGCATGACATTGTCAGATGCTCCAGAATCAATTATGTAGTTGCTTAACTTGTGACCATTAATTAGGAGAGATAGGTAAAAAGGTTCAATTTTACCTGACGCGGACGTTGAGGCAACGTTTATGTGGGATGCAGGAGGAGTGGAAAGAATTCCTTTTGGAGAAATGGGGTGAGAGATGGTAGCTTGACTTTGAATATACTTGGTTAATCTAACAAGCTACTCGGGGTTAGACTGAAGGTACTCAGCTTCAGACATTTGGATCTTGGTCCTTTTGGCATGATCGACTATATCAAATGTGACCAAGGGTATGTTGACGAAGGAATGAGTCCTTCGTTTCATGATGGTAGAGGAGTGGTACTGGTCTTTATGGAAATGGAGGGAGGTTGATTTGGAGGAGAAATAGGAGGAAAATATTTCTTTATGAAAGGTTTGATAGGAGGTTGAGCAGGAAGGGGATTACCTCTTTTAGTGATTGTTGGAGGCGTATTTAATACAACCTTTTCCTTTTGTATTTTAGCAGCAACTTCTACTTCTTTTCCTTGTGAGTGGGTGAAAATAGCATATATGACTGTCACTTGCATACCCTTGGGTACCTTCCTCTTCATCAGATTCCTCATCCTCAAATTCCATATACCCGATTGTAGAGTCGCCAGTCGGTTCACCGACATCTTGATCATCTTCGCCTTGCGATGAAGGTTCTTCATAAATTTGCTCATCTTCTTTGATTTCAACAAGGCATTAACGGAGGGGCCTCAAGTGCTAACCTTGGAGTAGTAGTAGGCAAACACGGCCTTTGGGGGGTGTTGTTGGGAGTGAAGTTCCTCCATGGGATATCCCAGTACGGAGTAGTAGAGCTTGAGCTCAATTGCTTCTTCAATGAGAGAAAATCATTCGCCATCTTTGGAATACTGGATCTGATGAGGTGGCCTGAGAAGAAGTCAAAGCCTTTGATTTTGATGGCTCTCATCTTAACTCACCAGATATAAGTAGGTTATCCTCTATCCGAATGGCCATAGCTTGAGCAAGGACCAAGGTGGCGATTTGTTCTTGTAAAAGCAAGAAACTTACTCTTGAACTCATTGCATTCACAAAGAAACACTTTTGATTCTCTAGTGTTGGCAACATGGTGGGTAAACACATGGTTGATCAATGAATTGAAATGGGTGATAAAATCACGCATGGTTTCATTGGCCTCCTTCTTCAAGTGAGTGATCTTTGACAATAACGTAAATGCATCTTTTGAAGGCTTATACCTATCTTCAAATGCAGTCTGTAATGTGGCCCAACTGGTGATGGATCCGGCTGGTAAATGTTGGAACCACTCTGATGTAGGCCCTTGCAAGGTCTCGAGAAAGAGGCATATAGATACATCCTCATGAGTCACATCCAGAATACTGCATGACATAATAAATGCAGCAATATGTGCATCCATGCTTTGATTTCCACTCCCATCAAATTTGGGAAATTCTTGTGATTTCCATGAGGGAGGGCATGAACTAGATGTGGCAAAGTGCTAGAGGGCCCATGGCATTTCCCCATGGTACTGCCATTTGAAAATTTGGAAAAGAACGTGAGCAGGGAGTGTGGTTCCGCTTAGCAAAAGAGCACTGCAAATAGATGTTGAAGCACCTTGTGAAATCTGGCTCCTTCGTGGGGGCGAGGCACTTCTTGCTGATCGATCCACTGAACTTAGTGATGCAAATCATGCTGGAGTAATACTAAAATTGTGCCTTTGAAGTAGATCAAAGATTGGATCAACTTCTCCATGAGCTCTTCTACCACGAGTAAATTGTTCACCCGCCAGCGTATCCATTCAGATCTACAATAATTAAGAGTAGATCTACAACAATCTTTTTGTTTGTACTTGCTGATTTTCTGATTTTTTTGGAAAAAATCAGCAGCATGTACTTTTTCAATATTTAAATTTATCTCTTTTAACAATAACCGATTGGTTTTTGACAAAGATTAGCAAGGATAAAAAGGTGGGTTATTTAGAAAGCTGATTTTGGATCTTTGAACTGAATTTTGCAAGGTTTTGAAAATATCAGAAAATGTCAGATTCTCAGATCTATGGAAATATACAATTTTTGTAAAAACTCAGTGAACTAAAAGCTCCTATCTGGTCCAGATCTATGGATTTGCCTAAGGAAATTTTTAGTTTTGATCACTTCTGCAAAAATTTAATTTTTAACAAAGAGTTAAAATTTGCAAACTGGTAGTGATTTTCATAGTTTTTAATTATTTCCTTAGTTCGATCCCTAGCGGAGTCACCAAAAACTGTTGGTTTGAAAATTTTTTTGGTTAGATAGATCATGGGGAAATAGGCCAACAGTGTGTAGGGCATAGCCCCTCTTTGAGACAACAAAGTGAAACTAGTTTATTGCTATTCTATCAAGCAAGAATCTGTGCAAATCTACACTATTCTAACTTTGGGGTTTGGGATCTCATCCCAGTAGAGGTAGTTCCAAATGCGATCAAAAAAAAAGGTAAGAGGGAAGGAATGGAGGAAGGTAGATCTAAAGGGAGAAAAGAAATGAATTCCAAAGACGGAAAGGTCAGAGGGTTTATGCTTTGGGCTGGTAGTAAACAGAGCCAAACTTACTTGCATAAACAAACAAAGCAATACTGATGAACATATGACAATAAAAGAATGAATCCAATAGAATAGAAACACAGATCTAACTTAAGAAAGATCTAATGCAAATAACACATATATTGAGCACAAAGTCTTAACATATATATTAAAATCTCTTCTGTTACAAGAAGGCACAAAGTCTTTCTCTCTTCACCTCTTTTTCATACAAAAATGTCCACCTGGAATACAACAAGTATTCCAAGTATTTATAGAAGGAGAAGGAGAAAGAAGACAAAAAGAAGCCAACCACTATTTACAAAATATCTAAAAAGTCAAAAGTTGACTTTGGGCAAGTTGGTGGATGGCAACATCCCATGGTGCAACATGGATGATGTCATCGTAAATGCCAACATACTTTTAAAATATTTTTACAAAAAGATCAAAGTGTACACAAGAAGAGAAACTATTCGTCATCATCTCTTTGCTTGAATGGAGTGTCTTGCTTCTGATCGGGAGAGGCGATGTGACACTGAGCTCGGTACTCCATAAACTTGTTGATCATTGTCTGAAGTTGATTATGATCAGGACCCTTGAAGTGGTCTCCGATGACTTCGCAAGTTTCTTTTTCAGTCTTGAGCTTTATCAGGTAGCCCGACGTACTCGTCGCATGCCTCGATCAAGTATCCAATGAAATCACATGGCAAGCTAGAAGGTTATTGATAGACTCTCGGTCAAAAGTGACCTCTGGCGCCAAACCTTGGGTTGCGATATCCTTGAAGAGCTGGATTGTATCGTCTACTTCCCTCAAGGTGAACGTTTCACTAAGCATCCCTGGAGACATCTTCGTGACCATCTACTCCATTTGATGTTTTGCATCCAGGGCTTCCTCCTTGATTTTATCTATCCTCTCCAGGATAAATTCCATTTGATCAAACCTAGTAATCTAAAGTGCGATGAGAGCTTTGTTGTGTGCCACGGGTGATCAATGACGTTGACCTTTAATAGGTCATCGGTGAGTAGTCAACCATTGCTTAAAATGTTTCATGTTGCAATCTGGCATTGTCTAACTCCTCGAAGAGGGATCCTTACTACCGCTTGTAGCTCCTTGTTTGCCTGATCTATACTCTGGTAGAGTCTTGTGAATTTTGTGATTATTTCCTCACTATCTCTGAGGACTCACTCTATCCAGGAGGACATTTCCACACCTTGTTCACCAATCTTGGTGTATTCATTTATCTTGTCCTGACTGAGAACTTCAGGAGGCTCGGCGGTAGTCATAGGAGGTGCATTGCCCATTCTCTACAAAGCTTGGAGAAGATGTTTGTTTTGTTCCTTTAGTATCCTCTTCTCCTCCTTTGCTTCTTGAAGTTTCTTGCAGAGGGCATCTACTACAGATAAGGCCTCTCCTTGTAGGCTCTCAGATGAGGTTCCCATCGTGACTTGGGTCACTGTAAAGTCTATAGGAGACAAATCTTTCTTCTCTTTGGTGGGATCAGGATATGCAATCTCCATGACCCTCTCTCCGAGATGCTCTTAGAGAAGCGAGTTATAGCTTTTTGCTTCTTGGTCCCTTCTTTGGAATGATAGAGAAGTCCATGGGTGCTATGGGAACCTTTCTTTTGAGTTGACCAGATGGTTAGAGATCTAGCTTGGACTTAGGGGAGAGGGAGTAGAGGGAATGGAAGAAGAAACGAGAGTGAAAGGGGAAGCAACTGAAGAGGCCGTAGGGAAGAACGTTGAGACACTTGGTGGTGGCATCGACAAGTAGTCTAACACATGCTGCTACTTATAGGGCTTGGAGTTACTATAGGGGAAGAAAAGGTCATGGAGGCGGAAGGGATCTGTAATGGGATGGAGGGAACACTAGGTGATAGATCCGAGAGAGGAGAAGATGGAAGAGGTGGGAGATGGAAGGGAGGAAGGGAGAGAAGAAGAAACATCCATTGGGATAGATGTTTCAACAACAGGGGGAGGAGAAGGAGCAGAAGAGGGAATGGTGGGTACCTCAGTGGTTGTAGTTGTGACCACATCCTGAGTGGATGTGTCCATTGAGACTTTGGTGGTCTCTTCTTCTTTTCTGGAGAGACCAGGTCGACCACTTGCTTCTCAGAAGTAGAAGGAGGGATTTGAGGAGCTTCTTCTTTGCTTGATTCTCCCTCCTTGTCTTTCCCTTTTCCTTTGGCACTTGGGCCGGCCTTGGAGGTGCTCTTCCTGAAGGAGAAGTAGTGAAATCTACCCTGAGGTAGATGAGACCATTTTGTTTGCACCAATGTTTAGTGTGTGCTGCAACGTGTGCTTGACCCTTTCTTGGATGGTCTTTGGTGCCTTGGCTCTGTCAATTTTTACGAATGGCCAATCATCCCCATCCGTGTCTAGGTAAACTTGATCAATTTCTTGATCAGGTTCTTGGAATCCTTTTGGAATGATGGCCACACCATAATGTTTGATTTCTTCTAGAGCCAGCCTGGAGTGATCCTTCCCCTGAGATCTATTTCATGTGTCAGGTTAATGTAGATGTCCTCGATCTCAGGGACATGAATAGGATCAATTTTTGCCTTTGGGAGGTAACCTCGAGCAATCAAAAGTAGGCTTGGCTGGGAAGTTGTGCTTTAGGTTCAACAATTCAAGCTCAACATACATTTCCCATGCTTTGGCCAGTGTGGTGCAAGTGTATCGGCCCACTGTAAGGGGGAATGGAGTTCCTCCCTTCTTTCTCTTCATGCATCTCTCATGATATGTGATTAGTTGCCTTGAAAACTCTAAGAGAATCAACTTGGGTCCTGCATACCTTGGTAGCTTGGTCGGTTCACCCTCAAAATTCACCACCCTGAGATAGGTGAATGTGGGAAACTGAGTGAACAATGCCCCCACTTCTTCGTGACAGTGACCACACTGGGGCTAGTTGACCATGTCTCATATTCGGCCTCAACAGGTAGATCACCTCATAGAAGAAGGCATCATTGATTTTTGAGAACTGAGGGATGTTGTTCTGAGCCTTAGCTCTAGGTAGTATTCATATATTTTGACCTGAGGCCATACCCCATTTCATGTAGGCCTGTGAAATCCCTCATTGATGCTGCAGTGTACACAATATAGGAATTCATATAGAACTTCCCAGTTGTCATGACTTGTTGAAGTTGCTGAGAGATGGTGTCATGATGATTTCCCCCAGCCAAAATGTTGCTCAGGCACATTCTTACTCATGGTCTCTAAGTACCTCAAGCATCCATTTATGGAAATGATGGGCATCAGGAAGCCCATACACTCTACTCAGGAAGGTGATTGTATCACTCAGTTCCTCATTGAAGTCACTGCGGTGGATGGTCTGAGGCCATTGGCTCACCGGATTTTTTTTCTTAAGATATA
Organism: Taxus wallichiana var. yunnanensis; assembly: GCA_018340775.1. Classification (NCBI taxonomy): domain Eukaryota; kingdom Viridiplantae; phylum Streptophyta; class Pinopsida; order Cupressales; family Taxaceae; genus Taxus; species Taxus wallichiana. The sequence continues at coordinate 485,957,774 of CM031242.1, forward strand.
ACTCATTCATCATTTACATACACTTATCCTCATTGTCGTCCCATGCCTTCTTGCAGTCTTCAAGGCTGATGGCGATGTACTACCTGTGATGAGGGATGCCCAGAGTTATTTCAAAGTGATGAGCAGTTAGGTCGATGACCGTCTTTCCTTCTTTATCCTCGACACATCTTGTGTCCTTGTTATAGCATCGAGCCACCAACATGATGAACTCATTATTAATAGCACTTACTGGCAGCCCAACTGCAAAGTGCAATCCACTGCCTACCAGTTTGTTCATCCAGGGACCACTAGTGGCCTGGTTGGTTCTTGCCTGAAGTCTTCCATATCAATGTGCCGAGCTCGGAGTCTCTGATGTTGAGATCACTCTCTGCGTATGAGTCAGGCATCCTAACTTTTGGTATTTATACTTCATCTCTTGTTCTGTCAACTTAGCTTTACCTTTAGACTTAGTGGGCTTTTTGCTCGATGAAGACATGTGTGAGCTCGAGGATGGCTATTGTTGTTCTGTAAGGAGAATCAAAGAGGTCCAACACAGAAGAGCCATGTCAACCGTCATGTTATCCATAATGAAAGCTTGCAGAAAGAAGAAAAGTAATTATGAGGCTTAGGGCACAAGGTGCAAGTTCATAGCATGTTGCAGAGGCTTAAAAAGGCTGGGCACACTTTTGGGGATGTTGACATGCAAAAAGGTGCGCCTGTGTTGATAGGGGAAAAGTTGCGCCAAAGGTTATAGAGGGCACACGTTTGGAGAGTGTTGCACAAAAGGTCTTAGCGCCTAAGGAGAAAGGTGCGGGGCATGGATTTTGCAACACACAACATGCAATGTTGGTGTTATAGAAGTTGCGCCAGCGGCATAGGAAGTGTGTTTTGTGAGGCGCAAGAAAGTTTGGTGTTGCATGCTTTAAAAAGTGCACTAAAGCACAAGTATGGGAAATGTTGCATGGAGGAAGGGTACGCCAGGCACAACTATGGAGTATGTAGCACAAAGAGCCAGTGCACCAAGGGTTAACTTGTGTGGTGCAGATTTGGTTTACACAACAAATAATGTTGATGTTGTTGTCATTGTTTTGCGATTAGCCTACCGCACTTTTCAAGAAATTGCTAAGTATTTGTTTTGGATTGTGCAGGAAGGGCTTATATGCTACATGGGTTTGAAATGTGCATATATGACGTGATGTGTGTGTGATGTAAAGTATATATGTAGATTGCCAAGGAAAAATTAGTTGGGTATTTTGGCCAATTTCTTGATTTTGATTTCTCTCTTATTTTGCATTTGGTTTTTAGATGATACAAGAGAGAAAAGAGCAAGGTCAAGTAGTAGGGAAGATGGGTTTTGTTTCTTTTAGAGGTAGAGCCTTCCCAAATTTGTAGATCTGGAAGGAGGGATAAGGTGTTTCAGATAGTTTATGGATTGTTAAGTTTATTCATTTTAGATTTTTAGATTTAACCTTTTATAACAATCCTAAAACCATAACAACCAAGAAACAAAACCACAAACAACCATAAGAGTGATAAAAACCACTTACCCGGTTTAATAAAGGACGAAGGATGATGTTGGGGGCCACAAACTTGAAAAAAAGTGAAATGCGGGCATGACAGGGATAGCTGACAGGTGCAGAGAAAGACTTTTCACAATTTTCAAATCGTGAAAATGACAGGTGTTAACTGCATATTTATAGGAAAATATCACATTTATTACCTCACCAACTTTTCTTTGGTGCACTTTTCAAAGTGTCGACATGGGTATAAATGCGCCTTGGCACAACTTGGTTGGTGTCGACACAAAAGTTTTAGCGCCTTAAGTGCATATCCAGAGATGTCAACATGAAATTTTCAGTGCCTAAGGGAAAACAGTTAGCGCTCATTTTAATGTGTTGACATAATTTTTTAGTGCCTTAGCACACTTTTTTTTAAGGCACATGTTTGATTATCTTTGACATGATGTTGACACGTCTTTTTTCTGCGCCAAAGGATTTTCAAAGGGGCACACATTTTTTGTGTCGACACAACATTTCTTGCGCCTAATTCAAAAAGCTGAAAATGGCTAAGTTCTTAAAACTTGATTTCGGAAGGGAATTTTAAGCCATTTTGAACGTTAATAGACCTCCTCAGGGGACCAAAACAAAATTTTGGTATGGTTATCTACAAAATCTAAGCCCCTTATCTCAACATAAAGCGAGAGAGAAGAGCTAACTTCTATAAAATCGGAGGTTATCTTAGGGGACAAGTCCCACATCTCTAAAATTTCCCATGAATTTGGTGATTAATTTGCAAAGACAATCGTCAATAGTTCCATGTTGAATAACCCATATAAGAGAAGTATAAGAAATGTAATGATGTTTCATTGCCCCCACTCTATGGGTGTTGTGATTTGTATAGTACTATATGGCTTCCATGTTAGATCATCCGGAATCAATGTAAAGACAACTCCCATGTTAGGTCATCTAGGAAATATAATGAAGTGATGTAAATCCCATGTTAGGTCATCTGGGAGATATATTGCAATGATGTAAATCCCAAGTTAGGTCATTTAGGAGAGATAATGAAGTGATGCTATATTGTAATAATCAATTGACTTGATTCAAATATTGAATGATTTCTTTGTAATTGAATGTATGTGATGGAGATATTTTCACTTTTTTTGCCCCTAGATTGGGTCATTAGGGGAATAAATAGAATAGGTTGAATAGATTGATTGATTTATGCCTTCATTTGAAATGTGTCGAGAACAATTTTTGAGAATGATGTATTAGGTGTGTCGAGCGAACGAATAGTAATTTGAGGGGATCATAGGGTGATCCCAATTATATGCTCCCCTTTTAGTGAAAGGGGGAGTGGTAGCATACACAAGTGCTAAGACAAATGTAGATGAGAAATGGTGTAATGATGAGCAAAATGTAGTATAGTAGATGTCGCGATATTACGTGTATGTTGAGTTAAAAAATGTGAAAGATTGGAAAATAACACTACCGAACATGTACATTATGATGGTAGGAGGAATTTTGAATCAAATAGTGTAAACGAGGAGAAAAAAGGAGTAGCGAAGCTCAAGATATGGTCAAAATATTGTGTCATGTATAAATTGTAAGAACACATGTAAATAGTAACTATAATCAAATGGGAAATTAAAACTTGCTATATATAGTAAAGATAAAAAGAGAATAATAACTTCATTTGAATCGTGCTTAAGTGATAATTTGAGCTCTAAGCTTGTGAAGATGCCGTAGATTAGGGAAACAAGGTTAAATGGGTTTGAGATGGTAGTGGAGGCCCTAAATTTGCACACATTCGATGATCTGGTTAGTAAGGCTATTTTTGAAAAATGCATCGATTTTTGCTCTAAATTGTCAATTTTTGTAAAATTTGAAATTTAATGTTTTTGTGTTTCCTCGTTGGGAAAGAGAGGCTAGGGTGTTGACGTCCTTTGGGACACCAACACCAATTCTAAGTGTCCTGATGACCTATTCCTAGGCACTCGCGACCTACTCCTAAGTGTTGACAACCCAGAGAAGAATTTGATTGGATAGTGTGAAAATTTCACATTTTTATGAACTATTGTGCTAAGAGAAGTTGATTTCGAACATGTATGAGGTTCTAATGTCAAGGGTTTATTGGAATTTTTTTTTGTGCAAAGAGATATTCATTTGAGAGAGTTCTGCGGAGGTTGACATTTGAGTACATTTTTTACTTCTGGGTTGTCATATGCGAAGTGGGACATACTAAACCGTGATGGCCTATGGCACATAACGAGATTGGGGGAGGTGACCCATAATATGCCTATGATTATTGCATTGTGCAAGAGGTGGTGTGCATATACTTGTACTTTTTAGTTTCCTAGTGGGGAGATGAATGTGACCCTAGAGGATGTATACCATATATGGTGACTACCAATCATGGGTGAGAAAGTACAAGTGATGGGTGTAGTGGATTCTCGAGAGATAGATGAGAGTAGTGAGATGATACTTTATAGGCACATAGGTATAGACATAGACCCATATTAGTCTAGATGTCATCGAGATTAGGTGTTCCACCTGTTGTGGAAGTTCATTGCGAGTGATCATTGCTTCATTAGTGGTAGTAGAGGTGGTGGCGTAGGGTATCTTGTATAAGATACATGACATTTTTCAATGTATAGATGAGCACGGGATGAGGTTTGCATATATGCAATGTGTATTAGTGCATTTGTACATGGACCTCTTTAGGTTTATACAGGAGGAACATGGTGGTGGACTTGGAGCCACCACATTGTTACATGTCTAGGCTTATGAGAACATTACGATATTGAGATCCCTTGGTGGGCCATGTCGAGTGGGAGAGGCCTAATATATTCATTGCAAGATGGGTAGGTACATGGAGCAAGATGTTGGATACCACTACTTATAGAACTATGCTTCATCATATGGGCCTAGGGGCCATTATATGGTGGCCATATTGAGACTATGGTGGACGAATAGAGGATGGAGTAGAGCTATGATGCATTTGACATACTATGTGATTGGAGGATCAATTCCCAAGGGTGGTGAAGTTGTTTTAGGAAGAGTGAGTTTCACGGCGATCAAGACGGCTCAAGATGTTCCCTCGAGCCATATGTATGGGTGTGATCCAATAGGACACCAACGTGGCCATGAGTGAGGCTAGGCCCCACGGGAGCACAACAACTAGTGCCTCTTGGCCTAGATGAGGTAGATGCGGCATAAAGTTGATACATGTGGATGACGATGGGTGTACCTAGGCTTATAGTGAGTGGTGGGTGGCACATTGATGGGTGATATTGTTTATAGTTGTTATATATGTGAAGAGTGCAACACCTTTGGTTAGAAGAACAGAGGGGGGGCACCTACCCGTGATGAAGATGGATTGACAAAGTGACATTAGCTGAGTGTAAGTATTTGTTTTTTGATAGTTGTTAATTTTCACTTAGTTATTGTATGTTGGTAATCGTGTGTAGTAACTAATCTATGGTTACATGATTACGATTAATGCATATTGGTCCTTGATTGTTGATTCATCAATCTATACATTGACGTAGAATGTAACTCCATATGTGTTCGTGGGAGGCGGGATGTTGGAGTGAGTAGATGGTATTGCAGGAAAACATGCCTATTTATTTGCTCTAGTGGTGATTATGGCAGCCACATGTACCATTGTTTTGAGTGAGCATGACGAGGCACGGGTGGAGACTCAACAAGCTAGGGAGGATGTATGAGGAGGAGCCTTAGCACATGATGTTTTCACACAGTATGTAGAGTTGTAGGGATGATTTGCGGAGCACTTGATCAAGTTTTCCTTATTACGGGGTCATTAGAGAGATATAGAGGCCGTGACCAGAAACACAAATTGACTAGTGAAATGTCTAGTTCAAGATCTCCCACGATTGTATATAGTGACAATGATGATGATGTATGACATATATTGATGTAGTGATGCATGGGGGATTGACCCCAACGATTGTATTTTTGAAACTATGATTTTTGTCGATATATATAGATGGATGATTGTCATTATTGTGTTGATGTTGATGTATATTGATATGTGATGCAATGATTGTTGTTCATATGTTGGTCTTGTGATGACTAATTTAAATTATGTAAATGAGTATGTTAATTTAAAATAGAGGATGATGTAGATGGGAAAGTAACGCTTAGAAATTGGATTGTATGTATGAATGAGGATAGATAATATATGATAGTAATAGATGTATGTGATATAGTGTAGTAGATAAAATGAATGATATATGACATATGTGAACATGTGTGAGTATGATGTAGAGAGGGGGGGAAGAATATAGATTCCCCCTACGTATGTATGGGAAAGAAGAGTTTCATTTATATAATACCCCATTGGCAATCAAGAATGAACCATAAAGCAAGAGTGTGTCATCAGGAAATGGTTTGATAGTGTATCGCTAGAAAGATAGATCGTGAAGAGCAAATCGTGAAGAATGTGGAAGTTTCTTGGGCTAACATTTACCTCATCATTCATGTAAGAACCTTAATAACACGAGTGTGTCATCGGGTAATGAGGTGAGAAAATTCACCTACCAAAGATGAAGAGGCCTGTGAGGAGCGGTGGAAACATGTGAAGCGGTAGTAGCATGAGTATAGGATCCAAATTGAATGTCGATGAAATGGTGCCAATGATGGGAGATATAGTAGTAGGAATTTTAGATGATGACGACTTATGAAGATAATGATTTTTAGTAGTAGTGCAAGGAGGATGAGATGATGTAGCTACATATGAGCTAAGTGGAGGATGTGGATGAATAATGATCTTAGGAGATGGACGAATGACAACCTTAAAAGTGGGTGGAGGAGACAAGTGAACAGAAGTGGAAGCAAGCTTATGTGCAATTTGAGAAAGATACCGCTCATGAGTGTGAGAGCCAAAGACAATGACACCCTTATCTTCTAATTGTTGTAATTTTTCATGTAAAGCATAATAGTCATTATCCCTATGGCCATTGATGTAGTGAAAATTTCAACAAGGGATATCACGCTGTGTAATGCAAGCGATACAAAGGATGATGTTGATTAGATGACAAGTGAATGAAGTGATTGTCAAGAAAAGCATGCAAAACATCACGAGGCTTAACAACAAGTGAGAAATGCAATGGATCTCGAGGGGGAGATGGATAAGTTTTTGGTGGAGCTGCACGATGGAGGAGATGGAGGATGCTTATGCAATGGAGGGGATGTAACACACTTACGATGTGGAGGAGATGGAGACCTTGGAGGATACTTAATTGGTGGAAGAGGAGAAGAAGCAAAAGATGATGTAGTAGTAGAAAAGATAGAAGGAGGTGCTATAACATGTGTAGTAATTAAATATTGTTCTTGATAAATAAATTTATAGCATAAACGCGTAAATGATTCACATGTATCATATTGTAATCTTTTTTTAATGCAAAAATAAAACCACGACAAAATATGAATTGATTTTCTAGATCTATAGGCTAATATAATAATTGATGCATGCAAGAATTGAAACATAAAATGTAATCCTTCTTTCCAAGAATGTCTTCCTTATTTCCTTGATGCAAGATAGGTAAGAGATCATGTGTAACTCCAAGACCATTATTAATAATTAAGCATCTAATAAAAGCATCTTCCATTTCACAATATGTACTAATAGATCCATACAACAAATAAGTATACCATTGAAGAGTGTCATCAACAAGACTATCTCGAAGGCCTTCAAGTAATAAACAATCATTGGAATAAGAATCCATAACTAAACAATAGTTATTGAGATGCAAATATGGATTTTGAGTACCATCAAAACATGAAAAGGTAGGCAAGATAAAATCCTTAGGTAAAGCTGAATTGTGAAGTTTATTTGGAATAAGATTGCCATGAAGAGAGTTATTATCAATAGAAGCATAGTAGGATTTGCTTTCAAGATTGAGGGATTGAACTTGAGATTTCAATTGGCCAACATCATCCATTAGTGGTAAAATTTCATGGGAAGGAATCATAGAAGAAGCGAGAGGTACATGAAATGGCTGAAGTTTCCCATTATGAGTGATCACGGGGATGTGAGAAGAAGAGGGAGATGAAGGCTCGATGGGACTTCTAGATGTAGTCTAAAAGAAGTAATAGGAGGGGTACTAATAGGAATGGAAGAAACATCCTGAGAGGAAAAAACAAGGGGTAAAAGAGGAGGAGAAGATTCTAGAATATATCGACAGTAAATGCGAGGAGTCAATTCAGAAGAAATGATAGTAGGTGAACTAGTAGGACTAGTATAATTATCATGAATGTTGTTGGAAACAACTTCAAAAGTAGTAGAAAGTGGAGGAGAAAATTCAGATTCAGTAGTCTTAAGAGAAGTAACATCCTCACAAACAGGTTCATGATCAGAAATATAATCAGCATCACAATCAGACAGGATTTTTTCATGCAAGTTATTCATCTAGAGTATCATACACATATAACAAAGTACTAGGAGAACTATCATAAGATGTATCATTACAATCATTGGAAACATTTTCAGAAAGAGGAGAGTCATGAGATATGGATTTACATTCATCTTGACTAGTATGAGAAACATCATCATGCACATGTACATTTTCAACATTGGAAATAACATTATTTTAATCTACTGTGGCACAATCAAGACCAAACATATAATCAATTAGAGAATCATTAAGTGCTGAAAAAAAATAGAAGAAGGTGGAGTGGCCCTAGTGACTATGGAAGAACAAGGACGACATATAGAAAATTTTAGGTCTGGTGAGACAATGCCGATGCTAGAGTTACAGAAACTAGTAGGAGCATTGCACTCATTTGCAAGAATTTATCTTTGAATGTTGTCATCAACTTGAAAATTTTGATAAAGGTCATACAGTTTAACCTCAACATAATCATTAAGGATTGGATTGACACTAACATGATGCATGGATTTCCGAAGAGCAGAAGATCTATCTTTATCCATTAGGGTTTTATGGATCCTAGGGTAAGGAGTTCTAAAAGAGGGTTTCACCAAATGATTTGATAAAATAGATATTATTAAACCCTAGATATTGTAGAGTCGCTACTATGACAAAATACAATAGATTACAATGCTCAAAACTCTAAAGATGTAATTGGTAAGAAAATGAGAGAGATAGGGAACTTATCTAATTTTTCTTATCCCGAAGCAGATCTAGACTTGATCAACTAATGAACAAGTGGGAAGAGTTTTAGAAATACTTGATATAGGTTCGGAATTTGTGAAATGATCTCTGGACATAGGTACAGGATAGGGTGAGGGCATCCGGGTGCTAGAGACCTTCCGTGCAGGTGCATGTGACTATGGAGAGAGTCAGGATCTGATTTTTATTGTGTCACTAGGGTTTCACTATCCTTCACTTTTGGTCACCTTTATGTTGATGGATGATAGCCAAATTTGTTGATAACCTAAAAACAAATGATATCTTGTAAAACCCAAAAATGCATCAAATCTAAAAAAGAAAGATGCAAATGGGGAGTTAGATTGACCTCGGCGGTCACCCGACAGAGTGAACTTATGACCAAGTAATGCACTACATATCATATTCCATGTAGTTCCATGTGTTCTATGTGTGTGTGTGTGTAGAAACATGTCCTTAGGTTTCCCTTGCGCCAATGACACCAAAATAATGGGTTATATCTAGATATAATGCAAATGTGTGGATGGAATTTAGAACTTCCCCTTCCTATGTAGTGTATGCAGAGTAATTAGTAAAAAATGTAGTCCCTTTAATAATATGTAGATATGATTGCCCTTTAGAACTTACCACCCTTATAATGGTATGTATGTTGTGTATATATAGGGATATCTTTCTTGAATTTTGATAATAGTGACATGAAATACCGACTAGGACCTCGAGATAGGGGTAAGAAAACCAAAAAGGCTGACCAAAAATATCAAAAATGTGAACAAGAACAAAGAGGAAAAGAGCGCCTAGGGTGGATAAGAGAACCTGGATGCTAGCGTCCAAACTGGGAACTAATGTCCTGAGATAACTGATGACAAATGTGAAGAGATCGACAGATAGGGATCCTTGTGACCTAACCAGAACTGGGTATATAAGTGACAAATGAGAGAGGAAATAAATTTAGAAACAACCAAAGCAAATAAATGGACTAGGAAGTGTGTTACCAATGAATATTTTTATTACTCAATATCCATACATATAAGAACATACTTTGCGGTATAGGAAAATAGTAACATGTGCGTGATTTTGAGTCTACACTCACTTTGTTAGATGTTTTAATGTTTTTGAGTGGAACATTTTGAGAGTTAGAAAAGGTTTTTTTAGTTTCAGCCATTTCTTTAGAAACCTTATGGGTAGATGGAGGAATCTCTATATTCTCAAGAGACCCAAAATGACCACTACGGGTGTGGGCATAAGAAGAAAACCCTAGGAAGAAGGTTGGAGTTAAGCGATGGGTTCACTAAATGATTTAAAAAAATAAATATATATGTTAAACCCTAGATATTGCAAAGTCACATAAGATGGATATATAATATAGCATAGAGGTAACACAAGAAATAAGAAAACAAAAATTGAAACCCTGTGTGAGAGAGAGTATAAGACTTAACTAATTTTGTAATAAATCTCGAAGTGTTTTGGATTGGAAGAGGCGATGAATAGGAGGAGGAGGCTTGATACCACACTCGAGAAAATTATGGAACTATCGAATAAGATGGACTAGGATGCGTGGATTAGGGTGGGGGCTCCTAAGCGCCAAAGACCTCTGTTGGCGCTGTGATTATGCAAAGGCTCAAAATATGATTTTTATAGTGTCAAAAGTTGATCGCTAGCATTATCTCTGTTAGTCACCTTTATGTCACACTATGTTTTCATAATTCACCTAAAACCTGCACAACAAATGATTTCCTATAATACCCAAAAACACATTAAATCCTAAAAAAAATATGAAAATTGGGAGTCGGAAAGACTCCAAAAGTCACCCGACAGAGTGAACTTACGACCGAGTACTGCACTACATCTTAGACTCTATGTAGTTATGTGTGTGTGTATAATCATGCACTAGGAATCTCTTGTGCAAGATGCACTTGATAATGAGCGATAACTATATGTAGCAATGTAGATAGGATTTGTGAATGGAAAAATGAACTTCCCCTCCTATACGTGTATGAAGAAACATGCATTCCCTTATTCTTTAAATGAGTTTTAGATGGATGCCTTGATGCTCTTAGAATTCCTTTGGATGCAAACGTAGGAGATGATAGTAGATTCTTAGAGCTTGGTCCCTTATTATTATCACATAACTTTCTATTTATATGATTCCTTTGTTTGAATTTTGTAATTGACAATTAAAAGGCTGACCCATAAGAAAACAAGAGGCACAAAAGATAGAAGAGGCCCAAAAGAGGTGAGTAAGATACAAAGAGGTCAAGGGCACCCAGAGGGGATGAGGGCACCTCGGCATGAGACATCCCGATCAGGCGTTGGTGTCCGAGTTGATAAAGATAAAGAAATAAAGATCAGATTGGGTTGTGCGGTCTATAAGACCAAAGAGGTAACACCAAAAATAGAAAAGAGGCCAAAGATAGATGTCAATTATTACTTTTCTCACTTAGGAATCATATGAATAATAGTATGTGATTAGGACCTAGAAATGTACCCAAGTGCATGATTTAATGTCTACTGAGTGGTACTTGACTAATGACTATGTTTGATAATTTGAAAGAGTTTAGTAATTATGAAAATTGCGTTCTAAAGTCCTTTTATTGATTTGATGATGGATTACAAACTAGTTCATGGAGTGATTACTTGAAAATGATTTTGATAAATTGGTCTAAAGGAATATAAATGAGTGTCAATTCATCAAGAATATTTAATCAAATCTAAAAAAGTGAATCTAGCCAATGAAACCCTAACTCGTGTTGTAACTACCATGTTTAAGGGATATAGGAGTGAGATTATTAATTATTACTCACTAGAAGCCATGGAAACTTAGATTAAGTGTTTGTTTGAGAATAAAAGGAGTGTTTGAAACAAGTAAAGGGAGTCGAGACATTAAAAATAAGGATTGCTAGATCAAAATGTGAGAACTTAGTCCTTGAATGTATGTTCACAGTTAAAGGTTTTAAGAGGATGACATGTAGACAAAAAGACGTATTCCATACTTTAGGAAAAGATGTGGAGTATTAAAATTTAGAAGAAGGTTTATAAGGTGTTTATAAGATTTATATAAGAATCTAAATGAGGAATAATGTGGAAAATACAAAACAAATGCATGCACAATCTTTTCCATCTTGTATAGTTCTAATTCTAGGAGAATAACAATGTTGTGATGCTTGTAATAGAGGACAAGAATTATAACTTGGTTCTAATAGTTAGTAGGGTGACTTTGTCTTAAGGAATGTGTAAAAATGCTTTTGAGTCAAAGTTAAGAAAACATTATGACTGGTTGTCTTGTGACAAATTTGGGAAGTAGCCTAAAAGGAGCCGACAAACATTTGATGGGAAGAGTCTAGAAGAAGGAAATAGAGGAGTTGCATTGGAAATTAGGAGAGGTTGATAACATTGACGATGATTCTTAGTTAGAAACCATAACCAAAGCCAAGAAAAAGGAAAAAACATAATATAGAAGGATTGTTAGAATAAAGAACCATCAAGAAGGATTTATACTATAAAACATGAAATGTTGGAGGTTTGAAGCTATAGACACAAAATCACACACTTTGGGTAATTATCTAGTCCTGATTACATACTACTATTCATATGATTCCTAAGTAAGAATGGTACTAATTAACCCATGTCTTTGGCCACCTTTCTTTCCTTTTTGTCACTTCTCTTGGTCTTACACATCTACTTGTTTAGTCTAACCTTTTATACTTCAGATTTTGTCATTTTGGACACCAACGCCCAACCCATGATGCTAGCACCAGGCACCCTCATCCAATCTAGGTGCCCTTGACCCCTTTGTACTTTACTCACACTTTTTGGGTCCTTTATAGCCATTTGATCATCTTATGTTTTTGGTATTCTATCTTTTTAGAGTTAATTACGAAATTCAAGCAAGGGAATCATATAAATATACAGTTAAGTGATCATAATAAATGACCAAGAACTAAACATTAGCTATCACCACCTAAGGTTACATCCATCAAAGCATCTAAGAGCTCTATTGCATCCATCTAGCTCCATCACAAGGGACATAAGGGTTGGTTCATTTGCATCCACTTCATAGGAGGGAAGTTCATTCTATTCCATGCACATATTTATTACATTCTACATCTAGCTAATTTATCTCTATCCACACGCGATCGACACAAATGCAACCTAGGAACAATTCCACACACACACACACTCATAACTACATTTGGTCCGAGATGTAGTGCATCACTTAACTATAAGTCCACCACTATGACGACTGAGGACAATCTGACCCCTCATTATGCATCTTTCTTTTTTGGGATTTGATGTCTATTTGAGGGTTTAGGTCTATACTTCTTTGTAGGTTTATTTCCACCTCGATGATCATTGTCTGAATCCATAGTGATAAAAGACAAGAATCAACAAAAATCTTATGAGCACGAGAATTCGGGTTTCGAGCATTTTCACGCACTCCAGTGCCTAGAATCGCATCTGAGTGCCTGTGGGAACCCATGTCCCTCTCCGTGCAACCCTGTCAGCCTGTTCCTCCAGTTCTATAATTTTCGAGATCTAGTGTGATGGTGGTGCTTCACATTTCTCTATCTTCCAGCTTTGTGCACTTTCCAGAACTTTTGAATCAACTAAGACATCTTACCCTTCTTTGCACATTAGGGGTTCATTATTTATTGCTTAGTTTACTTTGGTATATTTATGTATTTCATCATTGCATTCATTTATTGCTACTATAACATCAAATTAGGCATAATATTCCATATCTAGCTTTATAATTTTTGTAAACTCAAGCTTCGAACCAACCTTCCACTTAGATATCTTCTCCTCTTATTATTATGGCTCAATATTCTAAAGAATTTATTGAAGACCATCTTAAATCCCTTAATGATCATATCACCGAGCATCCCCAAGATATAGACTTACTTTTATATGCTGCTCGTGAGGAAGCTACAAACCTTGTGGATCTTAATGCTTCCTCTGCTATTCCCACCACCGTTCTTTACTCAACCACTTGTTTCCACTCTTCCACCCATTTCCACCATTCCCATTTCTATCCCTACTCCTACTAATCACTATACCCCACCTCTTTTTTTTTCTCATATGCGCAAGCTCCTTCCATTGGCACCCAAGATTTAGCCTCCCTTTCTCAAGACCTTCAAGAAAAAATTCATCAAGTACAACATGTTACTTCTCTGTGTAGATCCATATTTGGATTCCACTCTATTATTGTATACTCCATTCGCACCAACTATATCCACTTACTCCCTTCCACCTACCTTTTTCGCCCCTAAGCTTCCCATTTTCAATGGGCATGGTGACCACATGAGAATCTCCAAGCTTTCCATATGGTTTGTCTAGATTTTTCGGATGTTCATATTATCCTCACTAAGTTATTTCCTCGTAGTATCTATGATTATGTGATGCACTGGTTCTATGACCTACCTGTTCATTCGGTAACATCTTTCACGCATTTTGCCAATGATTTTCTTACTCACTTCTCTATCAATATTGACTGCAATATATCTTATGCTCAACTCACACAACTTAAACAAGGATCTAGTGAACACTTAGTAGAATATGTTTTGCAATACAAAAACAACTTAGCTAAGATGTCAAATGTGCTTGTAGACTCTAAGCTTCAAGACTTATTCACTCAAAGTTTATTACCACCTCTTCAGGAGAGTGTTCTATTTGAGACATCTCCTTCATTTGATCACTTGTGTCATACTCTTAAGCTTCGTGAAACTAAGCTCTTATCTATAGGAAATATTAAATATCAAGAGAAAGCCTCATCTTCTACATGTTTTCAAAATAAATCAACATTCAAACCATCAATAACCAAGCCAACTGACACAAAAATCACTATTAACGTAGTATCCACCACCAGAGAGATTCAATTGCAACCGCCTAGGCATACATTTACAAAGTTAACCATTGCTCCACAAATTATATAACAACTGCTTAAGAGGAATCTTATTACACTTCCCCCACTTGAATTATACCCATATCTTCTAAAACGTCAAAGTTACAATGATAATTTTGGATGCGAGTATCATCAATGTGTGGGACACTATAAATAGGTGTTTCAAACTTTGCACCATCATCTAAGATCTTATCAATGAAAAAAAAACTTGATCTTCCTAAGCCTTTAGACTTTGTGTCAATTAATGAAAATCATAGGCTCAAAATATTCAATAATCCACTTCCAAGACATAACAAGAAATCAAATGACTCCTCATCTAATCATACATATTGCGTAGTGCCTCCTCCTACATTGGGGGCTCTTGATTTCCTAGTTTCTCATAATAACACTTCTCCACCTATTATTTCTTTCTCTGACCACAATTATCATGCGTCATCATCTTCTAATCACTTGCACATCAATGCAATTATTGGATCTACCTCTATCAATAATACCAAGGTTGATCCCTCATGGCCCATTAACGCGTGTTCTATTCAACTTCTTGATGCTATTGGCTATCCGATTTTATAAATTTCATATCCAATGAACAAATCCTATGGTGTTTTCAAGTTTCACGTTACAGTTGGTCCTCTTACTATGCTGGTGCCCTTACTTGTGAGATAAGAATTCCATGAGTGTGACATGATTTTAGGTCTCAATTGGATCCACGGTATAAGTCTATCATCTCCATGAATCATCTGCATCTAAAATTCATCCACAATAATCAAATCATTTCTATCAATGGTGTACCTCCATCTACTTCATGGTTAGAATCTCCTCTTGCGGTTTCAAGTGTATCACCTAGTCTATCTAGTATGTCATGGCCTCTAAAACTTAAGGTAAAATCCACTCCTAGTTCACCTAATCGCATACAACCTACGCGGTCCCATTGCTCTACTAGTCCAATACATCAGTCTAGGAGCATTGCTAGGAAAACACCTACATCTATACCTTCTTCCACGTAGGTTTCCATCAATGCCGCATGTCACCTCACATAGGTCTACATCACCTACACATTTTGTTACACCAAGGTGCCCATAATATACTCATTAGTTGAATGCATACATACTACACTCACCTACACAAAATTTATCTCATATACCACCACTCTTAGCACATGGTCAAATTCTTTCATCACTTGCTAGCAATGGGTGGCAGACCTTCACCCTCTAATTTTATCGGATAGCTCATTCATCAAATCACACACGGGGGCATTGCCTTTATTTTCCCCCTAACTTAAACAAACATCTTACTATCTCATTGCTCAACTCTAGACTTACACATACAACACACACATATTTCCATTTCCCCATGACACACTCTTATGCTACGGTTCACACTTGAATATTGAGTAAATCCTATATACATGAACCTCACACACACTGCACAATAGAAATTATATGTTATATATCTTCCTACATCATGCATTTTCTATATATACAATCTTCCATCTCTTATACATCATCCACACTTTGTGCTTTATACACCTATATATAGTACACATTCTACACACTACATCTTGCATTACACATTATAATATTATACTTACACACCCTACATTCCACATTACATGTTTCACACGTCACACACCAATGACATAGTTTTCATTTACTACACACATCACACATTTTATTCATCCACTTATACGCGCCCTCACTACCATATGACGCACTCTAGTTCGACAGATCCATGATCGATCGGCGAGGTCTACATTTAAAAATGGAACTCATCACACTCACTCATTAACACACTATACACGCATTTGACCATTTCCGATGACGCACCCTCATTTACAGTTCATTCGGACTACCGAGGGGGCATAAATAAATGAACCTCATTGCATACATACACATCCACTGCAATGGGGAATGCTGCTCCTATCATTCACATTACATACCATTCCACCTCATCCACAACATACTGCTTATATTGGTTGAATTTACTCTTTCTTACTTCTATCCTTACATGTTCATCTTATTACACATGGTATATAAATATCTTGTATGTCATTATCTTTATCATACACACATACACATTCACTTGCCTTTTTAGTTGTGATCATAGATTATACATGTCCATTACACACAACATGGATGTTCGACACGAAGATCTAGTATCAATCCCACAAGGACTCTTGGGAATCCACTTTCATACATTATAAGTGTTATTGTTTCATTTTGTTTCATAACACACTAGTCTCTCAGATTATACATTCTTTGACATACTTTTTATCTTTCTACCATGTTAATGGGTGCTTCATGTGTAACATTTTTTTTGCAGGGCTACTTGCTTCCATGGTTATCATTTACATTGTTTGCCATTACTTGTCATTGTATGCTCTTGTTTGCGGGTTTTTCTCTTTGTCTTATGTGCACAATTGTTTGTTTGCGGCCATTATGACTTTGATTGTATTGCGGCATTGTGAGAGATCTCCCATGCTTGCAACCTACTTTTCGTGATCTACATTGTTTTCTTGCATGTTTACACATTGTCTGCGTAGCTTACATTTCATCTTATACATGAGTGTTTGTCTTTGATTGCACCAACACTTGTCTATTCTAGCCAATTGTTTGCATGTGCCTTGGTTTCTACCAAGCACATTCCCTTCTTCCTACAAGGCACACTTTAACACATTGGTTGGTTCTCTTTTGGGCCACACACTCATTCATTGACATTAGATGTACCCCAAATTAGGGCAGAATCATATGGGTGAATTAGTCACCCCATACAAAGATACACACAACACAATCTTTGGTACAAAACTATTTAACTAATAAGTTACGTATGTATGAGAGAAACGGATAAGGTAAAGGTGAGGAGGAATACTTGTGAAATGAAGGTGGAAAGTAGAGTGCACACGTTCGATTTCCCGATCCAAAGTGTTGATTGCGAGATCTTCCTTTCTCGCTAGGAGGAACCGCCTATGAATGAAAAATAAGACCACAAGAAGAATATTAAATAATATACATTAGTGGGTGCACTTAGCGTATGCTAGATCTAGGAAGTGTGATACTTCCTAAATGGTTGTTAATCCACTATTTATCAAACAAATGGATAGAAATGCAAGAAGTAGAGGTCCTTGCTAACAAGTTGATTTTGGTATCTCAAGTTATTAACAATATATTATATTAAGTCAAATATTGTAATACAAAATTAGATCTAGTTGAGGTTGGGTTATGTTTCAGGCAAGGTAGGTAGCCAAGGTGATTAGAATAGGTCAGGATCAGGTTTTGGGTGATTTTGGGTTATTTGGGTAAAGGTTATTAGGTCACCTGGTATGGGCGGGATTACAAATTACTGAGAGACTAACGTCGGTTTGGTATGGTGATGCTAGTTTAGAGGGAAACTAACGATGGTTTAGGTTAACCGGCGTTGGTAGAGGTAGAATGGTAGAAACTCAATAAAATTTGGTTTTGGAGATTCTTTGTGATTGCATAGAGAATAGAAGAAGGATGGATAGGTTGGTAAAGATGTTGAGAATGCTCAGAGATGTCTGGGGGTTAAATATGGGGAGCCAAAAGGTTATGGGTGGATTGACATGAAGGCGAGAATGATAGGATGCAAAAGAGAATAGGATTTAAAGGAGAAAGATAAAGAAATGATGATCTAAGAAAGTATGGAATGATGTAGATCAAAACACACTTGTATTTACAGGCCTGGTGGTTGGATGAAGGTGATGGTTGATCTACAAAAGCGGTGGTCGAGTGCCACAACAATGCTTCTTGGAATGCTACCATGGATACCAATGTCTTTAGGTCAATCTTGGTGCCGCTAGGGTGCCTAGATACACGAGAGGGCTCTGGTTCATACTTGCATGTTGATCTATCTTTCTCCAAACTCGAGATAACCATTCCAACCTCAAAAAAGGTTACCAAAATGAATATATGGTAACTAATGATGGTTTAGGTTAACCGGAGTTGGCTTAGGTTAACCGACATCGGTTATGACGTGTAATCCTAGGTTTACTAAAATAATAGATCTTGGCTATCATTTTGGCCGATTCTTCCCATTGGTCCAGTCTAAAATGGTATTTTCCACTTAAGTAAGTGGGCATGTTGTCGAGAAAGGATAGGCATCTAATGTTAGGGTTAGAATAAGTTTTAGTTAGTTATGATAAGTAGCGATTGAGTCTTAGTTAATAGAAACATGCTGAGAATAGGTCCATGATGAGGTGTGTAGGTGATGTGGCTAGCTGATGTGGTCAAGTGAGGATATTTATTAAAATAATTAAAATGATTAATTTAATTAATCATGTGCACTATGGGATATGAATATGTAAGGTATGGCTAATTTAATTAACGGGGCTATAAGGGTGGTACGACCTAATTTTGGTGTCTACATTTTGCCCCTTTTTGTCACGTAGCTTGTATTGGTAAGCGATCGTTGACAAAAATAGGAAGTGATTTCCCCATGTGTGGGTGAGAGTGGGGTTGCCCCAAGTGTGGGTGAAGGTGATCCCCCTCAAACTAGGAATTGATGAGGTGTTATATAGAATTGGTGAGTGGTTTGATAAATGTGTAGTTGGTGTGAGTTAAGGTAGGTGGGGAAGAGTATGGGTGCTTTGGGAAAGGGTAATGGTCAACTCGAGTAATAGGTAATAGAAATCAAATGCACACACACATATAAACCGCAACACAGTACTAGGTTGAGGAGCTTGTAAACTTTACATCATCCAAGGTCGATAGGTTTATCCCAACAATGTTGAAGTGATTTAGGTATCCAAGGCATAGGATATGGTCCGAAACACAATGTAGGTCAGGTGTAGGAACATTTAGGTATGTTCTGGTACACCAAAGGTTGGGTCGGGATAAACGGCATGATAATAGGCAAGGTAAGGTCATTAGGCCAAACAACATGGGTAACGACATCACAAGGTATAATGAGTACACAAGGTCAATGGTAACACAAAGTAGGTCAGGTCCAAGTAAATAAGTCATGGCACGGGTAAGACCAAGGTATAGGTAAAATAACAAATCCCTAGATGGAATTAAGGAAATGTAGGGGTAGTTTGGGTTTATAGGTAGGTTGCAATAAGTGTGGGTAAGGTCAAAGGGTATCGGGTAATAATGAGTTGAGGTCAAAAATGGGCAAATTGGGGTGAAAATGGTAATGGAAGGAGACCGATGCCGGTTATAAAGTAATCGACATTGGTTTGGTATGACCGACATCGATCATGTCGGGTTAGGGTTAATAAACTGAAAAATACGTATTTTATGAATTCATTTTAACATGTTTATCATTTGGGAAAATGATAGAGTGGTAGAGTAAGAGTGGAAAACGACGGTGCACGAGGTGTTTCAAATTGAGTTAGTGAGTGACTAGCATGTGATTGGAATTCGATATGCGGGTCCATGTGATCAATTAGAGTTATTTGTTTGGTGGTGAGGTGAGAATTTTATTTGTGTTATGGAAGAGGCAGGAGAGGGTTTAGGTGGGCCACCGGTGCGGAGGCTAGATGTACCACCATGTAGATGAAACCGAGATGAGGTAGGATTCAATTCGCTTCTGTCTTTGGGTTGAAAATAATGTGTTGAATTTGGTTTGGGTTAAAATGGTTTTGGGTGGGAGTTTTAATTTGAATTTATGGGTAAAATTAAGTAAACAAGGGAGGGGGAAGATCCAATGTAGCTTAAATAGGGTTGGTAATGAAATTAGGTAAGGTTTGGGTAGGGTAGAGTAGGTTAGAGGTTGTTTTTAGGGATTTTGGTAGAGACGATGGGGGGTGCTAATTTGGGTGCCGCAATAAAGACTGATGTCGGTCTAAGGGTGGTGATGTTGGTTTCCTTTAGTAGGCATGAGTATGATCTTAGGTGACTGAAATCAGTTTAAGTGAACTAATTTTAGTTAAGGATAACCAGTGACGGTCAAGGTGACCGACACTGGTGAGGGTGGATGAAAACTAAGGGTAAAAAAGGTTAGGTGGGAAAGAAAAATAGGCGAGAGGGGGAAGGGGGTACATGTAGAGTGATGGGGGTAGAAGGTTAGTGTTGGCGTAAAGGATAGGTAAGTAGGTGAAATGATGTTTTTAGAATGGTGAGTCATGATTACAATGGGGTAGGAGGTGGTAGGTGAATTAGGTAAAATGGGGTGAGTAGGATTGGTGTGGTTGGGTATGGTTTGGGGGTTAATAGATAAGTGAAGGTTGTCAAGTTTGTAATAATGTTGTGGTTTTTCTCTTGGATGTAGGCTAGGGACAAGCTACAGATGTGGCATAGATTACCACCCCGTTGTTAGTGATACGACCGAGTATGATTGTGGAGGAGTGGAGGCACATGATGGATGTTGGCCTAAGTGGGATCTGATGCTACATGCATGTAGCTCGAGATCGAGTTTGATGGTTGCACTCATCGACAGATGGAACTCAACAACCAACACGTTCCACTTACTGACAGGTGAGATCATTGTCACCCTAGAGGATGTATACATGATCCTGCAGCTACCAATAGTTGGGGTGTAGGTATATTCTATTACATTAGAGGTGTCAAAGGAGACAATAGTGGCTATTTTTGGAGAGGTGATGGTAGAGCTGAGGTACCATAGTGCGAGTCGAACTATGGAGATATGTATGCAGCTCATCCTCAGGAGATGCGGTTAGTGGTTTTGTTGATGGAGGCGGTATGTTGTTTTGCCTTGCCAGATGCGGAGGGTGGGAGATTCCCATGAGCACTGATGGGGTTATCTAGGACATGATGGAGGAGCGGGTCTATTTTTCCTAGGCACCGACATTCTTGGTGCAATTGTATAGAGAGTTGTGGGCCTATGGGAGGTTGCAGAGGTTTAGTTTATGTTGTACCTTCCTTCTACACTGTTAGGTGTACAAGCACATCATATGCATACATCTAGTTGGCTTACCTCGATAGGATTGGTTTGGGGATGGATTAGTCAGGGGTTAGTTACACGCGATGGGTGCCACTTGATGAAGAGAATAGGGTGACGAGGGCCACACACGATGTAACATATTACATGCAAATCTTAGAGAGGGTTATCGGGGTTGATATTGTATAGAAGCCATATGTTGGATTTCCTTTATATAGGTGCATGGCTAAGGAGTTGGAGGAGTGTAGCTACTTAGGTGGATAGAGGGGTCTTTGTCTTGGTGAGCACGAGATGATACTAGTGGACAGGGTTAGGTGGTAGTTTGGGCTGCCACAGGATGTGCCTCCACCATTCCCATAGTATAGGAGAGATGACGTGGAGAGGCCTATGCCTCTACCACAACCAACTTGTGCCGACATGACATGAGGAGTAGGTGGTGGATAGGCGGATTGACGATGCCGGGGTCATAGAAAGATACAAGTAGTGGTAGGTAGCAGCTACAGTGACACTATTGAGGCCAAGGAAGCCTGACTTAACTACTATCATGGTACAATGGGATACCTTGCATGGCTAGGTGGCCACCCTTTAGACACAACTTGGAGTATTACAGAGGCTCATAGGATTAGAGGCACATGTTACCACTTTATAGGCACAGTGTGGTAGCATTGTAGGCCTAGGTTGCACATGCACCCGTATAGGGTGGTGATGGAGACGGGGATATATAGCCACCCTACTGGGGTAGATAGTAGGGTTACAGGTCGGTTGGCTGCCACTTTGCACAGTGCACATGTCACAGTGCGAGGCACCTCCATAGGAAACAATGGGAGAGGGTCCCATAGTACAAGGAGGAGGACAAGGTACATAGGTACATGTGGTCCAAGGCTAGCCCTAACATAATAGAGCTCACAGGTCTTTGTGAGACCTATGGTACCACCCAAGATGACGCCTAATGGTGAGGTTCAAGGATGCCTTGAATGAGGTGTGGTATTACCAGATCACCGATGACCACTGGGATAGATTTCCCTTCCTATGCAGAGTACGGTGGCATAACATGCATCGAGTGAGAGGATGAGATACTATACTCATACCGTAGAGAGTACAAGGGGCAGCAATCCCAGAGACGTGGTCGGGGTGAGGCTACTAGTTCATAGAGGCGAGACTAAGCTGCAGCCGGACATAGACTAGACCGAGACCCATAGAGGGTGAAGAGATGCGACAGCGTGGCGGACATGCAGAGAAGAGGAGAAAATGAGACCTGGCCCCGAGGGTCTTAGATGGGGTGTGATTAGTCACTTGGTACAATTTTTTTGATCTTTTTATATATACACCGGCTGCAAGCCGAAGATAGTGAGGATGTACATGAGAGTTACTGATATTTTTGTTCATATACTAGCCAAAGTGCCGAAGATGGTGAGGATGTACATGAGAGATTTAAGATACATATATGTATTTGTACCGGTGTACATTTGTATTGATATAAAGACTTTTATTTCTATAGATAATGAGATTTATGCTATGGATGATGTACTTGTGTTTTAATTTCCATTGTTATTTGTGTATGGATGGAAACTAGGTGAATTAGGCATGGTGGAGTCTATGTGAGTTAGGCTTGGTGGGTTCGGGTATAGGCATGATTTAGTCTAGGTGAATTAGGCATGGTGGAGTCTAGGTGAGTTAGGAAGTCAAGGTCATGTCTTTGGGTTTGATTTAATTTCCAATTTTGGTAGTATGGAGCATAAATGATGATGTATATGTACATTATGGTGTAAATTTCCAAATATTTGATGTCATGGAAATATGAAATGATTGATTGGATGCTTTGATGATGTGATAAAATGGTAGGTATGTATGTTTGTTGATTGTTTAACTTCTAAGTGTTGAGAAAAATAGAAACTAAGGTAGAAATTAAATAGAAAAATGGGGGAAATGGGTTAGGGTAAAGAGTGGCCGAGCTAACCTCCAAGGGCCCCATGCCCTCGAAGTGCTACCTACATAGGCCCGACGAAAAAGGGGCCTTAGGCCGATGTAGTTCTCCCTTAAGATAGGGAAGAATATGATGAGTTAGCGGGATAGTTTGGTAGGTCCTAGGCGTGATTGAGTCTAGGTCTAGTTAGGCATGGTTGAGTCTTGGTCATTTTAGGTATGGTGACATTGGTGAAAGAGGAATTCTTAAAGTGTAGGTTTTGATGGCCTAGTCTTGTATAGGAAAATCAACAAGTAGTGAAGAAGGTGAAGGGTAAGAGGTGACCAAGAGAGTCTCCTAATTAGAAGAACCATAACAAGTTTACCATACTAAAGGTGGGCTTATGAACATAAGACCCTAAAGGCGTTACATGATTGACTATGCTAAGGGTGAAGAGAATCACATGATCATGAAATGTCGGTTTTGTGGAAAGTCCCTTGAGAAGGTAGGAGATTAGGATGAAAAGGAAATGAGGTGAAAATGGTGAAAATGAGGTAAGTTGGTGTAAGATAACATATCTACTTGGAAAGAAACCCATGATCAAAATAGGAAAGTCCATGATGAAAATGTTATCCTTTTCTCTTTTTTATTTTGTGTTTGATAGACCGATCGATCCGGGAAGTCTACGTGGGATGAGTATATTATCTCCTTGAGGTCTTCGGTGAAGCTGATCGATGCGGGAAGCTTCTAAATATTTTATTTTATTTTTGTAATAACTTTGTATAGTTGCCCTTGAAGGAGAAGTCTATTTATAGCGGTGAGATAAAGAGAAGAGATGTCCCTTTTGAGGGAGTTATCTTGTTGCTAGAAGTTTGACTCAAGGAGTTGAATCCCATTTTATTTTTGAAATTATTTTTCTTTTTGGACATTTAAGTCATGGACAAGACTATAGAGGGATATTAGGCTCTTGTTGAGAAGACAAAAACCATAGCACGCAGAGGTTAACTACAAGAGAGATGGTTTCAAGTGATGAATGACCATGGGATTCCATCTTGAAAAATATGAAAAGTATCCATGAAAATCATGCCATGAGTAGAGCCATGGTACTCATATTGAAGATAAGGCTGAAAGGTGATGGGTAATCACATGATTTTGTTTAGTCATTGAACACAAGAATATATAATATGAAAATGTGAAGGGTGCTCAAGGGAAAAACTTAAAATAGACGAGAAGGTGATACATGATTTGATTCAATAATAGAACATCGAAGATGTAAGGCATTCAGGGGTTCGAGGTTTGGGTTTACCTTTAAGTGAAGACAAACGATAAGCACTGATCCATATATATGAGTAATGATATAGGGTCAAGCCATTGGGAGAAAATTTTACTTGTTTACTTTTCTCTACTTTGGTTACATGTTGGATTTCCTTTAGGACAAGGTTGCCGACTTGGAAGGTTCACTCATGGACATGTTTTTCATAGGCACGTTTGATACATTTTTGGTAGATTTGGTGATGATCAAGAGCATTGAGACGACATTCATCTAATAACTCAAGTTGTGTCAAATGGTCTTAGAGAAAGTCATCATCATTGAGCATGTCTTGGAGTGAGATGCGGAGAAATGGAATCTGGACTTTTAGAGGCAAGAAAACCTTGGTACCGTAGACTAGAGAGAAAGGTGTGGTAGTAGTCAAAGTGTGAATACTAGTGCGGTAAGCCCATAAGGTGAAAGGAATGTGTGTATGCCAATCCTTCCCAAAGATTCGTCAAATAATTTCATAAGAATTTTGTTCAAGGTTTTATTGGTTGATTATGCTTGACCATTTTTTTGTGGGTAGTAAGGTGAAGAGAAACTGATTTGAATGCTAAAAACGTCACAAAACTTCCATAGGGTTTTATTTTTGAATTGCTTGCCATTATCGTGATGGGATGGTGAGGAACACCACAACGACAAATAATGTGATGGTTGATGAATTTACAAATTTTCTCGATTTTGTAGAAATGAGGGGGATGGCTTCTACCCATTTATTTTAGTATTCAGTAGTGGTTATAATCCATTGATGGTGTTGTGAAGAATGAGGATTGATCTCTCCGACAAGATCCAAACTCCATTGAGAGAAATTCCAGAGGTCTCGTGCAACCTGTAACGCATGACTAGGTGTGTGATGAATATTAACATGTTGCTTGGCATTTCACACACCATTTGACATAGTTACAACATTTGCGAGTTTTGGTTGGCCAATAATAGCCTAGGTGAAGAATGCATTTAGGGACAGCTAAGCCACTAAAGTGACCTCCACAAATTTTGTCATGAAATTCCTTGATGACATAGTGAGAAACACTTTTAAGAAAGGCACATTGTCTATTGTGAGTAAGATCGGGAGGTAGAATGGAAAGGAAAAGGTTGTATGCAAACTGCTTATACCAAAGATCATGTGGGTCAGGTATAACAGTTTTGAAAGAGTTTTCATCTCGAGATAAATAAGAAGGTGATTGCAACCTTTGTATTGTGACAAATATTTTGGATTCGGCAGGCAGTGAAGTAGGTATCTGAGAAGCTAGACAGGCCATGGTATCTACAAATTTATTAGTAGAATGTGGGGTGGTTTAAAGTTCATAATGATTAAAGGTAGTTATAAGTATGTTGACATGATGTTTATACTTTTGGAGTATTTTGTTACGACACTGGTATATACCATTGACTTGGTTTACAACCAGTTGAGAGTCACCAAAGATATTAATTGATTTGACATCTAGGGCGATGGTGGTTTGAATGCCTAATACGAGTGCTTCATATTTGATGATGTTGTTAGTGTAATCAAAATCTAGTTTGAAAGATAAAGGCATAGGTTCACCATCAAGAGGAATGAGGATAACTCTTGCACCACCCCCATGTTGACATTTGAAACTGTCAAAGAATAAGGTCATTTGATAAATGGTATCATCCAAAGAGAGGGTAATAATGCATTTGTCTAGAAAATCAAAGTTAGAGGGTTGATTACCAGAAAGGGGTGAGTCTGCAAGTTGGTCAACAATGGTTTTTACTTTGATAGATTTTGATGGATTAATTTGAGGCCGAGGTCTGCGAGAAGCATGAGCCAACGTGCAACACATTGATGTTGGTAGGGTTTGGCATACATGTAATGTAAGGGGTTAGTGTTAGTGATGAAAAAAGTTTTGTGGTTGAGTAAGTAATGACGAAGTTTAGTGGCGACAAAAACTAAGGCTAAGAATTTTTTTTGCATTGGTGTATCTGGTTTCGTAGTTAAAAATGGTATGACTTATGTAATAAACTGCTTAGTCTGGTGTTGCTCGTCATGATGAGTGAGCATGACACCTAAGGAATGATTAGTAGCAGAAATGTATAGGTAAAAGGGTTGGTCATCTTTAGAAGGAATGAGAACCAGTGGTTAGAGAAGGTATTATTTTAAGGCATCAAAGGATTTATGGCATTCATCATCCCATTTGAAGGAGACATCCTTTTGAGGAGATGATGAAATGGTTAGCAGTGGTTAGAAAGTTGTGAAATAAACTAATGAATAGATTATAACTTACCTTGCAAACTTTGAAGTTGGTAAAGATTAGTAGGCGGAGGAATTTTGAGAATAACCTTTACTTTAGTAGGATCAACTTCTATGCCATGCAAAGAAATGATGAAACCAAGGAGCTTTCCTAAGAGCACAATGAAGACACACTTCTTAGGTTGAAGGAAAACACAATACTTGATGAGGTGGTCAAAGATGACCTTAAGGACTGTAAGGTGTTTGGCCCAATGTTTGGATTTAGCAAGAAGGTCATCTACGTAATCTTCCAATATGTGATGCATTATGTCATGGAAGATATAATTCATAGCCCAATGATATGTAGCACTAATGTTTTTAAGGCCAAAAGGCATGACTCGATAGTAGAAGGTCCCCAAGGAGTGATGAAGGAAGTTTTGTGTTGATCCTCCAAAGTGAGTAATATTTGGTTATAACCCGAGAAACCATCCATGAGTGATAACATCTCATGACTAGCAGTGAGATCAACTAGCTAGTCAATACTTGGTAGAGGAAAGTCATCTTTGGGGAAAGCTAAGTTGAGGTCATGGAAATATGTGTAAATGTGAAGTCCCCTGTCACTTTTGTGATAGGAACAATGTTAGAAATCCATTGGGGATAGTCAATGGGTAAGATGAAGGAAACCAAAAGAAGGTTCAAGTTCCCCTTTGATAAGAGGGGAAATGTGAGGATGCATTTTCCATAGCTTCTATTTTATGAGTTTGTCTTTAGGAATGGTTACGATATTGTGGACCACAATGTTTGGGTCAATACCAAGCATATCAGCATAGGACCAAGCAAATGCGTTGCTATGATCCTAGAGGAAAGAAGTAAAGCTTCATGTTCAGAGGCATATAAATATTGGCCTATTTTTAGAATGTGCGGGTCATCCTGAGTGTTAATATTGACTTCAATGGTCAATTCATTCAACATGGTTTGCATCTCGAAGGCAACAAGCGATGACTATAAGAATCTTCCAAACCAAGGTAGGCTAGGATAGAATCATTGTCCGACATTGAATGAGGTTAATAGAAGGTGTATCATCATCAATCATGTTAGGATATAGGAAGGGAAGAGAAGAGGGAGCCTCACCATCGCATTGATAAGTCAGAGGTCCTAGGGAAATTGTGTTCACGAAAAAAATAGTTAGGAGGAATAAATTCGGGATCTATGGACTCTGTGGGTGAAGGTGGTGACATTGGTGAATGAGGTGGAGAAGGTTTGTTGTTCTCAATGCCACTATGATATTTTTGTTTATAGGTGGTACACAGGATGATGGTATGACAAACTTATTCATAAAAAAGAAATCCAAAGCCTTACCATGCGTAGCGGTGAAGGAAAGTGTTGATGAAGTGGAGGTTAGTGAGAGATTGGAGGTCAGATGAAAATGGTTGTGTTTGGGATAGCGATTCAAGTAAATAGGTGGAAGTATCAAGTCCCCCATATGTTAAGTTGGTGCAAAGGTGGGGAGGACTATAAGGAGAACCTCTCTTATGCGATAGTCATAATGAGAATGTTGGCATATGTTGCTATACTCTTTTGGAGTGAGGAATGTGTTGATATTGTAGAGGCGGTACTCCCCCAGAGTGAGGCATTGAAAAACAAAATCTAAGGGATTGGTAGTAGATATGTGGGTAGCGAGGATAGATGAATTACTAGGTGATTGGGAAGGAAGGGTATCGGTTGATTGAGAAGTACATGCGCCGGTATAGAGGTTGCAAAAATAGTACAATATAAGAGTCGGGTGTGGGAGAGGTGGTGGAACATTGGTGGATGGGGCTGTGGGTGAAGGAGAAGTGGGGGTCATGGTAGATGCCTTAACCAAGACAAGGACATTGTTAGGTTAGTACGACATGTTACAGGTTTTGAATGGAGACAAGTCAGCTGGGATGTATAGTTATGTCCTTCATGTTCAAATTTTACACAATAGTGTAAATTTTAAGAGCACAAGCACAACCCATGACACGAATCCAAGGTCGGCCAAGTAACAAGTTATACTAGAACTCCCCCTCTAAGAAAAGAATTATTCGGGATAGTGTGAGGGCCCACATGAACGTGAAGAATAATGGTGCTAAGGGTGGAAGTGATGACATCATGGAAGGAGAGCATCATAACTAGGTTATTATGCATGCAATTTGAAGGGATGTGCATTTGATTGTACGCATGGGAGGAGATGATGTTGATTCTAGAACTGCCATCGATCATGATGTGCCATACACTTATATTATCGATATATACGAAGATAAAAAGGGTGAGATCAAGGTCGTCGATTGGAGAGGTATGATCTCCTCATCAAAAAAACTAAGGGTGGCTACTTTATGAGTGGGCATAAGTGTAGAAGAAGGAGATGATTTGGTAAGAGAGACCATGTGGCGAGGGGTGAGAATGGAGGCTACTAGTGTGGGGTCATTAGGTAAAACCTGGATGAATTGTAACACTTCCATAAGGGTTTTTGATGAGATTCGAGAGGTTTGGAGGAGATCATACAAAGACATTTGTAGAGGGGATTGGTGTAATTGTTTTATCATTGTATGATGGGTGACCCCATTAGAAATAGGGTATGTGGGTCCTCGAATGGTGATTTTGGGTGCAGAGTTCGAGATAATATATTGGGTACAAGATTGGTTGATGGGATAGTTAGTTTTCTTTTCCTTTTTCCTTTTGGGCGTGAGTGACAACTTGGACCATGTTAATATGAGGGAAGGAGGTAGATGGAGAAGGTATGTCATGAGTAGTATAACAACATGATGGAAAAAAACCTAATGTGGGGTAAGAACCTTGTGAAATGAGTAGGGCACATTGGCATTTAGGTGGTGGTTTGGCTAACTCTTTGATACAAACCATGTTGATCTCAAACTTTGGAGGTGGATAAAAGGGTTGTGGGGGTGGAGATGAAGGTTGTTGAAGAAGTAAGGAATGAGGGTGTGTGGTGATAGGTGAAGGTGGAATAGGGTCCTCATCAAGAAGATCATCGTCATTGAAATTTTCTTTAGGAGGACATAATTGGAGGAGAATGGTTTTGAGAGCCTTCTACATCATGTCCTAGCACATGATGGTAGGCAAAAATTTTAGTTTCATCAAACCCTTTTGGTTTGGGTTTGAGGGGGTTGTAAGGTCTAAGCGGCGGTAATGTGATGACTGAGGTCTCTAAGAGGTTGGATAGAATGTTGGCGTAGGACCTTGCCAATGGATCATAATGGGAAGTGAGTGTGGGTTTGGGTAAAGGTGTGGATGATTGTGGTGGAAGAGGCATTATAGGAGGGGGAATAGGTTTGACCACTGGTTTGGTAGGTGGTACTGTCTTAGGTTTTGATGGAATCTACTTGGGTAAAAAGTTGTGGTAGAAGAACTAGCAATGGAAGGTGTTGTCGGGTTAACTACCCTATTGGAGGGTAGTGGGTTCTTGTCTTTGGATTGCACCTTGTGTAAAGGTGATGTGGGAGCATGTTATGTAGAAGGAAAATAGACGGTGGGAGAGGACGGGTTACCCATGGAGACAATAGAGTTATGGTGGAAGTGGTTGGTAGAGGTCGGGTGGAAGGTATGGGTTGAAGTCATATAGGAAAATTTGGGGTTATAGTAGCTGGTGGAGGTATAGGTGGTAAGAAATGTACGGGTGAGGGTGAGGGTGTTTGTTGTGTAGGTAAATTGGATGTAACAAAGGATCATGATGATAAGGTAGGTTTCTTAGCTTTTGATTGGCCTTAGGTAGGAAGTTTTTGGCCAAGGTTGATGGGTGAGGTCCTATGATGGACGAAAGGGGCAAAGGTGACAAAGGTGTGGTAGGTGAGGCTGGTGTATGTGGCCTAGAAGGTTGGGTCTTCCTTTTAGGAAGAGGAATAATTTTGGTGTGGGTTTGGGAAGACGTGGCTAAATCTAATTTGACGGGTAGATGGGTAAGGCTTAATCTTGGCATGACACCCAAGGTAGTGATGGGTCTAGATATGGATGAAGATGTAGGTGTGGGTAGGTTCTTAGGCATAGGAATGATTTTAGTCATGGGTAAAGGTTTGGGTGTAGGTAAAGCTAACAAATAATAATCCATTTCGAAAGGCATGGTCGTGGTCAATTTGGTTGCGAAATACTTTTGGATAGATTGTGGAGGTATCTGTAGGAAACATTTACATTTGAGTTAAAAAGGGGAGCCGAAGACTTCCCCAAAGAGTGGAATTATCAATGAAATCCAAGTGATCAACCGATCATGAAAACAGATTCTTTGTAAGAGGAGATGTAATTGGTTTAGTGGAAATCCCTATAAAATATGTCTATGAGACTAGGAATGGTTAGCCTTAGACTATGTGGATAAAAGACCGAGACTAGATCAACGGGATCCTGGAATGCTAATGGAGAATTGTCCCCAACAGGTAGTGGTGTGTGTGAAGGATCTCCCATTGGTAGGAGAGATGGTAGGTGGGGTGAGGTAGACTTCTCTTTTGGTGTAGAATAAAGCGACGATGATTGTCTGCGAGTAGGAGAGCTAATACCGTTGATTGTTTGGTAGGTTGTGAGGTAGACAGTGAAATGACATCAGTAGAAATTGTGGAATCCTTCATGGGTGAAGGGGAGATGAAGGGGACTCCTCTGAGGGTGACGGAGTGGAAGAGGTATAATCCTCTGTGGGTAGAGGATCTCATGCGAATTTCCTTGATAGACAAAATAGGTGGAAATTGAGAAACGGCGAGTACGATATCGAAAAGAGTGTGGAATTCACAGACATTGTTGTCATTGGTTGAAGGTTCACCACTTTGATTAGATTATGGTGTATGGTTAGGGACTGACTTCTTAAATATATGTAAGTTTTGATTTGCTGGTGCATTTGGGTTGTCCGAGATGAGATCTCCACTATCTAACATTTCTTGGACAATGTTCTTAAAAGTTATGCAATTAACGTCACTATGGCCTTTGACATGATGATAATTACAATAGTCATGTTCCATAGACTAGCGAGGCATAGGGCGAGTGGATCGAAACTAGTATGAGGTTTTATGGGAGGTAGTGCAATGGCTTCACTTTAAGAAGATTTTCTAAGACTGAAGAATAGGGCTATCTAATTGGAGTGTACTTTTGTTGTTCTCGCCAAAACTGAAAAGTCTAAACAGGAGAAAGATTGGAGGAAGGTTTGGCTTGATTAGATGGATGAGATGAACCAACTTTGAGAACTACCATGTTGGCAGATCCTTTGGATTTTGAAGATGAAGAAGAATCATTTGATTTGAATGTGGCATTTTGTTTTGCAATTGGATTTTCTTTTCTTCAATGGCATGAATTTATAGATTTCGCGCCATGGTAAATGCTTCATTGAAGGTACGGAAGGTTTGTACCTGCAAAGTTGGTGAGATGTGTCTAGCACAAGCTCTAGTGAACAACTCTATAAGTTCAACTTGAGGTAACTAGAACGTTAATTGGTTGATAAGACTTCGCCAACGAGAAATGAAATCTACGATAGATTCGTCGTCATACTATCGTGTCGAATATAGGTCGATCATGGTGAATTTTTTGACTACATTGATTGAGAAGTGGTCTAGGAATGCTTGAGCCACTTGGTTAAAGGAGTAGATGGAATTTCTGGGTAAAATATTGTACCAATCTAAGGCGGGTCCTATCAGGGACATGGGGAATGTTCATAGGAGTAAAACATCATCATGGGAAATTAGATAACACCCATGTTTGAATGACTGCAAGTGTTGTTGCAGGTCTTCTTTACTATTGAAATGGTTGAACTTGGGAATTTCCCAATGCACGAGGTATGTGCAGATAGGAATAGATGGATGAATATAATCATTACAGATTTCGTCATAAGTTAGGGAGTTGCGAGAGCTAGAAACTGATGCTTCTAGTGTCTGCATCTTTTCCATCATCATCCTAATGAGGTCATTGATGGGTTATGAGGAATGGGTGCCTCTTGTAGTAAAGGGAGGTTGATGATGGGTGTATGATGTGGATGGCATCTTGGTATATGGGGTACCGAATATGAAAATTGCAAAGGGGGATAGATGCGGGTGGAAGATACCCCAAATAAGTGATAGACAAGATTGGGGGTTGTTGGTGATGTGTGTAAACATGTGGGGTAGTCGTAATGACTCTTGTGGTAATCGGGGGTAGAGACTAAGGGATGGAAAGGATGAGGTTTTGAAATGGGGTGTGGGTTGCCGACACCAAGGGTGGTTGTGATGTAACTAGTATATATGAGGAAAAGGGGGTAGATGGGGCCATGCTCAAGGTGGTTGGTGAAGGAATGGTTGACACCATGGGTGCGATAGATGTCATTGGTGTAGTAGCTATAGTGGATGTGGGGCCTAGCTAAGAGACCACATGGGGTAAAGTGGATGAGGGTAGCACCGAGCTAGTGGTAGCTGACACGGAAGTGGGGGTGAGGGCAGGAGGGATATATACATGCATGCCATATACTAGCTGTCCTAAAGAGTCTTGGGTAAATGAGTGGGAAAGATAGTATTGTAAGGCCGTATGATTTTGGTCAAGGAGTGGTAGGATGGAAGGCGGTGATGGGCTAGGTGGGAGTGGTTGAAGACTAGTGTGAAATATAAGGGTGTTGGTTTGGCTGTGAGTCAACACCATGTGAATTAGCATTGACCTGGTAAAACTGTACTCTACAAATGACATAGAAAATAACAGGAATGGAGAAGGATGAATTTTGGGAGGTAAATTTGATCGGTGTTTTAATTAAAAATCAAACACAGAAACTGACGACGGTCAGATTGACCGATGATGGTTAAAGGGGAACCAATGACGGTTATGATAACCGATACCGGTTACTATGGGGAATCAATAGTTCTGCAAATGAGGCAAAACGATGAAAATAAATAATGGAAATTATACTGGGTTGTGATATGAAAGTTCTGGGGATATGATGATGTTTTGAGAACTTCAGATAGAACAACAAATTTTATGAATGCTATCTTTGGGTGAAATGACCAAAAAGAGATGGAACCGACATTGGTTAGATAAACTGATGATGGTCAGATATAAACCAATGACGGTCTGTGGACTGATGTCGGTTACTGTGAAATTAGAAGAAATGAAGAAATTTTTTTTTTTTTTTTTGTGAATTAAATCAAATGAAAACCAACCCGAGAAATTTGAGGATGATTGTATTAGACCACGACACACTTAGAAATAGTTAGAATGCTCCAAATATGAAGGTAAAGTGTAATAAGAAGAGGAAAGTGGAGAATGTGACCTCACAACTCAAAACGCAACTCAATAAAAGCTAAGAAAAACACATAAATCCTATAAGTGAATTTTATGTGTTAAGCTTGAGTTATTTAAGACTATCTTGTAAATTTAGAACATAATTTTTGGTTGGGAAGGTGTCATATGAAGAGAAAAATTATAAAAGGGTGGTTTTTGGTTATGTTTTGGCGGGGCAAAGTCCTTTTCCGAGATAATGACTAGATAGAGAAACTAATTTGGGTGCCCTTTGTCAATCCTCTTATCATTGACAATTTCTTCCAAGTAAGGTGTTATTTAAGAAGATGTGTGAATTTTGTATTTGTGTAATTTGGAAAAGAGAGAGAGAGAAGAGAAAGTGCTTTCTATGATTCAATTATGTCAACCATCAGCTGGGCATGACTTCCAGCATATAGGTTGCCCTCAATTTTAAATGTGAGCTAATAATGCAACATACAAGGATGAAATGCAACAAATTTTATAACCCAAATTGACAATTATATTTGATGTAGCAAGTGATGAATAGGTCAAGAACATGCTCTTTCACTACTATGCAAATGCCAAAAGAAAGAAATGATTCATTTTAAACACCAAATCAAAATGTCGTTTAGACAATTAGAAGAAAAGAATGTTACCAAGGGAGAAGATTAAATGTGTATTTTTCAAAAAGAGAAAGAAACACACAAGATTTCCTGTATGAAGAAACTACAAAGAACCCAAGAGATGGTCCCACTAGGCATGCCAAAATGTTTCACCAATAAGTTGCATATGTATGAGAAAAATAGATAAGGTAAAGGTGAGGAGGAATACATGTGAAATGAAGGTGGAAGGTAGAGTGCACGCGTTCTGATTTCCCGATCTAGTGTTGATTGCAAGAACTTCCTTTTTGCTAGGAGGAACTACTTGTGAATGTAAAACAAGACTACAAGAAGAATATTAAACAATATATGTCAGTGGACTACCTAGCGTATGCTAGATCCGAGAAGTGTGATACTTCCTAGATGGTGTCAATCCACTATTTATCAAATAAATGAATAGAAATGCAAGAAGTAGAGGTCCTATTGCTAACAAGTTGATTTCGGTATCTCAAGTTATTAACAATATATTAGATTAAGTCAAATATTGCAATACAAAATTAGATCTAGCTGAGGTTGGGTTATGTTTGAAAGGGTAGGTAGCCAAGGTGATTAGAATAGGTTAGGATTAGGTTTTGGGTGATTCGGGTTATTTGGGTAAAGGTTATTAGGTCGATGTTATGGGCGGGATTATCAATTACAAAGACCGATGTCGGTCTGGTATGGCCGATGCTAGTTTAGAGGGAAATCGGTGATGGTTTAGGTTAACCGGTGTCGGTAGAGCCGAGAATGGTAGAAACTCAATAAAATCTGGTTTTGGAGATTCTCTTTGATTGCACTGAGAGAATAGAAGAATGATGGCTAGGTTAGTAAAGATGTTAAGAATTCTCGAGAGATGTCCTGGAGATTGAATATGGGGAGCCAAAAGGTTATGGGTGGTTAGATAGGTGGATTGGTGGGGAAGGTAAGAATGATGGGATGCAAAAGAAAATAGGATTCAAATGAAAAATCTAAAGAAATGATGATTTAAGAAAATATGCAATGATGCGAGATCAAAATGCACTTGTATTTGCAGGCACGGTGGTTGGATGAAGGTGATGGTTGATCTATGAAACCGGTGGTTTGTGCCATGGAAGTGCTTCCCGAGAATGCTACCATGAATGTCAATGTCTTCAAGTCGGTCTTAGTATGGCTAGGGGTGTCTGGATATGTGAGATGGATCTGGTTCGTGTACTTACATGCCGATCTCTCTTCTCCAAACTTGGATAATCCTTCCAACCTATGAAAAAGGTTACCAAAATGAATATATGGTAATCGATAACATTTTAGGTTAACCAACATCCATTTAGGGTTAAATGACACCGATTACGGTGGGAAATCCTAGGTTTACTAAAATAGCAGATCTTGGCTATCTTTTTTGCTAGTTATGCCCATTGGTCGTGGTCTAAAATGGTATTTTCCACTTAAATAAGTGGGCATGCTGTTAGAGAAAGGATAGGCATCTAATGTTAGGGTTAGACTAAGTCTCAGTTAGTTATGGTAAGTAGAGATTGAGTCTTAGTTAAAAGAAACATGCTAAGAATAGGTCCTGTCGACACTAAAATTTTCCTCCGTAATTTCTATTTCATTAATGTATGTATTAGGAATAGGATATTGTTAAGTATAAATAATTAGTAGTAGTGTCGATAGAAGATAACGGCGCTGCGCGATCGACGCCTCCAATAATGTATAGTACGGAAATAGTCAAAAGTACAATAGGAATGTTGTGGTAAAAAGTAAATAGTTGTCGTAAGTGGTCCAAAGAATGTTAAAATGTCAAAGTTAAGGTAAGTAGAGAAGTAGGGTCTACATGATTAGGAATTAGAAATATTATATTGGTAATAAGGACAAGGAGTGAGGTCATAAATATTTTGTATATTTTATTTGTAAAAAGTCTAAAAATGTGGAACCCATGTGAAATGATAAGGTTTATCTTATCTTAAAAGATAAGCTTACATGCATGAGATAAGAGTTAAGGTATGGAATATGATTCGTCAGAGTGGATTTCTTATCCTATCTTAGAGATAAGATGGATAAGCCTAGAAGTATAGAAATAAAGAGGCCACCCCCTCATTTAACATAGAAGGAAGTAGTGAGAAATATTGTATGAAGTGTGTAAAGGAAGCCATCGGTTTAAAGGTGTGTTGAAGAAGCCATTAAGAGGTGTAATTGTAAAGTTTCTCCCATAGTATTGGTGGAAGGCAAGTGAAGTCAATAACTCTTGAAGTACCTCATGGGTGAGATTGTAACAATTTCATGTTAATATTATAATTTACTCCGATATTTCAGATTTATCATCATTCCTTCTTATTATAGTCGATGGTATTCTTGTGTTATGTTTGTTCTTTGTGTTTCAGATTACATCCACCAACCTAAAGGATGTGCATTAGTAAATAATCATAAGACGAGGAGTTCTGGTGAAGAATTATCATAGTCTTTGGATTGGTGATGACATTTTGGTTCCGTTGCGAGGATCATTCCTCGTTGGTAGATTTTTTCGGAGAGATATTCCCACTTAGTCAAAAATCAATTGGAGGGTAGCCTTATTTTTTATCAGGCATAGTAGTTACCATGGTAAAGTCATTTTTTCCGTGAATAGTAGTTACCATGGTAAAGTCATTTTTGTTGTGAATAGTATTTATCACAGTAAAGTCACTTTTTACCGTGAATAGTATTTACCGCAGTAACTTCACTTTTTACTGTGAATAGTGTTTACCACAGTAAAGTCAGTTTTTACCGCAGTAAGTCAAGTTTTACCATAGTTACCGTGGTCATTTCTATTTTACTGTAGAAAGGTGTAAAGTCACTTTCTATTACAGTGATTCCAATTATTTGTGCACATAAGTCTTGTTGATTGTACTTGTGGGTTGGTATTTTATGGTGGTTACTTTTGAAAATGGGGAAGATTCCTATTTTTTCAGCCCAATCTAATGAAGATGCTTCCTCTTTCATTCAAGAGTTTAAACAATCTTGTATTTGTAATGGCCTTATAAGAAGGGAACAATGGATTGAATTTTTTGCTACCTTTTTGGATGGTTCAACACTTAGGTGGTTTGAAACACTAGGTGAAAATGTGAAAAATTCATGGGATTTATTCATTGAAAGTTTTCTTGAAGAATTTGGTGAACAACAGAAATATGCAGATCTCATGATTGATATCACAAAGATATCCCAAGGAGAGAAGGAGAAGATAAGGGATTATCATGCTTGTGTTCTAGAGCTAAGGAGGAAGCTCGATGCCCAGATCTGGAAGGAAGGATTAGCGGATGGGTTGATGAATGGTGTGGATAATCTCCTCTGTAAGCACTTCATTCTTGGGATGAAGCCAGAGATCAGACAACGAGTGAAGTATGACCACCAACTACCATTGAACAAGAAAAGGAGATTGCAAGAAGGCAAGAAGAAAGCATGGAAGAGGAGCCCAAAGAAATTGTTGCTAAAGTAGAGCCTACACCAAAGCACCTTTGGTCTAGAATCCACAACCACTCCCGGTGAGCACAAATATTTCTCCTAGTACATCTACTGAGTATGAAGATCTGCTCAAAAAGATGGGTCAGTTAACTATTAATATTCTTCAAGGAAAATAATTTAGTTCTCAGGGAGGAGATAGAGGTCCAAAAGAAATATTTCGAAGTTGTATGTTATGGCTGTTATAAAAGGGTCATTATAAGTATAATTGTCAGATAGAGCTTCTACATATGGTAAAGGAGATAATGATAAAGGAAAAACACCTGTGAATTCTTTTGATGTAGTAGATAAGAGTAGAAATAATGAAGTAGATGTGTTTGTAACAAAAAGAAAGAAAGAAAAAGATAATCAAGATGGAAATGATCCTAAGAAGATGAAAGGAGAAACTAGTAAGAAACATAGGAGAAGAAAGTTGGGTGTGCAGGATTTTTAAGATTTCACAGGGGCAAGGACCATACTCCATCTTGGAAGATCTGTCTAAAAGGCCTGCAAATATTACATATGGTCAACTCTTGGCTATGTCTTCTGAGAAGAGGTGGGAGTTGCGAAGTGGACTCAATGCTCGACGAAGGAAGGAGGTTGAGGTCCTTATTTTGGAGGCAGAGGTGGATCCCTATGCTCCACAAGCTGAGGTATTATGTAATGGTATTTCAATTCATGATGTCTTAGTTGATGGAGGTGCTGCAATTAATGTAATGACCGAGTTTGTAATGAATATGTTGGGTTTAAAAATTGATCGCCCTTCAACACTTATGTTAAGGTCATTAAATAAAGGAAAAACTAAACTATAAGGTGTAGTTTCAAATGTGGCAATATCTGTTATGGGTGTTGTATGTGTGGTAAACTTTCAGGTGATGAAAAATGGTATTGTTGCATACCCAATGCTGCTGGGAAGACCATGGCTAAGGAGAGTTCATACAAGAAACTACTGGAATGAAGGTTTCATGACACTTGGATGTGGTAGAGAGAGGGTGAAGATAAACGTGATCCCTCGACATCATAAGGTAGAACCTGTGGATTCAAGTGATGAAACTAATGATTGGACATCCTCTAATTACTCTAGTACCAGTGAAGTGGACACTGAAGATGAAGAAAGTGAGGTTGATGTTTCAGTCATGGATATCCTTCCAGTCACACCAACTCATGACCCCATAAAATTATCTGAAGAAGAAGTTGATGATCGTCTCCAACAAATAAAGATTGGTGATGCTGTGATGGAGAGTGAGAAGGAATCCTACCTCCAGCTCTTTCGAAGGTACATACACATATTCACTTTTGATTACAAGGAACTCCGTCAAGTAAGTTGGGTAGAACATTCTATTGAGCTGGTAGATGGTGCTAAGCCCATAAAGCAAATGCCATATAGAATGAATCCTAATTTTTCCAAGACTGTAAAAGAAGAAATAGATAAGTTGCTTGATGCAGGATTCATATTTGCTGTGGAGAATTCAGAATGGGTTTCTCCCATTGTGATCTCAATAAAAAAGAATGGGAAGCTATGCATTTGTGTTGATTACAGGAAGCTCAATAAGGCAACAAAGAATGATCATTACCCTCTTTCATTTTCAGATCAGATCTTGGACAAAGTAGCTGGCCAGGAGTGCTATAGTTTTGTTGATGGATATAACAGCTATAACCAAGTTTGTATAGCAGAGAAAGATCGGTTGAAGACCACGTTCACCACTCCTTGGGAATGTTTTCTTATAGAGTTATGCCTTTTGGGTTGTGTAATGCTCCTAAGCAACATTCCAGCGTTTAGGGTGTTCGAAACCTACATTAGGACCTTCATCGATTATTTTCGGATGATTTTTGCATCTATGGGAGCAAGTTGGACCACTGCACCAAATGGAGACAACATTTCAAAGGTTAGATGAAGCACAAGCCTCACTAAACCCTACAAAGTGTGTCTTTGGATGTTCTAAAGGCGTTTTGTTAAGACATGTTGTATCCAAAGATACTTATGTGTACCGATCCCGATAAAGTTTCAAAAATCAAAGATTTACCATTTCCTATGAATAGAAGTAAGTTGAGATCATTTTTAGGCCATGTGGGGTACTATAGAAGGTTCATCAAGAATTTCTCAAAGATTGCATGCCCACTAACTTGATTCTTGAAGAAGGATGTTACTTATGAACCAGGAAATAAGGCGCATGAAGCTTTTGGACAATTGAAGGAAGCCCTGGTGTCTTCACCTGTTTTAAAGAATCTAGATTGGAGCAAGCCATTCATTGTGTACACTGATGCCTCAGATGTAGCACTAGGAAGTACTTTGAGCCAAAAAGATGAAAATGGGAATGAACATCCAATTTACTTTGGGAGCAGACAAATGAGCAAAGTCTTTGAGGTAAATTATATCATGAATCGAAAAAGAGGCTCGCTATCATTTTTGATGTAAAGAAGTTTAGGAATTACTTGCTAGGGCAAAAATTTCTAGTTGTAATGCATCATCATCGAGCTCTAAAATATATTGTAAATAAGCCTAACCCATCGGGGAAGATAACAAGATGGATAATTTTGCTACAAGAATTTGAATTTGATATTATAGATAGGCCGGGGAAAGAAGCATGTTAATGCAGATGCACTCTCTCAAGCCTATGATGGTTTAGGATCATCTTGTGATGATGATGATTTCCCGTGCAAAGATTGTTATCCTGACACAATCCCTAGTGAATACATAGATATTTAGAATTATCTGAATGAATTCAAGTTTCCTGATGGTGCCAATGCAAAGACTAAGAGAAAGATTACTCAAGCCAGTCATCCATATTCTATTCTGCATGGAGTATTATTTTGAATAGGACCTGATGGATAGTACAAGAGGGTAGTTGGACATGATCAAGGGAAGGAACTGCTAGAAGAATTCCACAATGGTACATGTGGAGGGAACTTCTCTGGACAACTTACAGCAAGAAGGATCTTGGATGCAGGTTATCACTGGCCCACTCTTTTTAAAGATTGTTATAATTATTATAAGACATGTGATATTTGTTAAACACATGGTAACCATAAGACTTCATCAGCTCCATTATGCCCTATTCTTCCACTTGGTCCCTTTGAAAAGTGGGGAATAGACATTGTAGGTCCACTTCCAACTACCTCATGCCAAAATAAGTATATTGTAGTTGCCACAAATTATTTAACCAAGTGGGTTGAAGCTAGGCCATTGAAAACAACTTCCATGGATGAGGTGGCAAGGTTCATATATGAACGCATTGTCACCAGATTTGGTTGTCCATTAGAAATTGTAACAGATCAAGGAAGCCACTTCATTAATGAGGTGGTAGAAGCCCTAGTCAATAAGTTTTCTATTAAGCACAGGAAGGCAACAACATATAAGCCAAGCACAAATGGATAGGTGGAACGAACAAATTTTGTGTTGTGTCAAATTCTAGCAAAAGATACAACCTTGCAGGTACATAAATGGGATAAAAGGATTCATGCAGCATTGTGGGCATATAGGGCAACATCAAAGTTAGCAACAGGATACTCCCCATTTCAGTTGGCTTATGGCATTGATCCAGTTCTTCCTATTGAGTTTGATATTCCCACGGTCAGAGTAATGAAAAATGAAAGAATGGATGAAAGTGATTCAGTAAAAGAAAGGTTGGTACATCTTCATTTGCTAGAGGAAATGAGGGAAATAGCTAAGGATACAAGCTATAAGAAGAAAATGAAGCAGAAGGAATACTTTGATCAAAAGATCCGGTGGTCTCCATTTCATGTGAATGACTTGGTTCTAGTATATGATTCTAGATACAAAAAAAGAAGACAGAAAATTTCTTCCATTTTCCTCCGTAATTTCTATTTCATTAATGTATGTATTAGGAATAGGATGTTGTTAAGTATAATTAGTAGTAGCGTCCGATAGAAGATAACTAAGCCGCCAAGATCTGACGCCGCTAATAATGTATAGTACGGAAATAGTCAAAAGTACAATAGGAATGTTGTGGTAAAAAGTAAATAGTTGTCGTAAGTGGTCCAAAGAATGTTAAAATGTCAAAGTTAAGGTAAGTAGAGAAGTAGGGTCTACATGATTAGGAATTAGAAATATTATATTGGTAATAAGGACAAGGAGTGAGGTCATAAATATTTTGTATATTTTATTTGTAAAAATTCTAAAAATGTGGAACCCATGTGAAATGATAAGGTTTATCTTATCTTAAAAGATAAGCTTACATGTACAGATAAGAGTTAAGGTATGGAATATGATTCGTCAGAGTGGATTTCTTATCCTATCTTAGAGATAAGATGGATAAGCCTAGAAGTCTATAAATAAAGAGGCCACCCCCCTCATTTAGCATAGAAGGAAGTAGTGAGAAATATTGTATGAAGTGTGTAAAGGAAGCCATCAGTTTAAAGGTGTGTTGAAGAAGCCATTAAGAGGTGTAATTGTAAAGTTTCTCCCATAGTATTGGTGGAAGGCAAGTGAAGTCAATAACACTTGAAGTACCTCATGGGTGAGATTGTAACAATTTCATGTTAATATTATAATTTACTCTGATATTTCAGATTTATCATCATTCCTTCTTATTATAGTCGATGGTATTCTTGTGTTATGTTTGTTCTTTGTGTTTCCAGATTACATCCACCAAACTAAAGGCTGTGCATTAGTAAATAATCATAGCACGAGGAGTTCCCGGTGAAGAATTATCATAGTGCCGGATTGGTGATGACAATCCACGATGAGGTGTCTCAGGTGATGTGGTCAAGTGAGGATATTTATTAAATTAATTAAAATAATTAATTCAATTAATCATGTGCACTATGAGATATGAATATGTAAGGTATGGCTAATTTATTTAACGGGGTGTTTGGTTTTAAAAAGGTACTTTAATCAAAACCATAGTCAGGGGAC
The DNA here is from genome assembly GCA_018340775.1 of Taxus wallichiana var. yunnanensis. Lineage (NCBI taxonomy): Eukaryota > Viridiplantae > Streptophyta > Pinopsida > Cupressales > Taxaceae > Taxus > Taxus wallichiana. The sequence goes on from CM031242.1 coordinate 486,000,724, forward strand.
AACAAGTCCCTCCTCTTTATGGGAGAGGTTCCCTTATTGAAAGCAAGCAACAAAGCTTATATACAAATGTACACTTTCATCTTAAGGTTGGGCCTTTGACATCTTGAAATGCTTTTATACCAAAAGATTATCAATACAAACAAATGGAAGAACTGAAGAAAGGAAAGAGTAGAATATAACAACACTTTCAGGAAATATAGATAGCAGAGTATAACCCTATACGTACTAAGCAAGAGTGATACAGAACAAAATCATTCACATTCACAACATAAGATATCATTCCATAGACACAAAGTTCTAGAAATCATATCAATAAGAACACAAAGTCTCTTATTGTAGAAGATAAATGATCCACAAATTTCAGGTAAGCAAGAAGGGGCAATGGAGGAAGATAGAGAAAAGGGGAAAATCCTTCTGTATTGATTCACTTTCGACTATAATTACACTTCAAAAGTATCAGAGTCCAACCTTTTGCAATGAGCCAAGCTCTTACATTTATAGATGAAGCGAAAAGAGGAGAAGAAGAGAAGGAAGAAAATATGATTTGGAATCTCAACCACCAACCATCAATTCCCCTGCAAATCTACGTACAATCTATCAAATCTGGTTCTGCATGTCTTTAGTGTGCTGAAGAAGGAAGGATGGAAGATTAGATCAGATTTGATCTAGTTGAAGCAGGCAGATCCCATATTAATGGCTTGAAATATGTAAACTAGATTTCCACTTAAATCAAGATATTCATTCGGTTCCCATGTCTGTTTGGCATGTTGGAGAAGGAAGGATGAAGATCAGATCATATTTGATCTAGTTTGAAGTAATCAAATCATGCATTAATGGTGTGAAATATGTTTTCCAGATTTCCAACCAACAACTCCTGCTGAAAACAATATTTTATGCTTCCATGGCATAGAGGAGACCAAGACCTCTCCAACAATATAAAATTTGTCAAATTTCAAGCATTGGAGCAAAAGTTATGCCCATTTGAATATTTGAATCAAATCCATACAAAAATGGTAAAAATGCAAAAATGGATCTGCGGGCCCGAAATTGAAATTGCGCCTTTAGCACAAAATATGTAAAAGTGCAAAAAGTTCCCACATCCCCACAAGCCCACAACTTCACATTTTGCATTTGGGTCTGACACATGGCTTTACTTGAGTGGTAACGGAGTCGCGACTCACTTTATAATTTTACTTCTTTTAGAAACAAGGCTCAAAATCTCAAAGTTCTCTGTCGACTTGCCTCTCTCGCTTTGACTTTTGATGTGGGCTCAACATTGGACTTTTTCCCTCTTAGAAACAAGGCTTAAAATATCAAAAGGCTCCGATGATCCGCCTCTCTAATTTGATTTTTGATGCGGGCTCAACATTGGACTTTTTCCCTCTTGGAAACAAGGCTCAAAATCTCAAAAGGCTCTCGACAATCCGCCTCTCCGCTTTGACTTTTCATGCGGGCTCGATATTTGACTTTTTCTTGGCATGAGCGGGGCTGCGGTTCACTTTATCACTTTATGCCTTTTATGGAAACAAGGCTCAAAATCTCAAAGTTCTCCGCTAGCCCACCTTCCCACTTTGACTTTTGATGTGGGCTTAACATTTGACTTTTTCCCTTTGTTTGGCGAAAGCTTTATGTCTGACCCGGGACACGTGGAGGCTTCTCACTCATTTGGATACTTGCTTTGTATTTTTCTCTTGAAAGAGAACTAAAGAGACACGTGGCTCCTTCCGTTGCCTCACCTTGTTTCTTTGTGTTTTGGAAAAGTCCCTTTTATTTGGCGGGGTCATATGTTTGACCCTAGAAACATGGAGGCTCAGTGCACATTTGGGATCTGCCTCTAGATTTTTCCTTTGAAGTTACGCCAAGCTGACATGTGGAGGCTTCCGTAAACCCTTCTATACTTAGCCGATTCAAAGTGACCGGATATGTCTCCTTTTCAGACCCAAGACACATGGAAAGTCGGGCGCTTGTTTGGGGGACTGTCTTTGGCTTCGACCCTCGAAGGTGTGCTATTGAGACATGCGGAAAGCTAGCACAGTTCTTTTATATTTATCCAATTCGGGCCTCGCTACCCATTTGAATTCTATCTTACCCTAGACACATGGAGGACTGGTGCTAGTTTAGGGTCTCTCTTTGGGTCATGCCTTTCAAGTTACATTGATGAGGCACGTGGAGAGTTGGCGCATGTTTGGGGAACCACCTTTGGCTTCGACCCTTGAAGGTGCACCGATGAGACACGTGGTGCCATCCACCGATCCTTTGTACTTAACCAATTTGGACCCACCTCTTTCTCCATTTTTTTGGTTGGGTCCCTTCTACTTATTTAGGAGCGACTATGTTGGGTTTTGGACACGTGGAAGCTTCGTGCTTGTTTGGGGACTCACTTTGTATTTCACCTCTAAAGTTGCGCTGAGCTGACACGTGGTTCTTTCCGCTAGCCTTAGACCTTTCAATGACTGATTTAACTTTTTTGAGGCTCTGAACACGTGGAGAGTTGGCACTCATTTGGGGTCTGTCCCTTGGGTCTCACTTCTAAAGTTGTGTCGATGAGGCATGTGGTGAGTCTGCGCTCACTTACGATCCTACTTTGAACTCGACTTTGGAGGTGCACAATTGGGACACGTGGAGGCTTCTTCTAGCTCCTTATACTTAGACAATTTAGCGGCTAGATTTATCTTTTTGGACTCTGACCACGTGGAGGGCCTGCGCATGTTTGGGGTCTCTACTTTTTTGCACCATACCAAAAGTGCACTGAAGAGACATGTGGCACCTTCCGGTCCTTCTATACTTAGCCAATTTGGGCCTCGATTGAACACTGCCTTTCTTCATACAAAACCAAATTTCCAAAAGTGACCCGATGACCCACCTTCCCGCATCCAATCAGAGATGTCCACGTACTCATGGATGTCTGGGGCCAAAAATTGATAGGGAAGATATGCCCATCATTCACGACTATAGAAAAATACAGAGGAGGGGAAGCTCCACCATTTATGCCTAAAAAAAACTACTCCTCATGGAAAGAAGAACTGTAAACAATACCAGGCTCAATGCGATCCACAACCATAGAAGAAGGATTTGACAATTTCATTTGAATGGAGGAAATAATTTTCAAGCATCCAGATGGGAACCATGCGATGCAAGATTCTAAATTACAGTGGTGAGATTGCAAATGAGCACCCACTTCTTCAAAGCATGAATTTTTCTCGTCTCTCGCAGACTTCTCACTTTTCTCAAACATCTCTCAAAGGCATTAAATCAAAATTTTCAAAGCTTGACTTGAAAAATTAGGGAACTTTGAGGGTGACAATAGTGGCTCTTTCTCGGGGATGGCTTGGTGAGGACAGAGATGAATGAGGTAAGATCAAGAACCATAGAAAAACTTAAGGAAAGTAGACAGTGCCTTATCCATTGGGAAAATAGAGTCAAAGGTAAAACCAATACAAAAGACAACACACATGGAAGGGAAAAAAACCAAAAGGAAAGACAAAGATAAACAAAACACCACACACAGTATATACAAAAGGACTGCCTAATCACCTAGGACTTGAAAAACTTCAAATTGCCCACTATAAGGAAGTGGGAGAGAGGATCCATCCATATAATCCAAGTAGAAAGAATTTTCTCTCGGAAAAGTGTCTGATTTTGAAAGGACCAAGCCAAAGAGAATCAAACTTACCATGGCTTCCTCGAGGTTCATGTATTTTGTCCCATAGTAGAACAATGTCTCCCACTTGAAAATCTCTGGGCCTAGCCTTCTTATCAAACAAATATTTCACCTTTAGTTGATGAGATGAGATCCTATCAAAAACCTGCATCCTGTCTTCATCCAACTTCTAAAGGTACATGATTCTCTTGTCCAAGGAACTGATGAAACTTGAGTCCTCAATAGCCTTCATTAAGTGCAAGGCTGGAAATTCCACTATTACTAGAAATTGAGCTTCAACACCATACACCACCTAGAATGGAGACATCCCAATTGCTCTTTTGGGTGTAATTCTATTTTCCTAGAGAGCATCATAGAGCTTCTTGTGCCAATTCCTTTGAGAGTCATTGACAAGCTTCCAAACGATGGTTACCTGATTCTTATTTGTTGATTCCCTTGAGGATAATAATATGAAGAATGAGCAAGGGAAATTCCATAGCCATAATAGAAATCCATCATATCAGAAGAAGACAAATTAGAAGCATTATCAGTCACAAACTTGTTTGGTACCCAAAACCTTATCAAGATGTTCTCCTTGATGAAATTACACACCACCTCGAAGTAGTGATTTTGACCTGGAATAGGCTCTACCCACTTTGTGAAGTAATCTGTAGTAGTTAGCACGTGAATATGTTGAGCATTGGAAGGTGGGTTAAGAGTTCTAATGAAATCATATCCCCACTGTTGAAAAGGCTCATCAATCACTACTAGTTTGAGTGGTAAAGTAACTAACTTAGGTCTCCCAACAAAAGTCCGAAAGCTTCACACTTACCTACCCATTTTTATGCATCTCTCGAACAATGTAGGCCAATAGTACCCTACACAAAGGATCTTATGAGAAGTGATAGCAAAAGGGAAATTCCTCCACAAGCCTGATCATGAAAAGATGAAAAAAACTTCTTCTGTTGCTCTTTGTCCACACATTTAAGGAATCTTCCATCTATGCCTCGCTTGAATAAAGCATTTTCCCATAATACATACATTGTGTAGACCTTAGCTTAATAGCTCTCTTTTCCTTGGAACTCAAATGGGATGGACATTCTCCATAAGTAAGAAAATGTGCAATATCAGCATACCACTCATCTGTTGAACTGAGGAAGAGGACAACAGGGACATCAACTGCTTTTATGGACAATTCTTCATCAACCCCTTCAGCAATAAGCTCACACAAGCCTTTACCCCGAACTAGCTTAGTTGGCTTGATATCAAGGTCATATTCTTGGACCTTTGCTACCCAATTTCCTCTCTTAGTTCCAAACTCTTGTTGTGTAAGAATAGACTTGATGGTCAGGTACAAGCACAACAGAGTGAGAATTAAGAATATAAAAATGAAACTGCTTAACAACTTTGACCACTACAAAAGCATGTTTCTCCATCATAGTATATTTTAATTCATGAGATTTCAGAACATAACTCATGAAGGAAATTGGAATTTCATGATTCTTATATTTTTCTTGAGTTAGCACAACAACCAAGGTATTCTATGTAGCATAGCAATAGATAATAAAATCCTTGCTGAAATCAGGACATGCTAAGATGGGAGTTTTAGCAATGGCTTTCTTGATATCTTCAAATGCTCCCTTACCTTCAGAAGACCAACCAAAGGTTTGCTTTCCTTTCATCATTTGAGCAATGCTCATAGTTAGTTCTGCAAAATTTGGAATGAATCTCCTCAGGAAATTTATCTTGCCAAAGAAAGAGTGAACACCCTTTTTACTTGTGGGAAGAGGAATCTGTTGGATTGCTTGAACTCTTTCTAGGTCTATCTTGATCCATTCTTTGGAAACAATATGCCCCAACAACTTGCCTTCAGTAACACAAAAGAAAAAATTCTTAGGATTGAGGGAAACTCCATGTTCCCTGCATTTTTGAAGAACTGTTTCCAGATGCTGAAGATGATCTGCCCTTGTTTTGGGAAAAATAGTCAAATCATCAAGGTACACAACAATACACCTTCCCTTTAGGCTGCCAAAAGATAAATCCATTTCCCTCTGAAAAGTGGCACCAACATTGATAAGACCAAATGGCATTCTCTTGTAGGAAAAGGTGCCCCAAGGGGTAGTAAAAGCAGTCTTGTGCTGATCTGGGGTACTGACTTCCACTTGATTATATCCAGAGAATCCATCTAGCATAGACAACATCTTAGAGCCTGAGACAACTTGAAAAACTTGATCCATCATGGGGAGTGGATAGTTGTCTTTTAGAGAGGCTTGATTCAAATTCCTAAAATCCACACAGATGCGAATCTCACCATTCTTTTTCTTGACAGCACAATGTTGGCAATCCAAGTTGAATGATGTATAGGGAAAATAATCTTGGATTTTAGTAACTTCTGGATCTCTTGAAAAATAGTATCAACAACCTTAGGATTATACTGCCTTTTCTTTTGCTTGAAAGGTTTGATCCTAGGTCTTAAAGGGATATAGTGTTGCATCTCCTTTGGTTGAAAAGCCTTAAGATCTTCATATGAATAGGAAAGAACATCAACATACTTCTTTAATAGGCTTACTACTTTCTTCTTTTCTTCTTGAGTGTAACATTTTCCAATATTCACCACCCGGGTTCATCATTTCTTCCAATATTGACCTTCTCATACTCAGCAGATTGTCAAGTCCCTTGAGAAGCTTTAGATTTGATGAACCTATCATGTTTGTCAAACAGATATTCTAGACTCACCATTCCTTTGGGAATCTTGTTACCCTTCAACTTAATATAGCCATCCTGATCCATTTCTTCCTTGATATCTTCTTCATTAGAGGGCACATATTCTCTAGGAAGAGTTTCACTTCCTTCAAAATATAACTGATTGAAGTTATCTTTAAGCTCTAAGAAAGAGAGAAAGTGTTGATCATCATTGAAAACCTGCCAGTTGCTTGCATTATCTAGCACACTAGGCCTATGAATCATTTCAATGGTAAATTTCTCTTGAGAGAAATCTGGATGAGGAATCAACAAAGATCCTGAGACAGCTAGAGAATCAGCTCTAGTATTCTTTTCTCTTGGCACAACTTCAATTGAGAAAGCATCAAGGAATTCAATGGAATCCCAAACAAGATTTCTATAATGTTTCAATCTCCTATTCTTGACTTGGTAAAGATCCCTTACCTATTTCACAATCAACTCTGCATCACCATGAGCACAAAGATTCTTTACTCCTATTTCTTTTCCATGCTCAACCCAAGGATGAGAGCCTCATACTCAGCTATATTATTTGTATTTTCAAAATGAATCTTGAAAGAAAATGGATGAATCTTCCCTTCTAGAGAGATTAACACCACACTAGCTCTAGAACCAGTTGAAGAGCAGCTTCCATCAAAATCCAAAGTCCAAATGCCATTGGGATCATGAATCACTCCCTTAGGAGATTTTCCTCATCTTCTGACATGATCATATAGTTGTCATGCCCTATATCTTCATAGAGTATTTGTGCTTTTGGATCATCAGTATTTTGCACAATATACTCAGTTTGTTTCTCAGGTAGCAACTTCTTCATTTTTCCATTGATTGGGATCAAGGCATGTGACTAGTCCATCTGAATTTCACCTCCTACCTTTTTACAGAAATTCCTACTCAAGTAACATACCATATGAGGGAGGAATATCAGCTACCAAAATAGTGGCTAAGACCCTTTTTTTCTTGAAAATTAGTAAAGGCTACTTGTGCATCTTTAATCCTTCCAACCAAAGGCACTTCTCTACTCTCCATGGAATAGCAAGAACCAAAGGCACATGTTAGAGTCAGGCCCAAAGCATGAGCTACTTTTGTAGGCATTACATTATCTGATGCTCCTGAGTCTATAACACAATTACTAAGTTTATGGCCAACTATGAGGAGAGTCACATAGAATGGTTCAATTTTCTCATTAGGGGAAGTGACTGCAGCCACAAGGCTTGGTTGAGGTGAGGAAGAGGGAGTGGGAAAAATACCTTTAGAAGTATTGGATGAGGCTTTGGATTTGGAATTGACAAAGTTTACCATTTTAGCAAAGGCTTTTGGATGGGTCTGGTAAAACTCTGCCTCTGAGATTTGGATTTTGGTCTTGTAAAGGTGATCAATAATATATAAAGACTTGGAGGTGGATGGTGCATCACTACTAGGAATAGGAGTAACCTTTGATTTATCAGTTTTAGGAGTTGAAGGACAAGTTTTAGAAACAAGAGTAGAAGGATAAGGATTAGCATTACTCACCTTTTGCGTGGAGGTAGTGGGAATAGGGGCTCCTCTTCTTAGCAACCACTGGAATAGTTATAGGAAACTCCTTGGATTTCTTAGCAGGTTGTATTACCTTTTCTTTTCTATTCATTTACTCTTGAGTCATAACAGCATATGAATCACTATTCATCTCTACCACTCTTTCATCATATTCATCTTCATCATCCATACCTTTAGTGGTGAGGAAATGAACTTGAGATCCACCAAGCTCTTCCAGTTCTTCATCAACCTCTTCTTTTGGGTCTTCAAAGTCTTCATTAAACTCCTCATCATCAGGTTCTTGAACTTCACAAGTTACATTGACTAGAACCTTGATAGGTGGGCCTTCAATAGCCAATTTATTCTGAGGAGAAGGAAAATAGTTCTGGGCTGAAAATTCTTCCTTGGAATATCTTGGTAAGGAGTGTGTTGAGCCAATTATTTCTTGATAGAAATGAGATCATTCACCAACTTCTCCACTAACTAATTTGAACTAACCCCATGAGAGGAAGAGGAGGATGCTTTAGACTTGGAGGGTTCTCTTCTCAATTTACTAGACATGATTAAATCATCCTCAACACTGATAGCCAATCTTTGATCAACATCTAGAGTTACAAGGTTAGCCCTCCTTAGTGCATAACTCACTTCAGGAAATTGAGCATTGAGGAAGAAGAAATTTTGGATTTGATCTATAGGGTGAGTGTTTTGTGGAATTTTAAGAACTAGCTTGTTGAATTTAGCCACAAAATCCCTCATGGGTTCATGTGGTTCCTTCTTGATATGATAAATTTGAGCTAAGAGGGCATGCACATCTTCAACAGGTTTGAAATGTTGCTCAAACTGAGTTGTCAAGGTGGTCCAATTAGTAATCAACCCAAAGCTGGAAGATGATAGAACCAATTAGCAGCATTATCCTACAATGTTTCCATAAAGAGCCTGACTGAAATGTCTTCATGTTCAACCCCAAGAATCCCACATGCAACAATGAAGGTGTAATGTGTTCATCTGGGTGTACTTTCCCATCACCTTGGAATTTAGGAAAACATTTCCTACTACTCCTGGGTAACTCATTCAATGGTGAGGAAGAGAAAGGGGCCCAATCCGTTGTCCCCAAGGTAGAGGTGCTGCCATCTGTGGGAAGATTGTTTGAAGGGGAACTGAAACACCAGCAAGTATCAGAGAAAGAAGATTAGGGCTGAGTTGTTCTGGAGGAATGTTATTCTTGGAATTTCTATCTTTAACAAGAGGTGTGCTTGAAGAACAAGTTCCTCTGTTCCTTCTTGCTGGAAGAAGAGGGAAGTTTTTTTGCTCCAGAAGTTGAAAATGAGAATCTTCAACCCCAAGATCTTTCTTCCCACGTGTATACCATAGAGTTGCCAAATCAAAAATGATCTTGAAGTTGTTCTTTTAAAAGGGATATGTTTGAAATAAAATCCCGGGAGAGTCACCAAAAATATTGGGTTTTAAAATGGTACTTTAATCAAAACCATAGTTAGGGGACAACAAGTCCCTCCTCTTTATGGGAGAGGTTCCCTTATTGAAAGCAAGCAACAAAGCTTATATACAAATGTACACTTTCATCTTAAGGCTGGGCCTCTGACATCTTGAAATGCTTTTATACCAAAAGATTATCAATACAAACGAATGGAAGAACTGAAGAAAGGAAAGAGCAGAATATAACAACACTTTCAGGAAATATAGATAGTAGAGTATAACCCTATACATATTGAGCAAGAGTGATACAGAACAAAATCATTCACATTCACAACATAAGATATCATTCCATAGACACAAAGTTCTAGAAATCATATCAATAATTACACAAAGTCTCTTATTGTAGAAGATAAATGATCCAAAAATTTAGGTAAGCAAGAAAGGGCAATGGGGAAGATAGAGAAAAGGGGAAAATCCTTCTGTATTGATTCACTTTCGAATATAATTACACTTCAAAAGTATTAGAGTCCAACCTTTTGCAATGAGCCAAACTCTTACATTTATAGATGAAGCGAAAAGAGGAGAAGAAGAGAAGGAAGAAAATATGATTTGGAAGCTCAACCACCAACCATTAATGCCCCTGCAAATCCACCTATAATCTATCAAATCTGGTTCTGCATGTCTTTGGCATGTTGAAGAAGGAAGGATGGAAGATCAGATCAGATTTGATCTAGTTGAAGCAGTTGGATCCTGTATTAATGGCTTAAAAGATGTTTTCTAGATTTCCACCCAAATCAAGATATCCAATCGGTTCCCCATGTCTATTTGGCATGTTGGAGAAGGAAGGATGAAGATCAGATCAGATTTGATCTAGTTAGAAGTAATCAGATCATACATTAATGGTGTGAAAGACTTTTTCTAGATTTTCAGCTAACAAATCCTATTGAAAACAATATTTTATTCTTAGCATAGAGGAGACCAAGACCTCTCCAATAGTATAAAATTTGTCAAATTTCAAGAATTGGAGTGAAAGTTATGCCCATTTGAATATTTGAATCGAATCCGTACAAAATGGCAAAAATGAAAAAATGGATTCGTCACCGAAATTGAAATTGCACCTTTAGCGCAAAAGATGCAAAAGTGCAAAAAGTTCCCCACAGCCTCGCAAGCCCACAACTTCACATTTTTCATTTGAGTCTGACACATGGCTTTACCTTAGTGGTAACAGAGTCACGGCTCACTTTATAATTTTACTTATTTTAGAAATGAGGATCAAAATATTAAAGTTCTCCACCGACCCGCCTCTCCACTTTGAATTTTGATGCGGGCTCAACATTGAAATTTTTTTGTCTTGGAAACAAGGTTCAAAATCTCAAAAGGCTCTAATGATCTACCTCTCCACTTTGACTTTTGACGCGGGCTCAACATTTAAAATTTTCCCTCTTGGAAACAAGGCTCAAAATCTCAAAAGGCTTCAAAATCCACCTCTCTACTTTAAATTTTCATGCAGGCTCGATATTTGACTTTTTCCCTTGGCATAAGTGGGGCCGCGGTTCACTTTATCACTTTATGCCTTTTATGGAAACAAGGCTCAAAATCTCAAAGTTCTTCACCGATCTGCCTTCCCGCTTTGAATTTCGATGCGGGCTTAACATTTGACTTTTTCCCTTTGTTTGGTGAAAGCTTTATGTCTGACCTAGGACACATGGAGGCTTCCCACTCATTTGGAGACTCGATTTATATTTTCCTCTTGAAAGAGCACCGAAGAGACACATGGCTCCTTTCACTACCTCACCTTATTTCTTTGTGTTTTAGCTAAGTCCCTTTTATTTGGCGGGGCCATACATTTGACCCTGGACACATGGAGGCTCAGCGCACATTTGGGACCTGCCTCCAGATTTTTCCTTTGAAGTTGTGCCGAGTTGACACATGGAGGCTTCCACAAACCCTTCTATACATAGCTAATTCAATAGCCAACTCTGTGTCCTTTTCAAACTTGGGACATGTGGAAAGCTGGTGCTTGTTTGGGTGACTACCTTTGGCTTTGACCCTCAAAGGTGCGTTGTTGAGACACGTGGAGAGATGACACTAATTCTTTTATACTTAGCTGATTCGGGCCTGCTGCCCATTTGACTTCTACAAACCCTAGACATGTGGAGGAATGACACTAGTTCAGGGTCTCTCTTTGGGTTGCGGCTTTGAAGTTGCACTGATGAGGCATGTGGAGAGATGGCACATGTTTGGGGAATCACCTCGGCTTGAACCTCAAGGTGCACCGATGAGACGTGTGGCACCATCTACCGATCCTTTTGTACTTAACCGATTTGGACCCGCTCCTCTTCCTCCATTTTTGGTGGGTCCCTTCTACTTATTTAGGAGTGACTATGTTGGGTTTTGGACACGTGGAAGCTTCATGATTATTTGGGGACTCGCTTTGTATTTCACCTCTAAAGTTACGCCGAGATGACACGTGGTTCTTTCCGTTGGCCTTAGACCTTTCAACGGCCGATTTAACTTTTTTGAGGCTCCAAACACGAGGAAAGATGGCGCTCATTTGGGGTTTGTCCTTGGGTCTCACATCATATGTTGCGTCGATGAGGCACATGGAAATTCTACACTCACTTAGTATCCTACTTTGAACTTGGCCTTTGGAGGTGTAATGTTGGGATGTGTGGAGGCTTCCCCTTGCTCCTTATACTTAGCCGATTTAGTGGTTGGATTTATTTTTTCATAATTTGACCACATGGAGGGCCTATGCATGTTTGGAGTCTCCGATTTTGTGTGCCATACTAAAAGTTCACCGAAGAGACACATGACACCTTCCGTGGTCCTTCTATACTTAGCTAATTTGGGCCTCGATTGAATACTACCTTTCTTCATACAAAACCAAAATTCCAAAAGTGACCCGATGACCTACCTTCCCACATCCAATCAGAGATGTCCACATACTCATGGATGTTGGGGCCAAAAATTGACAGGGAAGATACACCGTCATTCATGACTGTAGAAAAATACAGAGGAGGGGAAGCTCCACCATTTACGCCCAAAAACTAGCTCCTCATGAAAAGAAGAACTATAAACAATACTAGGCTCGATGCGATCCACGACCATAGAAGAAGGATTTGAAAATTTCATTTGAATGGAGGAAACAATTTTCAAGCATCCAGACAGAACCATGTGGACTGTAAGATTCTAAATTACCAAGGTGAGATTGCAAATGAGAACCCGCTTCTTTAAAGCATGATTTTTTCTATCTCTCTAGACTTCTCACTCTGCTCAAACATCTCTCAAAGGCATCAACTCAAAATTTTCAAAAGCTTGACTTGAAAAATGAGGGGAATTTTGAGGGTGACAACACGGGGCTATAAGGGTGGTACGACCTAATTTTTGTGTCTACAAGAATATTTTTTTAGTTATGGCAGGGGCTCGATTCAAACATGGGTACCAGCACAATGACCTTTCTTGGAAGCCTGAAACCAGGGGGCAATATAATGGTCTTTCCTGGAATGCTAGTAATTAGGGGAAAATTACCCAAATCTTTGACATGTCAAAAATGCTTTTGATAGGGTAGAGAGTATTTTAGCATTTGGAATTTACACAATGGATTTTATAGGGTAGAGAGTCCTTAGTACATACACAACATCTGCAGTGGTGCTTTACATAGTAGGAAGTAGTTAAAGGTTGGTGGACGACACCATACGGTTATCCCTACACTTCTTCCATTACTGATAGCATGATATCATCTGAAAAAATCACGCGTCAACATGATCTACATGATTCTTTATACACTCTTTTCCTCATCATAGATCAATTACACATGTTCCTTTTTCACACTTTTCATTTTACATACTCCTTTACATGCTTTTTACATATATACATGTGTATTTGACTACTTGTCGGCTTCTCTTTTGTAGGTTTGTTCGTATGGGAAGTGGTATTCAACATCATCCACATCACACACATCAACATCGACATCGATAAAAGGTACATCATGACACCTACACATGTGTTTTCTGCCCTAGGTTCATTTTCATCACTTTTTGCACTTTCTCCTCCTTAGCATCCACACTTCACATTTTTATCACTCCACACTTTTTCTAGTCCCTCTACACGTCTCCTACATCGATCTACATGGATATCGGTACACATCTCTATCTAATTTATGTTATTGATATTTTCTCTCACCAACATAAAGTGGGGGAAAATGTAGACACAAAATCATGCACTTTGGGTAATTATCTAGTCCTGATTACATACTACTATTCATATGATTCCTAAGTAAGAACAATACTAATTAACCCATGTCTTTAGGAACCTTTCTTTCCTTTCTATCACTTTTATCGGTCTTACACATCTCGCTTTCTCGCCTAATCTTTTATACTTCATCTTTTGTCATCTCGGACACCGACACCCACCCTGGGATGTCGGTGTCATATGCCCGCATCCAATCTAGGTGACCTTGACCCCTTTGTACTTTACTCACACTTTTTGGGTCCTTTCTAGTTGTTTGAGCATCTTATATTTTTGGTAGTTGGCCTTTTCAGGGTTAATTATGAAATTCAAGCAAGGAAATCATATAAATATAAAGTTATGTGATCATAATAAAGGACCAAACACTAAGCATTAACTATCACCACCTAAGGTTACATCTATCAAGGCATCTAAGATCTCCATTGCATCCATATAGATCCATCACAAAGGACACAAGGGCTGATTCATTTGCATACACTTCATAGGAGGTAAGTTAATTCTATTATATGCACACATTTATTACATTCTACATCTAGCTACTTGCTCACTATCCACGTGTGACTGACACAAGAGAAACCTATGTCACAATTCCACACACACATAACTACATTGGGTTTGAGATGTAGTGTAGCGCTCAATTGTTAAGTCCACCATTATGGCATTTGAGGAAAATAAAACCCCATATTCTACATCTTTTTTTTTTTGGGATTTAATGACTATTTTGAGGGTTTTGCAGGTCTATACTTCTTTGCAGGTTTATTGCGACCTCAACAATCATTGTGTGAATCTGTAGTGCTACAAGGTGAGCATCAACGAACATATTGAAACCTTGAGAATTTGGGTTTATGAACATTTACTCAGACCTAAGTGCCCATAATCAGTACTCATGGGAACCCTTGTCCCTCTCTAGGCACCCCTGTCCAGCTTTTTCCTCAAGTTCGTAATTTTTTGAGCTCTAATGCGATGGTAAGTGCTTCACATTTCACTATCTTCCATCTCGTACACTTTCCAAAACTTGGTGAATTAACTAAGGCATCTTACCCTTCTTTGCACTTTCCAAAACTCAGTGAATTAACTAAGGAATCTTACCCTTCTTTACACATTATGGTTTCATTATTTATTGTTTAGTTTTCTTTGGTATATTTCTGTATTTCATTATTGCATTCATTTACTACTACTATAACATCAAATTAGGCATAATATTCCACATTTAGCTTAATCAGAAGCTAGAAAGGTGTATGGATATCGATGATAGCATAAATAAAGTTTAATGAGAAGGAATAAGGTGTCTAGGAAGTTGAAATAGTGGAAAAGATTCAAACCATAAGAAAGTTGCTTGAAACCCTAGCAAGGCCTTAAAAGATTTAGTTAAAAATGAAATTTTGTGTTGGGTGAGTTGTGGTTAGAGTTAGATCATAAAAATTGGCATCAAGAAATAAATCCCAAATGGGTAGGTGTAAGTGAAATGACTTGGATTTGAGTTGTGAAACTTTTCATACTCCTGAATGAGAAAAGTGGGTCCTAGGAAAACTTGGTAGTGACATTTGAAACCTTGTAATTTGTAATTTTCATCAAAAAGTGTCATTTTGAAGGGCTAGTAGCAAGTTTTGAGGGCTAAATGGTAAATGAGTAAAGTTTATATTTTGAAACTTTTTCAAGTGAGTGAAAATGTTTTTTTGGAGTAATAGAGCAGGTCCAAAGCCTCATAGTAATTGAAATTAGTCATCTAATGCATTTTGAGATTTGCAAGCAAAATATAGCTTCTTGAGTGCATTGAAATAACCTACTTTTGTTGGTTTATGAAAAGTGTTGATCTAACTTCTTGTTTGGTTGTAAGTTGAAGGAAATCCTCTACATCACTAATTTTCCATTATCTCTCACCCTTTATATTACTCAATCATCAATCTTTTGATCGTATCCTCATCACACCACTCATGCTTTGGTGTTAGTTAGCTCCTAAATCATCCTTGCATCCTTTTCAACAATGATTGAGTTAAATCAACTGCAATATAAACCAATTATCCAAATCATCTAGCTAATATTCTATCAAATCAATCAATCCACTCATATTTTATGAATTCCCATTTCATATATCATTGAATGGGGCATATCTAGCGTTGTAAAATTATCACATTTTCTCCATCGTATTTAATGTTTCCTAGGGCATTATCATTTTATCCATTATCGACATGTTAAAAAATTAATCACTAATCGATGTGGGAAATCCTATAAACCATAATGTAAACTAAATCATATCCCATTCTCATCACATTTCATCTAGTATGCTAACCTCGCTATCCTCCTTTTGAGAGGTCATTCATCTTGTTCCTCCCCTCATGACCACTTGAGGGGCATCACCCTACCCGATTTTATTTCCTATCTTCTTTGAAAAGTTATTACTTCTTCTAGTGGTAATAACCTTTCAAGAGGGGGAATATATATATATATATATATATATATAATCCCTCTTACCAATTATCCATTCATCACATCCAAACTTATAACATCCCACATATCCCTTTATTATGATTAATTTATGTAATCAATCATCTAATCACATCATATCATATTTTAAGAATTTAAAATTCCTAGGTACTTACTTCCACATGCCCTCTTATTCTATCCTATAAGTCCTCTAACGAATATCTCATATAATCATTATTAACCTAATCTAATCATTTTCTAGAGTTCTCCTTCTTTAGAACCTTCATCTTCTATCACCTTCCATGAAATTAAAATTGCTAAAATCCCTCCCACATTTAGAACCCCCTCATCTAAATCAATCCCAACCATTGATCTAAATCCATCATGGATTCATCCTATCCATCCATTCCTCCATGTGGGGCCTATATAAATTTATCCACATCCTTTGTGCAAACCATGGGAGGAGAAGCATACCAAGCTCTTGCCACCTTGATCATCAATCAATCATCAAGATTCCAAAGGGAGGTGCTTCTAAAATTCATGAAAATATCAACATTTGAAGCAACCAACATAAGTCAATCACCTTAAGAAAATCCAACAAACCAATTGGAGGATCATCATCTTGGTAAGTTGTAGGCATATATTTTTATTCCCTTCCTTTTAGTGTAATCAGAGGTTTGAATTTGAGTTAGAGTAGCGAGATTTGGTATGGAATCTATGATTTTCTAGTTTATGCTCTAATTTTTGTACACATAACATGTGCATCTAATTTGTGTAATAAATTTAAAGACATTTCATATCTATCTTTCCTTGTCAAGGAACTTGAAGTTTCTTAAGAATTTGAAGGAATCCCATTTTCTAACATCTTCTTAGAAGGTGGGCTTTGTAACTTAGGGAATCTTGTATACTATTGTTTGAATGATAATGTAATAAATCATGACCCCTATTTTATCCTTGAAGAGATGGTGAAATCACCATCCTAGGTGAATATGTATCTTGTTGTCTTTGACTTGTTCATGGATACTTTTGGATATGGAAATTTGCAATCTCATTGTAAATTCTAATTGGAGTCCTAATAGAGACAAAATAGAGAATCTTAAAAATTTATATACTCATATTATACGTCCCTACAATAAATAAAAGTTAAGTTTTAAGTAAGATCATAGATAGTGGATATATTGACAAAAAGAGGTTTTTTTAAAAATATCCCACAAGGCACAAAATATGAAGTTTTCATCTGGGAAAAGTACAAGAATATGCAACATGTGAGTTTGGAGAACTTGGTACATATCCCCAAACTCATCACTCTATTTAACCCATATGCACATATTATTATTATTATTATTATATTTATAATAAAAATGATATAACTATATTTTAGAAAAATCTATTTGCTCCATAGAAAAGCCTTTGAAATTTTTTTCATCCAACACATTTTAGGAGGTTTTGTGGCCTATTTATACTGAATAATCTCAACATACAAGACATAAATGGTTAATAACTCCTAGTGTGTGCCCATTTCTACAATTTGTGCCTCCTCCATAATAATGATATAGTTAACATTCCTTATCATGAAAATACATCAAGATATGACAATGGTTAAGTGACACAACATTAATATATCTAGATATTTTTGGACAACCCATTATACCTAAAAATCAAGACCACTAGTGACTTCATCACATCCTTTGCAAATTCAATCTTTACCTTTGAAGTTTTTAAAAAAATGGATTCTTATCAAGAACACCATTTTGTGCATATCTTGTTAGAGTAGGTTGTTTACCTTAGCTCATGTTCACCTAGGTAATTCATTTACTTTATATTTTATTTATCCTTTCCCACTTATATGTGGACATTTATTTAATCCTATTTAGATATTAGGAGGATATTATCTAGTTGTTAGGTATAGTTCTTTCCTTGAGGTATGGTCGTCACTAGGTTGATATATGATCTTGACTAGTTATTTCCTTGATGTATGGCTTGATCTATGACATTGAATAGTTCTTAGCTCGATCTTCCTTTCCTATATAAGAAAGGCCCCTCCTAATTGTACTACATAGAGTTCCATGATATATAATATATGATATTGTTGCTCTTTTCTTGCAAAGTTTTTGTGAAGTTATTCGCCGAATTGCTTTAAACTTATTGATTGTGATGACTATTAGTATATGAGATTTTTGTGTCTTAGAAACGATCTTATTATTATTACTTTTATGATATAAGATTGGTAGATCTTGTAGACATCCATTTGTAATTTTTATTTTGTGAATGATGTTTTTTTGTCTTTATATATTTGGAATTTCTCAAGATATATTCTGCAGTGTGCATTTTTATGCAAATTAGAAGGGAATTATAAAAATTCGTATCCCTTTTCATATGCTATAGTCATATGGGGGGTTAAAGGTTAGGATTCATACTAGTAGGTGCTTAAGTTTAGCCCCCTTATCTTGTTTTTAAAGGCAAAACAAAAGCATTTAAATTTATTTGTAGTGCAAATGAAGTAAATACTAGAACGAGAAAATTGATCGGCTTGTGTATTTTGATCAAGAACTCAAAATTGAGTGTCATTTTTTCTAAAGTGTTTATTTATTTTGAGAAAATTACTAATATTATTAAATGTCTTTTCTTTTGTAAAATACACTAAATTATAAAGTGCCAAACTGGGGATTCTTGCATTATTTGATTCTTACATTATTTTTGGTGATTTTGAGAATGGTGTCATTATCTTATTTTGCATTAAATCAAATTGAGTCAACATAATCACCAAACATGGAAACCAAGAATGGAAATAATCATCAAACACAAAGGATTATAGGCTTTAACTTCGTAGAACAACCAATGTTCATTAGAGAATATGAGAAATTTCAAAGTACCAATATGAATTTGATGAGTATATGGGTTTGATAGGAACTTATGTAAGTGATAGTATTTAAATTCATTTGGAAGGATGCGAATCTCATTTTAAAATATGGGAGAAATTAGAGGGATTATTTAGTAAGGTGGATCACATGAGAGCCATGCAACTTGAAATTGAGATCACTTCTCTTAGTCCTGAATATTTTCCATCAATTATAGACTATCTTACTAAGTTCAAGCACTTATTGACACAATTGAAAGGGAGTGGAAGAGATAAGAAAGATAAAGAGTGTGTTTACCTAATTTTATCCAAGTTGAGAGGTCCATTCTAAATATTTGCTTCTACCTTTTTCTCTAACATGGATGCATTAGGTGATACATTCCAAATGCCTACATTAGAAATATTTTGTGAAAGACTTACTAGGGAAGAATCCAAAATGTCTAAGCTCAAGTATTCCACATATTAAAAGGAATTAATAGCATATAATCCTAAGGGAAAGGGGAAACCAAAAGGTAAATCTAATTTCACCCCTTATCCATCTCAAAGCATTCCTAAATCTAAAGAAAACAACTCTAAACCCAAGGAGTCTTCTAAATCTAAGAATAAATCTAACCTTTCATGTTATTTTTGTGGGGGCAATGGTCATGTAAAAGCTAGGTGTTGGAATCAAATGCAAGCCTTAGAGCATGCAATTAAAAAAACAAGATCTTTATCTCCACTCTAGTGTCCCCAAGATTTCACTTGGAAGTTTTGGGGCACCCCTTTAAATTTTTAGTCTTCTTGCCTTATGAAGGTTTGTGGTGGTGTTGCTTGTTTAGCCTTGAGTAGGTCTTTGTTGTTTAGTTTTTTTCCTTAACTCATTTGGATTGCAGGATTGCTCTAGATTTCTTCAGAAGGTTGCAAACGGTTGCTTGGAAGTAGTTGGAAAAATACTCGTTTGCCCAAAATTTCTCAAAAGTCATATAAGTTAAGTATTTATCATATTAAGCGTTCGAGTTTTTAAGTTACTCTACTTCACGATTTGCGGTAAGTTACCATCCTAAACCCAATTTTCACTACCTATGTTTTGTAGGTTTACATAGTTACTTTTCTTCTTAAAATAACTAAGCAAAGGAACCTCGCAAACCCGATTTATACCCATGCCTTCTTTGCATCAACCCGATGCAACTTTACTCCTAAAAAAACCAAGTAAAGTCACTCTACAAATCTGATTTGCATCATTGCCTTCTTTGTGCTAAAATGAGATTTCTTTACTTATGAAAGTGACTAAGTAGAGCAATTGACAAACCCCACAAACCCGAGGAACTTAGCTTATCGGTCTTTCTAACCTACTTTAATTGCTTCATAATGCTAAGTACTTAAGTAAGGCTAAATAAAAACTCTACAAAAAAGACCTCATTTACGTGGGTTTTTCAAACTACTTTACTCCTTTAAGTGGTTAAGTAAAGTTAAAGATAAAACCCGCAAAACTTGACCCAATCAGGTTTGCGATGACTTATTAATTTATAAATGAAAACTAAGAAAAATCATTCTTTAAACCCACCCCAAAGCACATGATGATGTGGTATTTATACGATACATATTTAATGAGGTAAACGATATAAAAAAAAAGTAATTCCACGTCATTTTTATGCATTCTCATTACTCAAGCAAAGTAATCACCTTTACAAATATCGAGAAACATCGAGATGGCCGATTGAAGATATTTTTGAGCGATTTTACCTTGACCCATTTGTGAATAAGGTATGCCCTTCATTTTTCTTTATTCCTGTTAAGTTTTGTCAAGTATTTTCCATTGTTGTTTTTCCAAATTCTCTTTTCCATCATGTGAGCAATTTATTCCATTTTGTATGATCTATTTTTCATAAAAATTATTTGGAGCTAGGTAAATTTTTTTGAAAAAGGATTCAGGTTTGAATGAATTAGTTATTTTCATGGTTATTTTTGCCAAAATATTTGAAATCTCATCTATGAAATAAACCCTAGTTTTGCCTTAGATAATCTGGAAAACTAAACCACTTTTTCTTCCCACGCATAATTGGAAATCAATCCTTGGTTGTTTCCCCCAATTTTTATAGGTTTCCTAACTACTTGTGCTGCTACATGCTTTGTGGAGATTCACCTCACATAACTCAAACCTACTCTATGTGTAGTTTTGAGAAGTCATTTCTTACTTATGTTTGGTGGGTTTACGACCCCTCTTTGCTTCCCCATGCTTTGCGCACTTTCGAGCTGTTATTACTTCCACATGTTTTGCATGGAATTAACCCTCTATTGCTTAATACTTATGTTTATTGGGTTTTCAAAGTGCTATTACTGATTGCTATTCATTGCAAAGAACCGATCGCTTATTACTTAAGGAGTCTTTATAAAATGAATTTTTAAGTGACTCTTGCTTTCTAGTGCTTTGCGCTAAACCAAACTCCTCTCTTGAATTGCTTTAAAATTTAAGCAAAGTGCCACCCTACAAACCCACATTTTATTGGCAAGATAACTAATTTGTTTTCTTGATTGCTTAAAGCCTAGAAATTCATTTTTGCAAAATGCTTTTGTGTACTTTAATGATTGGATAAACTCTGGATACGATCATAGACTTGCAATTACTTGTAAGAGATCAATTGTATAACTTGAAATCTACATCTTAAGTAGGAATAATTACTGACATCTCAGTAGTTGGCATACATTGTTTACTTGAAGAAATCATTGTAAATGTCTAAAGCAGAGGAAAAGTCACTAGAAGTAGAAGAGGTTTGCCATTATCCAAGAGGATCCCAATCTTGTAATTGAAGAAACCTCCAAGGCTAAAATGAGAAAAGGAAAATCTAAATCTAGGCAGTCAGTGAAACACAAGGAGATAAGATGAAGTATGAATATAAGGGTTATCTAGTTGAATCTTGTGTTATATCTAAGATTGTTGAAATAAGTGACACAAACATGGGGCATGTGTCTACAACTGAACTTATAGAAATATATAAAGCATTAAGGTAGACACCTCTAATGCAAGCCTTCGACAACAATGGATTAATATAGGCAACTACATTTTCTAGTGTTGCTCAACTAATGAATTTGTTTTGGAATGTGCCAAGTTTTATGATCCTCTAACTAGGTCAGTTAAAGATACATCAGGAAATCTAGTGGTGAGACTTGATACTCAGTTTTTCAATTATTTCTTGAAGATCCCCACAAAGGAAAAGGTGTTGGATGTGAATATGGAAAATTCCATTAAGCAATGGGAGGATAACCCCGGTGACTATATTAGAATTATGAATTTGAACTATTTGAAGAAACCAAAGCAACCATCAAGGTTTCCTAAAACCATTGTGAGATCAGATCTTATCCAGAAGTCGATGACATAACTCAGTTGTTATGTAGGGTCAATGGAGAGAAGAACGCTAATAATTTCTTCACATGGATGTATTATTTCATCAGAATAATTAAGGCCAACAATCCTAATGCATTGATCAACCAGGATGAGTTGATAATAAAAACCATTGATTGTCAGTTGTAGGAAGTTAATAAATCTTTCACTTTCAATATGACCTCCTATTTGGTGTATGTTGCAACATCAATGAAACATTTTCCAGGTTTCACAGTAAAGGGATATTAATCGTAAACCTAATCTATGAATACTAGCCTCAATTATTATTATCTGAGTATTTCAAGTAATATAGAAAGATGAATGAATTATTATTTTATGAAATCATTTAAAAGCTCAATACTGAGATGAAGGCAAAAGGGTGACCAATGTAGCGTGGGACACAATTTCCTAGTATGGGTACATCTTTATTCAATTTTCCAATTTCACTTATCTTAGGGTTTGTGGTTTCTAGGCTCACCACTTAAGCTCTCAAGATACCCTAATGATAAGTGGATATTGATGGAACTATGCAGGTAATTGGTGGAACTACATGACCTACAATCAAAAATTCATAGAGAAGTTGTCATCTTCCCAATCATCATTGGAAATTATCATTGTGCTAGTATTCATAAGGCTAGGAATATTTTGAAAGAGATGTTCCATCATTATGAACAAGAGAACTATGAAGCCAGGATAAATTTTGACTTCAGGAAAATAGTACAAAAGACCGTCTCCTTGGACTATATGCACCTCCTAACACTATAATATTTTTGGATTGATTCCAGGGATGAATTTGAAGTTAGAAGAAGGGCTATAGCAGGATGACAGTCTAACAAATTATTATTTTTGGCCTAGAAAATATTCCTAAAAATCTCCATGATGATGGGAATGTCATTTGATTCTTACAATCAAATGGGAGGAGATAATTCTCCACTCCAATCCATGAGGAATAATGTTAAAAAATTGAAGAAAGAACATCAAGGGTCTGGTTTATACTTCAAATTGGATCCTTGAAAGAGGTTATTGTCTGGAGGAATCTGTAATGAAACAAATGAGTCAAAAGAGCACCAAAAGGAAGGAAGGACTAGGTGAGAGTAGAAAAGGACCAAAGAGGGTGCAAGTGACCATGAAGCCCAAAATACTTAGAGGGGGAGAACACTCATCAACTACATAAGCATCAAATATTGAATTCACAACATATGAAGATTTTAAGTCATCAACAAAAGTTGTTTCTTCATCCTTTGTTGTCCCTTCCATTCAAATTCCTTCTACACAAGTGGAAGTTATCATACCACCCTTGAAGGTGCTACATTAATTCTTCCCATAATAAGGGTAGACACTCCACCTCCCCATCCTCCTCCTTTCTCTCCACCAAGAAATCCTCCTCCTCCACCATCAGATGATAAACATGATGAGGGACATGATGCTACCTTGGAGAGCTCTTCACTTCATGAAGTATCACAATTACAGGAGAAATGAAAAGATGTAGTGGAAATTGGAGAGATGGAGGGTATGGAAGAGGGAGAGATTGAGAAAGAAAGTGAAGAACACACTCATTTGGAGGCTGTAAAAGAATACCAAGTGCATGAAGAGGATGAAAAAGAGGAAGAAGTTGAGTTGGATTCAAGCAGTAAGACTGTTGAGGAGAAAGAAATTGAAAATCAGTTAATAACTCAGAAAATGGAAGAGTTAGAAAAAGTGTTATTACAAGGTACTACAGCTGAAACACAACAAGAAATAGTTGTAAATCCTATTGTAGCTATGACCAGTCAAGAGATGGTAGTTCATTCGAGTACTTCAATTTCTTTGAGGACATGAATTCTCATCTGGTTAGCATTGTAGAAAATACCAAGTACTAAAGAGATAATAAATCTAGAAGAAATGGATTTGCACAAATTACTTAGAACTCTTGATAGAGAGGAAGAGATCCAAATCCATCTAAGGTAACTTGTAAGATAATAATTGAGTTATTGGGACAAAAATTTGTTGAATTATCTACTCCAACATCCGACAATGAAAAAGGTGAATTAACCTAAGGGGTCATAACATGTTATGACAAGAGTGCATATGAGAGAAGTGACTATGAAGGATCAAGCAGACACTCGGACTTTGATACATACTCTTTTTCTCAAGATTAATAAAGAGAAGATTGAAAAGGATATATTGAATGAGAAAATATCTAAAGTTATGTATATTCCTCTAAAGCTTTCCTACAATCAAGGGAGCAAGTCAATCCTCAAGTCATCATAGAAGTGGAAGAAACAGGGGATAAAGCTAAAGATGTGGATAAGTGGATTAAACTAATTAATGAAAAGAAAAAAGAAAAAATATTCAGAAGTGCTAGTTAGATTGAGATATTTCCAAGGCAGGTTTGATCATTTGAAGAGTTTGACATTAGAAATAGACAATGAACGTGGGTATTGTTGAACTGCAGTTGGTGAGTCTTGAGAAAATATTTTCATTTCCGGAGAAGGTATTGATTGAAGAGAAGATTGTTCTAGAAAGATCGATGAAGAAGGGTAAGAAAGAAGATTTGACCATTTATTTTCACACCAAGCTACTCAGAAGAATGATGGAAGAAATGAAGGTACTAGAAGAAGAGGTAGAAGAAATTCTAGATAATCTAGATGATTGTATCTATTTTATCACAAGATACACAATTTCTAAGCCACCAAGTACTATGGAATAATTTATTCAGCTCCTCAAGCAAGAAATGGATAAATCCACCACTCCTTTCACTTCTGATTCAATGGAGAGATTGAAAAATCTTCACCAAGATGTTAAGGATCTTAGGGCACACCTAGTAAAAGTAAGAGGCTTTAAAAACATTTTAGTAAAGGAACTGCTCAGATATGAAATATAAATGCATGTTATTTATAAAGATGATGGAAAATCAATACAATATATGCTGGATCAACATGCTATATACCGGGAGAAAATCAAGGAGGAGGCGAGGGGAAAAGTGATGATGAGATTGAGGAGTCAAGAAGGGATGAAACAAAGGAGAAAATTCATATGAAACCAAAGTTCTACTCTTCTGGAGTGAATTCTTCTTCTTCTCTTTATTCTTCTTCTTCTTCTTCTTATGATCATTTCCTGATGTTGTATTTAAGTAATCAAGAAAGAAGACTTAAGTAATTTGGTTATGTCATTTTGAAAAATTCAAATTATTTAGAAATAACTTGCAAGGTAGTTGGTATTATAGAACATTTGAATGTCATGTGTGCCAAGCAAAGAGAAATTCAGGGAGAGAAATTATCAACTTCTTGTAGTTTTGTAGCTAGGCACGTGAGGAAATATAATTAATGTATCCTATTTGTATTTCCTCTCTAGACTCTATAAATAGAGAGTGAAGGCTACGGGTGATGGGATCGGAATTTTTGGAAATAAACTCTTATAATTTCATGCATTGAGATTTCAAACTTTGTGTTGAGATTCTCTTATGTTCATTTTGTAAAATGGATGGACTTGAATAAGAAGAAGGAATATTTCTATGGAACTTTGTGTTTGATGAATTTTTCCGTGCGTCTTGAGAAAGTTTACAAGTAAACTTTTTGTTATCTTGAATTTTCATCTGTATGCATTTATTTTCATTTTCTGAAAATTGTGAAAATCATTAAGCATTTATTTATTCGTAGGGATATAATGAATGGTAAACTATGAATTTATTTTCATTTTCTAAAAATTGTGAATATTATTAAGCATTTATTTATTCTCAGAGGGATATAATGAACTCGTGATCTACTTGTTATGAAGTACACCTCTTTTCCAAGAAACTGCTATTATCCTATATTTCCTTTTCACTTCTCTTCACTGCAACTTTCCCAAACACAATTGCTTACTTGTTGTAGAGTTGTTTAGCTATGGTTCATGAGATTTGCAATTAAAGTAATACCCCAAAAATAAATTTTAGTTTGCACATAAGTAGTTAGAATAAATAAATATCTCGCATGGGAGCTTCACCATTAAATGAAGGGGATTTATCCCATGAATTCCTAGGTTTATGTGTGTAGCTAAGCATAAAATATAGCCAACACACTCCACCACCTTTCAATGAGAATTAAAAAGAACTTAATGTTGTTAGGAGATCTCAATCGATAATTGTAGATAGTTGGGTTATATATTATGTTGATACTCATCACATGAATTCTTCCAAGGAGTCTTTTGTATCTCTAGGCTCAATTTCTACTTCCAAAATCAAGGTTGGAGATTCTTCCTTCCTTTCAATTAAGGGAAAAGGTGACATACATATTGATGGTGGAAGCATCCATGATGCACTATACATTCATAACATCACTAAAAATTTGCTATATATATATATATATATATTGTCATTCGAGATCAAGGTAAGATAATGTATTTTACAACACAAGGAGAAGAAGTAAAAATCTTGTTGGAGAATCATCCGCTTGTTGCTTAGGGTATTTTAATCATTGTTAGACTATATCACTTTGAGGGTTTTGAAGACACTTCCTCAATAGGGACAGACTTGGTTTCTCATGCAGATTCAAAGAGTAAGATTTGGCATGAACGATTTGGACATCTCAATTACAAATATTTGAAGGATTTGAGCACTCGTGGTATGGTTGATGGTCTTCCTAGAGTTTCTTATCTTGAGGGAGTTTTCCCTAGATGTGTATTAGGGAAGAAACACCAAGATCCATTTCCTAAGGGTATGTCCAAGAGATATTCTTCACCACTTGAGCTTGTGCATAGTGACTTGATGTTTTTCCTACCCCCTCTTTCAATAGAGCTAAGTATGCACTTACATTTATTGATAATTTATTGAGGCATACTTGGGTTTAATTTCTCAAGTACAAAAGTGACGTTTTTCCACACTTTAAAAGGATTTAAGGATTTGGTCAAGAAAAAATCTTCTAATTTCATAAAGAACCTTCATATTGATAATGAGGGGGTACTCTAGCAAAGAGTTTTTTGATTTTTGGAAACTCATGAAATTATTCACCAATATTTTGTTCGTTATACCGCACAATAAAATAGATTAGCAGAAAGGAAGAACTAATATTTGATGGAAATGGCTAACCGCATGATACAATCTAGAGCTTTACCTCTTATATACTTAGAAGAAGTAGTTAATTATGCTAACTACGGTCAAAATCCAACACCAAACAAAACACTTGATCATTTGACTCTAGAGGAGGATTGGTCCAAAACTAAACCCGATGTCTCTTTTTTTTAGTCTTTAGGAGCCATGCTTGGGCCTTTCCACCAAAGAAGACTTGGAAATACTTAGATAAGAAGGAATACCCTTTATATTTGTAGGGTATGCATGAGGACATGAAATATTATCAACTTTTAGATCCTGATACTCATGAGGTTATTTTTGAACACATGTTTAATTTGATGAGTGCTTCTCTCCTCATGATTCTTCATCTTCTTCCATACCTAATTTTTTTATCTCATCTTGAGGATCCCTTCTTTGAGGAGGTAATTGAGGAGGTTATGGATGCCGACAAAAAGCCTTTTCCCACTAATGTTATCACTATGCCTAAGTGGGATCATACTATAGTTTCTAAGGCAACACCTTTCATACAAGATCTTCCACCCACTAGGCATCATCATGCACATTCTACATGTTTTGGAATTTTGTGTTAGGAAGTTTATGAGGATCCACAATATTTTTCATAGGCTCATGGGATACAAGAGTGGGATGATGCGATGGCAGATGAGTATTCTTCTTTGATGAAGAATAATACTTGGGATTTGGTCTCTCTTCCTAAGGGAAGAAATATGGTTAGGTGTAAGTGGGTATATCTCAGTAGTGCTCCAATATTTTAGCCTAAAAAAATTATAAGTGCACATAAGGAAGTGATTTTTTTATTTAAAAAAAAAAATTAATTTACAAGAAACTTATTAACATGTATCGTTAAATCACTTAATTGTCGTTACATGATCATCATTAACCCAATATGATAATAATCCAATTTTTCTGAACATTTAACGAATCATTATTTATCCTATTGATAATCATATAATTATTTTAAATATCCAAGTTTTTTAATTAATTAATTTATTATTATTATTATTTTTTTCCAAGCTAACTTCCACCAACTCGCTAGTTACACTAGCACATCACTAAGCTCGTAGCCTATCTAGACAAACAACACCGCTTTAGACAAGATAATTATATAGGTTAGTTATTATAACTCTGGTCCCCATATATCTATACGAATTTTATTTTATTTTTGATGCGATATATATTAAGTTAACTTGAAATTTTCTTAAGTAATAACTATTCTCAATAGGTCTAAAATTAATTTAAGAGAAGTCAAGAAATTAATACTTTATTTGATAACCTTTAGATTTCAACTTAAATTTAATATTTAATTTATAATAAATTCATCCTAGTGAAGTTAAGTTTATTACATATATCATAAGACTCCAATTTAAATCATATTCTTTTCTACAAGTGAAAACCTCTCAAAGTGATTTTAAGAAAAATAAAATAAGAATATTATTCCACAAAGGTAAGATGAAAGGAAATATCATTAAAACGAAACATGTATCCTTATTTAACAAAAACTAAAGTCAACGTGGGGAAAGAGGAGATCTTTAGGTCAGATTTGGGCCTTAGGATCAAGTGATCCTAGGCCATTGATTTGGGAAGAGGAAAGTAAAACCCTAGCTTTCCTTATAATTGTATTTCTTTTATTCTTTCCTCACGTTGTTATTTGAAACTCCATTTATATGTGCAGGCATTCCAGCATTTTTTTTTTGGAAGAAGAATAGAGTGCAAAGATCATGGATGTTCTCCCAATATTTCTTCAACCGGGTTGGGTTTTAGAATAGTATTTTTAATTTTATTTGTATTTTTTTCATTTGATTTCAAAGCCCTTTTCATCGTGTATTCAATGACTTCGTTGCAATTTTTTTTTCTTAGTAGATTTGAGAGCTCAAATGGAGGTTCCTAGATTTAGTTTTATTCTTTTATTCTTTTATTCTTTTCTTACTGTGTGTAGATTTGCGGTGGCTGTGGCTGAGGCGTTGGGATGCCTGAAAATGGCCCAATCCTTCAACAGATCTAGATTTTTGTTTTGTTTATTGTATTGTTGTGGTTGAGCAGATGGGGGCGGCCCTTGAAGAGCAAGAGATTATTAAGTTTATTTTTCTGTTTGTTTTATTTTATTTTTATTTTTATTTTTGCAATACACATCTAAATCCGGAAATTTGTATTTAGCAAAATGAGAAGATGTTAGTGTAATTTGGGGAAAGAGGGCAACAATTTTTTTATTTTTATTTTTGTAAAAATTATCTCAAAAACTACAACACAAACCAAATGCATATCCCTCTAATAAAATTATTCTGGTTTACACCAAACCCATAATTTATAAATTCTAAATAAATGGCTCTGTCCTGAATTGATTTACCAGATTTACTATTAACTTTTAGGCGTAATGTAAAACAACAATATTTTTTTTTCTGTTTTCTAAACCCATAAAAATAATAGGAAACATCATTAAATTAGAATAGGAGTAAAACTATTTCTTTCTCTGTAATGTATAGGGATATATTCCCATAGATAAAAGTTGAATTGCAATTTAAGTAAACTTTCTTTCATATCATTTTCAGATTTTTCAAACAAATAAGATCTCCAACAAAGTAATATCATTTCTTTTGTAGATACATACTTCCATTAAATAATCTTTCTTTTTAAAATGACATTTAAATAATGCACATTAAAGGAAATATAACCATTTTTACAAGACTCATTTTACAAGGATCTCAAGTTCATAATTACATCATAATTCAAAATGTTAAAATACATAAGAGGAATGACATAACAAGTCTCCCTTCTAAGATTGAAAGAAATCTTTCACATGCCAATGGAAAACTAATCTTTCAAGTGACTCCAATTCTCAAGATGAAAACTTTTACATGCCAAAGAACTTTCCGAAAATAGCCACACCCAAGGTGTTACAATGAAAGTAATGCTTCACAATAACTTGAGGAAATAAGGAGAGACCAAGATGCCACAAATCCAACCATCTCCATGCTTGAGCTTCAACTAGAGTGACTTTTAAGGAAACCAACAAGGAGAAAGAGCTTGTTTGCCACCCAACCATAGGCATCATCACATGCCTCTCCCAAGGTTGGGATGCATGCTAGCCTCCCCCAAGCCCATGGGAAAGAGGTCAACTAACCAAAACTTGCACAAGATGGAGGGTGAACTAACAATGATACAAGCACACAAAAAAATGGGATAAATACAAAACAAGACTCCAAAATTTACAAGGAGGAGAACCCATGTTCTTCCTCAAAAGTGGGGAAGAGAGGAGAAAGTTCTCCAAGAGTTTTATTCCAAAATGCTTGCACAAAGAAAAAAGCTCCATACCCTCCTTATTGCTCCTAAATTCAATCAAAACCCTCCTTATTCCTCCACCCTTTCTCCAAGTCCTTCATGGAAGGATTTTCAAACCCCAAAGGGGTTTCCTTACCAAGAATGGGGAAGGAGATTCAAGCCAAATGAATCAACTTCCCCACCTCAACCATTGAGGGAAACACTAAGACCCTACAAGGCTTGTCCATCAAGCCTTGAGGATTGAGAGGGAAAATTCCCTCTCTCTTCCCCCACACTCCAAAACTCCATCATGCCATATGATGGAGGGAGTAAAACAAACAACAACAACCAAATAACAAAACCATGCAACCCATCTAACAACTAAGATAAATGCAACACAAGCAAAAGACATAAGAGCCTACCTCAAGGAAAGCTCTCCAAAAAGCTTTCCAACTTCAAGTTTCTCCACCCTTGACTCCAGCCAATCTCCAAGTTCCAAAATCCACAAGCATCCCAAGCAAGAAGTTCCAAAAAAGTCCCCCTCTTTTCCCATGAATGGGAATTTGAAGAGGAGCAAGCAAGCATTCTCACAAATGAGGGGGTGACATGTGTCACCCCTCTCCTTCTACAAGGTCAAAGATGCCAAAACAAAAGAGAGAAAGGGTAAAATTATCTTTTTGCCCTCTTCTCCCAAATTCCCTAAATGTTAGCAAGACAAAATTAGTGAAACTTTTGATAAACACTCAAATCCACATCCCTTACATGGATGTGACTAAACAAGAGGTAAAAAGGGAGGGAAAACTCCCTCTAGCCTTGAAAATAAGCCCCCCTACCCATTAGGTAGGGTCCAAGGGCTCATTTTTATGTTAGGGGAACTCCCAAGCTAAAAAGGGGTCCCCAAAAATGCCCAAAATAACCTAATTTCGGGTTTTGTATTTTTGGCACAAGGGTAGAGGGTGTGGGGACCACCCAAGGGTCTCACATGTGACCCTAAACCCTTGTGATTAAGTGACTCAATAAACAAAATCAACCATTTAAAAGAAAGTGGAATTATTAACTCCCAAAACAAGTTTACAACTTCACTAGTAACCCTAACCAAAATTAATAATTCAAAGCACAATACATTACATAAATTGGGGTCACTCATAGTGCCCAAAATAACAATCTCCTATATTAAGGCTTCACACTATGAACATGGCTAGGACTCGCATGTGGGCTACTTGTGCAAAATTGTGTAGTTGGCCCGAATCCCATGTTCTCCAGTAAACTTGTCACTGCACACTCATTGCACACATTAACCGTACCTATCCAATAAAATATAAAACAACGACATAAGTAAGATATCAATAAGTTCTACACTAGCCTATCATCCTACTTAAATCAAAATGCGACAACCCGCACAATTATACTCAATATTCCAAAATTTAGACAAGATGATAAAGTGACATATAACCATGGAAGTTCCACATGTAACAACTATCCATCAATATAATTATGTTCCAAACACATCATCATATCCATTAGTATCCATGACATCATAAGAAAATGCGACAACATAGAAATTAAGCTAAATTGGCGCTATACGCCTAAATGTCCACACATGTCTAATAAGATCAAATCTCTGATATAATGTCCACGATAAAACAAAATTCTGTCAAAACATGTCTCTGAGCAAAGAAACAACAAGCTACTGAGCTATCAAAAGTGTGGGCACTACAATATCAAACCAAATATGTAGCTGATAGGTCCATTGAAAAGTATAAGGTTTATCTTATTCGCAAAGGGTTTTCCAAAAGTCAAGGTATTAATTACTCTAAAAATTTTATACCTATTACCAAGATGGCTTTAGTACACCTTGTACTTGCTATTGTTGTATATAAGGGTGACTCGTATACTAGATGGACACAAAGAGTTCCTTAGCGAGAGAGCTTGGAGATTCAAGCTAATAATGTGAAAAGAATTTGGTTGCGACAAACAAACAAATAAATAAATAAATAACTACATGTCTTAGACCCAATAAACAAATGTAGGGAAAAGCATAAGTTTATATGTCACTTAATTCAATGAAAATATACATTTATAATTTAATATAAAATAAAATAAAAACAAAATGGAGGGCAAAAACAAAAGGCTCTAAAAAATTGTAGTTAGGGTTTTTGTCTTTTTTTTTTTTGAAGGGGCGAATTTGGAGGGGGGTAGAGCAAAACCAGTCTTCTCATGGAGTACCAGGACTATTGTGGCCTCCTCCCAACCTCCCAGCCTGTGCCATCATCCTCCCAACCTGTACCAAGCTCAAATGTCCCCCCCTATACCTGTGTGTTGTTCTCCTTTCTACTTGCGTGGCCCCTTGAGCCACCTGAGACTCCTTTGGGTAGATTCGTTTTCCCCTTATGTTGAGATGGATGTCTTTGTCCTACTCTGGTGGATCTGTATTCAAATGTGGAAGCAGTCACAAGGCGCATGGACTGTGTGACAAAATGCCTGAAAAAAACGTGGCTGTGTGGATATGTTTGCTTGGTGTTTAATGAACACATGAGAATGTATCATCAACATGCCAATCCGGCCTGTGGTGGCTGTGTGGATATGTTTTCTTGGTGTTTGATGAGCACATGAGAATGTGCAAAATGTGGAAGCATGTGAACTATTCGACAATGCCTGAAAGAAATGTGCTTTATGGACTGCAATGATTGCAAGATGTGCAAAAAAAATGAGTTTGTTGAAAAGGCCTTGGAAACTTTCAAGCAAATGTAATTGGTACGTGTAAAGCCAGACTCCACAACCTTTTTCCAGCATCCTCCTAGCCTCTGTCAAAATGGGAGCTTTAGAGCAGGCCTCGGACAACCGTCAAAGCATAATGGTAGAGGATTTTAGTTGCAAGTGTGCTAGTAGACAAGTATGCAAATTTTGGAAGCATACACAAGACAATTAACTGTTTGACAGAATGCCTCAAAGAAATGCGGTCTCATGGAATGCCATGATGGCAGGATATGCAAAAATGGGTTGTTGAATAGGCTTTAGAAATTTATGAGAAAACCGTAACTGGCAGATCTAAAGCCGTTTGTTGTATATATATACCCCCCATGTAAATATAGACAATGCTAAGGAAAATGTCTTTGGAGAGGTTCAAAACCCGACAAAAAGAAAATGTGCGAGAGGTTCAAAAACCCGACACAAGAAAATA
This sequence comes from Taxus wallichiana var. yunnanensis, assembly GCA_018340775.1. Lineage (NCBI taxonomy): Eukaryota > Viridiplantae > Streptophyta > Pinopsida > Cupressales > Taxaceae > Taxus > Taxus wallichiana. Next base: position 486,034,419 of record CM031242.1, read on the forward strand.
TGTCGAGAGAGGTTAAAAACCCGACACAAAGGAAAATATGTCGGAGAGGTTCAAAAACCCGACACAAAGGAAAATATGTCGGAGAGGTCAAAAACCCGACACAAAGGAATTTCGGGTTTCGGGTTTCGGGAAACATGAGACATGAAGCATGAAAATCGCAAGGCATGTCCCGATGCTTGGGAGTTCGAAAACCCGAAACACTACCTAGGAAAATCAGGTTTTGGAGTCAGAAAGCATGGGGTGAAAACATGTCGAGCCACCTTCCAAACCCGATGCATATGCAAGTCCAATTTCCGAACCCGAAACAAAGGAAATCTTGGAAATAGTGGTGGAAGCGGGTTTTGGGAAAACACAAGCATCAAACACATGTTGAGGCATCCTCCAAACCCGATGCAAATGCAAAGGAGAATCCCAAACCCGACTGGAAACAGACCCTGACGTGGGAAATATTCAGATGGCCATAACTTTTCACAGGGAGCTCGGATTCATGCAAGGTTGGAATTTTTAGAAATCTTACGAGGTCCTCTATCCAACTACGATTGGATATCTTTAATTAGGTGAGAACAAGTTCTTCAAAAATGTAAAATACAGTTCACCATTTTTTAGGTTTGTTAGGGTTCTCACCTACTGCCATAATGAGATGAATTAGGTGCAGTTTTAAGGTGGTTGGGGTAGATTTCGAATTCCTCTCTTCTCCATCTCTCATTCTCCCTATAAATTGTAAGGAGGGGCTTCTTTCTAAAGGTTGGACATTCTCATTTTGCCCCTCTCTTCTTCTCTCTGGCAGGTGAATTTGTGGAGTTCAAACCTCCCATCTAAAACTATAATGCAACTTTGCCTCTTGGAAATTTGTAGTGTATTGTGTCAATCTTTGGAGCAAATAATACATGTCATGGATGATTCTCATCCCTCTCTGTGTTCATTTGCATCCTCCCCGATCTTTCACTACAAATTTTTTTATCTGTGCATGATCTTGCATCACATTTTTATGGTTTGTGTTTATTGGCAAGACAGGTGTTCTTCATTCCTCGGTGCATCACCTTTGTAGTTTAGATTTTATTTTATGCATCTTCTTACCCTGTTTCCTTGGAAAGTTAGTTTAGGTTTTGAGTAAACCCTCTGCATTTTTTACGTGTGCATCTGAACAGAGGAATAGGAACCAACCTTCATCCGGAGAGCTTTTCCGATTTCACAAGGTCCCACACTTGGGAAAAGCTCCATGTTATGCAATCGCACTGAGAGTCTCAACCCATCGAGTTGCAGACATTCAGGGGTGTTGTGATTCACCATCAACACCGTTACCATAACCTTTGCTAGCATCTCCCGTCCTATGCCAGATGCGAGTTGTGGAACACATTTTGGACATCCTTCAAGTATAAAGAGTAGAGAAATGGTTTCAAATCTGCAGTTACAAATTCTTTGATAGACGTGTATGCAAAATGGTGGAGCTGTGGATGCTCGTGAACCGGTTGGCGAAGTGCCCAAGCGAGATGCTGAACCGAACCCCCAGGTTTCGATCGACTTCATTCCCAGGCATGGTTCACCTTCCCTCATCTTTCATAACTCTCATATTTTAGTTTTCGTTTACAACTTAAAATAATTTTAAAATATCAAGATCTTAATACAGTTAATTGTTTATTTCAACTTGTGTAAAAATAATGAAATGTCTTGTCGTAACTCATGATGTCAAAATAACTCGTTACATTAAAACATGAACTTCCACCCTCATTCTGAGGTGATTTAGAAAGCTTCCTACCTAGTTAGATTGCTACACTATTGGTATATCGACAAGATGAGTTTGACTTCCCAGTAATATTGTTGACCTTCTTCCTATTAAATAGTTAATTTTTGCATTTTTCGGAGACTCATTAAGTACCCTTTGGAACTCTAAAAATGAGATGTTAGGTTTCATTTGTGTACCTTGTTATGTGAGGAGTCACCATGACATCTAGATTACCCGAACAAACATCTGTGATCCTTTTGACGCTCTCATAGGAGCCCTATTACACTAGTTTACAGCAGTAGAAAGCTGTCAAATCTAGAAAGTTGGCTTTCGTTTTGAACCGCCATTTAAAACATGGATAGAGAAATTAATTTCCATCTTCACAAACCTCTAGTGTTTATACTAGAAAATTGTATGGAACATTCAGTCTAGGGAAAAACACTTTTCTAGATAGTTTGGCAAAGCCATTTTGTAGGCCTTTGGTCGCAGTTTGACGAGGTTCAACTGGACCAATTGTGACTTGTCGCTCCAGAAAACTTGTTCTTTGTTTGAAAGTGGTTTTCTAGTTCTCAGTCCCGTCGACTCTAATGAGTTCTCCTCATATAGGGGAACTAGTAGGAAGTGTCTCGTTGCGTGCTCATCCATCAAACGTCAATTTTGGGCGTGGTGTTCGAGCCTCCGAGCTAATCTTTAGTTCATTTGTAATTGGGTCAACTACGACCAGTGGCCCCATAAAACTAGCCGCCAAACGCAAACAATTTTCTTTTTCTCGATCCCGTTAGTTGCTTTGGACTCTCGGTATATCATGGGACACATAGAAATTTAGTCATGGTGTATATTCTCTTCGGAAGATAACCTTTGGAAGTGGTTTCTTAGCCTCCGAGCCCATTTTGAACATTTTTGTAGCTAGTAAGAAAAGTTAAAAATAGAAAGTTGTGGGACCCTCTTCGGGTTGCCAAACCACCGTGGAAACATTCGACACATGTAAATAATTGTTTAAAACTCTCTAGTGTGATTGGTTGTGTGAAATAGAAATTTTGATAAAATGGTGTTTTCTCTCTCTTCCCTTCTTTTTCTCTCTCCTGGGTTACAAAATGAAGTGAAATGAAATGCATTGAATACATGTCTCTAAACCCTTTTCTTTCATTTGCAAATTGTAATTATTATCATATGTAAATGGGAAAACTGAAAAATGATAATTATGTTAGATTAGGGTGGATGCCATGCCAGCGATTTATCGCTGATATCATGCTCACGTGGGTTTTGCAGGATGGAAGAATGATGATGAAAAAGGTGATGTGTAATTTAATTATTATCATTGTGATTTATATAGTTCATTGTTAAATGAATAAATGTATAATTTAATATCATGTTACAGAAGGTTATATTTGATAATCTGTTGAAATGTATGAGATGCTAGTTTCAAGGACATCTAGGAAATGTGCATTTAATCTTAGGTTCAATTTTGATTTATAGTACACATGGAGAAAAAAAAAAAAAAGGGGGTTGATATTTATATAAGGTAAATGAAATTGAAGTAATACCTTGTAGTGCATATTTAGTGTTCAATAAATGATTAATGTGTCATTTTGTGCATTCATACTTGTAAATGAAATAAAGAGAATTAAATCGAAACACACTACCCTTGTGCAACATCGGGACATAACTTGTTTTTCAGGTGCGATACTCCTTACCATAGAAGACATTGAAAACTGTAGTATGAACTTAATCTTTGCTCTCGATGGAATGTCCTAATTTAGGAAAATCAGAGCTCAAGAATGGGTTTATCATCTTAGTCAGTATGGTTAGTGACATTGTCATAAACCTGGTAGATAGGAGCGATACAGTCAAACTTCATTGGAGTAAGATGAACTAACCCTTCCTCCGTATCCTAGTGGATTACCTTGTTTTTCCGAAGATATATTTAAAAGTAAATTTTTCCCCCATCGAATGAAATCCCTGTTGGATCCAAACGACATAATTAGAGATCGTGATATAGTTGTTCTATGTCTTGCATTCTTGTTAGTGAACTCTTTAGTCCCTCGTAGATAAATGTCTTATCTTTGGCTTGTGACAATATAGTGCCTTGAACTCTCATGAAGGGTTTATAGAGTAAATACATTTTAACCTTAGTCAAATCTGTAATAGGGATTAAAGCCCTGGGTGAAAATTGGAATTAAGCTTAACCTTAGTTGTTTTGGGGGTTAACATGTGTATAGAAAATCATAAGTAACTCTTTGCAAAACAAAGTTTTTTTGAAAGGTGTTGACTTTAGAGAACCCAAGAAACCAAAATCTTGTCCCGTAATCCCTTGTTATGTCCTTTTATGACATTAAGAAATAAAGGGTATTTCACATGTGGAATCGTGAGATGCAGAAACATGGGATCTTACCTTGAACACAAATCACTTGTGGTTCATGTGTGGTTTATAATGCTTATAACCATGTGCTTCTTTAAGATGTCAGACAAGTACTTTCGTAACTCTTATGTTATAAATCGATGGTAATAATGAGACCTTAGTGCGATGCAAGAGTAAATCATATGAGAGTAAAACCAATTTGAGGTTAGGAATAATGTCACACTTGGAGTCCTTATAACTTAATTTAAACATCTTCATGTGTTACAAAGAATATGAATTGTCAAATGGTGTGATCAAACTTTGAGAAAACAAAATATATATATATATATATATATATATATCTTATTGGAATTCAACAAGTTTTGAACTATAATAACAATGGTAGGGAAATAACTATAGTGTGATCGAGGAATGTTTTTGGTAAAAAGCTACCTTGTATCTAAATCTCCGTCAAATCCTTTTATTGCGTTCTGGATATCAAGTCACTTTCACTTGTGTTGTAAGGGTAAAATGGTAGACATCAAATAAATGTTGGAGAAGAATATACTTAACATAATAATAAGATAATTAAGTACTTTGTATGCAAGTTGGTTTATGCCAAATATGTATGTTAGTTATGGAAATTTTTATAAAGTATAAGAAGCCAACTTAAGATGGTCAAACTTTTTTTTTCAATCAGCGGGATAAACTTAAGAATATGTGGGTGGAAAACGAGAAATTTATCCTTGCTCAATAATGTTCTTGGAATGTTAACCGTAACTAAAATACATTTAAAGAAATGATGTGTTGTGGGTTCGCCGTTCCTGAAGTCATGTTTCTTGTGGTTGGGTCATTGCTAGTATTCGTTCATTGGGAAAAGTGTGGCATCGACATGCCTATGTGTTTTCATGTGTCTATGTGAGTCGACGACTTATGTGATTGTCATATGCGAGTCAAGTTTCTGTACTTGAAGCCCATGATGTGTTGTGTGTAGTGAGCAATGTAAGTAAAAAAAAAAATCCTAGTATTTTACTGTTGTTTTTGGGTGCGTGAAATGTGGGCACTACATCTTGTATGTTGATGATCTACTACTTATCACTGTTATCTCTTCTTCCCACATTTAGACTACTTAATGGGCTCTTTCCACACAATTTGACATGACAAATATTGGGTTATTGCATTATTTCCTTAGTTTGTAGATTTATGAGATAGATTCAGGGATTCATTCAAGTTAATAAAAGTAAACACATTCTCTTCTTCATCATTTTGATATGGTTGATTGCAAGCCATGTCCATATCCTTTTTCATCTAGGGTTACTCTTACTTCTACCTGCACCACTCCTCTTTTTGAGCCTACCTTGTATAGGTAATTGATTGGAAGTATGATGTAGTTGACCCATACTCACCCTGATATTTCCTTTACAATAGAGCCTATATCTCGTTTGCATATTTTCTTGACAATAGTCAATGAGAAGCTACTAAAAGGATTTTGTGATATATAGGGTACTTAACACTTTGTACTACACTACACTAGAGGTTCTACTTAGTTAGTTGGATATATTGATTCGATTGGGCTGGTTCTATTGATGACAAATGATCCACTTCTTGATATATTTTTATCTTGGTTCTTCTCCAATTGTTTAGGTGTGTAAGAAGAAACAATCTATTGCAATTTCATCTACAGAGGTAGAGTATAGGGCAGTAGTTATGGTGAGTCAACAACTTCTTTAGCTCGACATTTATTGACAAAATTTGGATTCCCACGGGATTCATCGATTTTACTTTGGTGTTATAACAAAAGTGTAATTCACATTTCTTGTAACCTGTTGAGTACCAATAGATAAAACATATTGAGGTCCACATGCACTTCATTTGTGATCACATTCGGGATGTATTTCTTTTCTTGAAGTACATTTAGACTCAACAATGGGTTTCGATATCTTTACAAATCCTTTTGCATCACCTCACTACCTTGAGTTGCGTGGTATGCTTGGGGTTTCGAAGTTGTCCTTGGCAGTTGTTCATGAGAAAATATTCCTTGTTATTTCTATTTCTTCTAACGTGATTTTATTTCCTACTTTTGGTTTGATATTTCTTCATGGATATATATTGCACATGAGTACCGATCATGCCTTTTTGGAGGGACTCATATTGTGGATATGCCACTTTTATTTTGGGACCCTAGATTCACTTGAGGGGGTGTTAGAGTAGGTAGTTTACCTTAGCTCATGTTCACATAGGTACTTTATTTACCTTCTATTTTATTTATTCTCACCCACTTATGTGTGGATATTTCTTTTATCTTATTTATATATTAGGAGGATATTATCTAGTTGTTAGGTATAGTTCTTTCCTTGATCTATGGTCTTGACTAGTTTGATCTATGGTCTTGACTAGTTCTTTCTTATCTAGTTCTTTCCTTGATTTATGACTTGATCTATGGCCTTGAATAGTTCTTAGATTGATCTTCTTCTTATATATAAGGAAGACCCTTCTCATTGTCTTTGCGTAGAGTTCCATGAGATATAATATATGATATTGTTTCTCTTTGTTTGCAAATATTTTTGTAAAGTTATTATGTCGAATTGATTTCAACTTATTGAATGTGATGATCTATTAGCATCTGAGATATTTTGTGGCCTCGGAACAATCTTCTTAACATTCATTTTATATCCAGAAGCCATAACAATCCATGAAACTATATTATTTTGATTTTTTTTTTTCAAACCATTCTAGTACCTTATATATGCTTACACATTTTATACACATAGCTAGCAAGGCATGTACAACTACAAAATATATAAAAGATTCCTTTTCCATCATAGTTTGTTGTATGTCCATACCATGATCTAAAGATCCCATTTTCACTCAAGTCGGGAGTATGTTGGAAAAATGTTGTGGGAATTGACATCACATATTTGAAGTGCATTTGATTAAAAGTTAACTAGGGTCATAATTCCTCCCACAAATTACTAAAGATCCCCATTCAAAGAAAATCCTGAGATAAAAACTAATATTTCATTCCACATAACACAAGGTTATGGAGGATTTTGCACAAGCAACACAATTTTAAAGAATATCATACCCATTCCAAACCTGTTATCCATGAATGGTAGTATGATGATTGTAATACTATTTACTAATGGGAAATGTCATCTAAGAACAACCCCCACCCATAGGAACTATAAGAAGACTTACATGTCATACGTATGATAAGAGGCTAGGAGAAAAATAATTTTCATTTGAAAATAAGTGATCTCATCCCAAAATCACTCACCAACATTATTGTAGGGAAACAAGGCCCAATGTACCAATATTTCATTTTGTATAGAGCACAAGGTGGTAAGGAACACACAACAATAATTTTAACTTGCCATACATTGCATAATAATATACATAACCCATGGTTCACAAATTATTAAGTAAGAGAAAAGATCTTCACCGGGATTTCACATATAATTGTTGATATTCCCACAATGAAGTAATAATTAAGAGAAGATGAAGATATTATATCTTTCTTAGTACACATGGTAAGAAATGAGTATGTAGAGGAAATTCTACTCCAACTCTTCATAGAATAATAGATGTAAATCTATGATTCACCAACTGCATTTTGTATGGAAGCTAAGGTACTAATAGACTTGTATTTGATGTACAAGGATATATCTCATGCCAATAATCTCATCGGAGAAATACCAAGATTATTTTCCAATTGCTCAATAAGAGTTCCATGGGAGGAAAAATAATATGCCAAACTTTTGTCTCACATAAATAATAAGGTAAAAAAGAGCTCACATGAGCGACATAAATAGAAATTTCCTTTTGCACCATATTTTTATGCTAAAAATGAAAAATGTGTAAATTTCCCTCAAATTTAAATGTTTTGAATGTGAATTTCCTTCTTTATATTAGAAAAATATGGTGTCGAGACAATTTTCTAGGACTAATTACTAGAGTGTTGTTTCTTATGTAATATAACATGTTGGCTTATTAATTTATGGTCTTAAATTTGAATTCTATTTTATTGCAAAAATTTAATTTTAATTTAATTTTAAAAATATTTATTTGGAGAATTTAATTGAAAAATTTAATATCTTGGTCATATGCTAAAGATTGGATCCCTTTTTTCCTCAATTTCTTTTTTTTTAGCCCAATGGTGATATAACTAAAATAAAACCATGATTGGTCATGGGATGTGTACTTTACTTTCTCAACCTTACACCCTCCTCATTTGTGACTTTATAATCCAAAAGAATCATGTAAAATTATCTCAAAATACTTGCCTTACCACCCTAAGTCAGATATACCTCTTTAGTTCATTGTGGAATTACTTACACAACTCTAAAAGTCCTCACTCAATTATATAAGTAATCTCCCCTTTGGTTGATTGGATTGGTTTTTGGTAATATATAAACCAAAATAAATCATGATCCTTATGCAAAAAGGGGTGACTCCATGATGGAAGTTTCCCTCTTACTAGTATAATGATTTATTGGTTGTGGGATGAGTATGTTTCCTTTTCATCCTTTCACTCTCCCCATTTGAGGCTTTGATTTACCATAAAATAAATAAGTGGTGTGTTCATATTTATATATTTGGATTATGGTTAACAACATGATATATATTCATATTAGCTAATTAAATATCAATGTGCATATTAAAATATACTTGTATTAGTAATGTGAACAATAAATAAATTGAAATAAGGGCTAAATGTGACAAGGTGAAATAAAGGACATGCAATTAGTTGTTTGGATTCTCAAAAGGTTAATCTGGAAGTGATAGCAAATTAGTAATGTTAGACATTATCTAGACGTGATTCATCTCTTGAATCTAGGAGTGCAAATTTATCATAGATAAAATTGTTGGATATGTGTGTAACCATTTAACAGTTTCATAACTTTGTGGTAGTTTCATATAACAAAATGTTGGTGTTCTATAACTTCTTATGCCTTTATAAAACTCTAAAATAGGCTTCACTATGAAACCCTAGGTTTTGTAAATATGTGAAATCCTTTACATGACACAAAATAACTTCAAACCCTAACCACAAGTAGGACACATTGTAAAAGGTTAATAGTTAGGTTGAAGTATAATATGTACATTTCCTATATTAACAATACTACAAAGAGGCCTCAAAACATATGTGTTTATCCACCTAGCATGTGATATCTATATAGATGCAATTGTATTTTGTAATGTGCCCTTGATAATAATTTATATTAGATTTATTAGATTTATGTACTTTGCTTGACTTGTCAGGATGGTCTTAGTTAAGGAAACATGACTCTAAAACCTATTTCAAAGTGTGCTTCAAACTTGTGTAGGGGCTTATCCTAGAGTGTGCTACTAATTTATGGTAATTTAAGAGAGCCTTGAGTTATTTTGGAGTCATATTGTGATGCCCGGTTAAAAACAACCCACTTGAGAACCATGAACAACCTAGGTTTATTTAGAAAATTATGGAATAATTTTTTTTTTTTAGGAGTTAATGACCAAAGTCTCAAAGATAGTTAAATTCAACTGATAAATTTTCCCATTATAATAATTACTAATTCCACATTAAAAAGCAACAAGAGCAATAAGTCCACACCTAGCTCAAATCTCCCTAGGGATTAATTTAATTACTGATTACATTGACATTTTAGCTAAATACTTCCTGATTAGAAATAATAGGGATAAGGGACCCAAAACAATTAAATGCCCTAGGGTATTTAATTCCACAAGATCAAGACAAGAGCAAGGTTTAATTGCAGTGAGAAAGGAATACATATTTAAAATCAACAAAGTAAGGTCTCACTTACCCACTCCCAGAACTTGACTAGGAGTATCTACAAGTAGGTTACTAGCAAGCAGATTACCACTAATGATTTTGGAACAACTCAAATCCACAAGAAAAAACTTATCTTTTATTAACAATTCATAAAGGTCACAAGGTCCAAAGCTTAGGGCTAGAAGTTTGATTAGGTTCGGGTAGTAATTTGCCCCCATACCCAACTCTTTAATGAGGCTCGAGTTTCAACTAGATTTTCTCCTTCTTAATGCTTCCAAAATTTCCTTAAACCATTCCCAATGGATAGAAAATTTTCTCACCTTTCCGGTGATATAAAGAAGTCCTCCTAACTCCTTACAAAACTCAAGATATGAGCGGGCAGAGTTCTTAGGTCAAATTTTCCCCTAAAGTGACACGTGTTAAGAGGTGGGGAAAAACGCCTTGAATGGGTTAGTGGGTCGCGGGGCGGCTTAGGAAAATTTTCCCATTGCATGGTATCCAAGTCATGAAACATTCGTGCCTTGGTGGGTCCTCCTAGGACATGTGGCGACCGCGGAGACAACATCGGGGAAGACAGGGAAGGGCGGATCGGCGGGAGAGTGTCATGCGTTGCGCCCGACAAAGGAGTAGAAGTCAACGGCACCCCTCGCGCCGTGGGTTTTTCCAGGGAAACACGGTGCTTGACAAGCCACTGGTGATTATGGAGAGGGGAGGATGGAGTGGTGGATGAAATTAGTGCATTGCGCTTGAGGAGGAAAAAGGGAACAAAAGAACGCGCGGGTCCGCGTGCCCGCGAAAGAAGAGGATCTGAGGGGAAGGGCAGAGTTGCGGGCTGCGGGGCCAAAATGATTTTTTTTCCAAATTTTTTCAAAAGGTCAAGTTCAAAAAGGGAACCGCGCCTCCGTCGTAGCCCCAAGAGGACAAGTGGTGCCCTTTGATTGACTATTGGCCGATGGAGGAAAAAGTGAAATTTTCCCAAGTCACAATTTTTCCCAAAACTTTTCTAAGGCAAAATGACGAGAATTTTTGGCTTGCGGGCCACCAGGAAAAGTTTCCCAAATTTTCCCGCCAAGGCACAAAAACTTCAAAGTGCCATAATTTGAGCTAGAAAGCTCAGTTTTGGGCAAATGATGAATTTTGGAAATCTCTCGATGCCCTCTTTGCACAAAAACCATAAATTTTAATTTTTGATAAGTTTTAAAGGGTTAAATTTTTAAAAATGATTTGCAGGCTTTTAATTGAAAAAGTGACAATTTTCAACTTTTCAATTTGATTAAATTCAGTTTCCTCCTTCACTAAACATGTCAAATAGACATGGAGTATTGATCTAGGGAGGGTTTAAAGTGTTTTTAGAAGGTTAATTTTCTCAATATATTCAAGTTTGAATTTTGTTCAACAAGTGATATAAAAACAACTCATTAGAGAGATTGTATTCGAATTGGCAATGGTTAAGTTGTTTTCTTGAGTTTTATTTGTCAATTTTAATTTCTAAATATCTTAGCATACTAATCTATAACATTTTTAAGTTGATTGTTAAGTGCAGGTCTGAATTGTATAATTTGATTACATTCCTTTTTGCGCTTTTAAAATTATACACAATGCCGTTGATTAGTTTCTTTTAGCTTCAAAATACAATATACAATACATATAACCATTTTTCACATTCCTTTTCAAAACAGAGAATGGAATATAACTCTCTACATTTCACATTTCAATTTCAATCTTTCCTCATCAATACAAGCAACTTCTCATTTACAATAATTATACAAATCATCCACTTCAAAGTGGGAAAGGATTACAATTAAAAGGGTATTCACAAGGGACTGTCAAACTGTATTTTTCCATTGCTCCAGAACAACAACATGCTCATTTTCTCTTTTCTCCAAGTTGATCACAACAAAAAGGGGCAAAGGCAATGCTCTCCACCCAACCAAGACATCTAATGAAAGGAGAAGCCTTCCTTTATCATTGGCCCTCGAGCCCTAACCAAAATACAATAAAAGGTGTAATAAAACCATGGCAACAACTGGATTCCACACACAACATTCTTTCACATAAAATTAAAAAAAAAAACACAATGCAACACCAAAAGCAAACAACAGTTCACAACTGCATTTTAAAACATTTCAAAGCAGAACTTAGGCTTGATCTTGCAAGCCAAAGGAGCAAGGCCTATGGGGAAGCTACTTATGCCTCCCAATTGGAAATTGGGCATCCACCAAATACAAACCACCAAGTAATTCATCACACACATTTCCTTATGCCCCCATAGAATCCCTCCTTATGCCCCCAGATTCTCTCCTTATGCCCCCCAGAGATTCTCCCTTATGCCCCCACAAAGTAAGAAATGCAAGCTATTTCTTTTCCATGGTGGATCCCAACCCCAAACTCCCTCCAAAAATTCTGATGCCAATGGCATTCCCTTATGCCCCCACAAGAATTCCCCATAGCCTTCTCCTACACCTTCCCTAAGGCAGTCTACCCAACCAAGCAACAAATAAAACAAAGCATGCATTTTCCACACAACACAACAAGAAAATAACAGAAATAAAAGAGAGTTAAATTCCTACCTTTCCATGGTTATTTGGTTTCAAAAAGTAAGCTTCAAATGCCAAACACATCCCAAAACAGCAATCTCCCAAGCATGCAAAGCTATCACTAAAAATTTCTTCAAAACCGAGCTCTATAAGAAAATGTGGCCCCAAGGAAGAATGCAAAAAGATTCAACAACCCAAAACAACAAGAGAGTTTGAATTAAATAGAAGAGGGAGAGAAGAGGATGATGTGGATCCATGTAGGATGCCACATCAAACATCCACCAATTCAAACACAAAAGACAAAAATCCATTCTCCCAAGCACAATAAAGAGGTGGGTGAAAATATGACAGGTTACTTGCACACTCCAAAAAGAGCCCACACCTCAAGGGACAACAATTTAATAAAATGTAAGAGAGTGCAATTAAAAACATGCACAAGATGAATAAAGTGCATTATAAAAGTCACCAATCACTTCCCCAACCATAAGTATGGTTGGTAACATAAATTTAGAGGCATGGGACAAGTTTTACTTATCCCGCAAGCCTCAAAAACAGCCCCAAGGTCAAATTCGAATTTCCATGGAGGTGGAGTATTTCTTACTCCAAAATATGACTTACACAAACTCTCACACCTCTTACAGATCCATTAAAAATTAATTACAAACAACCAATGACTATAATAATTACTTTCCATATCCCAATTTAATTTATTTAAAGTTTAACTATATGATTCCTCACATTAACCTATCACAATTTATTTATTAAAACAAAGAGAACACATTACAAATAAAGTACATATAACAATAATTAAAAGAGACACATTAATAAAATACACAAACCTATGGTCACATGTAAAGATGATCCCCCATGGGAATCTCTAAGAAAATACAAAACACACACAAAACAAGTTACCATGGCAACTTTGTCGAATTCACCTAGAATTCCACTTTGGTTAGTCTCCAATCCCCCGATGTTTGTTGTGATATTTTAAACCTACAAAACACAAATACCTCCTTCAGCCTCGTGGCCATATCAGAACGTCCAAAATGAATATATAATAAAATCAAAAATCATCTATACATATGAATCACAACAATTGCCAAGGTAGTTAATGAAATCATTTAAAATTTATATCGACAATTATATCATCATCAATTAAGTTTCCTTTTCTAGGTTTACTCATAATCTCCAAAATAACATGTCCGAATAACTTCCATTAAACATCCATGTCAAAAGTATATCATCATCCACATATTAGTGTCTCTAATAATCTCCATGCATTATATATAATCGATTCAACAATAATCCAAGATCGACATCTAACACCATACTAAATCAAAACTATTAAAATGTATGTCATATAGTTTACTGAGTATCATGATCAGTAATAAAAGGTGCCAAAGGGAAGTGGGCACTACATCCCCCTCCCGTAGACTCAACTTCCTCTTGGAAGTCATGAGGAAGAGAGATAGGAATAAGCGCATGTGAAAAAATGATCACTCCCATTATGGGCTTGTTTGCTTTAACAAGTGTGGGTTTACAGAACTCTAGTTTGGTCCAATATAATTCAGTAGAAGAAGGAGATTTGCAAGGGACGAGTTCTAAACTTTCTGCATGCAAGGCCATGAACATAAGAATCGAAGGAGTAACTTTACGCTATCAAACAAGATACAACACATAACAATATAACAAGAAGAGTTCCAAAAAATCATCAAGAGTAACCACCAAGTAAGGGAATTATAGGGAAAATTTCCATAAAATTGAGATAACCACATAGTTTCCCACTGATACACATACCACATTAATAAAAGTTAAGGTTTCTACACGTTTAAGCCATGATTTCAAGGTTCGTTGTCCATACAAGGCTAGCAAAATCAGCTATGACCAATTTTGCATGAGAATCAAGTCTACAAAAGGTCCCACAAATTGAGAATCACAAAGGATGAGGTGGATCAACAAGGACACCTAAAACAACAAACATTTACAATCCAGGAACTAATCAAGGAAATCACTTCTATAACTCGCGAGGGTACAATTAACCTTTCATGGTGATACTACGTGAATTCAAGACCACAAGGTTTCCTACAGTCTGACTTTTACACTTTTGTTTTAAGAATCAAACACACCATACCAACCAAATATAAAGAATTCAACCATATAGTAAAAGAAATACACACACACACACACACACACACACACACACACACACACATATATATCTCCCCTAGTGACTAACATATCAATTCAAGCAACATAAATTAAAGCACAATGGGGATTATCTATCTTATTTCCTACTCAAGCTCGAATAACCATAAAGAGAGCACAAGAAACACCAAGGACCACTCAAGGTTCTAGGGAGAAGAGTAAGTAACAAGGGGTCCAATCCAATCCAAGGTGAATAACATCATCTTGCACTTTCCATACTAATGGGAAGAAGGGCTTCAAAAACAAGGTGACCCAAGAAGATATGAAGAAAAGAAGAATTTCCAAAGTTATCTTATATCCTTAACATATGTTGCCTTAAAATTACAATACTTAGGTCTCCAAGGACAAGATAACACGCAAGGAGGTTGCTTCTCAAACAACAAATAAGTCTGAATCCCAAAAGGACCACAACTCGCATCCGTCGAGCTGCGGGATGATAAGGTTGTGATGACCCAAAAATCCCATGAGAAGGCACATACATCCATGGACAAGAAGTAATAAGAAGCTAGAACACATTACTATCCACGGGTGTTTCACAACTTGGTAGGTGACGTAACTACGAGTTCAACTATATATTGCACTCAATACACATAAATTTTACCCATGTTATAAATCAACTTATTAAGTCAAAAGTTATAGCTTTGCTTGATAAGAACATTCCTTTCATGCTTCCTTAGTTACAAATTTCTTTCTATTATGACATCATCGAGTTTATGTTATAAAAAGCACCACTAAGGTGGGAATGATGTCTCACCATTCCGTATAGGCAGAGAGCATTTAGTTTACTTGTAAGGAAGATGGACATGGACAAGATTTCCTTCTATTCTTCTACATGGTTCTTTTTTATTTCTTCTATTAATCTACCAAGGGTATAACAAGGATCACTTCCCTTTTCTATGCTCTAGTTTATTTGTTAAGTTCAAGGTCAAATCTCTTTAATAATAGTTTTATGGTGTTTTGGTTGAGTTGTCATATCAATCAACTTTTGATGAGAAGGAAGGTTCAAACACATCACAAAATTACTTTTATGGGAAGGAGATGTAAATCAACACACCACATTTTTAATTCTAAAGGATCAAGAGACATTCAACATAGAAAACAAATTATTAATTTTCTGTAAGGACTAGGAAACAATGAACCAACATGAATCACACCAAGATTTCAAAATTCCTTTGAATAATTTCAAGCATCATTAAACATTCATAGTGGGTCTCCATAATTTTCATGAGAAATTTTCAAGAAAGGCTCATTAAAGAGGTATAATCTTACTTTTACGAATCTATTAAGATTTAACAATTTTTTTTTGTGGTTTAGGATGGTAACATTTTTCTCCCTTGATAACCCAAGAAGGTTTTCCAATCAATACTCATGTCCCCACAAGATACCACCAGCCAAGCAACCAGATGACAATGCAACTTTACTCCAAGGAACCACATCCACACTAAAAGGCATCAAATGCAATGGGGCAACCAAATAATTTACCAATCATGGACTTTACAGCCAAGAGTTATAGTTTTTTTAAAGAGGAAGTACAATATAAGCACCGCTGAGATTAACTATTAAGATCTACCAAACTAACATTTCTAAGAGAAAGACCCAAAAGACCCAAAGCATCCATACGTGTTTCCAAGTAACCTAAAGATTAATAGGTCATAGAATGTTATTCATAGTAAAGGAAATTTAAGGTAAGGGTAAACTTATTTATATGTTAAGAGAGTAAAACAAGTACACTTAAATAAACACACTGCCTGAAAGGCTTAAATATATCCATAATTACCAAGATGCATACATTCCACGAGTCAAAACTTTCTATGATGCAACTAGGAACCCAAGATACAATTTAACATGCCATCGATGAAAAGTCACTATCAAAACAAACACTTTTCCAGTAACATTTACAGTCAACCAAAGGAAATCCAATCCTAAAAAATCTAAAATCCCATAAATAAACACTTCTTCTTTGATGAGGGTCAAGCTCTTAATTCAGATTGAAATAGAATCACCACTACCATTGACCGAATTGCCCTCTAGAGCATACTACACAAAAATTTCTTTCTAGCAAGGTCAAGCACCAAAAAGGGTCACTCTAAGATCTAAGACACACTCAAGGTTCCATGTATCCATAACCAAGGCATGACTTTAATCACCTAAAAGGACCTTCAAGACACCCAGGGTGTACCCCCATACAACAATTGTCATCATACATGAAGCATAGAACCAACTCAACAACATGCAAAAAGAAAACCACATAACATTTAGCCAAGTAGCCAACAACATCATGAGCTCCAAGTCATCAATCAAATAAAGTCCAAGAAATATCGGCAATCAATAAAAGTGGCTAAGTAGCTGCATTGCAAAGTTTGAAAATTCTTGCAAGAATTATAAATAAATAAAAGATCCTCAGAGCTTCTTCAATCCAATCATAAAATAAGATGTTGGTCCTTGATAAAATACACAAGATTACGAATGTAAAACACAAAATTTAACACCACATTCACTCCGCAGCCTTTCATGGCCACCAATAGGGGTACTCTACCTCGAGGTTAGTTCCAAGAACACATACACAGGATTGGGTCCTAGACGACACCCAGACTTAGTGTCCACCCTTAGTTCACATGTAAACAACAAAATCTCAACTTGTAGGGATTATTAGTACTATATGCGCACTCAAAATTAGAAAAATTTATATAAATATGAATCGTAGCATTTGGAATCTAGTTTCTAAAATACTAATTTTTTTAAAAAATGGACAAGTTTAGCTATATTAAACACTTAAAATTATATGACTTAAAATTATACTTGAGTTTTTTTTTTTTAAAAAAAAATTTTAAAAAAAAAAACTTATAAGATCAGAAGTCCGTTTGCCCGCATTTTGGATGACCAAATCTTGTTTTTTTTTTTTTTTCCTTTGGTGAAACGTTAGATGTAGTTGTCTATCTTGGGATGGATTTTATTTTGTATTTTTTTGAGCAATATTTTTTTAATGATTTTTTCCGTGAAAGTGGTCTGAAAATATTTAGAAAACGGAGCGCTTTCCATTTTGCCCGCCATAACTATATCAAAAAATATCGAAATATAAATATATTTTTTTAACGTGTATAGAATTTTTCCATGCTTGGGATGGTATAAGTTTTATCACATTTTGATAAGTGAAACAAAAGTTACAAGTCTTAAACGTAGACATGAACATTCACGGAAAAAATGTCTTAAAGACCTATTGTTAGTAAAAATTATAAAATGATATTTATCTTATTCTATTCACTTTAAAATCAATATTTCTACGAAGCTAAGAGTCTCCCCTACGCGATGGCACCATTTTTGTGAAATGTTTTTAGTTTTTTAGCATGGTTCAAGTCTTTGGAAGAGAAGATTTGAGGTTTTTTGACCTTTTACACTTCATAATGACCTTCCATAGCTTTGGTTGGGGAAAACAAAGATTTCCGAGGCTTAGGTTCGGCAGATAGATCCGTGATCGTGGTTTATAAAGCGCGATCATGGTTTTTTTAACACAAACCATGAGCATGCTTTATAAACCATGATGATCATGGTTTATAAAGCATGCTCAGTTCATAAATCATATTTACACACATCCCAATGTCTGAATTACCATGTGATTTTTACTCTCTGACCTTACCGTATGAATTATCAAGTGAAATTCTATCTTTTTTTGCACGTTTTTCTTATCACCGAAGCAAAACATCATGGGAGACAAGAAACGAAGTCAAAAAAGGAAGTCATTAAGTAAAAAAACACCAAACGAATTAGAGGCCAACAAAATTCAAAATGCCGAGTGAATGCGAAACTTCGTGAATCAAGAAGAGGTTCATCTTCAACCCCAACTATTGTAAGCAATGAAGAACTAGGTAATGTTTCTACTATCAATGTTGAAGTTGAATTAAATACTCGTGATGAAGATGTTTTTATCATCAATGTTGAAGAAGAATTAAATACTCATGATGTAGCAAATGTTGAAATTGAAGGAGACAATGAAAATGTGAATAAGGAAATTCATGTTGAAACTGTAGACAAGCAAAATTTGACAAAAACACCTCCTAGGATTTTACGTAAGAAACCTAATTTTTTTATTGAAATTGATGAAAACATTTTGAAACCAATGTCTGACAAACTTTCTGAATGACAAATCAGAAGAAAAGCCACTGAAATTTGGGATAATCATTTTGAAATTTTAAATGATTCCCAAAGATGTCAGTTGTTGGTTAGTTTGATGAAATTGATTAAAATGAGACCTACATTAAACACCTTAGGATTGACAACATCTAATATACGTGGTCAAACCTCTACAATTGTTGAAAACCTTCATGATGCATATCACACTGTTGGTGTCAAGAGATGCACTAGGGATAGTAATATTGTGTGTCGTGTACTTGCTACTAGTGTTGTAAGTGAATCAATAAAAACAACGTTTGATTACGCAAACAAGTCGAATGTTGCAAGTTAATCAAAAAACTCTAATGAAAGCAATTGAAAGATGTAATATCCTTCAATCACTCAATAATGCCGATTTTTGGGCATTTTCTGCTAGAGCACGCGTAAGGACAAAAATAATTTTGATGCTATAAGAGAAGTTGTTATTAAATTTTGGCATGATAACACTAGAGTTTCACCTAATACAAGAGATGTTATAAAACAGAGAGTTGGTTCTACTAATCGTGAACCACATCCAAAGCATTTCTTAGATATGACTCAAACTCAATTTTTTCGTAAGTTTGAACAAGAGAATCTGGAAATTAAAATTAGTCAACATTTTTTTGAAATGTTGAAACCATTCTATGTGAAAATCAACCACGCTCGCACCACTTGTTATTGTAGGCAACATGTTGAATTTGTGATGCATTATGCTAAATTTTTACGTATTCATTCTAATTTTCATTCTGAAACTATGTTATCGGAATGTGGTGTTCAAGTTCCACCAATATCTTCCAGGGATTTCATTCCTACTATATTTTGTGAAAAGAAGTTGGACAATTTTTTTATAGTCAAGGATTGTTTAGATGGAAGTCAGTAGTACATGCATGGATTACCTAAATTGGAAAGTTACATCCATGAGAAAATCAAGGTACAATAGACATAATTTAGTTGAGTTTGATAAATATAAATCAGTTGCATACCAATGAAAGATGGAAAAGAGTCTAAACGGTGTGAGCTAGTTACATAACAAATGCTTGTTTTCAATTTTTGAGAAAATTTAAGGATGAAATTGTTTATGAGTATGCTAGGCATACACATAGAGCTCGATGGTTGGATGAACAGTTCAAGCTATGCAAAGACACATTTCCTATTGGTACTATTATTGTTTCTAAGTGGTTGATTTTTGTAGAGAATTACACATTGCAACCACAAATGGAGGTTCAATCGCAATATTACAACTCAGTACAAGTTGCCATTTTTGTGCATATAGCATTTCTACATTCTCTCTGACAGTATAGAGAATGATCAAATTTTTTTAAGAGAGTACCACTTTTATATCAGTGATGATCATACTCATTCTACTGAATTTGTGCAAGGGTGTTTCCAGTTATTTTATGGAAACTTGTCTGATAGGGACATCCACTTCAAACAACATTATATATGGTCGATAATTACACGTCTCAGTTTAAGAATGCATGAATGTTTTATCGATGAGAAGAATGCACGTCAAGATGGGTGTGCAACATATTTGGAGTTTCACCGAGGTCGACATGGAAAAGGAGAGCATGATGGTGCAGTAGGGCATGTGTGAAAAGAGCTCTTGCAAGAGAAGAGTCAAGTACAAAGATGGTGCTAAATTAAAAGATGCAAAGAGCATAGTGGAATGGTGTGTATGACAACATGGCCCGAGGTTCTCAAGAAAATTCCATAGTTCACAGATATTTTTGGTTGATAGAGGAACAACAAATTGCTAACTACGAGGATGTATGACACTCACAGGTCCGGGTCCATGATATGCACTCATTTTGTAGCTCGACGCTACTTCGTGGGCCGTATGGACAAGAAAGTTGACATGTTTTTGTGCATCTTGTATCGAATTTGTCACTGCTGAGTGTGATTCACAAGAATGGGTGGATGGATGGATTTGTAGGCCTCTAACTCCGCTTCCTAGTTATCAACCTCCACAAGCATTACGACTTGTTTCTCGCAGATGAAGTCAGCAACATCCAAGGACTTTGACAAAATTTTGATTTTGGTGTGACAAGGTATTTATGGTTATTTATTTAATTTTTGTATTGAGTTATGTCCATTGAAATTTTAATATGTAATTTAAATTTGAGTTGTTCAACCTTTTTTTTTTCAGAGGACATGTGTTTGCAAGAATTGCATGATAAGATAAGACAATGAAGAAGGAACAAACTATTTCTTATGTCGTTGCATCGAGGAAAGAAAGAAGTTGACTTCTCCTATTATAGATGGTGAAGATATTGAGTATCCTACAGGGTCAGTGGTAGTTACTGGAACTTGGCTTCGATGGTATCCATTAAAAAAACTCCTCTGTTTGGGTGTTTGAAGACTTTGAGACACACAGAAAATAATCTTATATTCGCATCTAGTTCTAGTGACAAATATTCAACTGTATAGATATCGAGGAAGGCCTAATAACAAGATTCTTTGGAAGGTTCGAGAGTCGATCATGAAGCAATCTTGTCTCGCTATTTAGAGTAGATCCGATCCTGATGGTTCATTGGAATGAATTTACAATGCTCATGTCTGGTATATATAATTTCTTTTTATATATATATATATAAATTTGTTAGTTTAAAGATCTAGATTTAAGTTTGAATATATTTTATTTTAAATTTGTGTATTTTGTATATATAGATAGTATATGGTTTTGATTAAACTTAAATTTTTTGACTAACACTTTTATGTTTAGGTTAGTGGTGCGTAAAAGCTTCCACCTTCACGTGGTCAGCAATCGTTAGTAGAGAATTTTAAATTCTAAGAGAAGCTAAGAGAAGCTTTCATTGTAAATTTTTTTGAAAAAAAAAATTTGTAAATTTTGAAAAATTTTTGTAAATTTTGAAAAGTTGTAAATTTTGAAAAAGTTGTAAATTTTGAAAAAGTTGTAAATTTTGAAAAAGTTGTAAATTTTGAAAAGTTGTAAATTTTGAAAAGTTGTAAATTTTGAAAAGTTGTAAATTTTTCCTCCCCAAGTGTTTACAAGACCATACCTACGCATGTGTGCACCGATTGGGAAGGAAAAAAATTGAGAGAGGATATTGTAGAGGGTCCCTACAAGGTCAAGATTGAAAATGAGCGCTCTAGGTGCCATGGAGTCGAGTAGTCACCGTCGTCGAAGTTGACGATATTTTGGTCTCAGTGGCTCTTAAGGGACTACGCCCACGAAGTAGCCCAAAAGCAATGACCTTGTCACGCACCAAAAACCACCTCCTCTAGTGTTCACCGAGCCACCTGATGATGTGTGGCATCGGTTGGTTCGGTGCCATGACCCACCATTTGCAAAAATATAGCATTTGACAACCTTACACTGGCTCAAACTGCACTATTTCACGCGTTTGCAAACAATAGGGCAGCGAGAGCACCGAAATGAGAAGGAAAAACCGAGAGAGGCTATTGTAGAGGGTCCCTACGCCGAGGTGTCGGATTAGATGAGGCATCTCTAGGTGCCATGGAGTCCGAGTAGTCACCCGTCGAAGTTGAACGATATTTTGGTCTCAGGGCTCTTAAGGGACTACGCCCAAACGAAGTAGCCCAGAAGCAACGACCTTGTTGTCACACACCAAAACACCACCTCCTCTAGCATTCACCTGGCCACCCAGATGTGCATCATAGTTGGTTGGTGCCACGACCCACCGTTTGCAAAATATAGCGTTTGACTTACATCGGCTCCAACCGCACTATTTCATTTGTTTGCAAAAACAATAGGGCAGCGAGAGCACCAAAATGAGAAGAAAAAAACTGAGAGAGGATTTTGTAGAGGGTCCCTACGCCGAGGTGTCAGATCGACGAGGCATCTCTAGGTGCCATGGAGTCCGAGTAGTCACCGTCAAAGTTGAACGATATTTTGGTCTCAGGGCTCTTAAGGGACTACACCGAACGAAGTAGCCCGGAAGCAACGACCTTGTCACGCACCAAAACACCACCTCCTCTAGCATTCACCTAGCCACCTGGATGTGTGCACATAGTAGTTGTTTGGTGCCATGACCCACCGTTTGCAAAATATAGCATTTGACAACCTTACATTGGCTCCAACTGCACTATTTCACGCGTTTGCAAACAATAGGGCAGTGAGAGCACCGAAATGAGAAGGAAAAAACCGAGAGAGGATTTTTGTAGAGGGTCCCTATGCCGAGGTTTGGATTAGATGAGGCATCTCTAGGTGCCATGGAGTCCGAGTAGTCACCCGTCGAAGTTGAACGATATTTTGGTCTCAGGGCTCTTAAGGGACTACGCCCGAACGAAGTAGCCCGGAAGCAACGACCTTGTCGCACACCAAAACACCACCTCCTCTAGCATTCACCTAGCCACCTGATGTTTTCAGGCAGTTGGTTGGTGCCATGACCCACCGTTTGCAAAATATAGTTTGACAACCTTACACTGGCTCCAACTGCACTATTTCACGTGTTTGCAAACAATAGGGCAGCGAGAGCACCGAAATGAGAAGGAAAAAATAGAGAGAGGATTTTGTAGAGGGTCCCTATGCCGAGGTTTTGGATTAGATGAGGCATCTCTAGGTGCCATGGAGTCCGAGTAGTCACCCGTCGAAGTTGAACGATATTTTGGTCTCAGGGCTCTTAAGGGACTACGCCCGAACGAAGTAGCCCAGAAGCAACGACCTTGTCGCGCACCAAAACACCACCTCCTCTAGCATTCACTAGCCACCTAGACATGTCATAGCGTAGTTGGTTTGGTGCCATGACCCACCGTTTGCAAAATATAGCATTTGACAACCTTACATTGGCTCCAACTGCACTATTTCATGTGTTTGCAAACAATAGGGCAGCGAGAGCACCAAAATGAGAAGGAAAAAACTGAGAGAGGATTTTGTAGAGGGTCCCTACATCGAGGTGTTTGGATTAGATGAGGCATCTCTAGGTGCCACATGGAGTCCGAGTAGTCACCCGTCGAAGTTGAACGATATTTTGGTCTCAGGGCTCTTAAGGGACTACGCCCGAACGAAGTAGCCCGAAGCAACGACCTTGTGCGCACCAAAACACCACCTCCTCTAGCATTCACCTAGCCACCAGATGACATTTAAAGTAGTCAGTTTGGTGCCATGACCCACCGTTTGTAAAATATAGCGTTTGACAACCTTACACTGGCTCCAACTGCACTATTTCATGCATTTGCAAACAATAGGGCAGCGAGAGCACCAAAATGAGAAGGAAAAAACTGAGAGAGGATTTTGTAGAGGGTCCCTACACCGAGGTTTGGATAGATGAGCCATCTCTAGGTGCCATGGAGTCCGAGTAGTCACCCGTCGAAGTTGAACGATATTTTGGTCTTAGGGGCTCTTAAGGGACTACGCCCGAACGAAGTAGCCCGAAGCAACGACCTTGTCACGCACCAAAACACCACCTCCTCTAGCATTCACCTAGCCACCTGGATGTGTTCTAGCATATTGGTTTGGTGCCATGACCCACCGTTTGCAAAATATAGCATTTGACAACCTTACACTGGCTCCAACTGCACTATTTCACGCGTTTGCAAACAATAGGGCAGCGAGAGCACCGAAATGAGAAGGAAAAAACCAGAGAGAGGCTTTTGTAGAGGGTCCCTATGCCAAGGTTTGGATTAGATGAGGCATCTCTAGGTGCCATGGAGTCCGAGTAGTCACCCGTCGAAGTTGAACGATATTTTGGTCTCATGGCTCTTAAGGGACTACGCCAAACGAAGTAGCCCGGAAGCAACGACCTTGTCACGCACCAAAACACCACCTCCTCTAGCATTCACCTGGCCACCGACATGTGGCAAGCATAGTTGGTTTGGTGCCATGACATCCTGAGGCATGA
This sequence comes from Taxus wallichiana var. yunnanensis, assembly GCA_018340775.1. Classification (NCBI taxonomy): domain Eukaryota; kingdom Viridiplantae; phylum Streptophyta; class Pinopsida; order Cupressales; family Taxaceae; genus Taxus; species Taxus wallichiana. The sequence continues at coordinate 486,058,963 of CM031242.1, forward strand.
CTTCTCACTCCTCACCTCCGTTCATTTCCTAGGACTCAAAACATTCAATGTCACTTGTTTACCTTCCATCTCTGTTCTCTTTGGACTTGCCTCTATCCTCTTAGGTGCTTCATCACTATCCTTGCTTTTCTCTCTTGAGCTATGTTGTTGTGGTGATCTCTCTCCATCCTCTGCTGCCCCAGCTATGTGCTTACATGCTCATTATTTTTGCATTGTAATAGGATTCTTCATCACAGATCACTACACATAATTAGGAGTATAAGTAAATCATCAAACAATTAAGGGAACACATGTGTGAGGACCTTTTATTCATAAGTGCCATCATTGATTGCATGAGATTAATCATCTCTACCTCAAATTGAAGCAATGTCTCCCATCTGAAACTTCAACCCCCAGTCCATCAAGCAAGATCAAGCATTCATACTGCAAAGAAGGACATGTGACCATTGGGTGAGCATGATCCTTGAAAAAGGGAATGATCTATTTCCTGAGATTATCTCTTTGTTTAGATTGTTCTTGGTCATATTTTTGAAAATCAATAGGAATAGAGTTGAGATCAAGAAAGAGAAATTCCATTGGGAAAATAATCTCCCATTTATGAGTGAGATGAATAATTTTGATTCTCATTCCTTGGTGAGCTCAGGTGTGTTTTCATCTGACTCAGAGAACTTGTATGACATTTTGTCCCATACCATCACCTAGAGGTTTGATGCTCTAAAAGAAGCCATTTCTGATTTTGAATCCCATGAGGAGAATGTATCAAATTTTTTTGGAAGATCTTGGCACAAGAATGCATGAGCTTGGTACTCCTCTCAGGGAGAATAATTCCACATGAAGAATCTTCAGGATTCAAATTTTAAGAATTGGTTCAGGAAAATATTTGTGACCCTTTCCTTCAATAGTCAATACTTTAGTTCCCTCAGAGAGATCATAGGTTATATCTCTAGAATCCTATGAAGAGTTAAATGAAAAATATTTTAGTCAATGTGGAAATATCAATGCCATTCCCGAGAATCGACTCAACACATTAGAGCATGTGAACATCTTGGAAGATGAGAAAGTTTCATTTGTAGTTTCCAGATTCAACAAGATGGTCTATGGAAAAGCCTCATCATTCAAGATCTTCCGTGGAGGAAGACATGAGTTGATTCTTCATTAGAGGAGGATTCTTCATGTGATGGGTGGAACCTAAGAATACTAATAAGGGCTTACTGTCAAATTTTTACCCTTTTCAACTTGGGACATCAGAATGCACCACCACATGAAATCTCTCCCTTTCGTCACTTAAGGCTTGTAACATTCTCACTAGGTATGATTCCTCAACACCCCAACTTGATTATGTTGCCCCTCTCATGAATACTTAACCCTTCTTCACACATTATCACCCCTTTAAGTCCCTTTGTCACTTAAGGCTCAGAACCCTACCCCCATTGTCATGCCATGTAACCCGGGTTAATCCAGAATGGTCAAGGATGAGTTAGAAGGTGAGTTAGCTAGGTTAATGTTAAGAGGTGAGTATAAACATACACTTAGCCATTTTTTTAATCCCTTTTTAATATTTCCTTTTCCTTCATTGCTGCTAGTATTTAGTTATGCTACTAAATTTTCAAGAAACCCTATTGCAAAAATCACATTTTTGCTCATATCTCCTTCATTTTTGCTCCATTTCCCCTGTAATTTTGCCCGTAACTTCTACTCATGAACTCCTTGAAGATGATCTAAAAATATTTTCCATTGGTACCCTAATTTTTTATAGCATCCCATTTAAAATTTCAGAGAAAAACTTGCCTTTTTAGATCCTTGCAATTCTAGAGATCGAAAACACTTGAAATTGAAGAAGCAGAAACCATATGAAAATACCTAATCTAATGAAAAAATTTCATCTCAATCCAAATACAAGAAGACATGATTAAATATTTATTATTAAATTGGCATATGAGCCTTACTAAAAATAATAAGTTTTGATAACAAAGAAAAAAATTGAAACCTCTGTGTAATCTTCAATTCTAGAAATATGAAAATTGTAAAACTTGAAAATCGGGAAAATTGTAAAATCTTCAATGTTGCACCATAAGTAACATTAAATATTCATATATAGTTCAAGATGAACTCTACCTCACTTATTTCTATCAATGTTCGCATTAGTTGATATGCAACAGATTGAGTGTTAGCTTTAAAAAAAAAGTAATTGTATGTATTGCCCTTTTGTAGTTCACCTAGCATGGTTTTGCTTAATGGAATAGGTTTGCTTAACAATTGTACCATGTAGTGCTCCGGGACATGGTTTTTTAATTTTAAATCAAACATACATATCTAGAACTAATTTAAATGGTTATGAAAACATACATAGAAGGATATCATACATGCAATGAAATCAAATCAAACATATAGTTCAGATTTATCATTATGAAAACCAACACACATGGATATATAAGAATCAAACAAAGTGTGCTCCAGATGCACGTCTCTAAAAATATATGTAAGTTCATAATGTATGTGTACATCTCAAACTAAGTGTGTCATAATGTATATAGGACCACATGCGGTCGCAAAAGGCTATATATATACAATGGACTATATGAAGAAACATGTTCACTAGGACCAGATGGCCCATATATATATCTATGTACATCCAGGTGGACTATGAATCTACTCATGAAACATCTTCCCTCTCTTCGCCCTGCTAGAAGTAGCACGTCCATGACCTGGGGATGTAGTGGAGGGAGATGCCACTACGGATTTCATCCATGTGGTCCTAGTGTCTCTAAGCATGCCTGCAACCTAACCTGCACATTCATAAACAACAAGTTTTTAACACCCAAAATTTTAAAATACATTCAAAATTTAGAAACTTGTACAATTTAGTTAAAATGCATGTGAAATCTTACCGCAATGTCATGATCCCTATCAATTTGTTGTTGACGCATCGCAGGGACAACAATAGACTCACGAGGGGTAAGCTACATACAAATAATTAATTTTCAAATTAAATATTTCACATACATACAAAATTTGATATTGTAGATTTAAGTAATAAGAAATAATGAACCTCCAAAATTTAACAAATTTGAAAAATTGTACCTCAGTTAGTGGATCTGCAGATGCTATGGCAGTATCTACAACAGCCTCCATAGTCTACATATATGGAGGAGTCTCTCTAGCAGTCATAAGCTATACAAAAACATGTACAAATCAATATTAAAATCTACATGACTGTGCACCACATAACAGAGGTCCAAAGCATGTAATCCACGTGAACTTCCACAATTAGAAACAAAGTGTAAAGAGATTTACTAACTTGCGTAAAACTCATGTGAGGTGTGCCAGTAGCCTCAGTTCCCAGAGTAGATGATGACCCCCGCCAGCTCCTGTGTATAAAAGACAAACATATTAATATGTACAACATACACGTGAAACATTATAATAATAATCTAGTGTAATCAAATGAAATTAAAAATGTAAGTTTGTACAACTTGAAACTTACGTTTGAAACATGCCCAACTACAGTAGCTAGCATGTCGACGCCGGATGTTTCCTTCACCGGCTCTTGCTATTTAAAATAAAATAAAAAATTATTTTTTTACATGTATGTACATGACGTACAACAATCAAATATATATATATTAAAATCTCAAACATGTGAATTAAACTATCATATATATATATATATATATATATTATTATATTTATTTGAAATTTACCTGTGAAAGACCAATATCAATGGCACCAGTTCCAAAAACATTCCCCAACATCTCATCTATAGAAAAGAAATCATGTGAACCAAGCAAATGATGTCTCACCCGCAGTGCATACGGCACCACATGATCCACAATGGTGTGGTGTGCTAGAACTGGCACCTCCACCAACATCACTAGATGCAATCTGGTCACTATGCTGGGTCAGAGTGTCAGTGAGCTCCCTCAATGCATGCAATGTATCAATCTCCACAACCTCCTTCACTGTAGGAGGGATAACTGAAGGCAAGTGGGGGTTTTGGGGCATGGGGGATCCTAGGTTGACCTATGTGTGCACCAGGTCTACTCTGTGCAGAGCCACCTCCTCGACCAAAAAAGTTAGAAAAGTCAAAATAATTGGGACCTCATTGAGCATGAACTCGCAATATAATTTCTTCAAAAAATAAAGAGGAACCTCATTGTTGTTGCATGGTGGATAATCAAAAACCATCCACCATCGGTCCCAAAAATTGTTTTTGATTGGTCATCGTGGCACCAATGGATTGGGAACCGTTTGCAAGTAATCGTGGGGGCATTGGTTCTAGGGTCGGTAAATAATGCACAAATGAGGTCTTTTCCAATTTTTTTGTCTTTTACGGCCGCATGGGATAGTTTATCCGCATACCACCACCTACAATCACCTCTAAAGGTATTCCATCTATGTATTTGGTTGTGTCATGGAGTCGACTTCACCAATCAATGTTTGCAATGTATCAAGCTAAAGTCATGGGATGGATTTGTGGCATGATTTTGTCTTATAGTCTGAATAAGGTTCTCAATGACAATTTTATTTTCTCAGATTCTTCCAATGATATTATCTTGTGTTCCTGCTGGCTCAGTGGGGACAGAAGGAGCCACAGGAGGTGGATCTATGTTTGGAGGAGGGTTTTGAGGAATGTTCAGAGGGTTTTGAGGAATGTTTTGGTTCGGTGGGTTTTGAGGAATGTTTTTGATGATGGTTTGCATGATTTGAGCTTCAACCAACCGATAAAACAAGAAAATTGTATACATAAACAAACATTTCAAAAACCCATGAAAATGCAAAAAAACCTAAAATGCAAAAAAACCTAAAATGCAAAAAAAATGATTAAAATTGGGGGCTTACCTCCTCATCTTGGTGGCATGGTTGAATCTATCATGATCCAGAAGTCCGATGAGCAATTTTGAGGTGGTATTCAAAGCTTCGAGTGCCCAAAAAACTTCTCTAGAGAAATGTGGTTTGAAATGAAAAATGGGGAAAAACTCAAATCCACAAGAACAAACTTCTCTTTTATTAATAGTTCAAATAGGTCACAAGGTCCAAATCTTAGGGCTAAAAGTTTCGATTAGGTTCGGGAGTAATTTTCCCCATACCCAACTCTCTAATAGGCTCAAAGTTTCAACTAGAGTTTTCTCCTTCTTAATGATTCCAAATTTTTCCTAAACCATTTCCAATGGATAGGAAATTTTCTCACCTTTCCGGTGATATAAAGAAGTCCTCCTAACTCCTTACAGAACTCAAGATATGAGTGGCGGAGTTCTTAGGTCAAATTTTCCCTAAATGACACGTGTCAAGAGGTGGGGAAAAACGCCTTGAACGGGTTGGCGGGTCGCGGGGAAGCTTAGGAAAATTTTCCAATTACACGAGATCTAAGTCAGGAAACATTCCGTGCCTCTGCAGGTCCTCTTAGGACACGTGGCGACCGCGGAGACAACGTCAGGGAAGACAGGAAGGGCAGATCGGTGAGAGAATGTCGTGCATGTTGCGCCCGATGGAGGAGTAGAAGTCAACGGTATCGCTGCACCCACGGTTTTGTCGAGGACACATGGTGCTTGAAAATCCACTAGTGATGATGGAGAGGGGAGGGTGGAGTGGTGGGAGGAATTAGCGCATTGCGCCCAAGGAGGAAAAAGGGAACAAAAGAACACACGGGTCCGTGCACTTGCGAAAGAAGAGGATCCGAGGGGAAGGTGGAGTTGCGGGCCGTGGAGAGAATTTTTGAAATTTTCCCAAGGCTGAAACCAAAATAACAAAGGGTTCTCCCCCCCACTACCACCCCAAGGTGCCATGTGGCACCCTCTCCTTGGTTGCGGGCCGGCGGGGCCAAAATGAAAATTTTTCCCCAAAATTTTCAAAAGGTCAAGTTCAAAAAGGAAACTGCGCCTCTTCCGTAGCCCCAAGAGGACATGTAGTGCCCTCTGATTGGATACGGGTTGGAGGAGGAAAAAGTGAGATTTTCACCAAGTCACAATTTTTCCCAAAACTTTTCTAAGGAAAAATGACAGGAAATTTTTGGGTTGCGGGCCCGCCAGGGAAAATTTTCCCAAATTTTCCCGCCAAGGCACAAAAACTTCAAAGTGCCATAACTTGAGCTAGAAAGCTCAGTTTTGGGAAAACCAAGAATTTTGGAAAGATATCTATGCCTTATTTAGATAGGAACCATAGATTTTACTTTTTGATAAGTTTTAAAGGGTCAATTTTGCAAAACGGATCTGCAGGATTTTAATTGGCAAACTGGCAATTTTCAACTTTTCAATTTGATTAAATTTGGTTTCCTCCTTCACTCAACATGTTAGAAAAACATGGAGTATTGATATAGGGAGGGTTTAGAGTGTTTTCGGAAGGTTAATTTGCTCAATATATTCAAGTTTGAATTTTGTTCAACAAGTGACAAAAATGATCATTAGAGAGATTATATTCGAATTGGCAATGGTTAAGTTGTTTTCTTGAGTTTTCTTTGTCAATTTGAATTCCTAAATGTCTTAGCATACTAATCTATAAAATTTTTAAGTTGATTGTTAAGTGTAGGTCTAAACTGTTTAATTTGATTGCATTCCTTTTTTGGCAGTTTAAAATTATACACAATGCCAAAGTGACCGGTTTCTTTTAGCTTCAAAATACAATATACAATACATATAACCATTTTCACATTCCTTTTCAAAATAGAGACTGGAATATAACTCTCTACATTTCACATTTCAATTTCAATCTTTCCTCATCAATACAAGAAACTTCTCATTTACAATAATTATACAAATCATCCACTTCAAAGTGGGAAAGGATTACAATTAAAAGGGTATTCACAAGGATTTCACAAATGTTGTATTTTTCCATTGCTCCAGAAAAACAACATGCTCATTTTCTCTTTTCTCTAAGTTGATCACAACAAAGAGGGGGAAAGGCAACGCTCTCCACCCAACCAAGACATCTAATGAAAGGAGAAGCCTTCCTTCATCATTGGCCCCCGAGCCCCAACCAAAATACAATAAAAGGTGCAATTCAACCATGGAAACAACTGGCTTCCATATACAACATTCTTTCACATACACATTTTTTTAAAAACACAATGCAACACCAAAAGAAAACAATAGTTAACAACTACATTTTAAAACATTTCAAAGTAGAACCCAGGCTTGCTCTTGCAAGCCAAAGCAACAAGGCCTATGGGGGAAGCTACTTATGCCTCCCAATTGGAAATTGGGCATCCACCAAATACAAAAACCAAATAATTCATCACACAAATTTCCTTATGCCCCCACGTGAATCCCTCCTTATGCCCCCACATTCTCTCCTTATGCCCCGCATGCAGATTCTCCCTTATGGCCCCCACAAAGTAATAAATGCAAGCTATTTCTTTTCCATGGTGGATCCCAACCCCAAACTCCCTCCACAAAATTCTAATACTAATGGCATTCCCTTATGCCGTCCACAAAAATTCTCCATAGCCTTCTCCCACACCTTCCCAAAGGTAGTCTACCCAACCAAGCAACAAATAAAACAAATCATGCATTTTCCACACAACATAACAAGAAAATAACAGAAATAAAAGAGAGTTAAATTGCTACCTTTCCATGGTTATTTGGTTTCCAAACAGTAAGCTTCAAATGCCAAACACATCCCAAAATAGCAAGCTCCCAAGCATGCAAATCTATCTCTAAAACTTTCTTCAAAAACCAGATCTCCCATAAGAAAATGCGGCCCCAAGGAAGAATGCAAAAATATTCAACAACCCAAAACAAGAAGAGAGTTTGAATTAAATAGAAGAGGGAGAGAAGAGGATGATGTGGATCCATGTAGGATGCCACATCAAACATCCACCAATTCAAACACAAAAGACAAAAATCCATTCTCCCAAGCACAATAAAGAGGTGGGTGAAAATATGACAGGTTACTTACAGACTCCAATAAGAGCCCACACCTCAAGGGACAACAATTTAATAAAATGTAAGAAAGTGCAATTAAAAACATGCACAAGAAGAATAAAATGCATTATAAAAAGTCACAAATCACTTCCCCAACCATAAGTATGGTTGGTAACATAAATTTAGAGGCATGGGACAAGTTTTACTTGTCCCACAAGCCTCCAAAAACAGCCCCCAAGGTCAAATTCGAATTTCCATGGAGGTGGAGTATTTCTTACTCCAAAATCTGACTTACACAAACTCTTACACCTCTTACACATCCCTTACAAATTAATTACAAAAACCAACAACTCTAATAATTACTTTCCATATCCCAATTTAATTTATTTAAAGTTTAACTATATGATTCCTCACATTAATCTATCACAATTAATTTATTAAAAGAAGAGAACACATTACAAATAAAATACATATAACAATAAATAAAAGAAACACATTAATAAAATACACAAACCCATGGTCACATGTAAAGATGATCCCCCCATGGGAATCTCTAACAAAATACAACACACACACAAAACAAGTTGCCATGGTGACCTTGTCGAATTCACCTAGAATTCCACTTTGGTTAGTCTCCAATCCCCGATGTTTATTGTGATATTTTAAACCTAAAAACACAAATACCTCCTTCGGCCTCATGGCCATATCAGAACATCCAAAATGAATATATAATAAAATCACAAAATCATCTATACATATGAATCACAACAATCACCAAGGCAATCAACGAAATCATTTACAATTTATATCGACAACTATATCATCATCAAATAATTTTCCTTTTCTAGGTTTACTCATAATCTCCAAAATCACATGTCTGAATAACTTCCATTAAACATCCATGTCAATAGTATATCATCATCCACATATGAGTGTCTCTAATAATCACCATGCATTATATATAATCAGATTCAACAATAATCCAGGATCTGACATCTAACACCATACTAAATCAAAACTATTAAAATGTCTCATCATATAGTCTATAGTATCATGATCAGTAATAAAAGGTGCTAAAGGAAGTGGGCACTACACATATGTACAAGTACTTCGTTGAAAGTGTAAGGTAATTTCGAAGTGAGTAAATGAGTGCATTTGACTTCCTTATAAAGGGGTTTGTAGGTATATTTTTACATTAAGGCTAACCCACATAAAGATATCGAATTGAGAAAATTGTCATTGGGTGGATGGGAATGAAACCAAAAGTCTTGGAACAAACCATCGGATGGTTTGGTTCGTACTTGGCAATCCCTTACAAGAAAGCACTTGGATGTGATAAACTATTATGGAATGATGCATTGAGTGGTGAGTAGTGTAAATGAGGAAAACAAGTCATTTATAAGACTCAGGTTAGGAAATTGAGCTTGAAATGTATGCACAAGTCATGATTTAAGGATTAAGCCAATATTTGCATTATCAAGTGATAAATTTCCAAATTTAGGTGTCTAAATTTACCCCCTATAAAGTAAGGAAATGAAATTTACTCTCTTAAACAAAAAGATATCTAAGTGTGTATACACATTTTTCTTCACTTGAGGTGATGGAATCACTTGAGTGTTGACACAATGTCTATAGTGAAACCTAAAACATAGAGTGTAATAAATTTCCATGAAGATAACTTACCTTTAACTTATATTTGAAAATGTATTTAAAGACAAAGCTCTGGATAAAAATGCCTGTCGGGGTTTTTTTAATGTCATTCCATGACCACTTGAGAACGTTGTGGGATTGTACCTTTCTCGGTAAGATCTAGGGGCTTTCAATCTTTGGGCACCCCTATATAATGTCTCCTTCTACCTCAAGCCCGACTATTGGTGTTGTGGCTAGAGCTTGTGGAGATTCTAACAATGATGTCATCACAAAAACACCCCCAAAAGTTCATTCCAAAGGTCTTTCACGAGGTAATGATTCTCCTCCTGATGTTATTTTACCTATTCCTAAATTTAATGTTGCATGCCAATGGTTAGAACAATTCTACCTTATTGGGTATTTTATGGGCTGCATCCCCTTTGAAAGAATGTCAAAGTCACGGTTAACTCCGCCTGGGCTGCTCATAGAATCCGGCTCAAAAGCGTGCAGATTATGACTTAAGGTTTTTCATTTTCCATTTTTCTAACCCTTTGCATGCCCCAAAATTTTTGAATTTCTCAACCACTTAGCATGTGCGTAACTCACTTATGATCCTTTCTCCTTGGAACAAATATTTTTGGTATCCAAGTATGTTGCTCTTAAAGTTCCTGTTTGAGTGGAGTTCCCTAGTTTTTAGTTTCTATGTGTTCACTTCCTACACCAAATCACCTCCTTCATAGGGCAAGTGGTTTGTATGGAACCCCATAGCTTTTACAATTCTCATTCTCAAAAACACGTTTTTGTTGAAGTCAACTTCTCCCAAGAGTTTAAGGAGTTCGTGGAAATTTAAATGGGAGATACATGTTACTCCCAACATGTTTTATACATTAAATTGCATAACACTTGTTTTTGTTTTCAAGAATCGATCATAATATCAAGGATTATCTTCTATATATTCCATGTAATACCCCAATGCCTAAGGCAGCCTATGCAAATGTCAAACTTCCCCAAGAGTAAGGGTGGAAAACCATTGGAGGGCAAAAAAATAAGAATAAATCAACTTAAAATAAGGAAGCTGATAACATTGGCTCAACCAAGTAGTTGTTAAGGAACAATCCACTAGCCAATATTGCTCCAAGGATATGATTTCTAATGAATCATTAATCCCCTTGCCTAAGTTCTCTAGCACACCAATTAAAGCCTTGGTTATTTTGGAACCATCAAACTCCATCCAAAATTCCTTAACTCTTTCGACTTCATAGTTGTTGTTAACAACTGGTTCATAGGGCCCAACCAAAAGGGCCCAAAGTCCTTCTCGCCACCCCATGACTAGCCATGATCATATCCCAACACACAGTGTGGAATCTACAGAGGAAGAGTATAATATAGAGTATGCAGGTGAAGGAAAGTTGAGTTACGATTTTTTGAAGCACAATAATGCTCAATTTCTGCAAAATCAATTTGATGCCTTGGATGGATTGGAGGAGAATGGTATGGTCCTTAACCACCATTTCTCATTGTAGTATTTTTATTACATACTTATAGCTATGCACATTAAAACTTCATCAAATAGATTTTAATGCTCACTCAAATCACACACAACTACCAGGTTCCTCCTTTGTTATGCTTAACGGGGAAGTTAGCATGCACATTCATCATATTGGTAACCATTAAACCACTCATGCAAAAATAATCATTACATTCATATCATTTTGGAAACACATATAATAAGGGAAGCACTTAATCCATGTAAATTGGAATTAATACCAAATCCACTATTAATTCACCATGTTCAGAACCATGAACAATCAATATCCAACCACAAGTATCCATTTATAACCATAAGTAATTACACAATAACAAGATGATACTTAGTCATTACATAAGTGTTCAGGACCATGCACGTAACCATCATGCTAAACCAAAGCAAGTATAAGACTATATGTATACACGACTACTAATAAAGGCATACATCAAGTATATATAAGGGGTGGGGTTTCCCTTCACCGCCCATGCACTATCCTAATAATATGCATGCTCACAAAAATAGCCTGCATGTTTTCTTTCCTAAAAATAGCCATGCATACAAAGCTTACATGATTTTACAAATTTTTCTAATAATAGATTAATCCTAAGATAAGAATTTATTTAATCTTATTATTAACCTTCTCCATGCGTGTTATGCATGTTCTTTTCTGCTTTCTTGGTCGGCACTCCAAGTCTATTTTTAGCCCGATTTGGAAAATTGGCCGAGTCCCTACTTTATTTCCTATGTGTGTGCAATCCCACATGCTACCCTATTCAACATCTATGCATGAAATTCTATGCACTATCCCTATTACTCTACATACACATGTTCCTATGCATAATCCTCTATGATTCCTTGGTACTTAGTCAATTTATCCAACCAACATTACTCCACACTAGGAATATTGTCTCATCTTCGGAAATATTAAATAAAAAAATACCCCATCATGAATGCATAAAGAATAATGGGCATATACCCAAATAATGAAATAATATCCAACGATGTAGAGTGATCTCTACTCCTCGAGTCAACTACAAGCAGTTCAGGGATCTCCTCATTAAGGATTCTTTCTAGCTCTTCCCATTCTACTAGCCATTTGGTTACTACATCTAGAACCATCCCAACTACTTCCAACATCTGATCGGGGTCCATATCCTCTCCCTTCTACTTTATCTCCCTTATAACTCTAGCTATGCTTGAGATCAATCCTTCTATGCCATCCATCCTTCACATTATGACGAGGGATCCCGCCTCTTTAAGCCTTGTCTCATATGCTTCCTTAACCATTTTCAAGGCATCCCACTTTTGTACAATCTCCACCAAAATTTCCTCACATCCAATATTTTCGTCCTTCTTTGTGGCCTACGCGTGCCCCAACTCCACTTCCTCTTGAGTGATACATGCCTTGAGGATGGGGTCAAGGTCTTTAAAATTATCAAAATCTCATCCCACCTTCTTTAGTGCATCCTTCATCATCTGGAAAAAAGCCTCATATTCTACAATCTTGCATGTTATCAACCTCTTATTCTTTTCCTTTTCAATGGCTAAGTATTCTTGTGACATTCCCCACACATTTGGCTTCTCTTGAAAAAACATTTGGACCAGATCTTCTAAATAATGTGCCAAGGGGTACTATTCCTTAGTTTTGTCCTCGAACTCAGGATGTGTTATCATGATCTCATACATAATATGGACGACCATGTCAAAAACATACTTGGCGTAGTTTTATTCATTCTTGTTCGCCTTTGTAATTCACTGAATATCTTGCCCCTTATCCTTTTTATCTTCAAGCAATACTCATATGGTGGCCTCCTTTTCTAAGCTTCTCCAAGATAATTCTACCGCCATCTTGTTTAAAGAATTACTAGCTTACTCATCAGTAATTTTTGTTGGCTTCTCTATCAAAATTTCCCTTGATGCCTTCTTCATTTTATTCTTAGCAAACACCTCTTCAATGACCTCAAATTTAGGATCTTCCATGCGAGTTTACATCTTCCATGAGGGAATATTTCTCATGCACATGGACACACTTTTGGGTTGATCACTTTCCATCCATAGAGGCTCTTCATTAATACTAAAATTATAAATCTCACATATAACACTTTCGATTGATCATTGATATAAATTACTTGTGGTGTGTGCATGACCTAATATTTCTTCCTCCTTCCACTAGAGTGCCTTCTTGTTGGTATGTTTGATTAGTATGGGTGCACAAACTAGTTCCATTGCCACCTAAAACTCCTTCATTCCTTTTCCAAATTCCATTTCCCTTGCCTTCCTCTTATTCCTCGGGATTTCTTCCATGCAACTCAAGCACCTCTCGCATCAAGATAGACATTCTCATCCTTGGCTTCTTATTCCTCCACATCCTAGGCCATCAAAGCTTCTTGTTCTTTTAATTCTTACCCTTGTGTGAGATATTCTTCTACTTCCTCCTCATCACTGTCACATTTATGCACCAACCTCCACCTCTTATTATTATTTTACGGGATTGTTTTAGGCGGGGTGACTCTTGGTGAATTCCTCACATGTTATGAGGTCCTGGACCACTATCTTGTTCCTTGCGTGTTCTCTTCAACTTTTTCTATGAAATTCATCAAGTGTGGAGCTGTCCTATTTTAATACCTCCTCCTCATTCTCAATCTTTTCTTCTTCCTCTATCCGATGGGGAGGTGTATCCTCATCCACTCACTTTATCCCAACCATCTTCCTGCCTTTTGGTGGTTCTCGGGATCTTTAGTCCATATTCAATATAATTTCTAGTGACTAACTTGGGCTTCAATTATATATATATATATCTTTGCTACTTCCTCATCACCTATTGCCAAGGTCATGGAATTAATATTGATATCATTTGATATCATAGTTTCTATATATGTTGCCTTTCCAGGGTATACATATGTTTTGAAAAACGTATGGTAATCACAATCCACCTTATGATCGTTAAACCTTATCTTGTGCACGTCTGAAAATATATTCATAGATGCCTGAATGTATCTTGCTATAAGCACATATGGAAGCTTACACCACATGATCTTTCCACTGATCTTCAAGTGAAATCTTCCCAGGTAGAAATTTTGGTACATTGAAAACTCTACTTTCCCCTCCAAAACTGAGGGAAACTCACTTGGGATGCACCACTCATGTTTGAATGCTTCACGCATTCTCCTATACCACATGTCCACCAGTAACTTATAGGCATTTTTTATTGCATCGTAGGTGTATTCTAGGAATCTCTCTATGGGGTATTTATTTTCCAAGGGTACTTCCACATGTTATCATTTGGGCCATCTAGAACTCTAATTTTGAGAAGACAATTAAAAGGAGAATTTCTCCTAATTTATCCTGTCGCTTGCGTGTGCTTCCTCTATGATCCCTTCTATAATGAAAGAAGCAAGGTTGTACGTGGTCCCTTTGGTCATATTTTGTACAATGTGGAGCCATATTTTATTCACCTAGATCCATATTTCCCGCATTCCCAAATTTGTAACCATATGCGCAGTGACTCTAAAAAATGGGTCAAGAAGCTTGACAATATCCATTATGCGACCACCTTTGTGATAATTTAGTGAAACAAAAGTGACCTCTACTCCCACTTTGTCATCTAAATCTATCTTTATCTCTACATTTGAACTGTGCAATCAGTTGACTCTTCCAATCATCTACACTATAATACACATCTTTCTACCCGTAAAATATAAGAAGTCCTCGTGGACACCACATACATCAACCATTGATAGAGGTGCACGAGCTTACCGAATTAAGGTAGCTGATAAATATGAAGGAATCCTACGCTCTCCAAGACCTAGTACCCCTTATCATCATAAATTAGCTTCCCATCAGCAATCCTCTCATTTGTCTTCTGTATTAATTCGTTCTCTATTTCATGCTCGTTTGAGTCTGAGTGATGATTATAATCACTAAATTTACATTTTCTGATGTGGGATTCCTAGATATGTCCCATAATAAAATCAATGGATACTACATTTCCAAGTATCATTATCCTAGAGCTTATTCTACTTCAACCTCTTTTTTTGATCCCTTTCCTTTACCCTTAGATGCCACGCGAATGCCTTTCTGGGTGTCATTCCTTCTTCTACACAATGCTTACTTCACAACTTGAAATATTACATGCCCTAGGTGCTTAATAACCTTCTACTCAACCATTCATGCCAAACAATTTTCTCTGTTCACCCTCCTTACTCCCAAACACTTGATGCCAAACAACTTTCGTGCCCTAGCTCAAATTCAATGCTCTAGCTCGAATTTGTGTTCTATTTTATAAAAACCATAGATCAAAAACCATATTCTTCTAAAAGAAAACCTCCACGTCTTTTCTTAAGCTTCAAACTTCCACCTAAAGGAGCTCCACAACTAGGCCATGTACTTTTTCAAATTGGGTTGCTTCTATTTCTCAAGCTTCATTGTGATTTCACACAAATTCACACAACTTTGCACTCTTCAATGCTTGAATTCTTCACAAGGAAAGGTAAAAATGAACCCTCTTCAGCACCCCTTTTATATATTTCCAAAAAAATTATGCATTTATTACTTCTCACCTACCACCGTGTCTTTGCAGAACTTTAACTATTCTTTTTGCTTTTTCCATGCTTTTCACTCATTTCTTCTTGCATTGCAGTCGTAACCTTCCGACACACTCCTACTTTCTAGGCCAAAAACATCTTTACACCCACTTTCCTATGCCATAATACATATTCCTCTACATCTTATACCAAGTAGTCCATCATGTCTACTTGCCTACCTCATGTTACACTTCCCAATTTCTTCCTCGTGTGGTCTCCAATATGAGTAATTCTTCATGAGCACCATCATTCTTAACACCTATGACACCTTTTTCCTTTTCTTGCACACACCTTTCAAACAGCATCCCACCTTCCACCATCACATGTACAACTATAACAACTTTCTCGCGTGTGCACTACTAGTTCACCCCACACTAAATTCATGCACAATACTCTATACATCATCTAAATAAGTAGTAATCATCTTCCTACGCACAAGTGCACTTATTACAATAAAAAAGAAACAAAAAAAAAATGAAAGGAAATTTAATCTAAGTGTCAATACTACCTTATTACAAACATCAAGAAGCTTATTTATAGTAGGGATTCAATCTACTCCCATTGAAGTAACCAGGAAACATGGTGCCATCTAACACTTGTAATTGACATGCGCTTCACTTGAGTATCTTGGTTACTAAAAAGGTCCCAACCAATGCACCTTTAACACTCTTGGTTAGCGCAAAAACTTGGAGTCATCTGAAGGATCATCTTTCCAACTTTAAATGTATTCCTCTTAATGTGCCTATCATGTCATGCCTTCTATCACACCTTTGCAGTCTTTTGGATCCAACGTACAATTACGTGCACTTTATAATTACATTAGTTTCTCAATGCACTCTTCCATGGCCTTTTCATCGACAATATACCTACATGCGTAATACATAGGGATGATAGTAAGAATTTAACAGTAATACCACATCTGTGCCAAACACCAATTGGAAGGGTGTGGCCTTAATCAACCTTTTATATTTAGTATTGTAAGCGCAAAGTACAATTGATACCTTATCATCCCAATCCTTTCTTCTAACATCACAAATTTTTGTAAGATTCTGTCCCAAAATATTGTTGAAAGCTTTACTGAGGGCCATTAGTTTTATGGTGTGCCACCATAAACTCTACTAACAAGATTCAAATTGTCTCATTCAGGAAATAAGTTCCTCTATCACTAGTCAAGCTTAATGGACAACCATACCTACTAATGATATTTTCCAAAGGAACCTTTCTATTGTGGATATAATGTAATCCTTGAAGCACAACCTCTTCGCACTTGGTCAAATTTTTTATATATGTAATTACGTAGTGCACTCCGATTTTGCATGCGGGTGGTTCAATAGGTCCTATAAAGTCAACAACCCACTTCTCAAAAGGTTCCACACACACAATAGGTATGAGGGGCATCTATCCCTACTCTTAGGCTCTCCAACTCTCTAAAAATGATCACATGATTTAACGAATGCCTTAATACCCTTGTATAAAGTCTCCCACTAAATTCTAGCTAGAACGATCTTATGCACAGTCACATCCGATGCATAATTTTCTCTTACAATACCTTTGTGAGCTTCATCCATAATGGCTTCATGCTCATGATCCAAAATACACATGTGTAAGACCTAGTCATGGCCCATATTGTAAAATTATCCACCAATCAATTGATATGGTATGACTCAAATAACAAGCGATTTTTTTCTCTGGGGACTTCATTCATTTTGGTGTAAGTCCAATGCACAAAAAATTGATATATGTTCCAAATCTATGGGCATGTGGTTTGACATGAACAATTGTGCATTAGGCATAGTTTCCTCAATACTCTATGTGTCCTCGCTAGAATTCTTCCTTGGTAAATGATCGGCCCTGAATTGATCTTATACGGTTTTACAACAATTGTGAAATCAAACTCCTGAAAAAGAAGTATCCAATAGCTTGCAAAACATGTTTTTTTACCAAGTACTTCACCATATGATATTTATAAAATATGAATGGTGTAGTAACCAAGTAATATAAAAATTTATGAAGCGCGTAGATCATAGAAAATGATGCATGCTCGGTAGTAGTATAATTCTACATTAATGGCGTAAACTTGCTACTGGAAAATTATATGGGATGATCCACATTACCCTCTCCAGGTTGTCTTTAGGACTACACGAATATCCATACCATAAGCATCAACATGTATATGGAAAGGTTTGTTCCATGAAGGGAAGCATAAGATTGGTTCAGTGGTTAGCTTCTCCTTCAATGTTTCAAATTCCTACTATTGCACATCACCCCAATAGAAATTTCCTTTATCCTTGAGAAATCATTTTAGGGGTGAAACATTATTTTCACATCCTTTGATAAATTTCCTGTAGTAGCTAGCATGTCCAAAAATCCATGCACCTCACTCTAGTTGGTAGGTTCCTCTAAGCCCAAATTTACTAATATCTTCATTGATCTACCAATAACTCATCCTTACAAATGATGTGCCCGAGTAAAGTGCCAAAAGATGTAGAAAAAATACACTTCTTAATATTAAGAGAGATACATAGCTACCTACATCTCTCAAACATTAGCCTTAGATCATCACGGTGATTATTAACTAAATAATAAACCATTCAATCATCAATATAAACCTGCAAGAATTTGTGGATGAAGTCATGAAAATCCTGCACAAAAATACGTGAGAAGAAAGTGGGCAAGTTATTCAATTATAAAGACATCACGGTGTATGTAAAACTTCCCCATTCAGTGGTGAAGGTAGTCCTCTCTTGATCTTCCAACATAATGCGCACTGATAATATCCCGAGAACCCATCGAGAAAAGGAGTAAACATCATGCCCGACAATGCCCTCAAGAATTTATTCTATGAATGGTGTAGGAAAAGGATCCGTAACACATGATGCATTATGTTCCTTGTAATATAAGCAGATCCTAATCCACCCATCCTTCTTGATACTTCGATTACCATGGGGCTAACCCACTTAGATTCCTTGATTGGTTTAATGATTCCATACTTAAGCATTTTATCTCTTTCTTGATTGGTTCAATGATTCACTCTGTAAGGCCTCTTCTAAATTGGATGTGCACCTTCCTTAAACTTAATATTCATTTCTCTTAATGAGGGTTGTAATCCTCTTAACTCATGGTAACCTTGTGGAAATAAAATCCTATAATTCATGCAAGAGCTCTATGATATTCGCTACCTCCTTCTCTCGATAAGTAATCACCAATGATGGCTTCCTTGGGTGGATCCTCGGTACCAATGTTTACCTATTTGGTCTTCATGGGAGCAAGATATGTGTGGTCCTATTTGTCTACAAAGTGTCCATTACTTTGCGTGCACCTTACGTATGGCTAATATCCAAATTTTCTACCTCTTTATCATCGATGAGATACATCATTTTACCATTCTACTTCTCCCTCCGGTGTGACCCATAATGTACAATAAATGATCTTATTTTACTCTCCTTTTTATCAAGTTTGACTACATTTTGTGACTTTTTTTGATCTAATATAAGTTAGGATGTAATTGTCCATCTTTTTTTGATTGTAGTTCTAACGTTTAAAAACTCTGTAATTCCTAACAAAGTGCTTTGGAAATTTAGTTTTGTAATAAAATAGGTCACAATCAGTCGAAGAACAAAGTATGAAGTGGTCAAGCATGTTTTTGGAAGCATTGGTTTCAATATGGCTTAGTTCTAGAACTTCCAGACTTAGTTTGGAACTCCATTACGTAGTTACGAGCTCTATCACTTAGTTAGAAACTTTAGAACTTTTCAGGACTTAGTTTTGAAACTCCATCACTTAGTTGGAACTCCTGCATGTAGCTCCGGAACCCTCACAGTTAGATCTGGAATGATTTCCTTTAGTTCCAGAACTTCTCTAAAGTTCGGAACTAATGAGAATTTGTTTATTCCAACAACATCCGGTGATTTAGCAATCAATGATCCTTTCAATCAGGAGTAGATTAGAAGATTTCCAATTCTTCATACTCAAATCTAGGGATAACTATCATACATCAAAGTATGTCCACCATGATCCAATTCAACATCTATTTTGGGCATGATTTGGTTCTATCTAAATCGGTAGGACAACTATGGCTGTAAATGCACCTGTGGAAGAAGTATATATATGCAAACTGTAGATAGATATATATATATAGAGATATATATATATACATAGATAGAGACATAGAGATAGAAAGAGACAATACATTTTTGTAATGTAGAACATTTTATCAATAAAATATCCATTTCTATTTTGAGAGTATATTAAGTTGTCAAATCTGTTTCAAGGTGGAGAAAGGGCCCACTCTTCCAAGAACCAGAGATCTTCATTTTATTGGTATTTATATTTCTAGAGAAAATAGTATAGATCTATTAATTCTGTAAATGCTTTTGATTACTCAAGTTGAAATATGTCGTATACTTGTTCCTGCAGGTGTTCTAGATTAGATTCTTATTTCTTTGCAATCATCTTTCAACATTCTCAATTGTGTGTTTATTTCCAAAGAAAGTGTGTTTATTTCTATAACATGTGTTTACTTACAACAATCTATTCCATTATGCAAATGTGTGTTTATTTCAGCAATTTATTTTTGCAGAGAGTGTTTACTTCCAGCAAGTTTTCATAGTTTGATTTCAATAAGGTTTTGGCCAAGAAATCCTCAAGACATTGAGAAAATCCCCTAAAAAATATAAAAAAAAAACAAATACCTACAATCAATTACTAGATCACTAAGATTTCTTGTTGCATATAGCTTTCGGACACCACCCCTGGTTTGAATATGACATCAACAAAGAGTTGATTAAATGAAGGGAATAATGACACCCATCATTTTGGCACCATTTCGGGGATACAATAGTTAGAATTGTCTAATTAGGTGTCAAAAAGAGCAAGAAATCATACATCTAGTAATTGCAGGATCTTCCCTACGTCATCATAAAATTTATGAGTAGACCAAGAGACTCCAAGGGTCGATTCCTCCCAAAAATATCTGAACAAGAATCATCATCTTCGATCAAATAAGGAAGTTGATCAAGAATTAGAAGCACCATTGTCCCTGTTAGGCACAAAAAAAATTGCCACCTTTGGAATTCTTAGATCAATCACAGAAGGAAGTAGAACCTTTAGAAAAAGATCATATCCCAAGACCCGTTTAGAGAAAGTTTTGATTCACAATTGAGTAGTCAACCTCCTACTCCTGACTTTTCACCTTCCCCAAAACAAATCACATACCATATTGATTGGGAGAAAAGTATAGAAGGTACTACAAAAATGGCATGAGAAGTTGAAAGAGAACCTGATAGGACCTTCACTTATCCAATTCAATTGGATGATGATGATACACCTATGAAAAATATTTCACCTACACATTTACCCACATTTAGAGGGATGTCATCTGAAGACCCTGACCAATTTCTGTTTGAATTTAAAGTATTGTGTCAAACTTATGATTACAAAATAGATAATTAGAAACTCAAGTTGTTTCCATCTACCCTGAAGGATGCAACAATGAGGTGGTTTATGGGATTAACATCTAATTCTATTACCACTTGGGCACAAATGGAAGTTCCTTCCTAGAAAAGTATCAATATTATTGTAGAGGGAGGAATAGGAAGGAAGAATTTTTCAAAATCAAGCAGGAGGAGGATGAGAATATGGAAGATTATTTAGACAGATTCCTCTTTGTGAGAAAAAGATGTGGATTTGTATTACAAGAAGAGTTAAGAAAAACCATTTTTCTTAAAGGTCTGGATGATGAATCAAGGGAGGAACTTGATCGATGGGAGGTGGAAACATTGATCAAATAAGAATGAATGATATTAAAGACATTTGTAGAAGCTATTCAAGAACAAGGGGTGGACCTAGAAAAGGAAAAATAGTTAAAAATTTAAACCTAGATATGAACAAATTGATGGATGAATTGGAAAATTTTAAAATAGACATTTTAGTTCAATTAACCTCCACCATGGATGGATTGCAAGCTAAAGAAAATGCTAAAACTGAACCATTAGCTATGTATTGTCCTAGATGTGAAGAAGCATGCAATAAGAGATTGTCCCCTGAACAAGATAGAAATGTGTCTTATCTGTGAATCTAGGGACCATGAGAGTGATGCATGTTCTCTTCTTCCATTTATTAAAAATCATCTTAAACAAAGTAACATTCCATCCACATCAGAAGAAGTAAATTTTTTCAGAGACAACCTAGCCAAGGGAAGTTCATGCCTAGGTCAGTTCCTAACCCCTGGATGATGCCATGGGAAGCTCAGATAGTGCCACAAAATTGGGGACAACCACCTTGGGCACCTCAACCAACATGGAATCCTCAGGATTGGTTAGGTCAATCTTGGTATGCCCAAGGACACCAACAACCATGGTCTAGTCAAGGAAACTTGAATGCTTGGTCATAACCTAGGTGGAGCCCTAATAATTATGTTCAAGGAGGACATATCCCAATCAGAATCAACAAGCCATAATGGGTTCCCCAACACAAAATTCACAAAATGAAAATGTGGTCCAAACCCAAATACCCAAATACACAAGTAGAAAACCCAAGAAACAAACAAACAACTCCTATCTATAGAATAGAACCAGAAAAATCAGTTGATCTGAATGTCATGGATTATAAGGATATTCAAACTAGATCTGGAAAAATAATTAACAAGTCCACCTGTTATAATCACTGAGATGATAGAAGAAATTGAAACCCCTAGTACGGTTGTTCCCAAGAAGGATGAAAAAGAAAAGATAAGGAGCTAGATAGCAACTCTACTGAGACTCCATTTCCAGAGAGATTTAAAGAAGCCATAGAGACTAAGGAATCTGAGTTGGTACAGAACTAAGGAAATTGAATATTGAAATACCATTATTACAAGCAATTAAGGACATTCTAGAATTGAACAAATTAATCAAAATGCTATGTTTAAAAAGACCTGGAAGGAAGAAGCAATACCCCAAGACTATTAAGGTAGATGGGAAACTTGTTGATTTATTAGCAAGAAAATTTTACTTCCCAAATACGGAGATCCTAGAAGTCTGTTATTTTTGTCTCTATAGGGAATAAAGATATACATAATGTTTTGGTTGATTTGGGAGTGGCTATAAATGTGATGACAGTGGACACTTTGAAAACATTACCATTAATAGGTATACAACCTACTAACACCATATTGCAGATGGAAGATCAGTTTGTAGCAAAACTAGAAGGAGTTATTGAAGATGTGGTAGTTATGGTGGAGTCATGGGAATATCCAGTTGATTTCCTTATATTACAGCCAAAAGGTAAAACACTTGGTTATCCCATTATTTTGGGTAGACCATGGTTAGCTATATTTTACTTTAATTGATTGCAGATTAGGTGATATGACTATCTCAAATGGTAAGAATTCTAAGAAAATCTCCTTATATCCTTCTGCATGACCTTCTATTGATAATCAAGAACAATTGTGGGTTGATGCTCCTGATACTAATAAAAAAAACCTGTCTTCTTTGGCCATGATCATGTTGTAGGATCACATATACGTGAGGTAGAAGATATGATTAATCAACCATTGAATGAACACCAATTGTCCTTGGAGCAATCGGGAATAGTTTCAAAACCTACGAACTTAGTTCGGAACCTACAGACTTTGTCCTAGAATCATCAGATTTAGTTCGAAACCATCACATTTAGTTTTGGAACCACACCAACAACAATTCCCTATGACTATACATAATTTCACTCCGGAGGAATGAGATTTCTCTTGGGGGAGGAAGAATGGTAGCTTCATTTTCTAAGATATCAGGAAATGGTGAAGAATTTCTGGAAAGCAAGCAAATGATGAGGAGTTTGACCTACAACAAGATAAGTATCATAACTCTTCCTACTATCCTTTTTCCAATATTTTGTCTCAAGGAACTTTTGGAGATGTTGCTACATATCATATGTTGTTTCCACATGCATGTCCACTAAATACCTTAATGGAACCCTTTCAACAAATTAGTTCATCACACATTGGAACCAAACATGTTGAGATTGAGTTGGGTAAGATTTTGAACATAAACAATTGGTTGAAGAATGATGAAGAAGCTAAATTGTTTGATGTTCTAAAAAATCATACTAGAGATTTTTCTTGGGACTACAAAGATATGAAAGGAATCCATCCAAGTATTTTCACTCATCACATCTATACTAAAAACATTAGACCAGTTAGGCAACCTCAGAGAAGGATTAATCCATCCTTAAGAGATATAGTCAACAAGAAATTGAAAAACTATTACAAGTAGGTTTTATCTACCCTATCTCAGATAGTCAAGTGGGTGTCTCCTCTTGTAATTGTTCCTAAAAAGAATGGAAAATGGAGAATTTGTGTTGACTATAGGGAACTAAACAAAGCCACACTGAGAGATTATTTTCCCTTACCATTCATAGATCAAGTCCTAGACAACCTTGTAGGTAAGCAGTACTTTTCCTTCCTGGATGGATTTAGTGGATATAATCAAATCAAAGTTTTCTATTGAGGATCAAACAAAACTACCTTTACATGTCCATGGGGTACCTTTTCCTATAGGGTATTACCATTTGGATTATGTAATGCTCGACAACTTTCCAAAGAGTTGTATTAGCAATTTTTGCAGACCTAACAAATGACTATGTAGAGGTATACATGGATGATTTCACTATACATGGAGACACATTTGATGATGCTTTGAGGAATTTAGACAGAGTATTAACAAGATGTGAGCAAACACCATCTATCTCTTAGTCATGAGAAGTGTTTGATGATGGTTGATGAGGGGATTGTATTAGGACACCACATTTCAAAAAGAGGAATTTAGGTTGACCAAAACAAAATCAAAATTATTTCAGACTTACCTATTCCTCAAACCCCCATAGATATCAAGTCATTTTTAGGGCATGTTGATACTATAGGTGCTTTATCAAGGATTTTAGTAAAATTTTGCCCCCATGTTTAATTTTCTTACCAAGGACTGTGAATTTCTTTGGGATGAAAGATGTCAACATGATTTTGAGGAAATCAAAGAAAAATTAATCACTACCCCAATATTGAGAGGACCTAATTGGGAAAAACCTTTTCACATTCAAACAGATGCCTCAAATAACTCCATTGGTGTAGTTTTGGGACAAAAATGAAGAAGGGAAGATGTATGCTATTTATTACCTCAAGTAAAAATCTTACTCCCACTGAAAGAAATTACACTACCACTGAAAAATAATTTCTTGTTGTGATCTATGTAATTAATAAATTTAGACATTATATCACAGGGTACAAAATATTTGTACATATAGATCACTCAACAATTAGGTACTTAATGAACAAACCAAGTGGTTGGAGGTAGGATAATTAGATGGTTATTACTTTTACAAGAATTTGATATTACCATAGTAGATAATCCAAGGAAATCTAATGTGGTAGCTGATTTCTTGTCAAGACTGACCACTACAGGGGAGAAAGATCCTAGTTAAGGAAAACTTTCCAGATGAACAATTGTTTTTATTTCAGTTGATACACCATGGTTTGCTGATATGGAAAATTATCTTGCAACAGGAAGTTTTCCTCCTTTCACTAAGAAACAAATGAAAAGTTGATCAAAACTAGTGCACAATTTAAATGGTTAAATGGAATGTTGTTTAAATGTGGTCCTGATTTGGTTTTATGTAGGTGTGTGAGAGAAGATGAAATATTTGACATACTGAGGGCATGTCATGATGAACCAAGTGGAGGACACTTTTAGTGAAAAAGAATACTCACAAGATACTTGGCACTGGCTATTATTGGCCATCTCTGTATAAGGATGTGAAGAGATATATCAAGTGGTGTGATCCCTATCAAAGGATGGGACAACCAACTTTTACCAATGAAATGCCTGCAACCTCAAGTGGTGATTGAACCATTTGAAAGATGGGGGTTGGATTTTGTTGGTCCCTTTAGTCCTCCTTCACAAGGAAAGGAGTACATTCTTGTGTGTACTGATTATGTGACAAAGTGGGTAGAAGTGCAGGCTTTAACAAATGCCACTGAAGAAGCAATTGTTGATTTCCTTTGGCACAAAATTATGGTAAATTTTGGTGCACCAAGAAGTATAGTTTCAGATCAGGGGCCACAATTCATGTCTAATATGATCCAAGTCCTTCACAATGCATTATCAGATCAATCATAGGAATTCATCTCCCTATCACCCACAATCAAATGGACAAGTGAAGTAACAAATAGAGAATTGGAAAACATCCTTACCAAAATAGTTGTTGAAGGATAGAAGAGATTGGGCAAAGAGACTACCTGAAGTTGTTTGGGCCTATAATACAACTTGGAAGACTACAACAAGATTTTCACCATATGAGTTAGTCTATGGGAAAAATCCTTGTTACCTATTGAATTTGAACTACAAACATTGAGGACAATAACTAAAATAGGTATTGAGTTGGATGCAACACAAAAGGAGAGAATTCTTCAACTCAATGAGTTGGATGAGTTAAGGATGGAAGCACTTCAACAGACAGAGATAATCCAAGATCAAAGAAAGTAATGGCATGACACACATATCAAGAAGAGGAAATTCAAGGTAGGAGATTGGGCATTACTATTTGATTCTAAGTACCAACAATTCAAGGGCAAGTTGAGAACTAGATGGTTGGGACCCTATCAGATTGAGTAGATCTTTGACAATGGTTCTATTTAGTTACTTCCCATTGATGGTAGTAGAAGGAAACTTTTGGTCAATGGACATAGGCTAAAACTTTATAGGAAGCCTCCTACTAAGGATGAATTCTTGAGGTAGATTGAAGCAAACAAAGAATTTGATCATATGGAAGAACCTAGTTCTTCCAAAATGATCAAATAATCAGATGGATAAATCCAGAATAAAGGGAAGAGAATGAAAACTAGTAAATGGCATTCTCTTCCCCCAAAAAAAAAAAAAAAAAAGAAAAAAAAAAAAAAGGGAAGGAATGAAAACCAAGTAAATGGCGTTCTCTTCCCCAAAAAAAAAATTCTCTCAGAGATCAATTGAAAACCAAGTAATGGTGGTTGATCTCCTCAAATAAATGGCTAATCCAAAATAAAAGGAACTTCTTGAAATTCCAGTTGTCTTTTCTAACCATTTTCCTTTTTTGTTTCACTTTTAGGAATGATGAGTCATCATGATGGAGGGATCACATCATCAAGGATGGTAATTATGTCTTTAACTTATTAAAGGTTAGATTAAAAGTTTCACATGTGTGATTGGATTTGATTTAAAAGTGGTATGATGAGTCATCTATTGTACATTATGATTAAAAGAGAGTAATCATGAGGATGATGTCGGTGGAACAAAAGTGGTGGCATGTTTATAATGATCTATCATTTGTGTGGAATAAACAAAGTGAAGAAGAAGTTAAGAGAAAAAAATTCAAGGAAGAAGCAGAAGAATTAAATTTGCATTCCTGCAACTAAACACAACAAGTTTCCGCAACTAACACGCAAGTTCCAGTAACTAAACCCATCCATTCCAGTAGCTAAGCAAAGAGTTTTTAGCCAATCCAGATAGAGCAATAATTTGAAGGAGAATGAATCTGAATCACCCTCTTTACCATGGGGATTAAAAAGAAGTCGGAACCTGAGGATGATACCCAACTTCTTGCAGATGAAGAAGTGGCAGTATCTTTGAACAGGTAGGGTGGTTGGAATTCCTAAAAAAGTTCTCAAAGTATAATGATGAATTGGTAAGAGAATTCATTATAAATTTAGAACAATCCAAAACAAAGGTTAGAAATATTGTAATTCCTTTTTCTGTGAATACAATAAGCAATGTATCTGGTGTGCCAATTGTGCATGTCCCAAATCCTGTCAAAGGGACCTTAAAAGAACTAGTTGAAACCCTGCTACAAGAGGGGGAAATGGAACCCCAATATATTTACAACACTAAGAAAATCATAAAAGGGGTCAGAAGGGCCAACTTTCCCAAACCCTTTGATAGAGTGGCATTTTGGATAGTCAAGTATTTAACTTGTGATGGTCAATTTGGGTCGGTAGGAAGAGAAGTCCTGAAGATGCTCATACATCTTAGATATGGAGCTACAAAACTAGAATATATAGTAAACCTTCCAGGGTTTCTTTTTGAATCCATTCATATAATGGCCCAGAGGTATTCCTGGGGTGTTGGAACAATCAAACATCATGGGTTAGTTCATTTGGTGTGCCAACACCATTTTCTTGCAAAGAAAAATGGAGAAGAAATATGGGAGAAATTTCTTAACAAGTTTAAGCAAAACCCTGATATTATCAGGAGGGTAATATCAACTCCTTTTTCTCCTACAACTAATTTGGAAATTGATGCCCCTATAGGAAAAAAAAAAATAGGGGGAGACTATACCAAAAAGGAGAAGATCTGGAAGAAGAATTAAAACTGCAGAACCTACTGTACCTTTAAAAGAAACTCCTTCCTCTATAATAGCTACAGGAGAGCTAATATCTATCTCTGATAGTGATAGTTCACCTAGGCAAGAGCAAGAAGTGAAAATTAGAAGAATCTCTAGGAGGAAACCTACTTCTAAACATATTGAAGCTCCTCAAAGAAGAAGAATTCATAAGAGGTCTAGAGAAATTCAGAGGAGATGAAAGAACATGACAAGTTGGAAAAATAAGCTGCTGATATTTTGGGTAGCATGGCCATGACTCCTCCTAGACCAAGCCAAACTGAGATGGAAAAAGAAGATGAGAGATTTGAGGAACATGTTTTTCAAGAGTTGGGTGAATCAACAACACTATCACATGAAGAAGAAGAGTTGGCATCTTGGAGATGGAAAGGGAAATTTCCTTTGGTAGAAGAGGAATGCTTAACCCCAAAGAACTTTCAAGAGAAAGAAGAGAAACAACAGGTTAGACAGGATCTATTTTTGTCAGAGAAGAACTCATTATCAAAGAAAAGGATGAGGAGTTGAACTTCCTCAAACTCAAATTGGAACAGAGAGAAATGCTCATTGGGGAACTAACAACTCAGCTCATAGACAAGACTGAGGAATTGACAAGAGTTAAAAAATGGAAGATGATGGAGAAAGAGGAAGAATGTAAAATTTCTAGAAGATAGAGTACTATGTCAACAATCTCTGCACAGACTGAATTAACTTATTGGCCACTCAAGTAGTTATGGGATGATACTTGCAGGGAACTCAGTGAAATCAAAACATCCAATGAGGATTTGAGAAGCAAGATGGAAGATGAAAAGAAAGCAAGAAAGGAATGGGAAGAAAAGTTTTACAAAGAAGAGGGAGACAAATTTAAATGTCTTGTAAAAATACAAATGGTTTGCATAATGAGTGAAAAATTGCTTGCATGCAGGAGACCTTCTCCTGCATATAGCATGTTTCTAGAAGAACAATTCATTCACTGGACAGCTATCAAGAATTGCATGTGGCCTTCCACATGAAATAAAAGATGAATCTGAGTTCATGACAACCTATTCTTTCAGCCAGTGCAGAGCAGAAAAATATTCTCTGTGAATTCTATCTCTGCAATCTTATGCTAGAAAAGAACACAGGCTTCATGATCAATTTGTATGTGGGAGAAATCCAGCTTAATGCATTTGTTTTTGTTCTTCAAAATCAGATTGCATGGAAGGAAAGGGATTTTGAGCATCTATTGAAAGCTATCTCATCTGGTCTCTGCATGAGGGCTCATTATGGTAAACCATCTACTTTCGTTAAACATTTTAGAACCCATGCCTTTGATAGATGGTTCAAGACACATTATCTTGCCAGTTTATAGAAAAGTATTGATGCCTTCACCTTTTATGAGGTGGAAAATTTTGAGGAGATTTATGATGGATGTTTGAAAAGATGGGAGCTTCTTATAGTTTCCTTGAGGAGAAGGGAAGTAATATCTCCCACAAATTTGATCTGGAGTCTGGAAAGAGCAAAAGCTTTATGCACACTAATCCCTCATATCAATGAAAAGCATAGGGGCATATGGATGGGAATGAGAACAAGGCCTCCTTCTTCTCACTCCCATGTCTCCATGGAAAATAGAACCTCAAGATCCCACTCAATTTGAGGAATGGAAGAGGAAAGTAGAAACAGGATCAGGGTATAGTGTTTCTAAACTAAAACACTGGGATATTTAGTTTCAGCCATTTGACCTGAGCAGTCAATTGGAATGTAGAATACACAACCCAAGGTTTGAAGAGTAAAGTTTGTAAGAGGACTTACAAACAAGTAAGTATGGGGAGATGATGAGGCTAGAATATGTCTCATTAATGTATAATAAATGATCTTATTTTACTCTCCTTTTTATCAAGTTTGATTACATTTTGTGACTTTTGTTTGATCTAATATAAGTTAGGATGTAATTGTCCATATTTTTTTGATTGTAGTTCTAACATTTAAAAACTCTATAATTCCTAACAAAGTGCTTTGGAAATTCAATTTTGTAATAAAAAACAGTCACAATCAGTCGGAAGAACAAAGTATGAAGTGGTCAACATGTTTTTGGAAGCATTGGTTTCAATACGGATCAGTTCCAGGAACTTCCAGACTTAGTTCTAGAACTCCATTACGTAGTTACGAGCTCTATCACTTAGTTTTGGAACTTTTGGACTTAGTTTAGAACTCCATTACTTAAATTTTCAGACTTAGTTGGAACTCCTGCATGTAGCTCCGGAACCCTCATAGTTAGATCTGGAATGATTTCCTTTAGTTCTTGAAACTTCTCTAAAGTTCCGGAACCGATGAGAATTTGTTTATTCCAACAATGTCTGGTGATTTAGAAATCAATGATCCTTTCAATTAGAGATTAGATTAGAAGATTTCTAATTCTTCATACTCAGTAGATCTATGGATAACTATCATACAACAAGTACGTCCAACCATGATCCAATTCAACATCTATTTTGGGCACGATTCGGTTCTATCTGAATCGGTAGGACAACTATGGCTGTAAATGCACCTGTGGAAGAAGTATATATATATATATATATATATATATATATATATACCTATAGATAGATATATAGAGAGATATATATATATACATAGATAAAGACACAAAGAGATAGAAAGAGACAATACGTTTTTGTAATGTAGAACATTTTATCAATAAAATAGCCATTTTTGTTTTGAGAGTATATTAAGTTGTCAAATCTATTTCAAGGTGGAGCAAGGGCCCACTCTTCCAAGAACTAGGATCTTCATTTTATTGGTATTTATATTTCAGAGAAAATAGTATAGATCTATTAATTCTATAAATGCTTTTGATTACTCAAGTTGAAATTTGTTGTATACTTGTTCCTACAAGTGTTCTAGATTAGATTCTTATTTCTTTGCAATCATCTTTCAACATTCTCAATTGTGTGTTTATTTCCAAAGCAAGTGTGTTTATTTCTATAACGTGTGTTTACTTACAACAATCTATTCCATTTATAAATGTGTGTTTATTTCAACAATTTATTTTGTGCAGAGAGTGTTTACTTCCAACAAGTTTTCATAGTTTGATTTCAATAAGGTTTTGAAATTGAGAAAATCCCCGAGAAAAAGAAATCCTCAAGACATTGAGAAAACACCCCCTTAAAAATATCAAAAAAAAAGGGAAAATACCTAGCCTCCGATCAATTACTAGATCACTAATATTTCTTGTGTAGGTATATCCATTATCTAGAGTGAGTTATTTCCATGTGCCTGACCATGCACTACCAAATCATTCTGGTTACTCTCCCTTTTATCCCGTACCCAACCATCTCATACGTGCCATGAACCTAGTTATCATAAGCAACATTGGTGTTGTTTTTGACTGAATGTGTGTGTTAGGAGATAGTTTTTCGGGTGGAAAAATCTATGGGTTTCTTTCCAATGCTTTGGGCATTGAATTCCCTCTACTTAGATGGTGTAACTTCCATGTTTTCATACACGTCAAAAAGTGGGTTTGTCCTAGTGGCCTTGCAGCTGGGGATCTAATAGGGGAACTCCACTGACCCTGTGGAAAAGCTAGCAATCGCTTTCTAGAGAATAATTTTTCTAGATAGCAATAAATGGAGTGAGAATTAATATAGGATAACTAATGTTGTGGGTAGAAACTCAGATTCCTACACACACTAGTTAGAAATTTCAACACACGCATTTATGAGAAGAAACAACCAAAAATTCCATGCTACCGGCTAGAGGAAACCATGCATACAAAGATGCACACATTCATATGCCTTGGAAAATAGAAAATTCTTCCTTAATTATCATTTCAATTAAAGTTGTACATAGTATGAGAATGGAGGAAAAATAGTGAGGGGGAAAATAGAAGAAAATTGGCTAACTCTTTGTTCTTCCACAAGTAGGAAAATGCTCTCTCATGAATTCACAAATTTACAACCAACTAGAGAATAAGTTCAAGATGAGAGGCCTTTACATTTTATAAGAAGAGGAATGACTCCTCATATGCCCCCAATGACTCTTCATATGTCTCGAAATAACTTAAAATTTTCATCTTCCTAGAAAAATGTTTAAGTCCCTTTTTATAACATAAAGGTAACTTTTATACATTAGAAAACTAAAGTTACTTTTTTTACATTAGAGACATATGAAAAAGTGCAAACCCAAGACAAAATTAGCACATCAAGGAGAGAGAAAGTTGGGGTGAAAAAAAGAGAGAGAAAAGGAAGAAGCATGAAGAATCATGTTGATGACGAAGAGCATGATGATCTTGCTGACTTGATCCGATGGATGCTCTAATATGATGAACTATGGATCCCTGAACACAATATCCTCCTTATCCATGATGCACAGATACCTCAGGCTGGCTGAATGAGTGTTTAAAAACACTATTGCTTCCATGACCTTCATGGAGGTTTCATTTCCTTGTTTGAGTTATGAGATCATCTTACAACCCTATTTTGCTCAAAAATGACCTTCTAAACCCTTTGGCACATTTCAATCCTCCTCTGTTGATGATGCATTTCCATTTTTATCCACTTTATATTTTTAGTATTCCTCACCATGGACACATGCTATTTTTAGTAAGTGCACTAAGGTGGAAAAATTTGATCCAAGAACCGCGGGGCATGATAGAGCAAGGCAAGACGAGCAAAATGAACAAAAAATTGTGACGAATGAGGAAATAGGGAAAATTTATGCATAGGAAAATTTTACTATCCCTATTGCACCAAGGGGATGAGAGGGACAAAAAAACCTGCTTTGTTCCCAGAGGCATGATTTTGCACTTCAAGACCTAAAACTGGAGGGAGAGTTGGGAGTGTCAATACACACACAATGCAAAAAAATTGGGATCAAATGGAGCAATAGAGAAAAAATTATGCATGGGAAAATTTTAATGTCCCCATTGTACCTTTGCAAAGGGACATGAGGTGCACAAAAATGCACCATGCACTTTTGAGAGGCAAAACATAAGAATTTGACCCGCTGGGAGAGCGAACTTGAAATTGAGATTGCTTTCGAACTCCAAGAGGTCTTTTTGGGTGAAATTTTATATTATTTTGACTCAAAACAACCTTCCAAGATCAATGGGATGGGTATCATATTTTAATTATACTAAAAATCCCTAAAATGGCCCTTTTTTTTACCAACATTATCAAATGTACCTACAAAGAATAAGCTCCATTGAAAAGTGCCAAGAGTTTTTGAAGAATATGATGATTCCACCTTGTAGAGGATTATCTTATATTTCCAATGAGTATTTTTTTACCTCTTAAATCCTTACGAAGCTCCCATAATCATCCGCTAAAGATCATGTACCTAATTTGATATGAATTACTATTAATAATAAGTTCCTAAGAGATAACCTACTATTTTTAGTAAACAAATGAGTTTTGGCATTTTTGACCACACCATTGAGATTAGATTTAATGACTGCCCTTGTCTACACTATTCTTTCCCTGATCATTCTTCTGGATGACTTATTATTTATAATAGGTACCCATATTGGGAACTTACTATTTTTAGTAAGTGTTCGTTTTCACCAATTCTAGCATTGGAATACCACTCGACCTTTGAATATCCCCGTGTATACTATCTTCGCCACAACTACTTATGGTGTTAACTTGCCAAAATAAGCTAGTCCTTGTGTACGAAGGATTACTATTTTTGGAAAGTGGGTATCTAGTGGTCGGTTTGAAATGAAACAAATTTATTTGATGTGGGTTTTTACCCAACAGTGTTCCTATGAAATTTCAACTCGATTCGATGCCAGAAATGAGAGATTTTAAAATTTAAATTTTTGTTGCGAGAAAATGAGGGTTTTCTTGCCATAAAAATATGGGCCATGTATGATTTTTTTCACTTGGATCCTCATGGCCTCTAAAAACTAAATGTCTTTAAAATATGACATCTCGATCCGTTGAGTATTTTGTGAGATATGATCGAATTTGTCTCCACGGACTTTGAGGTTTTCGAGCAAGAAATATTCGTTTGAATCCATTCTTTTTGTGATTTTTTGTGTTTTAGATCATGGAAGCCTTTAAGGAATTATTTGAGGACAAAAATCTTGGATTTAATCTCTGGAGAAACTTTTCCAGCATTTCAACATTATCTGGAGGTGTGGGGGTAAAAATGGTGAAAAAATGCTAAGTGTTGCAATTTATAGCATGAAAATGAGAGAAGGTGGGATGGGGAGACGTTTTCTGTCCCTTTCATACCTTTTTTAAGGGGAATAAGGGGACATAAAATTCTGCTTCATCCTAGGCTTGCCATTTTTCACGTGCTCATTCGTTGTGCAACTTGGAGGAGGGGCCGAAAATGAAGCACCTGGGGGTTGAGAGAGGTGGTTTTCGGGTCATATGGGTGACCAGAAGGATTAATGGGAGTGGTGCGTAACTTTATGCACATTATGTCACTTTGAAAAAGGGACAAAGGGGACATGAAAATTCTCCTTCACCACAGTATGCCACGTGACCCTTTGGAAATTTTACTAAATACCAAATAACATACCTTGGGAGCCAACTTGTGAAGACAATATCTCAAGCTCTTGGATGAATTTTTGGATGAAATGTTATATCATTCCTCCTGAAAACAACCCTATGAATCCAATGGTGATGGTCCCAAGATCCACTTTTACTGAAACACCTCAAAATGGCTTCTTATTTCTTGGGATCGTTTATTATGTGCCGAAAGAATGAATTGTCCAGAACAACACTTGTGGTTTCAAAAGGTCTCGATTTTTCCACCATGTATACAATTGAAAATGATTTCCACAGATAATTTTCTAGGATTTAAAATCATCACTAGACTCCTAGAATCTTTCTTTGGATCTTAGGTCCTCTTTCATGGTGCATGCTCGTTCGGGGCGAGAAACCGCTTTCGCTCAATTGGTTCCAACACCTTTGAATCTTCCCTCAATATTTCAAAATCATTTCCTTGATGTTATTAGCACTTAAAAAATCCTCAAAATTTATTTTTGTTCCTTTGATCTGCTCCAAGGTAGTGCACTAGTCCTAGGAAGGCTGATGATAGCCCTTCCCAAAACCGTTTGAATGCTTGAATGCTCCAGAAGATCCTAAATCACCTAGGGGACTAATGTTTCTTACCTAAATCACCCAAGGAATAATTGAAATTAATTTTAGGATCATTAGAATGACTGGATAGGGCTATAATTGGGGGTGGACTGACTTGGGGGTGTCTTGGAAAGGTATAACTTTGAAAATTTTCCACATTGTGATATGGTTGTCCGCTTGATAGTGAATTTTACCCCTACAAAATTAAAGGAAAATAATTGGTTGTAGGTTGGGGGCATGTTATTGATTGAGCACAATGAAGATGTGACATGATAAATACTAGAATATCGGTTTACAAAATGTTGACCAAAGTGCCTTTTCCATTGGGCTATAGAATCATTTGCAATTTGTAAGAGATAGTATGAAAGGAAGAACACACACAACACATGAAAATGGAATTGCACACATTACATTACGAAAATGGAAACAAAAACCTAAAAATCACCTATGGTACAAGGTGGGGAAAACCCGCTTTCACTGAAGAACTTTCCTTTTCAGGAGTTACCCCCAAAGAGGTAACACTGAATGATGATGTTTTGCAAAGTTGTTGACTTGTTTCAAAAAGTAGCCTCCTCTCCTTAGCTTCTTATGAAATCCAAGTGCTTTCAAACTTGCCTTTACATTTTGTAGGAGTGAGCCTACATGAGCTTCTTGATATTCAAGCTTTTGCCTAGAAATTCCATTTCTTTTGTTCTCTTTGAAATCAGTTTCATAATGCCAATTGTCTTCTGTGTTCATCCACATTGCTGACCTCTCATTTACTGTCTAATTATTTCCCTAGGGCTGATTCTTATTAGAATATTTTGAGTACTCTGAATTTTCTTTTTCCACCCATTCATGTTCCCAAACATATTTTTTACAAGAGGTATTACATTCATCTTTTTACTCTTATCAATATGAGGTGTTTAAATTTCAAATGGAGGATCAAATATGACCTCATATCCATCTTGTATAGCCACAACATGAGCTAAGAGTTTGAGACTTAGCTAGGGATATTTCGTGCTCGTTGTCACTTAAAAAATATCTTATACTGAATATTTCTTTGAAACTTCTTGAAACTCATCTTTACCTTTGTTTGAAGAATATCCATTTTGAAATTCAAGGAAATCATTGAGAAGCGTTGTTTCTTTATTTTTACCATCATAACATTTTACCACTTCTTTTTCAAGAGGAATCTCAGCTATGAGGGATTCAAAATTCTCTGTTCAGACTTCTTCATAAGAGAAAGAGTCCTCTTCTTCAAATGGGAAACAAAAGGCCTCACTTTCAACATCATCTTCATAATCCATTGGCTCAGGAGAGACATTAGGTTCTTCACCTTGCTTTGATCCATCATGACCAATATCTGAATCAGTTGAGGGATTAGGATTTGATTCATGCTTGTCTTGTAATTCCATAGCTTGCATCATGAGTTCAAGACTGAGCTCAGGGTCTTCTTTTTTTCTATTGCTTTATTAAAATATTGCAATGATTACCCTTTCAAATATTTTGAGAGCTTATCATAGGTTAATTTATCTCATTACTCATGAATGAAATACTTGAGAGAATCTTAATCTTCGAAGGGAAATGATAAAATTTCCTCATCATGAAAAGGATTGTCCACTGATTCTCTTGTTTGAAATTCATCCAGAACTATCTCCTCTTCTTTGTGGCCCACATCATCTAGAAATTCAAAGTTACCTTTTTGCAGTTTAAATTTTCTCAAAGATTCTTCAAGGTCCATGCCCCTCTGAAAAGTAATGTTTAGCCATATCAAGATGGGAATCTCATCTTCCTCCTCGGCTATCAAAAAGTGATTCATCCGCCTGCTACCTTGATACAAGATGTTGGCTTCTAAAATTCCTGATTTTCACACCGTGTACCTTATATTATTCTCTATAAGTAATTTTTCCATGTCTCCCTTTATCGAATGGTTGTGGAAGACCAATTCATATGGATTTTTCCTCCCAATTGTTGAAAAAAAACTACTTAGCAAAGCATTCCAAATGAAGTCGGGATGTCTTCTACCAAAATCATCATTGAAACTTTTTGTCCAAAAATTGGGTGAGAACCACTTGTGCATCTTTGATCTTCCCTAAAATTGGGACTTCCTTTAACTATATGGAGTAACAAGAGCCACCAGGTAAAGTCATGGTGAGTTTTAGAGCTTTAGAAACCTTAACAAACATTACATTATTAGAGGCCCCAAAATTTATATTACAATTCTTCAATATGTATTCTCCAAAAAGAAGGGAAACATAGAAAGGATTTACCTTGTTTGTATTTGATGCACTCAAATCAAACATGTTCTGCGATGGAGGGGTAGGTGGGTTTGGTAGTAATAATTTAGCACTAGGATCCACAACATCGAGTTTTGAACTACCACTCCTAATATACTGGACAAATATCTCAAATTGTTTAGGGTGAGTCCGTAGATATTTGGTTTAAGAGATATACAATTTGGTTCTATTCACATGTTCTATGAAGTCAAAAGGAGTATATGCTAGCAAGGGGAATGAAAGGACTAATTTTTGATTTGAGTTAGGCTTGGAAGAAAGGGTTGATGTTTGGGGAATAGAGGGTGTTTTGAAAGGTAAACTAGGAACTTTAGAAGTATCATATTTTACAGGAGTAGCTTTAGATTTAGAACTGGAAGAATTAGAAGACTTACTTGGGATAATGGGTGACCTCCCACTTGTCACAGGATCAGGTTTCTCAAATGTAGACTCCATGCAAGGTGGAAGGGGAGATCCTTGACTAATTATTTTGTTTTTGGAGTCACCACAAGAGGTTATTCAATATTCTTTTTCTTTGTATCAGCGGTAGAGGAGGAGGCTCCCTTTTGAGACTGGGAGTGAGTAAACATAACACACAATAAACTTGGTGCCTTTTCATCATCATCATCATCTTCACTCCTTGAGTGATATTCAATGATTCCATTTTGAGTGTCACCACTCATTTCTTCTATCTCTAGGAAATTTCTACCTTCACTTTCTTGTTTGAGTCATTCATC
This sequence comes from Taxus wallichiana var. yunnanensis, assembly GCA_018340775.1. NCBI lineage: Eukaryota > Viridiplantae > Streptophyta > Pinopsida > Cupressales > Taxaceae > Taxus > Taxus wallichiana. Next base: position 486,096,993 of record CM031242.1, read on the forward strand.
CTCTTAGAGTCTACTACTTTCATTAGTAGGAGGGGGCTCCAAGGAAATCCTTTAGCATGCTCTTGCAATCTGATTTCTATTATTTATTTTAGGAGACACTCTTTCAAAAAATTCCCTCTTCAACAATGTGATTTCATTTTCCAATTTCTGCAAGACTGGATCCATTCTATCATCTCTAATATGATGTGATTTAATCTTTGAGGGTTATTGATCTTTCTAGATAGGATGAGATCATCATCAAGTTCAATGGCCATTCCTTGTTCTTCTAAAATATTCATTGGTTGAACTCTTCATAGGAAAAATCCTACCTATGGTGAATGAGCATTGATGAAGAACCTCTTGATGTTATTTTCAGATGGCGAGTCTTTTTTTGGTATGCTATGGAGTAATCTTGGTCTAAACGAGCCACATAGTCTCTCATATAGTTTTATTTTCTTCTTTCTTCAATTGTGTCAATTGAACAAGGAGATCTTGACAGTCCTCAGTACATTTGAATCTTTCCTTGAACTTTATTTTGATGTCATTCCAACAAGTGATGGATTAGGCAGGAAGGAGGTAGAACCATTCTGCTACTTTTTCTTGGAGAGACTCCATGAACAATCTTATAGTGACATATTCATGTTGGACACCAAGAATCCCACATGATGTGGTGAAGGCTGATATGTGCTCTTCAGGGAGTTGTGTGTTATCACCTTTGAACTTAGGAAAGTTCTTGCGGGAATCTGTCGGTAAATTGTGAAGGGAGGGTTCAAGTACAAGCGGGCATATATTTCTTCCCAATGGAACAATGGGTTGATGTATTTCTAGTTTGTCCGCCATTATTACTTATATTTCTCGCTTCGGATCTTGCTTCTACAAATTCTTCTTCAAATCCTTCTTTTGCTTCTTATTCTTCTTCACTTGGGAATTCAATGTTCAACGAAGGTTGGAAAATGGGAGAATTTATATGGGGAGTATCAACAAGTGTTTGAATGGGATTACCAGGTGAACTATTTGAAAAACTAGATGGGGATGCGGCATGAGAAAAGTAATAAGGGTTATCTTTGATTTGATTTTTATGATTTTGGAAAGCCTCGAAAGTGGAATCAACAACACCTCTCAACTTGTTCAACTGGGTGTATCTTGTAATTGGAACATGAAAGGATACACTGTGGAATACAAAATGCCACTATGGGAAAAAATAGTGTTTCTTTCAAAGAATGGATATCTATTAATTTCAAATTTTTTTTTTTTTTTGATTTTGTGATTTCTTTTGGATATTTTATTTTTTTGGATTTTGGACCTTGTGGTCATATTTTGGGTGTAGATGGTGTGAAGTATGCCCCATGGTGGGCACAAAAACCAACGTTATGGGAATCGAAATCCCTCTACTTAAATGGTGTACTTTTCATTTTTACATGGGCATGAAAAAGGTGGGTTTTTTTGGTGGCCTTACTGACGAGGATCCAACATTGGCACTCCGCTGACCCCTGTAAAAAGTTAGAAATCACTTTCTAGAGAATAATTTTTCAGAGAGAGGGAAAGGGAGTGAGAATAAAATATAGGAGAACTAATGTTGCGGGTAGAAACTCATTTCCTGCACACACTAGTTAGAAATTTCAACACTCACATTTATGACAATACACAACCAAAAATTCCATGCTACTTTCTAGAGGAAACCTTACAAACAAATATGCACACCTTCATATGCCTTGGAAAATAGAAACTACTTCCTTAATTATCATTTCAATTAAAGTTGTACATAGTATGAGAATGGAGGAAAAATAGTGAGGGGGAAAATAGAAGAAAAATGGATAACTCTTTGTTCTTCCACAAGTAGGAAAATGATCTCTCTTGAATTCACAAATTTACAACCCACTAGAGAATAAGTTCAAGATGAAATTATTTTACATTTTATAAGAAGAGGAATGAATCCTCATATTCCCCCTAATGACTCTTCATATGTCTTGAAATAACTTAAACTTTTCATCTTCCTAGAAATACGTTTGAGTCCATTTTTATAAAATAAAGGTGAATTTTATACATTAGAAAAATAAAGTTAATTTGATTACATTAGAGACATATAAAAATTGGAACCCCAATGGGAAATTATAACATATAAGAGAGAGAAAGTTGGGGGTGAGAAAAGAGAGAGAAGGAAGAATCATGTCAATGACAAATAACAGACTGATCTTGTTGAATTGATCCAATGGAATGCTCTAATATGATGAACTCTGGATCCCTAAACACAATATCCTCCTTATCCATGATGCACAGATACCTTTGGCATGCTGAATGATTGTTTAAAAAAATGGTTTCTTCCATGGCCTTCAGGAGGTTTCATTTCCCTGTTTGAGTTATGAGATCATCTTATAACCTTGTTTTTCTCAAAAATGACCTTCTGAAACATTTGACACATTTCAATCCTCCTTTGTTGATAATGCATTTCCCTTTTTATCCACTTTATATTTTTATTATGCCTCACCATGGACACATGTTATTTTTAGTAAGTGCACTAAGGTGGAAAAATTTGATCTAGGAACTACGGGGCATGATAGAGCAAGGAAATACACACGTAATACAAAATATTTCGTGACGAATGGGGAAGTAGGGAAAAATTTATGCATGGGTGAATTTTACTATCCCTACTGCACCAAGGGGGATGAGAGGGACAAAAAAACATGCTTTGTTCCCAGAGGCACGATTTTGCACTTCAAGACCTAAAACTGGAGGAAGAGCTGGGGAGTGCCAATATGCATGCAATGCAAACAATTTGGTATCAAATAGAGTAATAGAGAAAAATTTATATATGGGAAAAATTTCATGTCCCCATTTCACCTTTGCAAAGGGACATGAGGTGCACAAAAATGTGCCATGCACTTTTGAGAGGAAAAACATAAGAATTTGGCCCACTGGGAGAGCGAACTTGAAATTGAGATTGTTGGAACTCCATGAGGTATTTTTGGGTGAAATTTTATATGATTTTGACTCCAAACATCCTTCCAAGATCAATGAGATGGGTCTCATATTTTAATTCTTCCTAAAAATCCCTAAAAGGGCCCCTTTTTATTAATATTTTCAAATGTCCCTACTAAGAATGAGCTCCACCGAAAACTTCCTGAATTTTTGAAGAATATGATGATTCCAAATTGTAGAGAGATTATGTTATATTTCCAATGAGTATTTGTTTGCCTCTTAACTCCTTACAGAGCTCCCAAAATCATCCACCAAAGATCAGGTACCTATTTTGATATGACTTACTATTAATAATAAGTGCCTAAGAGACAACTTACTATTTTTAGTAAACAAAGTGATTTTTGGCGTTTTTGATCACACCGGTGAGATTAGCTTGAATGGCTATCTTTATGTACGTTGTTCATTCCATGATATTTCTTCAAGACAACTTACTATTTATAACAGGTACCCATATTGGGAACTTACTATTTTTAGTAAGTGGTCATTTTCACCAATTTTGGCACTAGAATACCACTCTGACCTTCTGAATATCCCCTGTGTATATTATCTTTTCCTCAACTAATTTTGGTGTTAACTTACCCAAAATAACCAGTCCCCGTATAGGAAGGCTTACTATTTTTGGAAAGTGGGTCTCTGTTGTTCGGTTTGTAATGAAAAAAATTTCTCCGACATGGGTTTTTGCCTAATAATGCTCCTCTGAAATTTCAACTCGATCCGATGCGAAACGAGAGATTTTAAAATTTAAGTTTTTGTTGTGGGAAAACGAGGGTTCGCTCACCGTAGAAAATTTGGGTTGTGTATGATTTTTTTCACTTGGATCCTCATGGCCTCTGAAAAACTAAATGTCTATAAAAGATGACATCTCGATCTATTGAGTATTTTGTGAGATATGATCAAATTTGTCTCCATGGAATTCGAGGTTTTTAGGCAAGAAATATTCATATCTTATTCATTAGAATCCATTATTTTTTGTAATTTTTTGTGTTTTAGATCATGGAAGCCTTTAAGGAAAAAACCTTGGATTTAATCTCTCTGGAGAAACTTTTCCAAAGCATTTGGAGGCGTGGGGAAAAATGGTGAAAAAATGCTAAGTATTGCAATTTATAGCATGAAAATGAGAGAGGGAGGGATGGGGAACATTTTTCTATCCCTTTCATCCCATTTTGAAAGGGAATAATGGGACGTAAAATTATGCTTCATCCTATGCTTGCCATTTGTCACATGTTCATTCGATTTGGAGGAGGGGGCTAAAATGGAGCACCTGGGCTGAGAGAGGTGGTTTCCGGGTCATATGGGTGACCAAAAGGCTTAATGGGAGTGGGGAACATTTTTTTCACCTCATTTCCCTTTAAAAAGGGACAAATGGGACATGAAAATGCACCTTCACCACAGGCTGTCATGTGACCCTTTGGAAATTTTACGAAGTACCAAATAACATACCTTGGGAGCCAACTTGCAAAGACAATATCTCGAGCTCCCGGATGAATTTTTGGATGAAATTTTATACGATTCATCCTGAAAAAAACCCTATGAATCCAATGGTGATGTTTCCAAGATCTAATTTTGAATAAAACCCCTCAAAATGGCTCCTTCTTTCTCAGGATTGCTTATTGTGAGCCAAAAGAATGAACTGCATCGAGGAAAAACACTTGTGGTTTCAAGAGGTATCTTTTTTTACACCATGTAGAACATTTAAAATGATTTCAATATATACTTTTTAGGCTTTCAAATCATCATTGGGTTCCCAGAATCTTTCCTTGGAGTTTAGGTCCTCTTTCATGGTGTATGCTCGTTCAGCCCGAAACCCACTTTATTTGAATTGGTTGCAACACCTATGATTCTTCCTTAAATATTTCAAAATTATTTCCATGATGTTATTAGAAATTGAAAATTCCTTGAAAATGATTTTGTTCCTTTGATCCACTCTAGGGTGGTGCACTAGTCCTAGGAAGGTGATGATAGCCCTTCCCAAAACTGTTCAAATGTTTGAATGCTACTGAGAAGATCTGAAATCACCTAGGGGGACTAATTTTGATTTCCTAAATCCCCTAAGGTAATATTTAAATTCATTTGGGATAATTATAGTGACCGAATAGGACTGAAATTGGTGATGCACTTACTGGGGTCTTTAAAAAGGTATAAATTTTAAAAGTTTCGACATTGTGGTATGGTTGTCCCGCTTGACCCCTAAAAACTTAGAGGAAACTAATGCATCTTCCCAATGAAGAACACCTTCCTTGGATGGTTCCATAGTCTAAGGGTCTCGCTATGCACATGCATAAATCCTATTCAACTATTCTTCACTCAAAGGTTTGATGTATGGTGCAAATTTTTCCTCATCCAAAGGTATAATCACACACTCATCCTTATTCTTGAAGCTAATATATCCCTTGTTGAAACACATGTCTACATTATTCTCATAACACAAATTTCATATAAGAAGTGCTTTGGAAAGTTATCTCTTTTAGAAATCTCCAATACCTCAAAGTCTCTAGTAAACTTGGCCCCCGTATGGTAACGAAAGCATCCTTCAATACCCAAATATGTATAGCCCTCGTTTTGTTCACCATATACAAGAAATTTGAGGATGGATACAATGTAGGTCTCCCCATCTCATTCTAGGCATTCAAATTTAGCACATTTACCTCCACGCATGTATCTATAAGAATATTTCTTACTAACCACCCATCAATCATTACATCTAACATGATCTCCTTATCATACGCATGGTTATGTGGTGGTAAGTTTGCATGTAGTATCTATTTCTCGTGCTCAACTCTTGCACACGGTACCTTCTCGCGTAACCATTTCCCCCACAATAGGATGATATTATCTTGTGAAAACATCATAAAAATATCCTTCAAATCATCCACATCTTTTTACAAGAGCTCAAAATTCTTCATGCGCTCTCTCTCACGCACTTGCTCCTTCAGAATTGAATCTCACATGCAAATCTCTAATTAATTTCATAGTCTCTTGAAAAATTCCTTCTAATGTTATACATGGAATGTTTAACATTTTCTTTCTTGATGAGTGGATTAGCTTTAAGAGGTTCATGCACACGTGCTACTTCTATGCGAGTAGTCACTAGCATGGGATGTAATTGTGGATTGGGCGTCTTTTGGCACCCATTAATCACTCTTCATACCGTAACTTGATCATTCTTGCACGTTTTTCCTTTTTATTACTTTTGCACATGTTCTCGTAAAGGTCGAGGTAGTCATCAACCTTATGTTGTTTTCCACAATACGCACACACTATATTCTAAGGACATTCACATTAGTAATGATATGGGGATCCACAAGTGTAACACGTCCCACGCAAAAATATTCCTCTTCCACCATGACCTTTGGTCTTATATCCTCCACAAAATCCACCTCCTCTATTGTTACATTCTTTAGAAGGTTGGGTTTCTGCACACGAGAACTATTGGGACAAAGTGGTTTATCATAATACGTCTTGCATACCTCATGAATTTGATCTATTAACCAATAATCCTTTGTATCATGAGTGTGCACATCAAAAATATTATAGTACATAGATACATTCTTTATTTTTGCACACTAAAAGAGAGGGAAGTTTTGGACATCGTGATTCTTCGCCAAATCTCACAAGAATGTAATAGTGTCCATATCATCCTGCATGGGTAACTATCCTTAGTATGTCATTCAACTTCACAGTCGGTACACCATATACCATTACACATTTCATGCGTTGAATTAGCGTAAAGCTTCTCCAATATCATAATCATCACCACAATCCATGCCTCCAAAATGGGCTTACAGTGAGTATCAACACTCCTAAACTCTTTAGCACATAGAGCTTATTCCAAGGCCTTGCATGGATCCAAATATGTCTTATGAGATAAATCCATTTAAAACGGTGTTAGAAAACCCGTAATGAACCATTGTTCATGTTGAATCAGATGAATATCATAATATTGTTTTGATAAGAGGGTTTTAAAGTACGTGTCATACTCCCTCGAGACTTTTGATAAACCTTTCTAGATATCTTGAGCACGTAAATGCTTTTCGTTAAAACTCAAGAATGTAGAACTCATCTAAAATTGCAGTGAACAAAACATCATAATCTACCACATTATGGTGTGGATCATACTTTATGTACCAACTATGTGCACAACCTTGAACTATAGTGGAAAAATGACTCACTTTTCTCATGGGGATGTAATTCCTTTAGTGTGCCATAGTAGTTCGCACTTGTGTATTTGCTCTTCTGCATCCTCCACACCTCTATACTCTAGTAAGTGGAGAGAAATTTAAAAGAAGAATTGAGGTGTCTTATGCGATGGCTGTTGAGATGGGGTTTGTGATGGATTTGACCTTGTCCTAAGTTTGGGATAGATCCTTAACTCCGACCCTCAACCAAGGTTTCATCCGGTGGTGATGCTGCCCTAATGTTACTACGCTACCCGCCGCAAAGCATGTGCTCCCTTCGATGAACTTCCTTGTGTCCTAATTGTAGTACTAAACTAGACACCCAATGTCTATGCTATTACATCACATACAAAAGTTCTTCCAATGGTCTACGCGTTAATAATTTATCCTATTAATGCGTTTGTAAATAATCTTGTAATTGTACTTCCAAATATTGGTTCCTTCGGCATTTCCATGTGCACCTTCCTTATATGTTTCTTTGAAAATGAATTAGTCCTAATTTTCTCTCCTTCCCTATGTAGATATAATGCCTCTCAGCCTTCACTACTCCAAATACCTTTAGATCTAGAAAACATAGCTCAAGGGCTAGGTAGTTAAGCTGATTCGGATGTGCATCCATGGTTCTCATGTTCTCCTCTGATGTGCTCTCATTTGAAGCCGATGGGGACTCTCTAGTGAACTTTCCCAATGTTGGGAGAACATGATGATATGGCTCCTCAACTTCCATGAGATCTTCAAAACCTTCACAACCCATCATTCTTCTCAACAATAGTACTACTTCAATTTCCCTCTCTTGTGCTTCATTATACTTGAGTTGTCTTTCCTCTCTCTTCCTCTCTTTTATTAGGGCCGCCACCATACTTCTCCACACCTGCTCCCGACCTGTACATGTTGGGGATTTAGATAGCTATATGTAATATATCCAATCCCAATTTTATCATTAAGATCTTGATAGGTAAGGGTATCACACACAAATAGGATCCTTTGGGCTCACGCAAAAACTTAAATTCAACCTCCTCTGGAAAACAATATGTAGAAATTACATACTCCAAAGTATTATTGCGTAATACACCTACCCACCAATGATCTACAGCTCTAGTTTACTCTTCATCTACATCATAGAGCATATGATAATATTCTTGCATCCAAACTCTCTCACTAGAGTAGTAAATTCTAGTTGATGTATAAGTAGTCAACCATTGATACAATTCTCTGGAAAGAAACCGAATAACATCTCAGACAGAAGTCATACTGATTATCCTCCACCCACTTGTGCATATTAAATCCTAGTCTAGTGCTATACCTTTGTGTAAAATTATCTTGGTCATTATCTAGCCAACTCTCAATACTTTCTAAAGCTAGTCGATACGCCATATGCATGCAACATCCGATAGACAACGTAAAAAGAGGTCCCAATAACAAAATAAAAATGTAGTATTTTTATTTCCAACTTATAGATATGTCTATTGTAACTTCATCCAGATAGATCGAATGATCACCGAAGTGCGCGCAACTACTACGTCCCTCCTTTTTACACTTGATAGGAAGTTAGCATGCACATTCATCATATTGATAACCATTAAACCAATCATGTACAAATAATCATTACATTCACATCATTTAAAAAAACATATAATAAGGAAACATTTAATCCATGTAAAACAAAATAAATACCAAATGCACTATTAATCTGCCATTTTCAAAACCATGAACAATCAATATCCAACTAAAAGTATTCATTGATAACCATAAGCAATTACACAATAGGTAGTTGATACTCAGTCATTACATAAGTTTTCAGCACCATGTGTGTAACCATCACGCTAAACCAAAGTACCACTATATGCATACATGACTACTAACAAAGGCATACATCAATTATATAGAGGGGTGGAGACTTGCCCTTCACCGCCCATGCATTATCCTAATAATAGGCATGCTCACAAAATATCCTGCATGCTTTCTTTCCTAAAAATAGCCATGCGTACAAAGATTTCATGATTTTACAACTTTTACTAATAATGATTAATCCTAAGATCATATTTGTTTTAATCCTATTATTAACCTCCTCCATGCATTCTCTACATGTTCTTTTACTGCTTGTTTTGTTGATACTCCAATTCTATTTTTATCCGATCCGGAAAATCGGATAAGTCCCTACTTTATTTCTTTTGTATGCGAATTCATGTGCGCTACCTTGTTCAACATTTATGTGTTCCCTTTTGTGCTTTATCCCTATTCCTCTACACGCACACATTCTTGCACATAAGCCTCTAGGATTCCTTAGTACTTAGTCAATTTCTCTAGCCAACACTCATGAATTGCATGTCATGGAATGTGAGGGGTCTTACAGAATCCAATCACAAGTATATCATTTGTGATGTGTGTCAAAAAAATTCCAATTTAGATATGTTATGTCTATAGGAAGTGAAAGTTACAAGTTTTCAGTTGGCGATGGTTTGCAAATCCATCCAACTCCGATAGCCACCATTATCATTAATCACGAGAATGGGTGCCAATGTTTGATCTTCCTCTTTTCCCCCTAAATGATGGCCCTTCTTTATGGACCACGATGTCAACCCCACCAATCGTGCCATATGGGCCTTATTTAATATTGAAAGCATCCTTTAGGCTTCATCAATATTTATGCCTCTAATGATGCAGCTGAAAGAGACCTTTGGTGGTGGATAGAAAATGAAATTCTTGATGCTTATTGGGTCATATGCGGTGAATTTAATATGGTGGATCTTCCCTTTGATAAGTACATACATATGCTTATGTGATGGAAAACTGGCGAAAGAAAGGTGTGGTTTTATATGTGTGATACATTCTAGTTTAATGACCCCGACGCCTCTCGTACACCCACCTCTGAAGCTTGGTTTACTTGGTATAATATCCAAGGTAGATTGGATTGGGTTCTCAAATGGCTCAACAGAGCCATCTTTGTTAACTTAATATTTTTTGATTTTGATAACACATTTTCCTTGCATGTGAAATCAACGACATATTCCATCCTTTTGGACTAGTTCCCTATCCGATTTCACATCACTTAGAAAGATAGGTAACCATTTTTTCATAAAGGAAAGCTTTTTCTCAATACTCTCTTAATAGAACACAGGCCCACACTCAATCATATTAAGTGTGTTTGGAATTAAACGCCTTAGTCTAGTCATTTGCAGCATTATCATTCACCTCTTAATTCCAACTGGACCTAGTTGTGGGAGGATGTGATGAATAATATGACCAAATTCCTCGGAATCTATGGTTGATGGTGCAAAAATTCAACAAAGATCATACTCCACTACCTCCTCCGCTCTTATCCGGGTGATGGTAGTGCTCAAAGAAAACCTTTTTCTAAAATTCTGCTACTCCATGTGGCAGAGCTCCGCTAGAAGATTTAAATTGTGGATAATTTTAATGCTCAGAGCACTCAAATCCATGCCCGTCTACACTTTGGTTTGAATTGGGGGATCATGTTTTGAAGGAATTTTTCTTTCCCTCAAATCTAAGCCTTATTTTTAGCAAATACGGGCCATCAATGATGGCGGTACTCAACTCACTTATCCCCATATTATGTTGTAGGCCTTTGTCAACCATTATCACTGGTTTTTCGGGCTTAAGATCCTTTGGATGGGCGACATCGATTTGAAAGAATGCTTAGCCGCGGTGCCCTATAAGCTATCTCAAGCACAAAAAAGTGCCTACGATCACATGCTCACCCTTGATGACCTTTAAAAAGTGGTCATGCAAATGGAAAATGACAAGGCACCTGGTTGTAATGGTTTTCCTATAATTTCTACAAATCACTTTGGGATACTATTGGTTCGAGACCTCTTTCAAGTTTATCTTGAAGGTTTCCTAAGCTTGGGGACCCCGATATGGTCACTAATTATAATCCTATCACCTTTCTCAATCTTCCCTACAATATAATTTCCAAATCCTTTGCCATTTGGTTGCAGACACATTATGTCAACCATTATTCATTCGGAGAAAACTAGATTCATTTCGGGATTCTGGACAATATCATAGCCATCTAGGAAGGTATGTACTGGGACAATAAGTCTAGTCGAAGGACCTCTTCATTAAAATCAATTTTGAGAAGGCCTACAACAAAATAAAATGGTCTTTAATCTTGGCCATGCTTTAGGCATGTATAATATTTATTCAATCTATCAAGATCATCTCTATGAATGCCTCGATCAAATCACCATTAATGGAAATAGCTTGGCTCCATTTAGTATCTTATGTTCCATACAATAAATTTTCCCTTTGGTTTCGTTTCTTTATATTGTATCGGGGAAGATTTTGGCTATTTTCTTGACAAATACAAATCTCAAGGGCTTGTCGAGAGGAATTACTTTTCCTTCTTCTCGATACTAACTACTCAATTTCCACTTTGAAAATTAATATTTTCTTATGATAATTGAGGATGAAAATAAACTTTACAATTCTATGCACTACCTTGATACTTTCTACTTGAATCTGGTTCATCCATTTAATGGCAGAAAATGTAGTGCTACAGGCAATCTTTCCTTCCCGCAGCCCTCTGGATGTCTTCGTATGATTAGAAGATGATTGAACATGGTGAGATGTTCAAATTTCTTAGCATCCCCTTTTCCTTTCAAGTGTCACCTATTGATCTTTGGAAATATGTTGTTCAACAGGTTGCTAAAAAGATTGAGTATTGGATAACCAAACCGCTATCTTTAGCAAGTAAATTCCATATTTGATCCAAATTTCTTAAAGCTACTCATGTCTATTATTCCTCCTGCTGGGTCCCATCCAAAAAATCTATACAAAATTTGGAAAGGCTTCTCAAAGATTTTCTCTAGTCCAATGTTTTTTGGAAAAGGATTTCATAGGGTTGTATGTGAGACCCGCTGCCTTCCCACATAATCTAGAGGAACGTGCCTTATTGAAATATTACGTCAAGAGCAAGAAATTTGCTCCAAATGGATAATTCAAACCATCAAAGGTCAAAAATCTTAGAAAGTGATTCTTTAGCATGATATAGAGGAGGATTCTCCTTATGGACTACCAACTTGGAAGGGTTTAGGTTTCATCAATCTACTCATTGCTCCTATTCCTATCAAAGTGGTTAGCACCTTTGTTCTCAAAAGTATTTGGAAAACATGGGAACAAATCAAACCATGACTTTAATAAAATTGTGATGGATTTTGTAATGTCCTATCTATTAACCATCACTCCTAATGGTGGTCTCTTGTCATCTAATTCTAAGATTGGTGTATTGCAGAGATCCCCAAGATCCCTACCCTCAAGATTTTGAAGCGTGGAATTCTCTCCATCAAGAACCTCTTTTGCAATAATATTCAAGATTGGTATTCTTGGAATGAGCTCAAATCCATTTTCAAGATTGCTTCATGGGATCGACCATCAAGATTAATGACATCATCACCTTTGTTCCAGATCATATGAACCACAAAATTTCTTTTCTCTACTCCCATCCATGGTGGAAAAACTGGAAATCATTCTTTGATACCACCTTCTGGAATTAATATACTAGAAAAGGATATTATTGGTTGTCTCCCCATCTTCCCAAGGTTGATACACTCAAAAATAGAAGGGGGATTCATTCTTCCCCTTCCAATGTGAAAAGGAGATTCATAATTGTTTGGTCTGCTTGTGTGGAACCTAAAATTGATTTTTTTGTCATGTATTCTCCCCAAGGCCTACCAATTGGTGCCCATATGGTTTATATTAGTGTCTTGGATCCCAATTGTCCCTTCTGTGGGTACTTAGAAACCCTATCCCACCTTTTTGGTATTCTAGAAAATCCCAAAAGGCTTGGAATTGGATTCATTTTTATTTCTCTCTTTAAGAACATAATGTTTCACTTGACAACATATTCCCTTAGGTGATAATCCCAGGATGCCTCACATTTTTCACCAAATATGTCATGATTTCAGAGGGGAAATTAATTTTGGATCTAGAAAGAAAGGAACTCTTGTTTATTTGCTCATGCCAAAGTTGATCAACATTTTTCTATTTATAATAATTCGATGGTTATCTCTAATGTGTTCTTTGTAGATACAAGTGTAAGTGAATAAGGTGGCCATTGAGGTGGAGAACCCCCAGATCCTCCTCCATCACCGGGTGATGCTCCTTGCAATTTGGCTTGGGATCTATCCTATCCTTCATAACACTCTCGACCCATAATGGTCATCCTTGAGGTGGTCGTCGGAGCCACTCTCAACGCTGCTCATTCATCCATGCTCATCAATCCCCACACAGTCTACCACCATGACAAAGATTATATCCTCTACCCCATCTTGTCACCATGGTTGGCGATCCCCTCTTCCATCTTGCTAGCTCAATTGGCGCTCATTGGCTCCCCCGATCCACGTACTCATGACGGGTGGAGCCTCCCACCCCCACCAAATAAATTTCCCCATATGGATTTAACCATCTCTCCCACTTGCGGAACTACATAAGACAATGAAGAATAGGGCCATGCTAGATTTGGATGGGAGGTGCCGAGACAGCTGGCAAGAACCTTCTTGTATCTAGCTGGTTGGACAAACATGATCTTCCCAAAGCTAGTCAAATCTTGCAACAATGACTTAATTTTATTTTTGTAGTGACTTGTCTTAGGCTTGGCCTAGTTTGTTCATGGATTTGGGGTGTACTCTACCGCCCGATTTTTGTTGAATTATCTTGTATAATTTTAATTTTTAATGTAAAACAAGATCTTATTCATAAAAATGTGTTTTAAAATTGTAAATTATAACTTGCAAATTTAAAAAGTGAGAAAAACAAGTAAGCAATACACTTTTTTTTGTAGAAGGATAAGATCATTGATGAATTTATTGGAGATATAGAGTAAAAATAATCCATTGGAGGATTAGGGGTGATTGGTCCCCAGTTTATTTATGGAATTTTCAAAGATAAAATAGAATTAGGTGTCACTTAACCCAACACTATATAAGGGTGTCACATGGATTTCTATTCACCCAATTTTTTTTTTTATAAAAATAGGAAAGGTGTCATAAGATGTCTATCCATACCAAAAATAACCAAATAATAGTGAGAAGAAGAGTGTCATAGGGATTTTTGGTCACCCTAAAAATATTCTACCAATGGACCAAACAATTATACACAAATTTTGGCTCAAATATGTCAAATAATGCTAAGTCAAAAGGGAATGAAGTATATTCATGCTTCCACCATGTGATGTACGATGTGTATCAAGTGTGAAATGTTGAATATTGAATAAGGAGGAGGCTTAATCCACCATAGTATGTATTAAAAAGGTTCTCAATATGTGCAAAATTGAAATGGAATGAAGTTCTCATGCCTCCTACATTTTATACCAAAATATAGTAAACCTTGCCTTGGACTATGCCAACTATCCTTGACATGTATCAAAAACCAATAAAATTTTATATGTTCTAAAGAATTCTAAATTTTCAACTAAGATCCTCCCAATATGAAATTGTCCATCCTAAAAAAAAATCTAATGCTTCCATATCTTTTAGGATAGTTTTGTACTGTGTGAATTCTAATTTTGATATGTATCTATCCTTAGTCCTTGTGTATTTGTATTTTATTTTGTTCTTCTCTAATTTGTATATTCTGTCTATGTGCTTGAATTTCATAGATATCCATGTGATAATCCCATTGAATGCCCCCTATTTTAAGTTGAGTTTGATGTGAAATAGATCGTTTGACTCAAAATAAATGAAGTGTGTCTATGTCGGATGTAGTAGATAGTTAAAATTAGATCACATTGAGGTTGTCAGAGGTGACCATTCTAGAGATTTTGTTCCTATGAAGATTGCATGGTAGAAACCATGACATGAAGAGATAACAAACACAAATAAAAGAAAAAAATCATATAAGAATATGAGAAAACAAGTATACAAGCATAAAAGTAAAATTAAAAATAGCATATATTTTATTTATAACAAAGAAAAAGAGCCATATAAAAGTACATAAGATTCTCACACACATAAATAACCAAGAGAAAAGGAAATAGAGGCTGAAATTAAAGTATGCCAAAATGGCATACACACATGCATATCAAAAGTAATACGCCCAATCCTTGAAAACAAAAATACAAGCAAGTGAATACAATATCAAACATTATGAAAGAGGTAGATAGATCAATAGATACTAACACTTCACAAAACACCGTTGTTATTTACATTAATCCAAATAAATAATATATACGGAAATATTGAAAATGATCATAAAGATAATGTGATCAAATACTATGTAATGAAATAATATCACCTACATGTGTAATAGATGCTCTTATATGTTTACTAGCCACTAGTTAAAAGGAATAATCCAACATTTAAGCATTGAATATTCCCATGTGTTTCTTGTATCATGCTCAAATACCTCATGAACACATGTATACAAATTATATAGAATATTCTATTTATTAAACCATATAACAAACAACATATGCAAAGTAAATAATTAGAAAATCAAGTCATAAATAGGTCTCGATTTTTTATTTTGAGAATTATTGGAAAGATTTTGTGATTATTATATTATATGAATGTATTTACATTTTTAGAATATTTGTTATTTTTATAAATCAAGATCAAAGTAAAAGATACCCTATGATACTATCAAGAGGGTGAGGAGAGAAACATATAGGTGTTGGATGCTTTGACCTCAAATTTTCATGTGTACACTAAGGGTAGGATGTATTGTGTCAATCCATGACAATAGGTCATGATTGGTAGATTTTTTTCTTAAAATATGTGGTCAAAAATTCCTACAAGGGATAAACTCCTTTATATGTAGCATGAGTAGGAACAATAGGAATGGATTTTGAAGCTTGTGTTTGATTAGAAAATGGATTAAGAAAATGAGTCTCATATGGGATACCATTAACTATAATGACTTGATTGTTATATATATAATTAATATATTGGTGTATTATAGAAGGTATATCCTTAAGTTTAAGGAGCCAAGTGAATCCTAAGAACATGCCACATGAACCAAAAGAAGCAATAACTAATAAAGGTATATCCATTGTAACATATTCCATATTATGAAGGAGAAAAATGTACCCAAAAGAAGTTTTAGGATCAAATCACATATGTTTCTTAGGATAGCCTAAAGATGGAATAAATTGAAAGTGCACATATTGTGTTTAAAGATATTATCAACCAAAACACTATGAATAGGACTTAGAACAATGAAAGATCAAATATAAAGCACATGATAAACATCATTATCAACCATATCACCATCATCAAATGTAATAATATACCTAAGAGGCATAACAAAGATAAAAATTCCAATCATAGAATCAAGTGGATGATCAAATGTACTAGGAGGAGGTTGATCCCTATAAGTATGGCACACCTCTGAATTTCTCTTAGATTTAGAATTCTTATGATTATGTAGTGGAAAATTGAATATATTGATCTTAGAATTATCATGTATAGGCTTAGATTACTCAGAGGAGAGTCAAATTCAATTGAATTAGTATCAGCAATGTCTTGTATTCCAAGTATCGAAGCATTATTATTAGAGTTTCCAATACATCTATGGAAGTGACACTAGGCATTAACCTCAAAAATTTTACCATGAGACTTTCCTGTATCACCATAAATAAGAGGGAGATATACATGGTTATTGTACAATAGAAAATCAACATGTGACCTTCTTCACACCCAACCTCCCGAGGTCATGCTTTGAGACAATGGTGTGGAATTGAAACGGAGCTAAAGTGATGATGGTGATCAAGATAACTGGGAAACCTTATGTCCTCGACACACAATACTGGAATCTGTGAATCAAAGGAAAGGAATAATCTTGTAATTGAAGGTGTGTGATGGTACAATCTGTCATGATAGCTACTCAAGACTCCAATTGATGTCTAGTTCTGCTAAGATTATATTGAGTGGTTGTGGATATACGGAAAGTAACCTCCAGGTGCCTCATATGGGTTTCCAGACAAGGTCATGGAAGTGGTGACAAGAAGTGTAGTGGAGCTGTAGGAACTATGGGTGATTTTCTCGTCTTATCTAGAAAGTCTTAGCCTGATCGGATGATATATTCAACAATGAAAGTTGTGTAATAATATTGGGTGGAAGTGGTGAAGATATGAATACCAATGTGCGTAAACTAGTGTCCATATCTAGCTGACTGGAAGGCCTGTTGGCTTGTGGAACCTGTGGATCACAACCAAAGACTCATTGAGGTTGAGGCCCTTGTATGGTCATGTATGCAATAAAACCCTATTTCGAGAGTAGTTCAATAGTTGTAGGCTTGATTAGCAGTGATATTAAGTGTATTTAATTGTCCTATATTCTTAGCATATGTTGTAGGTGTGTGCAAGACTGTTAAACGTAAGCTTGTGTCAATGTCATTTATTAGCTCTGGCCCGTTGGGTTATGGAACTAGGGGATCGTAACCATAAGTATTTTCCTATTATGGACCGTTGATGGTCATGAAAGATAAACTAACTTGCTTTTAGTAAAAAAACTATCTATCGAAGGAGATCTAACCTATGTTTTTGGTATTTTCTCAATATATCATAACAAAGCAAAGTAAATCTATGAAAAGTAAATGTTTTTGTTTTCTAACTCAACCAAAGATCTTTCCAACCCTACCTTAGAAGTGAAGAACAAATCATAACCCTAACATAGCTATTGTTCCCACAAACTTTCTTTGGTAATGTTGAAGTGAAAACTTCCTATTGATTTGATCTACTTGAAATTGTCTAGCTACTTTGGAATGAAATTTTTATCTACTCTATTTGATATGTAATTAAAATTAACAATTCTTAACTAAAAATTTGATAAACAAAGCAAACAAATACATGACTCCAACCTAGAAGAGCAAGAACCTTAGCAAATCTAGTAGTATTAGTATATGTCCCTTCAATGTTTTCCTTTCTTTCTCTGAGTGTTTATGTGAGTCCAAGGGATTGGGAATGCAAATAAAAATAACAAGAGGATGGCGCTTGAGCAATTGCAGCTTAGGAAGCGGCCTGGATGCAATGCATGTAGAAGAGAGATAACAAAGAGATCGATCTTGGCTATGTAATTCCTAGCAAGATTATGGCATAAAAACAATACAAGATACACAAAATTCTTAGGCCCTTTGCTTGAATACATGCATCGAATATATAGGAATGGAGGCTAGGAGGTTACTTCATGAAAAACAAAAGAAGGAGTTCCAACCAATTAAATCTATTTGAAAATAGAAGGAGGAAAGAGAACCAAGAAAACAAAGCTATAGAAAATTTAGCTCACAGATGCATGTAAAAAGAAAAGTTAAGTGAACCATCGCATGTTTAAAACACATGTGAAGAATCTAAAAAAGTGGGCAGGATCTGCCACCTCCCGCACCGGCGGTGATTTTAGGACTGCATGCTTAGGCAGTGGGTGACGGTTTCCAAACCGTCACCCAGAAGGGAGGAGGTCCTAGCATTCAAGGCCAAAAAGCAAGCACGAGAAAGAAGCAGGGAGATGGAAAAATGCATGGAAAGGTTAAGTAAGGATATCTAGGCTACAAATATAAACTGTGAATGGGTTTTGGAGCTTGAACACCTTCTTGAAATGATTTTGAATCATCATTAGGGACTTTTGTAACCATTTTCTCGATAATGTAGCACGTGTAATTTTGGGTGCGTACATATTGCCCCCTTGGAGAAGCATCTTAGCCATGAAAAGGTGTAAAATGTAGAGTCTGAGTATGGCATTCCCAAAATGGGGAGTTAGAAGCTATACCTGACACACCCATGTGTCAAAATCACACCGTCCAAGCTCCCACTTCCTACAAGAAGGAGAAGAGAATCAAGTGTAGATAGATAAAGTATTGGAAAATAAACACTAAACCAAAACAACAAGAGGACTTACCATCTGCGTGAGGATGTAGAAATATACCTACGCCAATGCTCTAGCCCTATAAACACATACACTCAAAATGAGTTTAAAATTTTATATATATATATATATATTGAAATAAACACATTTCTTTAATTCATTTGTGCATTGTTGATTTGGTGAAATTGAAGCTCTGGACATAACTTGATCATTCCTGACGTGGATACAACCAAAACAACCCTTGCGAGATAGGGATCATGCCTCCATGAGTGGGAAATCAACTGACGCATTCCCAGGTTAGTTATTTTCCTCATTTTTATTTTTATGCCCTAGATATTAAAATGTTGAGAAGTTCACTTAGGGGTTCATTTTCAAATTTTCTTGTTTTAAAAGAGTCCTTAGGGGGGCACCCATAGGGCATTATTTTATTTTGCTAGAAATGGTCATTTTTTTTTGTTTTTGGGCATTTTTGGGGTTAAGGACACGTTTTGTGAAATTGGGTCAGGACCACTACCCAAGGCAGAGGCGTGATCACGGGGCTCGCCGCCTGCATTTGGCGGTGGTTCTAAACAAAATGTCTCAAATGCACCTTAACTTGATTTGTTTTGCATTTTCAATGTTTTGCTATGTTTTTGATGAGCTTATCATGTGGTGTACATTACTAACTTGTTCTTTTTTCATGTTTTGGCGAAATCAAAAGAAGGTGGAATATATACGTTGGAGTATAGAGAGAGAGTGTGATTGGCTCCGTGGGATTCTAAATCAACTGACCCAGTCTAAGATAGTTCTTCTACAATGAGTGGGCATCTGGTGGATAGCACGAGTGCCCCATGTCACTCCTTCTAGTCACATTCTATGTGACCTATTCTCTTACTAGGATGCAAATCAAAACACTTTCCGGTTTCCAGGTGTTAGGAGTGAGTGGATAATCACTCTAGAGGATGTATACCACATCCTTGGACTCCCGGTACTTCGTAGGAGGCTGAAATTGGAGGCAACGGGGTCCAAGGCCATGATAACGTAGTGGGCCACATACATGGGAGATGTCATTGTCTCATCTAGCTCGAAGAAGGGAATGAAGTTTTGGTCCATTGCTACTGCTCCCTATCCTATCCTTCAGAGAGCCATCATGGGTATCCTGTCCTTGAGACTAGTCGGGGACAAGGGAGGAGATACACTCTTATATTGTTGGGCCCCCATCATTGCATAGATCAAGGCTCATGGCCGTAAGTATGCCTGGGGGTAGATATTTTGGGGACTACGTACCATGATTTGTATAGAGTTATCATATTACAGGGACAATCTTTGAGCCACCCTACTCTGGTTATGAGTTGGGTTTATGAGTGTTTCATCCCCTATGGTAGGGGGTACTGGTATCAGATCCAAAGGTTGTTTGGGTAGCTAGATGGATAAGCATGTTAGTGCTCTAGACACCACATCGCCGGTGGCCTCCCGATGCAATGCAGACTTGATTACCACACCCTACCAAGACATGGCAGGGGTATGGTGTGAGGAGGTTACAATAATGGTAGCTTGCTCTTCCATGAGCTAGTTAGTTGACGAGCTGGGAGATTAGAGATTCACCCATTTGACCGGTACCTCAACATTTCGGTCTTCCATACCCTATCATGCTTCCTCCAGTGGAGCCTGTTTATAGGACTATTTGGGAGGATCAGAGGGGTCTTAGAGGGGATCCTAGTTGGAAAGTTGTTACTCCTGGTGTTCCTATTGTAGTTAGGTGTGTAGTCCAAGATTTATAGGCAGGCTGGTGCCCTCAAGCACCCTTACTTCAGATTGGGACAGCTCCTGATCATAGTGGGGAGGAGGATGAGTTGATTGATTTGGACTCTGACTCTAAGGAGGATTCGTGAGATGATGCAGAGGGGATTCATTTGAGAGGAGGATGAGGGGGTAGGACCTTCGGAGGGAGTTGAGAGTGACCCTGAGTGGCATGACACTTAGGAGATCCTTAGAGCAACACACGAGGAGGCGGGAGAGAGAGACACTGGTCTCGGAGGAGACACTTGGAGAGGATGATGAGTCTGTGATCGACAATGTCATGCCTCTAGATTCAAGTGAGACTTTGCACCCACCAAGTAGTACTGCACAATAGTAACCACCGATCCCACATGGATGCCTAGGACTTGCATCCATGTCCCTAGGAACTTTGATACTCCTTTCTCAAATTTTTCTATTGATTTTTGTATGTTTAGCTTAGCATTCTCCTTTTGATTTGCGTTATGTGATTTTCTAGCTCACTCTCTCTCTCTCTCTCTCTCTTTCTTTTCGTAGCATCCGTATACGAGTGGCAAGAACTCATTCATAGGGTATGCATGGAAACCCTATTGATTCTCTCGAGGATGACCGGGATGAGTTGTCAATGGATTAAGGACAGCCCTTAACCTTCGGCCGATATACCAACATCTTCACTCCTGTCTTGAAGGTGGTGGAGATAGTGACTTCCCTTCACACCCAGGTAGCTAGATACATATCTTTTGTTGAGTGCCCGATGAGGTCGAACCATTCTCATAGAGAGGCTACGGGAAGTGGGCACCACCATGAGCACTCATACCATTCAATCCATTCATAGCACCATCGCAGCCATAGCAGGATCCCTAGATGTAGTCGTGTACCATCCGAGGGATCCCACAGGGATTTATAGGCTGTTTGAGCCTTTATTGCTTTGATACTATACGATTTTTTTTTTTTGTATATTTTGGGCTCATTGTGAGCATTTTGACCATACCTAGTGCATGATGACATAGTATAAAAACTTGATCTACTATGATATATATAGACTATATTTTTGGTTCGGTATTCCATCGTATCTGAGTTGAATCTCATTTGGATTATCTCTCATGTGTGCTCCAGATGTTTAGAATTTATGCTTTTCAATGCTTTTCAGAATGTATGCAATGGATTTTAATGATAAACAAAATAATTTCTTTTTTATATTTTATGCTACTGATATATGATGATGCAAACACAATGTGATCTTAAAATTAGTTTCTTTTGCAATCTTTAGTACTTCATATTGTCTTGATAAAACATGATGATATAATAATACGATAAATAGATGTACTTTCCCCACTCCTAACTCCACACAACTAGTAAGATGAGGGCTCAACACCAAGAGTTAGAAAGGGAACAAGTTATGCAAATTTGTTTAATGGTAGTGATGAGAGAAAGACAAAAGTTTGACAGAACCAAATTGGGATGCTACAACCTTACTCTACTCAAGCTACTTCATAGTTTAGAATGTGGATTGCTTTGTAGTTTATCTAGACTTGGATTTGTAGATGGCCACTTGGTTGAAAAAATATGGTTTTGGGGTTTTGAACTCTCTTGGAATTTTGGACATCCAACTCACTTTTTATTTATTTATGATTTCACAATGTTTGACTAATTTGTAACCTTTAACTTCATCAAAGAGACCCCCTACACCTTGCCCCATGCTACTAGTAGGAAGCATGGGATTCTCACCATGGACAAGGAACATATGAGTAAGGGCATTTCCCTCCATTCCTAACCCTACATCACTAGTAAGAGACACAAGCTCAACACTCGAAGGTTGGTAAGGAAAAGAAATGTGTAAAAATAAAATTTTATGTAGATTTTCATTTGATCTATTTATTTGGGAAAAATGTTTATAATGATCTTATTTCCAGGAGATGTATAAGGGATAGATGAAATGCCATGAAGCTTCTAGAATAGACCATGAACAAAGACACCTAACCTAAGAAGAGACAAAAATTAGAACTAAGTATGCAGGCCTTGGTATGGTAACCATCAAAACCTTGTCTTATCTTGTTTGGATTGATAAATTATTTAGAAACTTGATTGATGATACTATGAAGGTATGAAGAGACATGATTTGAATGTTTTGCCAATGCTTTTAGAAGTTTTTAGGAATTGCTATAAGAATAAGCTCCTTGATCATAATTTTTACAAAATGAATGGACATATGAAAATGCAATGCAGATGTAATAATGTACATATGAAAATGTTGATGGATCATGCGTAGTATCTCTTTAGGTGAAGAGAGTTTACGGATTCACTAAAATCCTCACCTTCTAGTGTACACAAGTGAAATGTGCCATTTTTTTAGTCTTCCACTACTTGATATGGACCTAACCACCTAGGTCTAAATTTCCTTCCCTCACCGGTCTTTTTGTCTATCTAGATATCGAGTCTTAATACCAAATATCCTTCGTAGATATCACATTCATAAACCTTCTTATTGTATTGCTGAGCCATCCGGTCAGCGTAAACATTGTGCCATTGTTCAACATTCAGTCTAGCCTTATCGAGACTTTCTAACTAGGAGAGTCATGCTTCTCGATAACCCTCCTCTCCCAGGATCCCATGTAGTGAAATAAGGAGGCTAGCTATTTCAACTTTAAGCTGGCGAACCACCTCAGCACCAAACACTAAAGAAAAGGGGTTTCCCCCATTGGTGTTCTAACCAACGTTTGGTAGGCCCACAAGGCTAGAAAAATCTTTAGGTGCCAATCTCATTTATTCTCCTTAACGATTTTTAGGAGAATGGACTTTAAAGTCTTATTGGTAGCCTCAGCTTGTCCATTAGCCTAAGGATAGTAGAGAGAAGCCATGTGATGACTTATTTTGAACTTTGTACACAACTCACACACCTCGTCATTTTTGAAAGATGTGCCATTATCAGAAATAATGACTGTGGCACCCCGTACCTACAAATGATCTGGTTTAGGATGAATTTAGTGATTACAGAGCCATGTATGGTGGTAATGGGCAAATCATTCTACCCACTTGATAAAGTAGTCCGTGGCCGTGATTATGAATTTATGGCCATTCATTGATGAGGGAGAGAACTTCCCTATCAAATCCAGGCCCCACATGGAGAAGGGACATGGGGTTGTGATTGGTTACAAATATTGTGTCGGTATGTGAATCTTGTGGGAGAACTCTTGACATTTGTGACATATGCACACAAACTCTACTACGTCATGTTCTAGGGTGGGCCATAAATAGCCCATCCGATGTATCTTCCAAGTAGTGGTGTGGCCACCAAAGTGACCTCCACATACCCCACTATGTGACTCATAAAGAATATTTTCAGATTCTTTGGTGTCGACACATCTCAACAAAATTCCGTCAAAGGCTCTATGATAAAGCACTTGCTCCAAAATAACATATTTAGTAGCGATGACACGTAATCACCTTCTTTGTTGTGATGTTGCCCCTTCTGGGTATGTATGGTCCATGATGAAGTTGATAATGTCAGTATACCAAGGACATACAAAGATAGGGGCCTAGTTTCAATGAAGTACACATATTCATTAGGAAAGTCTAGATCTACCAAATCACCCCCATCTAATGGATTATCAGCTAACTAGTCTACAATGATTTGACCCTTAATGGATTTTTGATTTACAAACGTTAATTCAAACTCACCCATTAATGTTATGAAACTCCTACCTTTTTAGACAAGGATCCTTGCATGAGAAATGTCCGTAAGTGGTCTCGTATTAACAATAACCCTTGTTTCTTGATTGAGCATGTAATGCCTTAAACACTTTGTTACAAAAAATATGGCAAGGCATTCCTTTTCTACTTGTGTGTAGTACGTCTCATAATCAAGTAGCGTCTGACTAATGAAGTAAACTGCATGTTCTTGTTTATCGTCATCCTCTTGAGCCAACATGTAGGCTAGAAAAACATCGTAGCTCGTGAATATAAGATCAAAGGGTGATCTGATCTAGGTAGCATTAGCATAGGAGGGGACAACAAGAATCATTTAACTGCCTCGAAGGCCTCGTTACATTCTTCTATCCAATCAATGCTATAATAATTTTTCAACAAATTGTTGATTGGATGGATAACAAAGGTCAAGTCAAGGATGAACCTTTGGATTGCACCAAGTTTCCTAAGAAAATATCTAATACCAGACTTGTTTGATGGTGGAACCATTTCTAACATAGCCCGGATTTAGGTGGGTCAACATCAATCCCTCGTGAAGATATAATGTAACCCAGAAGCTTACCTCCTATTACACCAAATACACATTTCTCTAGATTTAACATGACACTGTACTCAATCAAGCGCGAGAGGATGATGCGAAGCACCTCTGGGTGATCACAGCACTTCTTGGCCTTGGCCAGCAGGTCATCTACATAGGATTCCACAATCTTATGAATAAGATCATGGAATATGTAGGTCATTTCTCATTGGTATGTAGCACCAACATTCTTAAGACCAAATGGCATGACAACATAACAATAAGTTCCCCAAGGAGTTATAAACGTAGTTTTATCTTGATCCTCCATGGATATTTTAATTTGATTATATCCCAAAACCCATCCATGAGAGATAACAACTCAAATCCAGTTGTTGCATCAATGCTAATGTCAATGGATGGTAGTAGGAAATAATCCTTGGGAAAATCCTTGTTAATGTCCTGGAAGTCTATTCAAATACGGATCTTTCCGTTCTTTTTGATAATGGGGACAATATTAGATACCCATTGTGAATAATCGACTAGATTGATGAATCCTACCTGGAGAAGCTTCATTACTTCTTCTTTTACCATAAGGGCCACCTTTGGCTTCAAAGGTCTTGACTTCTACTTAATTGGCTTTGCATCCGGTTTGGTGAAGAGATTGTGCACTGCGATATGTGGTGAAATTCCTTTCATTTCCTTATAGCTAAACACGAAGGCCTTTTGATGTTCGTTGAGGATTTGGGTGTGTATTTCCACTTCCTCTGGAGTTATAGAGGATCCTAACTTTAATATTTTTGGCTCCTCTGTTTCGATGTTTATATCAATCATTCCCAATTAAGGAGGTGTTAACCTCCTCAAACTCAGGTGGAGATGGAGGCAACTCCAAGTCCCCTTCTTCTTCTACCTCGTAAATCTCAAGATCCTTTCTCGGAGAATACTCAATTGTGGGATTCCTAAAATAAGAAGAGGATCATGGGATTAGGGAAAGGTCTATCTCATGACCAGTAAGATGTAGTTCTACCAAAGCATTTAAATAACTTAAAGTTGACTCATCATCATACAAATGGTCTAAAAAATCAAGTTGATCCTCATCTTTGACGTATATCAACATTGATGCTACTGGTGCTTTGCGAATCAAGGATTCAGTGCAGATTGAAACCGTGGAGTTGGTGTCCTCTAGGTCACTACTTGGGGTAAAGTGCGAGGTGGAAGTTGATGTAGAGTCTGTGAGAAGGTTTTGTTCACATGGAGCTACTTTGATTGATATGAAGTCAAACCCCTTTGTTAGGCCCAACACGGTTGTTTTATAGAGTTGTAGGTGTTCATCCCTAGTCTCGTATACCTCGGATATCTGATTTGTGACTAGTTATGAGTCACCCAACACCCTAATATTGAGGATTCCCATTCTCTTAGCTATAATGAGACCTAATAGGAGAGCCTCATACTCAACCCCATTGTTTGTGCATTCAAAATTCAATTTGAAAGAAAAAGGTAAAATCCTTCCTTCAAGCGAAGTAAGGATCGTGCATTTCCTGGCACCGAAGCGACACTTGGCTCCATAAAAATGGAGAGTCCAAAAACTACTTAGAAGATGGACATTGAGTCATTCTTTGTAAGTTCCCTTTTACCTTGGTTACCTCCACCATGAAAACCTCATCTCGCCAAAAGGGAGCCAAGTCCCAAGGCATGTCCCATACCCATGGAATCAAAGGGGAGAAGGATAGGAAAATAATTTTGTAATAGCTTGACGATATTTGTTGTAGTTCCTAATGATACTGTCTCTACAACATTTTCATCCTTAACTACAGGAATACCCTCGATCAAACCCATAGCTTCTAACTCTATGTGGGAACTAGCTTTTCTTCTAATCTTGTGCTTGTCGGTTTGTTTAACTGGTTTGTAGGAAGTTTGAATTTAGAGTGGACCCTTGGCTTTTTCTTCAAGTTGGCCAAATGTATATCAAAGGGTTTTGGATCACCTTGAGCCACAAATGCTTTCCCTAAATGCAAGAATCTGACCTCTTGGAATAGAGTGGAGGGGATCACCTTCATGTGGTGGATCCAAGGACGATCAAGGATCATGTTGTAATTGGTTTCCCGATCTATAATATAAAACTCAGTGAGTACCGTCTTAGGCCCAAGAGTAACCAACAATACTATGGTTCCGATCAAGGTTGCCTTGAGGCTATCATAACCCCTCAGTGTGTTTCGCGTAGAGGAGAAATTGGTCTCCCCATACCCTAACTTCTAAAGAAAAGAGAAGGGGACTATGTTAACTACTACCCCATCATTGATCATTGCGTGTTTTATGTAATTATTGTAGATCCAAACATGTAAAAACAAAGATGAAGCACCTCTATGATCTATTTCATCATCCGTAGGCATCTTACTTATGTCAAAACCGAACCCAATATCTCTCTCAAGCTGCCCAAGAGGACTAACATCGAAGTCTATGTGATTTATCTGTGCCTTCGGTGAAGGATTAACGTTAATCAAATGGCCGAGACCTAGCACTTCTAACAGAGAGGCTTGATGAGCAAGGGAATTCTTCAATAGGTCCAACAAGGAAATATGTGAAAAGGTCTTGGTCAGATCACTTATTAGATCATAATCCCTTACTGGCTTGCTTAATGTATCATGAGCATTTTCTGACAAAACCAGATAAATCAGGATTAGCCGCTGAGAATAATCCTTGGTTCTCATAGTAGTGTTAATTTAGGGTTCAGCATCTAACTCCACCAAGCCCACGATCTTCATTTTTTGGTGACCATCCAAAGGAGGTGCCACTTGTGGGTTAAACGAAGTTGAGGCTTCATGATCATGAGTCCCTATTATAATACCCTTATTCGAACTATTGGGATCTAGTCTATCATCCTTTGGACTCATCGGGAAAGGATCATTGAAGATCCCTAACGATGTTGTCTGCAGAGACACTGGTCCCATATAGGCATTTTGACTGGGTGCAGTTGGGTTTGACAAAAACATGTCAAAAAATAATTATCTTTGGTCTTCTGGTAAACGTTATAAAAACTTATTATAATCGCAAAAAATTCTTGTGTCATGCCCACGGACCCTATGGAAACCGTAGTACAAGTCAAGATCATAATCTCGAGGCCTTTGGTTTATTCCTTGTTGTGGTACAAAACTACGGTTATTATTTGGTTGTTGATTATTATAATTGGCACTTTGGAACCCTTACCCTTGGTTCTAGAATCGGTTGAGATATTGAATAGGGCTTGCGGTCGGCATTTTCCTCTGTTGCCGAGGTTTTTTCAATTGTTGGGGATGACTAAAATCCACAACGTTTACCGAGGGTGAAAAATTGTTGTTTCTCTAATTGTTACCATTATTGTTGTTATTATTTATAGCACCTATACTGGTAGAATTAACAACATTAGGATTCTTGGGCTGATCGGTCCCAACGTCAGTCGTAAATCCACAATTCTTATTAAGGATTTTTGGTCCTTGATTGTTATTTGTGTTGTTGGAGTAACCAGGAGTGTTTTGAGTAGGAGTGACTAACTTCCCATTTTCCCCATAGGTATTATGACCACTGTCAATGGCTACTTGGTCGATCCGAAGAGCACCCTCTAGCACCTCTTCATAACTCCTTAGTGGGAACTTTTGAACCTCTTCTTTCGTCTCTCTATTGAGAGAGTGAAGGAACACATCACAAAGTTTCGTTTGATCCATGCTTAGAGCACTTGCGGAAGAGTAGAGAACCTTTTTCCACCTCTTGATGAAGTGGGCTACAGATTCATTATGTTCTTGTTTGATATGAAGGAATTCCCTGATTCCTGATATTAGTAGCTTGTTCATATTGAAAGCCTTAATAAACTCTGATGTGAGTTCCTTGAACGAGTCTATTGAAGCCTCCGATATCCTATAATACCAGTCAAGAGTGATGCCTTCTAACGTCTTAGGGAAGATTTTTGCAACAACTGCATCCCACGGGAGCAACTCTCGAATGGTTGTTGCGTAGGATTTGATATGAGCATTTGGGTCACCTTCCCCTTTAAACTTTGGAAGATCAGGCAATGGCCTTGGGAGCATGACTGTCCGGATGGAAAATTCTAGAGGATCCTTTAGGTACTCAAAGTAAGTTCCCATTGCATACATTTCAACCATTGAAGGTCCTTGTTAGGGAAGTAAAGGTTGCTGAAATGACATAGCGTAGGCATTTGGTGGGGCATGTGGCATTCCTGTGGATAACCATAAGGACCCGGATAGGTGTACACATCTACTTGTGGTATTTTAGAGTACGTGTGCATACAAAGGGGTTGGCCACTTTGATATAGAGCTGAAGGCGTGAAGCTAGGGAACATCACATTTCTGGCTGGTATAGCATTTGAGAATGCACTTCCGGTTGACGCCTGTGTAGGTATCCATATGTGGCTTGAGGAGGCATACCCAAGGTACCCATCCCAGTTAATAAATCCCTAGGATTGGGAGTATTCATGTAGACTGGAGGATTCTGTGTAGTCATCATTTTCCCATAGTTTTACGGGTAGGATGGAGTTCGACCTTGCCCTATGTATGAATTCTACATTTTTGGGTAAGCTCTAACTCTTTAACCTTGTCTACCAAAGCTGAAATGACATTGCCTGTTAACAAGGTGGTGTCTTGCTTATGTACCTTTTCTTGAACCCTTGGAGGTTGTTGAGGAGTATGGTATCCTGTTATGAATTGTTCACAATTTTTCTACCCCTCATTAGTTATATTGTCAGTTGGTGGTGGGGTAGTGTTATTGTCCAAGTAGGACATCAACTTTTCCTTGCAACCTATCAAAATATTGGTTCATGTGTTGGAATTGTTGTTCACTCCTAACATATCATGCTAAATACTCCTCATCTAGATGGGGGAGTGTTAGTGCAAATCAACAGCACCCCTGGATGTTGATAAGATTTCTAGTTTGACATTTTAGACATCCAATGTGATTGCACAACATTGAATCTTTTCCCCAAGTGTGGGACTTGTAAAAATGGGAAAATAATCTCTAGGTTAGAGGTTGGTTCCTCAACTCCTCTGATCAGGTATATTACATGAAATTTTCAGAGGTTTTAAACTCAAAATCTTACTCTAAATTCCAAGGGGACAGAGATAGAGAATGCAAAAGAACTAAAACTAATGCTAATAAGGTGATGCACCAAAGGAGTGGTGAGCATTTTTACTTCTGCAGATTGACACAAATTATAGAAATGCAACAAAACATCATACACAAACTGATAAAATGTAATGAAGGATCATGGGTAAATCAAACAACACAAGAAGAGGACTGAAACTCATTCACAGAGCTTGCATTGTCATTTTCCATTACATCAACAGAAAGGTAGAAAATATGTTGCAGCCTTGAAAGAGGTCTGGTATTCCACAAAATCACTTTCTAGGGTGGAAGAGGGAGCCTGCAAAACATAAAAATGTCCAACCCCTCAAAAATGAGCCAAATCTGGCTTTTACAATGCAAAAATGAGCCCAGGAGAGAGAAATGTGAGAAAATGTGAGAGGAGCTTCAACCACCAACCAAAAATGTAATAAAATAGCATGGGCATCCTTAAAGGTCCATTCCCTGACATTTTTCACCATGCTGGGAGAGAATGCGACCCATTCTCTATTAAAAATGGTGGTTGAAACATCACTGTTGATTTCCATGTGCTGAGAGGCATTTTCAAATTTTATCTCTTCAAACTCCATCAAAATACAAAATTTATCCTAGAATCATGTAGAGAATTTCACCAGGTTTCTGTTGATATAAAGAACGTGAAAAACTGAGCTCTGGATCGAAAGTTATGCTCATTTGAAAATTTAGGGCAAAACAAGGCCAAAACGGGATGGCGGGCTGAAAATTTGAAATTTTCCCACTTTTTGCATTTGGGAAAATTTCATAAAAAATTTCTGCGCCCCGCTGATCTAGTGCCATGTGGCATGATTCTATTGGTCACAGGGTTCTTCCTGCTTCATTTTCCATCATTTTGGCCATTGGAAAATTTTCCAAAAATTCTCTACCGGGCCGATGACCTGAGGACATGTGGCGTGATATGATTCGTTGCGGGCCTCTACTTTCAAATTCTCTGCCTACTCCAGGACCATTTTCCTTGATGGGACGTGTGGTGAGATCCCATTGGACATGGGCCTTTATGCTCATTTTTCCCTGCAGGCTTGCCTTGTGTTTTTTGCCACCACATGGACACGTGGCATGATTTGATTGGCTCGGGCTTTGGGGGCGAGGCTCTCCCTTTCAATATTTCCTTCGACTTTGCTTTGGGAAAAATTCCCAACTTTCCCTCGTGTTCCGCTAGTCTTGGGACACGTGGCGAGCTCCCATTTGATGTGGGACTTGGGGGCTCACCTTTCTCCTTTGCTTCAACCTTTGGGAAATTTTCCCACTTTTTCCCCACCGCTCTGTTGCTCCGACACCCCGAGACACGTGGCCTGTCCTCATTGGCTACGGGCCTTGGGGAGTGGCTTTCCCTTTTAATTTTTTACACTTGGGTGAAAAAGGAAAGAATCTTTGCGCCCTCGACCCCCAATGCCGTGGTGACACGTGGTTTGATCTGACTGGTCGGTGGGCCGATGGGCCAATATTTCTCCTTTCCTCTCACCAAAACACTTCGCCAAATTTTTAAGTCTCCCTCCGTGGTCTGCTAGTCCTAGGACACGTGGCCTGATTTGATTCGCCCAGGCCTTTTCTAGAGATTTTTCCATGGCACCGATACTTAGGAAATTTTCCTAATTTCTTCCCCTTGGACACGTGGCACGATCCTATTCACCAGCGGGCCGTCGGGGCAAAAATTCCTTTTGAAACCTTGCCAAACACTTGGTAAAAATTCCAAGTTTACCTCCACCTCGCCCTTCCGAGGACACATGGCCTCACATTATTGGCTCGGGCTTTTCTGGGAAAATTTCCCACAAAACTCTGCCGAGCCATAACTTCAAAAATACATGGAGTTAGGAGGAAAACTTTACCTTTCTGGAAAGCTGAGAAAAATCTCTATCCAATGGTGCCATTTCCAGAAGGTTTTGAGTGCCTGAAAAGCAAAAATTATGACTGAGGCACAAGAGAGGGAAGAATGAATGGAGTTAGCCACAAAATGAGCAAGGGGCTCATTTTGGATAACAGGGAGTTTATCGGATTTCATGGTAATGGGATGTTGAAACAACACCCGAGGAGATGAACTTTCTTCACTAGTGAATGTCATGTTATTTGAACTTGATTGTTCGAGGGGATAAGTCTGGGTGACTTGATCAAGTTCTTCAATACGTATAGAAGAACCAATATTGGTTCCTTGAAGGAGAGGCTTTTGAGTGGATGCGCGGTTGTCTGCCCATGTTAAAAGTGAGGGTGATTGTTGAGGGATATTTGATTGGTAATGGTACATGTTGAAACCCGGGATGGGCCAACTATACTTGTCATATCCTGACATATTTGGGGGTATAAGAATACCCACAGAATAAAGGATGGACGAAGAAAGTGGAAATGCTTAGAGACTAGCTCTTCACATTGGGTTCACCAATTTGTACGATAGAAAATCAACACGTGACCTTCTTCACACTCGACCTCCCAAGTTTGTGTTGAGAGCAGACAACGGTGTGGAATTTAAACAAAAGCTAAAGTGATGATGACGATCAAGATAATTGGGAAACATTATGTCCTTCGACACGTAATACTTGGAATATGTGAATCTAAGGTAAGGACTTCTCTTGTAACTTGAAGGTGTGTGATGGTACGGTCTGTTATGATAGCTACCTGGAGACTCCAATCGATGTCTATTTCTACTAATATTCTATTGAGTGCTTAAATAATACATGGAAAGTAACCTACAGGTGCCTTGTATGGGTTTCAGAGACAAGGTCATGTAAGTATAGACAAGAAGTGTAGTGGAGCTGTAGGAACTATGGGTAATTTTCCAGTCTTGTCCGAAAGTCTTAGCCTGATCGGACGATATAGTCAACAATGAAAGTTGTGTAATAATATCAGGTGGAAGCGGTGAAGATATGAATATCAATGTGCGTAAACTAGTGTCAATATCTAGGCTGATTAGCGAGCCCGTTGGGTTACGGGACCTGCAAATCACAACCAAAGACTCGTTGAGGCTAAGGCACTTGTATGGTCATGCATGAAATCAAACCCTATTTCCGAGAGAATTCCAATAGTCGTAGGCTTGATTAGAAGTGATATTCAGTGTATTTAACTGTCCTATCTTCTCAATGTATGTTGCAGGTGTGCAAGACTATTAAACGTAGGCTTGTGTCAATGTCAATTATTAGCTCTGGCCCGTTGGGTTGTGGAACTAGGGGATTGTAACCGTAAGTTTTTTCCTGTTGTGGACCGTTGATGGTCATGCAAGATGAATTGACTTGCTTTCAGTAAAAAAACTATCTATCGAAGGAGATTTAACCTATGTTTTTGGTATTTTCTCAATATATCAAAACAAAGCAATAAAACAAGCTAATCTATGGAAAGTAAATGTTTTTGTTCTTTTCTAACTTTTTAGAAAATGCATCTAATCTAATAAACAAATTAAATACAAACAATTAGCTAGATGTAGCTAACTATTTGTGTATATGTGTGAATCTAAATCTAAAAATCTATTCTAACTCAGTCAAAGATATTTCCAACCCTACCTAAGAAGTGAAGAACAAATCATAACCCTAATAGAGCTATTGTTCCCCATAGCTTCCTTGGTAATGTTGAAGAGACAACTTCCTATTGATTTGATCTACTTGAAATTGTCTAGCTAATTTGGAATGAAATGTTTCTCTACTCTATTTGATATGCAATTGAAATTAACAATTCTTAACTGACAATTTGATAAACAAAGAAAAAAATACACAACTCCAACCTAGAAGAGCAAGAACCTTAGCAAATCCAGTAGTATCGATCGCTTACATCCCTTGAGTTCTTTCCTTTCTTTCTCTGAGTGTTCATGTGATTCTAAGGGATTGGGAATGCAAAGAACAACAACAAGAGGATGGCACTTGAGCAATGATAGCTTGGAAGTATTCGGATGCAATGCATGTAGAAGAGAGATAACACAAGAGATCTGAGCTTGGCTATGCAATTCCTAGCAAGATTATGGCAGCAAAACAATACAAGATACACAAAATTCTTAGGACCTTTTCTTGAATACAAGCATGGAATATATAGGAATGGAGGCTAGGAGGTTACTTCATGCACAAGGCAAGAAGGAGGAGTTCCAAACAATTAAATATATTTAAAAATATGAGGAAGGAGAACCAAACAAACAAAGCTAATTTTAGAAAATTTGGCTCATGGATTCATGCAAAAATAAAAGTTAAGTGAACTGTCACATGTTTAAAACATGTGTGAAGAATCTGGAAAAATTAGGTAGGACCACCACCGCAGGGGTGGCGAGTCCCTACTGCTTGAAGGCCAAAACAAGCACAGAAAGAAGCGGGAGATGGAAAAATGCATGGAAAAGTTAAGGCTATCTAAGCTATAAATATATACTGCGAATGGGTTTTGGAGCTCGAACACCTTCTTGAAAGGATTTTGAATCATCATTGGGGAATTTTGTAACCATTTTCCCAATAATGTAGCAAGTACAATTTTGGGTGCATACTGATTACACTCTAAATTTTTTTGTAAGATCAAATATGGTGAGGATAGAAATTATGTGAGTTACCTTTGAGGAGAAACTTGTGAATCGAAGATTTTTGGTTGAGATATGAGATTAACAATAACTTTATCATTATTCAAGTGTTTTTATTAGGTATGCCTTTATGATTAGGTTTTCCTTAAACTTTAGATACATATGTATTAGGATTGGTAGATAGTGGAATAGCCATTATATTCGTATGAAGGGGGATGTGGGATACCCCATGAATATATGTGTAGTAAATGTGTCAATAGTAGATGTAGTGATATGAGATGAAATGTATTTGGGATTAGCATTTATAAATTCGAAAAATTCATGTTCACCCACCTTCGTAAAGGGGAAATATTATGAGAGGAGGAACTATCTTGATAGGAATGATAGAGGTAGATAATGGTTTGGCAATGAGGTAAACACGTAGTATCACATATAGTATCTAGAGAAGTTTCATTGAGATTAACATGTAATTCATTCATGTCATCACTAGGAGAACCATGTACAATTTATAATAAGAGCACAAGTAGAGTGTGTAGTTATAAAATTTTCCATTTCAACAAGAGAAAAAGACTTATTTAAAACACATTTACTTTTCCATGTACCATAAGAAGACAATAATCATATAACTAAGAATTATTTACATCATCATTAGAATTGTCACTAAAAATCATCATAATCACTATGATTATCATTAACGCACAAACCATTTATATTCTCAAGACTAGGAACACTTATTTAGTCATAAGTAGGGGATGACTCAAGGAGAGAAGAGGATTTAGTTCCTTATAATGGAGAATAATAAATTATAGGAGATGAGCATGGGGTTTTCGGATTTACTCATGATAATAGTTGTGTGGTATAACATGGGTAGGAGGGTTTGATGTACTGAAAAATATTCTTAGGCATTAATTTTGGAGAATAGATGCCACATATTTTGGCTATGGATTGTTAGGGATCATGACTTTTCATAATTTATGATAGAGAATATATTTTTATGGAAGGGTAATTGAAAGGAACAAAAGCTAGTCATGCGTGGAGTAAGCCATGAAAAAAGGAGAATAAACCCTATGATAAAAAAGAAAGCATACACCATGTAGAAAATAAAAGAAAACATTTGAATAGACCATATATGACAGATACAAGAATGGTAGGGTTGAATATGTATAAGAGTAATACCAAAGTGGAATAGATAGATAAACCTAAAAGTGAATTTTAGATGTTTTTGTCAAATTAATAAAGACTATTTTTGAAAATATTTGATGAATTTTATGAAACAAAAAGATGTTAGCTTGACCTTAATGCGATTGTAAAAACCTCCAATGGATTTCCAAATAATTGTGGATTTAACATGATATACCCATATTAAGGAAAACAAAGATTTTGAATTCCGAGAAATTATTAAAAAAGTTTTTATTTTAATTTTTTGAAATAAATAAAAATTTCAAAGGGATTTGAAAATAGATTCATTATTATTGAGATATTTCTAGAAAGAGTTTTTGCCAATATGAAACCCTATACGAGGCCCTAAAAATAAGACTACGCATGAAACCATACAATTAAAAAAATAGGTCTTAAAATTGAATTTTAAAAATTAAATTTAGGTCTTAAAATTGAATTTAGGTCATGAAACCATAGAGGAAAAAACTCCCCTTCTATCTCAATTGGCATTATTAACAATGAAAAGATATATTAATTCACATGTGTTGTAGGTTTGGCCCATGTGGTAGGGCATTTACTCTTCTTTAAATCTATTCACCCATGCGGTTCTTTTTTCATCAATACTCTTAGCTATATCGATTGTTCTTTTGCTAAAATGGGGGGGAACGATGTCGGGTTGAGCCGATGAAGATTGAAGAGTGGAAGAATAATGCTGCACTCTATAGCATTCTTAGCAAGGGTGGACTTAAAATTTTCATGGAGAGAGTCAAGGGCTACGACCTGTACTTGTCCGAGTAATTCATCAAAAATTGGAAGGAAAGGAAGGTGTCTTATAAAGGGAAAGAGTTTGAGATAAATGAAGAATTCATTGTGTGGGTTACATGTCTCTACATAAAAGTGTTAAAGTTCTACAAAAATAACATTGATTATGGAGTGGAGGAACTCAAGTTTCTAGATAGTGGCTAGTCCATTGTTCATAAGCTCAAGGGTTTCACCAGGAACTCTCTACCTCCCCTATAACATTTTCGGGTTAGTGGTTATGAAATTCATCATGTTGGAGGGCCACTTCTCAATTATGCCCAACTACCACTTAGTATTTCTCAACCACTTTTGAAGGAAATACTCTGTGAGTTTCCCATTTTTCTTACTGCACTCTCTTGAGTATTATGTGAATTTGGTTAAATGGGGAAAGTGTGTCTTCCCCTTGCATCATGTAGTTATTTTCATGCTCTACAAGTTTTTTGATTATTCTATGCTCCACCCCCAACCTTCTTCTCTTTCCCCTACCAATCCCTCCGGTCCTCAATCCTCCTCGACCCCCTCCCCCTTCCCCCACTCCAACTCTCCCTACCTCCTCCCCTCACCCTAACCCCCTATACCTCCTTAGCTCGCCATCCATCTTTGTTCCTAGACCCTATCCTTCGACTTTGATCCTTTCTCCGGTAAGAGATCGAGAGCTCTTTTTAATGGAAGATCCCTTAGGAGAATTCTAAATCCTCTCACACCTTGCCCATGCCTCTTCCCATCCAATTATTTTTTAAGGGACCTATTATGGGGCTTCTCTCTATCGAAATGATGATCATAAATCCTATAAAGTAGCTACTACAAAGACAACCAGTTAGTCGGATATCCAACTGGAAAAAATTAAAAGGATCAAGGGTATAATTGATGCATGCAAGTCTGAAAGTGTTGTTAGATCAGTTGATAGAAAAAAGTGCTAGATCTCAGCAATCATGTCAACAAAATTGAAAAATAAATAGAAATGATCAATACCAAATAGTGTGACATCCTTAGCATGTAGAATAATACCATATATTTCATTTCATAATTTGACATTAGAAAAGGAAGAGACAAATCCATAAAAGAGACAAGATTCAATGATATAAAAAAGGGACTTGATGATGTTAATAAGAGCTTCCATAAGCCCATGAAATAATTTTTATCACCCATGTTTTGGGTTGTAGTTTTTGTATCTCTCGCTCGAAGTTGCTTGACATTGTGTTGATATTGTGTTATCATTATGATAACTTCTTGTTGTTTTTAGCTCCTTGTTGACTAGCTACTTATCCAATATTATTTTGGTTTCTATGAAATGTATTGAATATATGGCCTTTGTCCTTTTTAGTAATCGGGTAGGGTCTAGCCAAAAACCTTTATCCTTAATAAAAATAGATAAGATTCAAAATAAAATATGAATAAAAATCCTAGAAGATTTAGAAATTTGAAACCCTAGGGTGAGGTAAGATTGTGTAAGATCAAGAAGTAAGTACATAAAATAATGTTTTTGTAGAATGTAATATTTGTGGTGAAACACCTATTGTGACCCATTCACCACAAAATTATCTCCACATAAATTTTATTAAATATAAAATTATATTATAACTTAAGTTATACTTTATATTTATAAGTTTATATAAATTCAAATAATGTCATTTTAAAATGTGATTCAAGTATGGTCTTTCATGGTTATAATTGCTCATCCTCCTTTATAAGTATCTTTTCCAGCATGTGGAAGGAACAACTAAGAGTAAGTGAAAATATTTGATATTCATGTATGAATGTATGAAGAAGTGAGAAGAGATAAAGTTTTGGGCTCTTGGTTTATAATGGT
Organism: Taxus wallichiana var. yunnanensis; assembly: GCA_018340775.1. NCBI lineage: Eukaryota > Viridiplantae > Streptophyta > Pinopsida > Cupressales > Taxaceae > Taxus > Taxus wallichiana. Next base: position 486,135,298 of record CM031242.1, read on the forward strand.
TAGACACATTTGTAAGTTCATAAATATGGATAGTGCATTTTTGTGGGGTTTTTAACATTGTTAGTTATCCCCATTTTAAATATTTTTTTGTTCATTTTAATTTTTAAGACTTTACTATTTCAATTTCCTATGATTATTCTATTCAATATTAAAAATTTAAGTCATTGTCAAATTCATTAGACAACACTTTAGTTAATTGATCCTGCGCATAATTTGACATGGTATCGAGCTAGATCATGGTATCTAAGAAATTTACAAGTTAAAACTTGTACATGTTATTTGGAGATTTATGAAAATTACCTACATGAAGTTATAATGTAGTTTAGGGATATTTAGGAAACACTATTCCAATTTAGAGTGTTGTAATCCATTTTGAACTACCCATGGTGACAACATGAATTTGGAATGAAGGAGGCAAAAATATACAAGTGGAACCTTTGGGCATGGTTAATAATAAAAAAATCAAATTGGACTTATAGAAGTAGCTACACAAATTTACAAGTAAATAAATAAATTTTTGTATTGAAGTTGAGAAAAATTAAAAATTCTACAACTCAATATATATATTACATTAAGACACTCTTACGATAAATTACATATAAAAATCCCATTAGTAAAAGTGGCATACAAATTCTAAACTTTACAAGTAATCTTCTTAACATAATATGTTTAGATAAGATACATGTTGTTCTATTAAACAAAAATGTAGATAATATTTTGAACTATCTCTCGGATTAATAAGATGCATGAAAAATTGAATCGGTATAAATCCATGCTCTAGTGACTAAAATAGTTTCCTATTGTATCAACACAACTCACATCAATATTTGTAGAGGTTTCAACCATGTAAGCTTGTTCAACCAACTCAACTCGATGAGTTCGGCATGTAAATCATTTGCAGATTGAAATTGTTTTGCAAGCTTAGTTCCTCTTCCCACTTAGGATCACTAGACTACTCTATGGTTAAATACCATTTTCGAATTTGTCTTGACTAGGTAACTCGATATCCTCAAGAAACACATTCCTTTATGTGTTTTTCTTGACCCAAAATGAATCACTTGACCTCTATTCATCTTTAACAAACATCGTGACATATTTATGAAAATATTAGCCTATAATGATCCTTTGGGGCTCTGGCTATAATCTTGTGGTAGTATAACTATGTGTAGAATTAGATAGATTGAATCTATAGGTTTTGCATGCCACTTGGGCCCCAATAAACTTTCTCCTAATAGATCACCAATATGCCACTTGTTTATACCCAAATAAGATCTATGTTATGGACATGCAAAACAATAAAGAGGATGTAAGCGTTTGTAATAAGGGGATTATTCATATCTAATTAATTCATAATTAACCATGCATAACTAGAATAAAACATTAATAATTGTAACAATTGATAAAATGATTAACAATATCTCAAATAACAAAAGAATAATACTTAGTTATACAAATCAAAATAGAGAAGATATGGATGTGTAGATAGGTGGAAAAGGAAGATGAGAGACCAAAAATGCTTCATTAGGAGTTCTAGAATTTGAAATTGAGCAAGGACATGAATAAACAATTATTGTATGAAACATATTACAACTATATGTTTGTAACCTATGGTTGTATGGTCTTGAACCCTTCAATAGTTGGGATCTGAATATTTATGTGTGATTCACTTTCCTAAAAAAAAAATTTGTTGTATGTCACTCTTGCTTGTATAACCTTAAGATGACATGTAATCACTTTAATGACTATAAAACATAGAAATATGTAGTACCCTTCATCAAAACATTAATTAAAAAATGGATAAATCATGTGTATGTGTGGTGAGGCTATACTAACCTTAGAAGTTAACCCCAAATGTTAAACCAATCTAAGTATTGCATTACATGCTCTCGTGCGGGATCAAGCCTCATGTAGTTCTCTGAGGTGATTGTACAAGTGTGCATGAAATCTAAGCCAACCCCTCACATATCTTGACATACAAATAACATGACGAGTCTATCGTATAATTGTACCCCAACATGGTAGTATCGTGATGTGGTGTTCCTTAACTACGTGACCTAAACTTGTGTTCCTTAAAAACCTTAAACAATGCTTATATAGTGAATTTACTCTTACTAAGATATGGAGCTATGAATTTTGCATGATTGAAAATGGAGGAAATTGTACTCTTTAACTTGGTTTATTGCTTCATACATGTAGTAAGGAATTTTCTAATTGATGTACAATTGATTTGTATATTTTGAGATCCTTGAGTGATTTTGAAATAGGATATTGTAAGAATGCCAAATGAGTTATAAAGTGACATTGATTTTTTCAGATAAGGTAATATGAGTTGGTTTTTAAGGGACCCAAAAATCCCTTTACAAAAAATAAAGAAGAGGGCATAAAGGCCAATAAAAAGGAACCAAAAGCACTAAGTCAAACAAGCTTGACCAGTAATTCCCACAAAATAGAATAGACCACACCGGTCAAGTACCTACAAAATATTTCACAAGATTTTTATAAAAATATAAATACTTAGACCTCCAAGGCAGCAAGATCAACAAACTCACAAGAAAATAAACAAAAAGAAGAGGGAAGTGAAAGGTCAACCATCGGTCCATATTTCTCGAGAGAGATTTTGTTTTATTTCTCGTGGTTCAGCCCACTTCCCTATCCCCTTTACACTTGATGATGACTCTTTTAGGAATGTTCTCATTGTTCTTTTCCTCCATCTCCTTAATCTCTTCATCATCTGAGCTACTCATCTCAAGCCGCATCTTACCCTTGTACTACTCAACAACAACTTTAGCAATCTGATCTTGAAGAATTAAAATCCTCTATTCCTACATGATTAACTAAGCGTTCAGTCCTCCAATTCTCTTGTTTTGAATTTCAATTTACCTGTGAAAATATTTAACTTCTTACACAAGGTTTTTATTAACCACCAAGATGGTGTCCACAGTGGATTCCACTCGAAGGATGCAAGCTTCCTAGTCAATAGTATTTCTAGTTCTCGCCCTACTCCCAAGTACTCTCATCCCTACCAGTGTCACCCTTTTTCATGTTACAAAGGATGTCAGCAATTCCAATAGAACCTTCCTATTTCCCACCCTTTTTCCTCCATTTCATGTGAGCCACAAGGGTTTCATTATCATAATCATATTCCCTTTTGTCTGGAGGTTGGGGTGAAATAAAAAAATTTCCTTTCTTAAACAACAATAAAATTAAGCCATGATGGAGAGGGGTATTCATCTTTTCATTTTGGTAGTCACCTATAGAGGAGGTTAGGGACCTAAGGAGAAAAACATGAAGCTCATCTCTGATTTCTTCTTAGAAAATTCAGAATGGACAAGTGGTAAGAAAATATCTTCCTGAACTTACCTTCAAGTGTGAGGTACTTCATAACCACAAGACACACATCAACCCAACAATCCAGAAAACAATTTCTCACTATTCCATCATCATACATTAGGAAATTTTCCCTAGGACCCAAAAAGTGGAAATTTCATGCTTTCTTCTAGATTTTTCCTTAAAATTTTTAAGGCCGTCAATTAAAATACCCAGTTACTTGAGAAATGTTCTCTTTGGTGAAAATGATTTCAGTTCCCCTCATTTTGATGTATCCATCCTCCCAGGATTTCCTGAATTCATTTTCGAGTTACGAGATCATGGCTCTGCAATTTTTTATGAAGTTGGACAAACCCCACGATAGAGGATCCTCCACAAGGTAACATCCCTTTACAAATGTAGATAGGTCGTAGGTTTAGTATGAACTCTCTCGCCACCCGTTATTTTCCCTCCAAAAACTAGTAATAAGATTAAGTCGAATGAGGAAAGGACCAAAAAAAAGAGAAATAACTTTACGCCGACAACAAAAAGCCTTCCTAAATAATGACAAAATTGATTTTATTATATATCCTTCCATAGGTGAATATTCTAACAAGGATGAACCTAAGAAGAATAAATTACCCAATAAAAATATTTACATTAAAAAAGGGCAAAAAATGAAAAGGGGCATAACCATACAAGTTGGATAGGACTAAACCCCACATTCGTATCTCAAAGTGTACGATTTTTGACAAGATGACTGTGGTGCCAAAAAAGTTGTGTCATAAAGTATAATGATAATTTACTACTTTAATTTAATAATATTTCCTAAATTTATGATAAAGTAGAGTGTAAAGATGAGAAATTCATGGGAGATATATAGTGATATAATTCGGGGGAGATATATAACGATATAACAATTACATTATAAATGAGAGCACTTTTCTTAGTAAGGGAGCATAGCTAAACTTGGCATTGCAAAAGGACAAGTTACCAAATTTTATGATCTCCCTTATTTGGGTTTGGTCCCTTTTTTGAATCTCTAACCGGCAGAGGGTATCAAAATTAGCTTGAGCCCTCATTAATTTTGAAATGGATTGAATCCCCTTCATCTCGGCCACTAAACTTGTTGTCAACTTATCCCTTAATGAAACTTTCTCTCAAACTCCCCAAAAATCCATATTATTCCTTGATTAGATGAACTTGTGATTATATTTATGACATACACCCCCTCTCAATTTCAAAAAAAGTTGTATATCTATTTCACCCTCTTTTATAAAGAGTTAAGATAATCCCTATCATCAATAGAATAATGTTTGAAACATAACAAGGATTCTTATAAAATCTTGCCGCATGAACTTTAGAAACCCTAAAAGATAAGCCTTTTTTTTAAAATAGACTTTTTTTAATATTCAAATATTTTGTACTTACTAAGGCATACATGGTGAGCTAAGTAGCTCAACTAGTATATAAGTTTTACTAAGGATTTCATTGGAGTGAAGGTCAATGGTTTGACCCCACTCCCCATTTTTAAAAATCCAATTCTAAGTTTTTGAGTATATAATTATACTCACATATATGACTTATTAGGGAGCTTGAGAGCTTGATTGAAACTTAGGATTTTCCTAATACTTAGCATTTGTGAGGTAAGGGGTTTTACCACACTCACAAACCCCAAATATTTATTTTTCTAAACTAATTATTTGGAAATAGAATGTTTGAATATAAACTAAGGAATATATAGTAATGATCAAAATAGTAGTTTGAATAACTATTTTCACTTTGAAATGCACCCTTTAGGGAGTGGTGTAGATTTTTTCATTTCAACTGACAAAATAGAAAAACTCCTAGGTTATGGGTGACCTGTTTATTGGATTGAATCTCTAGAGAGGGCTGCTTCCCCTATTTTAACCCCTAAAACTAGTTTCTACTCTACTAAATGAACTAGGAAAAGGGAGAAGGAAATATTGAAAATAAAAAGGAGGTGATACACTTGAATTTTGAGGATATTTAGAATTTTTGAACCACACATATAGACCACGGGAACCATGCACACCATACACAACTTACAAATCTATATGTCAATGCAAAAGTGTTTCAGATAAGGGTTTGAAGCTATGAAAGAATAAATAAGGGGGAAAATGGCTCGAAAGGGAAATTTGATGAAATCCACAACTGAATCCTACAAAAACTTGGTTAAACACAATCTATGACTTGAAAATTAACATACAACTACATAAGGGAATGGAAAATAGATGGTAAATCAAGGATAAAATGATATCACAAGATAAATCAGCCTAAAGACAAAATAATGAACAATAAATAAGTTGTAAGAAGGTAAAAATAACTCCTTTATTGATCCAAGAGGTAAAACCAATAAAAAGGATCACTTGTGACCCTTGATTTTCTAGTTAGAATGCTAAATTTCTCTAGGATAATCAATAAAAGTATATACATACTTTTACAATGCATTTATAGAGAATTGAGAGAGAAGAAGAGGAAAAACAAAGACATGCAAGCCTGATTAGTAAAAAAATAGAAAAGCATCAAATTAATGCATGCTCACTCCAAATTTCCGCTCAAAAAAATAGTTGATCTTCCTTGAAATAAGTAGATTTGTGCTAGTGAAAGAGAAATTAATGCTAAAAATAAGAAAATCCATGCTTATGAATGGATATGTATGTTCAAAAATAGAATTTGGGTTCCCTTGCATGTTCTTGCTATTTTTAAAATCCTATGTTTGATAAAAATTGAGTTCTCTTGCATGATCCTACCCTGCTAGCATCTATATGATTTAAATTTGTAATCTTGTTTGAATAAAACAACCAAAAATAACAAAGCTGGAGCTTTTGGGTTGTGAATGCTTTGCGTCAAAGTTGGACGATGGTCGGAGAAATGGAGGAACATGAGTACAATTTTGGGATTGACCTAAAAATTTGACATATATGATTTTTCACCTTCCCTCTTCATTCCCATTCATCCGAATCGGTTATGCGAGAGAACTTACGGGATGTTGGAAGTGTTTTTTTGTTCCTTCAAAGGATGATTTAGCCTTTGTTTCTTCTGAATCGAGATATTACAGAGATGCGGGGAAATTAGGGAAGGATGGAACTATTCCATCAGTTTCAAATTTCACTTACTTTATCGAATTACATGTATTTTGTGGCCATGATAGGGATGTGGTGAACACATAGAACTATGGAACTATTCCCAAAGTTATGAAGAATGCTAATTTTCTGTCTTTCCACCTTTTCTCTTTGTGCATCATTTGTGTTGTTCTGGAAACTCATGAAACATTGGAACTATTTCTTAAGTTTTGAATAGTTTCAACTTATCTAATCAATGCACCTTTATTCTTTGATTATCAGCTGATGCGGGGGTTTGGGGAACAGGTGGAGCTGTGGAACTATTCCCATAATTCTACTAAGCACTAATATAATTGATCTATCTCCTTTATTCTTGTTGCGGTGGTTAGCTTTGGTCAAGGAACTAATGGAATATAAAAATATATCCCTTTATGCTCATAAAACTCGATTCCACTTGATTTTATTTTATAATGTGGCCTTGGTAGAGATGCGGGAACTAATGGAACATTTCCTCAAGTTCCATCAAGGACCAAATTTGTTGACCAAAGGAAAGTTGGGAATGAAAATTGATAAGTTCTTCTCCATTCCTATTTGATACTTAGAACTCATTGTCCATAACTTGTCAAAACACCAAAATAGTTGGGGCTAGTTTTTTTATAACAATTTAGCTATCTCCAGGAGACATCTTCTTGCTAGAAGTTAATATTAGTTTTCTTGAAGTATCCATTAGGCATGGAGTCAAGTATACACTTTGAAACTTCTGAGATAAATCTGTCTTTCACCCTGAACAAACAAAAGGAACCAAAACATGTGCATCCTATGCACTTATTCAAATGATCACCATAAGGATTAGGTAAGGTCACTAAACTAGTGATAATTTATAAAACAAAAGGAGGGAACCCCAACAAAAATTACAAAGGAAGGAAACATCATAAAAACTAGGGAATCATACATGATCTAATTGGAAGCATACAGAGTGTGCACAAACACTTATCTTTCAAGAAACAAACCTAAAATACTCCTAAACTAAATAAAAAGAAAGGAAAACTAAAAAAACCACATATTAGTTGGGAGAAATAACTCCCTTTTCTCACAAAGTGGGGCCATGAGATTAGTTTTGTAACTAGATGACATGGTGAAGATATAAACATAGTTTGTACCTATGATTTGATTAAAATATCAGCCAAGAATAGTAATAAACACCTCTATAGGATTTGTACTTGGTATTTGTAGATGTTGGGGCTGATTTTTGGCAACTTGAAACTTTTCCTATTTATTTGAAGTAAACACTACTTATGACAAGTCTATTTGTGGCTCTATGCTAGGCATATATCTTATTGGACACATAACTTACAAAGATAATGGAATGATTTCTCTGATTTTATCACTCTTTTCAAACTTAGCCTCATAAATAGAGTCTTTGAGAACATTTTCCTCCTTATATTGGGTGCATGCAAGCTGATTTCAATTGTATACATCTTCTTCTTTAGTAATTTAATTTATTTTACATACTTAAGTCTTCATTTTACTCTTCATCCTCAAGAAAACAATACGATAACTCAAACTTGTTCTCCTCATTAACATGCAACTCTAACAAATTAATTTCATTGTCTAAAGATAATATTGTGTATTTATTTAAATCTTCCATGAATAAATAAATCTCTAAACATGCAAAGAAATGAGAGTCATTACATTCAACCAAAAGATCTTTCTCGTATAATAACCCTTCTTCATATTTAAGTTCAAGCCAATTTTTATCAAAACCTGGTTTGTATTTCTATATTATGGATATATCTTCTTCTATGGTCAACACATTCTCATCTTGTAAATCAGAATTATACAATCAATAGTTGTAATAAAATTATTTCCTATAGTAAAAACAATTTGAGAGGAATATGAGACATTAGCAAAGGGATGAATATGACTTTATCTTTCACACAAAGTTGATGAAGGCTCTAAATTACCGATTCGATCATTAGAAACACTCATATGATTTTCCAAAACATGATTCCTACTTTATAATGAAGAGATCGATAAAATTTTGTCTAACCTTTTCTTGTTGATCATAATTATCCATGACAATTATATGAGTTTGCAAAAGGAGTAATTCTTCCTTTTGAAAATATTGAGAACAATTAGCAACCTATAAGAACATAGGCCCATCATGGATACTACATTCAGAACATGTAGATTATTGATCATCCTCTTCCACGTGCTATTCAACTTTAAACTCCTCCTCAAACTGATTTTGGCTATTAATTTCATTCTAAAAGGGGTTTAGAGAACTAAGCGAGGGAAGGGTTTTGGATTCGAATTATTTTGCATAGATTTTCATGATGGAGGAGATATAAAAGTCTCTTATAGAGGATAAGGGATGTCAAGGAAGTTGTACCAAAACTAGGAGCATGAAATTTGGGATTAGATTGTACAGGTTGGGAAGTAGGAATGGGAGGGCTATAACATGATAGTGAGGAATTTCCCCAATGACATGGTTTTGTAAGATTCTATTGATTCATTCCACTCAAATATTTTTGGTAACAATCCAAACATAAATTCTAACTTTTCCTTAGGGTTATGCCAGTTTGAAATAGGACCAACCCATGGATAGGGAACCATGAGACCAAGGTTGGTTGTTTTGATGGAGCATGTTGCCCTCATTTGTACCATGTTTTCCTCCATGAGTTGTACTTACATCTAAAAATCATCATTAGGCATGAAATTGCCTCCATAATATACATATTCCTACTCCTAAAAAAACCATGATTAATAGGATAACCATATAGATTAGTAAATTTTGGATCATAGGCATACTTATTGTGATATGGAGGAGGGTTTTGGGAAAAAAAAGGTGGAGGGGAAGATAATTGCTCTTGGAACTACTCATGGGAACCGAGAAACTGTTGTGAAAAATAATTCATGATTGCACAAGCTCATAAATGGATGAAATGATGGAGGAAATGGTCGAAAAATGAGATAATGGGTCTTTTTTGGATCACTAGAGTCACTAGATGCCAAATATATGTGTATAACCTTTTGAAGATGATCTAGTTGTAACCTTTGGCATGAAATATGCACTGATCTACTACCGGTATGGGATTTGAACTTATGGAGCTTCCAAATGCTAGATGAATGTGTCTCGAAACAACAATACTTGTAAATAAAAAACATCAAATATTTAGCAAATTATTTTTCTTTTGTCTCCCTTTGGGCATGTTAGAAACCGTTGTCACTTTGAAATGCACCATTTAGAGAGTTGTGTAGAGTATCTCATTTCAATTGAAAAAATGGAAACACTCCTAGGTTATGGGTGACCTATATGTTAGAGTGAATCTGCAGAGAGGGATGGCTCCCCTAGTGTAACACCTAAAATGAGTTTCTACTCTAATACATGAAGGCTGAGAAAATGGAGAAGGAAAGATTGAAAATAAAAGAGGGTGATACACTAAAAAATTTGAGGATCTCCATACTTGTTTAAACCATAAAGATAGACCACATGAACTAGACACACCATACACAAATTACAAATGGATATTATTGTAAATATTGTCATTGATGTCAAAAGAATACTAATACTTATTTCACAAGTTAAGAAATATTATCGTTGATTTTTTCGAAGTATGTCATTTATAAAAAAATTATTCATTTTAAATTTTGCATTCCACGCAACAATGGAAAATATTTTGTAGTGTTCCGTGAGTTTTGTAGTGTTCTATGGGTTTTTAGTGTTTCATGGGTTTTATAATGTACCACAAGTGTGTTGTCATGTTTCATGGATTTGAAAATGATCAAAATTATACTACGAGGTTGGTTGATGTATTTTGCAGGGCACAAGATAATAATGCATAACAAATGTTGTGTGCCATGATACAAAGGAGGATTACCACATAATGAAGTTAAATCCGTTGAAGTCGGGGAGTTCCGCATAATGATGAAGAGAAATTTTTGATTGTTAGGGAATGTCACGTTATAAAAGAAAATACAAGGGAATGTTGTGGAAGTCAATGATTTTCTGTGATGGTCATAAAATATTGCATGACCAAAAGAAAACAAGGAAATTCCGTGGGGGCTTAGAAGAATTTTATATATTCAAATATTATCCTACAAAAGATGACTCATGCTAAATTATCAAAAGTATACTTATCTCACCAAATCATGGGAAAAGGTACATTCGTTTATGAGATCAACTGGTATATAAATGAACTCAATTGTAAATTCAAGTGTGCTCAAGGATTAATGATGCCGAATCTTTAAAAATAAAGAGAGAGCAAATAAGAGTAGAAGAAAGGAGCAATTAAAGAATATATACTGATGTAGGAGTAGATTACACAAAGATAATTTTGGCTTGAATAAGGTTCATAGGGTGTCTTAGGATGTTTAGAAGGTGTTTTAGTCCATTTGGACTCATGAAATTGTAATAAGAGCTCATATGGATTTTTCCCTCCAAAATGGCTCATTTGAATATTTGAATTGTTATTTACTAAGTTAGTAGGCATAGGAGTTAGTATGTTAGTCATTCAAGTGTTAGTATAGGATTTACATCAATGTAATAAGATGTTCATGGCATAAAATCACTTACTTGAACCTAATAAGGATTAAACTCACTATGGTATGCTTGATCATGGATGAGTTAGATGGATGAAAACCTAACTAATTTTCCTCCTTCATAATGATGATGAGGGATTAGAATGGGTTGTTTTTGTTGATGTTGGTAGAGGTTGGAAAACAAGAAAACATCTTTTAATTGAGCCTAGAGCTCAAGGAGTTGTATGGAAGTTCATTGTTATATCTAATAAAAGCTTCCCTTTTTAGTGTAAAGACTGTGTTAAATGTATATTGTAATATGTTACATTATGTGTTGATGAAAATAGAATTAATCTCATGAAAATGCGATGGTGATGAATGTTCATACAGGTTTAAGTTGTATGCAAGTCTATAGAGACCATGAAGAATATTGGGAAAGAGTGGAGATGGCCATAGAGACAGCAGTATGATATAAGAACAAGGTAATTGTGTATTGAGGTATGATCACGTATAAATGAAAATATATGTGTATGTAAGAATTTATTTTAATATCTTGAAGGAATAAAGTTCATGGTTGATAACAATTTATCTTGTAAAAAGTTTCAAGAACCTAAAGTTGTGTATTAACTATGTATTACGAGTTTATAGTATTCGGAATGAGTGAACATACAATTATGGGGTTTATCATGAAATGTATGGTGTGGGAAAATGCAAATAAAGAATCTACATGATTTTGAATGTTTTAATAATCTTGAAGATTTTAATCCATTATGGTGATGGCTATAATTGTTAATCACAGTATGAGAATGATACGGTGAATGGTTTGAAAATGCCTAAAACTATAATGTAGATGTTGATAGCCCCTTGAATGATTTTTTTGTGGAGTCTACTCTTATAAAAAAGTAGAACATGATAACAAAGTTATAATATTGGGAGACATTATCTATGTATTTATAGATTTCCATTTGGGAAAGTTTGGAATCCTAGTGCATGTGGGAAAAAGGTGAGTCAAAAAGCACTTTTTGATTAGAAGTGGATAAACATGCTTTAGGATAGTTAATCTTTGTTTAGGATAGTTAAGATTTATTAGTAAGTGATTAACAAGCTATGAGAGTTGAGGGTCGACTAATCACATGTGTTTGATAGATAGCCTAAGAAGCTTGCGGGGCGACTTAGAGGGAAATATGAAGATTTTGAATGGTTAAAAGAGGGATGTTTAGCTAATAAAAGGGTTTATTAGCCAAATTAGTTGATTATAGAAGGATTATGACCAAGAAGGTTTCTGAATGGGCATCCGAGAATGGAGCAAAGAATAGTTAATTAATGAAGTGTTGTTAATCGACTGAATTAGAGGAAATGTTAGCTAATTAGTGAGAAATCACCAATTACGATGGGAAGTTAGTACAATTTTAGCTATAAAATTGCGTAAGTAGATTTTAGGTGTCTAAAATATTGATAAAAATATTTTTGAAAGTGTTTCAAACCCTCAAGAAGTCTTATTTGGGGCAAATAAGGAGAAATAGAGTAATGTGATACCTCTCGTCTGTGATTGTCCTCTTTTAGGGTATAGGAATGAGAAAGTTGAATATTTCTCACAAGAAGACTTTGAAGTTTAATGTAAATGGTTGATTTAGGTATATTGAAAACATGAAAATGAGTAAAGGCTGTAGGTACAAGGTTTTAGATCAAAACTTACAAACTTAGATGTTAGCTTTGTGTATGCACAATGATTGAGGGTTGTTTAAATAGTCATAAGGGAGAGATTATTATATCTTGCCAAGAATGTTTTTAAACATCTAGTATAATAGGACCATAAGGAAGAAAAGGGTATATATGAGACTAATGAAGAATTTTAGTGGTGTATAAACCCCATAAAAGAAGAGAACTATTGAGAAGGAAACTCATAATGTCTAGTAAAAATTGTGATTTTCTAATGTAAGGGCCTACCTAGTACATATTTAAAGACAAGGTAAACCTGTAGATACCACAAGATGATGGAATAAGGTGTTACAAAATAAAATAACCTCAATATCCCATGTTTGAGTTAGATTACTAAGGATTAGATGTGAAGAAATGAACTACATAGTTCACTTTGTAAAAAGCTGTGATAATCAAGAATTAACATGAAAAACATAGTTCCCATTAAATACACCTATGAAATTGTTGACAAGGATGTAAGGTGATGTTTTTATGATAAGTGGAATCCTTATATAAAATATTCAATGACTTTAGAAGCAAGGAATGAGGGTTAGTACTTTATTGTACTAATATAGTGCATGGAGAAGTATCAAACGGGGTAAGTGAATAATAGGTATAAATATTTTTGAATAAATAATGGATGCATGAAGATTTAATGGAGGTGGAAAAGATGAATGAAAGTAAAAGTAAGTGATTTGTAAGAAGTTATTAGGTGAAAAAGGTCAAATAAAGAGTGAAACCAACATTGGAGGATTGTTTGAGAGTACAATAAACCAAGTAGCCTAAAGTTGTAAAATAACATAAAACAAGTCAAAAGGGTGATCAAGCAATGAAAGAAGAATTAAACAGGCATGATAAGGTGGGTTTAAGTATTTATAAGTGTGAAGGTTAATGAAAGAGTCAAAACCCTAAATAAGGCTATCAAACCCTAGTTGGGCCTAACGAGAATAAGCAAAAAGGTGAAATTTGAGTTGGAGTCTAAAACTTGGTAGAGAGAACAAGTTAGATAATGGTTATATGAAACGATAACCCTAATTGATTGGTTGTTTATAGGTTATCCCCAACACATAGCTTTGTGCAATAGGAGGGCTAATTGTGAGGGCTAGAAAACACTAAAATTAGAATAAAAGATGATTAGTGAGTTGTGATCGAAACTTCATATACAACTAAAAAGGATAAATGGTTATTGAAAAATTTTAACATTCAGCCATAAAGATTTGTATTTTGTGATTTTGTTTCTAGGAAAACTCCTTTTTGAGGGCTACAAGACTATATGGAGGTCTACAAGGAAAACAAAGAAAAATGGATGGATGAAACTTTCTAAGTGGTCTAGACATGTTTTATAGATGGTTTTAATCATGTTTAAGTGGTTTTTAACCTTTATTGAAAGAATTTATTTCATTTTGGCCTATTAAACAAAATTTGAGTACTTAAGCAAGGTGTTGGTTCATAATGAAAATGTGATTGTAAGAGTTTTTTTTTAACTTCTAATACATTTATTAGTATTAAATAAGGATGGTAAGTAGGGATCTACATAATATATCAAAAGAACGTATGAAGAGGAAGGGAAATTAAACTAAAAAAATAGAATGCTAAGTTGTTGAAGAATAATGAAGAACAAATAACACATAAGAAAAGTGTGAAGTGTGGGTATATAGAAACAACTAGAAGAAGTGAAGAATGATCTAGCGCCATCATCGGAGTTGAAGAAGCAAATATAATAGGTGGAATTTTGTATTTTTGAGGTTGGTGCCTCATATAATTAGGGATTTGTGCCTCTAATGAGATGGTGCTCATGAATTAAGGCTTGAGTTGGTGTTCAGTATTGGGGATTGGTGTCTCTAGTGAGTTGGTGCTCACAAATTGAGATGAGTTAGTGCTTGACATTGGGAATTGATATCTCCAGCAGGTTGGGTCCTACAAACATCCGTAAAATAATTAATTTTGTAGCTGGATTTAGACAGTAGCTCCAAGAAGACTTTTCTCTATGGTTTTCTCCCAAAAGGATTTCCACATAAATCCTATGTTGTGTAATTTTTATATCTTATGTGTTTGCTTCTATTATGAATGTTAATGAGTAAATAAGAATGATTTTTATTATATTGATTCACCCCTATCAATATAAGTGTGTGTTATACAATTGGTATCAAGGATGGTTCCTTCAGAATAACTTAACCGCTAAAAGGTAGATCTTAGAAGCACACATGGTGAGTCAAGAAGGTTTTTCCTCAAATAGGGATCCATTGTTTGATGGAACTAACAATGCCTTCTGGAGTATCAAGATGCACACCTATCTTCTGGATCTTGGTTTTGACACATGTCAATCTATTGTTAGTAGATATACAACTCCAAAAATCCTCAAACAGATCAATATGAAAAGAAGGAAAGTGAAAGTAATGAAAAGGATATGAATGTTATATTGAGCAAATTGTGTGAGGTAGAATTTGTCAAAGTGATGCATTGTAGTTCAACAAAGGAAATTTTGGATAAGATTAAGAAAAATTATGAAAGAAATGATAAAGTGAAGAAAGAAAAACTCTAAACTCATAGAGGTCAATTTGAGAGCTTGAAGATGAAGGATGATGAAAACATTATAGCCTACCTTCTTCCCATGGATGCGATTGTTAACATTATTAAAGGAATTAGAGAATAAATTGGGGATGAAATTATTGTGTAAAAATTTCTTAGAGCTCTTCCTTTGAGATTTAATTCCAAAGTATCTTCCATTGGAGAGTTTAAGGACTTAAGCATCCTAAAAATTGATGAGTTACATAATATTCTCATAGCATATGAGATGAGAACTAAAATTGATAAATCATGAAAGTGAGAGTCAACATTTAAAGCATCAAAGAAAGTGAAAAGTAAGAAACTTGAGCCACGTGATTTCTCTAGCAATGAGTCAGACGAATAAGAATCTCACTTTGTCGAATCTTTGAAGAAAGGGTCTAGGAAATATAAAGGCAAGTTACCATCCAAATGTTTTTATTATGGTGAAATAGGACATTATGCCAAAAAATTCCCATATGCAAAAACTAAAAACAATAATGATAAATAAAATCACAACTTGAAGGAAACTAACAAGTATTATCATTCTAAGAAGAAATATAAACAAAGAAAATGTGAAATAAATAAAAATATCCACACCAAGGAGGAAAATTTCTCATCTAAAGATAGTGATGAAAGTGTCTCTTCCAAAGTGATGAAGAAGAATCACTACTCATGACATCGAGGTCAAAGAAAGAAGAGATGAGATAGATTTATAATATTAAGAAGATATTGAATTTGAAGCTAAAGTTTATATTTAAGGAGAGATCATTTCTACCCAAGAAGAGATCAAGAGTCCGAGAAAGAAAAATAAGAAACAAAAAACAAAAATTTCAAAAACTTGAAGATGAATATGACTCCTTAAAATCAAAGCTAACAAAGATATTGAAGAATCTAATAAAACCATCATTTGGATAAATATTAACCTAGAAGAATTTAGGAATATGGACGAGGATGTAAAAACATTGTTGAACCGTAAGGAAAAATATTGTGAGTAGCTTGAATGTGATGATGTTTTTTTAGCAAAGAAAATTGAGAAATCAATTACCAATATGAGCATATGTCTCAAATTTGAGAAGATATCTGAAGTATTAGATGATATTATCAACAATCAGAGATCACCATTTATCAAAACAAGTCTTGGATACAATGAGAATACTTTTGAAAAGAAGATCTGAAAGGGTCAACAAACATGACAAATATAGACAAGGAAAAAAGATATACAAATGTGCTTAGAAGTTCTGCCATACATGATAACAACAAGAAGAAAGAAGCACATGATCCTCAATGTACAAAAACTTAAAATAAAAGTAGCATAAGGAAGAAAGTCATGATCCAAAAATATCATCTCTCCTCAAAGGAAACAAGGATACACCAAGAAGATCATTTCCTCCAAGGAAACATTATGAGAATATGTTTCAAAATACCTTTTATGGTTATTATTTTTCATGTAATCAGTTTGGTCATAGGGAAACAAACTGTAGGTCTCATGTAAGAATTTTTGATAGAAGAAAAAATGCAAATGTGAATTCATGTCTCCTCAAATAAAAACTACAACTCATTTTCTCCTTTGATGACTTTTAATATTGAATTTTATAAATGCCACAAATTTTTACGTAAAGCTCACTTATGTAGAAGTTGGTTTATGGAATCTACCAAGTAATTTAAGAATGAGGAAACCAAAGAAAATTAGAAGGATGAGTCAAAAAAAAAAAAAAGTTTGGAAGGAGAAGCAAGGGAAATAAATAAACAAATAATAATCCATGATTGTTCACACAACATTTTATACACAAAATGAAGAAAATCAGTGGTACATTGATAGTGAGTGCTCAAGCCACATGAATGGAGACAAGATTAATTGTATTAATTTGCAAGAGGTAAATGGAGGTACTATGAAGTTTGGAGATAATGCTACAACAAGAATTTCGGAGTAAGGGTATTATTACCTTGAACAATGGTAAATAAAAAACTTAAAATGTTTAGTATGTTGAAGGACTAATGCATAATATTCTGAGTGTGAGCCAAATGAGTGATAGGGGATACATAGTAACATTTTATGATGGAGGTTGTGAAATCAGAAAGGAAAGTACAGGAAATTTTTTTTGATGCATGTAGGACAATAAATAATCTTTACATTTTTAGTAAGATTCAAAGTGAAAAGTTGTATGGGACAAATAGATGAAAGTTGGTTATGGCATAGAAGAATGGGTCATATGAACTTTGATAATTTAGTAAAACCAGTTCTAAATAATTTTTAGAAACATGAAAAAAATTACTAAACCGGTAGATACCCTTTGCAAATAATTTTAGTTTGGCAAGAATATAAGAGCCTCATTCAAGATGAAGGAGTACTCAACCATAAGGTTATTAAAACTTGTGCATACTAATCTCTGTGGGCCTATAAGAACCAAAACATGCAAGGTGAGAGGTATTTCATGTTATTTATTGATGATTATTTTAGAATAACCTAGGTTACATTGTAACATCCTCAATTATTACTTAGAAAACAAGGGATTTTATTACACAATGTTCTATATTCAAAATTCACATAATTTAGAACACACATTCCATTTCTAATCCATCACATAATAGAAAACCATATACAACTATAATGACTCGGTGTTATACCGATCTCTCATTTCATGACTCGGTTTTAGACCGATCTCTCATGTTTATCTTGTTCTTTGTGTATACGAAGTATACTTTGGTTTCTTCACCCTCAATGGGTCATTCAAGTGTTACTATCTAGGAAGCCTATCTGAGTATCTATTACTGATACTCATCTGAAATCTCGCAACCTTAGACCAGGTGACATAAGACAATGCAACCAGTAGTTTGTGATACTTTGGCCAAAGTTTTAAACATGTTTACCATGTTTACATTCCTATATGGCATACTCGTCGAAAGGAATATGTCTTTCACCCCACTCTAACTGTTATCTAGATTAGTCTTCCTTGACTTCCGTCAATCCTTTATGAGTCAAATTTTCACACTAAATAAGGACAAATAACATAATTTATTGTTCCATCTACTTGTGGTGACTAAGGGTAGTAGACATACTCAAATTGACTTACGTCATTTGGGTGTGTTTATCCACCCTAGGTCAACATAAGTTGATGACTACACTTGATTATATGCCTATCTCAGTTTAGAGTAAAACAGTGAATCAAAATTCCACTTATGGAAGTTGAGTAGAATATTGAGGTATAGTGTCTGCTTCACCGTATCCACCTAATGACTTTCGTCATTATGTGGTTACTGTGCAACAACAACTACATTGCAATAGCCCACTAAGTACCTTTAGCTTAAATGTCATACTTAAAGAGTCATTAGCTTAATCAACTATCGGCTTGTTAATTAATTTAATTTACAACACACACATACCTAAGGGTCAACTAAATTGAAGGTTAATTCCTTTAAGAAAGGAATCATAATGCACCCCTAAACCAGTTAAGGTTATACAGATCAATTCTGTATTATTATATATGAACTCATTATTAATAAATCATTCATTCATTAAACCCCATAATCCAAACTGACTTTAAATAAGAAGAACATCATCAAGTCTTTTTAATAAGTACAAATCATATTGAATAACTTAATAGGTTGATTTAATTATTACTTGATCATATTCCTATTATCTTATCTCTTTCCATACATCGGTTCATACTTTAAAGGAATCACTTTTCATACCAACATTATATATTCAACTTATCAATGAAAGTTAAGGATCATAAATATATCCTTACTACTCTTTAAATTAATCAAGTATTGATACATAAGCAATTAGACTTACTAACCAACATGGTTTAGATATAATCATCAACGTATAATTAAGACCATATCCTTGTTTATTGATACTTAAGATAATAAAGTTCCTTTTTGTTCCCTTAGGATTTTATAGATTCATTTATAATTTTCCAAACACATTCAATTGGTTCAACTCAAATAAGGGATACATCATTAGCTATAATGTTGGTAATACATTATCCTCATAGTTTTACTAAGTAAACTATATCAAAATTATAATTTAAGTAGTTTACTATGATAACTTTGAATAAAGAATCTATTACATAGTTTCTCACTTATTCAATGCATAAACCAAAGTTATCTAATATGTAAAATACTCTTTGACATATATTTACATATCCAAACATCATAGAAAATAACTAAGCCATTTTTCATACAAATCTCAAACAATCAACGAGTCAATTAGACAGGCAGAATTTGATTTACTCAAATAGCTATAAGTATTTCAAAAACATTTCAATCATAAAATAATGTCATTTTTAAACAATTACAAAGTACGATGGCACTCGACCTTCATGAATCATAACATAATCATTTCATAACTTTAACACTTTTGAATATCCAAAATAATTGAACATCATCAGAAAAACAAATTTAACTTTCTATAAGTCTTTCTCCTTTCACTTTTCACGAAATCCATCTACACATTGTTAGCATGTGTTAGTTCACAAGAAATGAGCATGATAATAAATATCACATTAAAACAACATGCTATTATTTATCAATTTCATGAAAGGAAACCTTATATTTAATGAAATTGATCTAAGTTCCCAATCTCTATTAATTTTAAAGGCATGCCAAGAATGCCACCATACCAAGTTAGGAAAAGATGTCACAAGTACACTTTTTGAACCTTTTTCTCTAAAATGACAAAATATTTGAAGCTAAACAAATTAAGACCCTAGGTCCCAATAGTCAAACAAAATCAAGTGTTTGAGCTTTCAATCCAATAATACCAAAGATTACATGATTGAAATCCCAAAACTTCTACCCTCTTTCTTTATTTCCTTACCTTAACAATTTACTTTATACTTGTAATAATGTTGTTGAAGGTAAACCAAATAACAAAGAAGACATTTCCTTTCAGCTAAGTCACAAGATATATATAAAGAAAACTATTCTAACTGAAACATAAATTTGTATCAATACCATAATTATCCAAATATCCAATTACTTATTCCTAGAATTATCATCACAGTCAAGGAATCTAATTAACAACTCAATGTAACTTATAAGAGCATTAAAAGTATTTTCCTTTTTCTCACTTACCGACTAAGTTCCCTTTTTAGAGAGTACTAATTATTTTTCAGTCAAATAATAGAAATTGGGTGAACCGAATACAATACAATATTCTTTAACCAAAAATAAGTTAAACAACTTATCAAGTAAAAGTCATTCGACTAAACACAATCATGACCAAATAAGGATGGGTATACCACGACATATAGTGGACTTCCTTAAGTTAAAATTCAACTATTATCAACCACGTTGGCAATAGAATCCTCACTATACTGAGCACAGGGAAATAAAATTACAGAAGACAATTTAACTATAACAGTCGACCTTCTCATGAAGTAGATAATAATATTTACAGTCCTTCATAATTAGAATAACATAATCTAATAAATTTCAAGGTTTCAAAACTACTATCCCCACAATTGATTTGATTTAAAAGTCAACAACGATCGAACAATAACCAAAATTATAGAGACTCAACCCCAGTTGCTAAGTAAAATTTGAGTTACTCAACCAAATTGGTAAGACATTTTGTCCCAAAGGGAACAAAAAAATATAACAAGGATTTTAGTCCCTAAAATACGTAATAATCTGGATTAATGCCATCTCTTAACAAGGTTACCTCAAGCAAGAAACTGAATGACTAATCACACCCATGAAGGGTCAAACAAAATGATTTTTGTCTCAAGATATTAAACCAAGACTACAGGAGTATGATGAATAAGTTCGAATAGAAATCTACAACCAAAAATTCCAGAAGAAGACAAGCCACATATTACCTAATGGTTACCCATAACCAAAAATAATGCACAAAATGAAAACAAAATAAGGGTTTCAACCTTGAATGAACTTCCATTAAAAAACTGAAAGGTTTTCTAATAATCCCCAAACTAAACAAACAAAAATAATAATACCACATTGTTTCTCATTCAATATCTCAATGCTTTTTGCAACAGAGTCATGGAAGGAGACCACAACCAACAATATAAAAGAGAAACAATATAAAATCTTATCACTCGCAACTAGAAGCAAGGTGCATCAATTTTTTCACAAAACCATTGTGAAACCATACTAGTAAGAAAAATCATTCCAAATATATTTTTCTTGTTCTACAGTAACATGGTTATCAAACTGAACAATTTTCAACAACCCAAAACTAGATTTTGAGGTGTACAAAGAGAATAAATAGATAAATATTTACCAAATTATTCAATCAAAAACCCAACTCAGAAACAATATCAAAAAGTAATAAGAGTTCATTTTATGAGATTGATTAATAAAGCATAATATCATAATGGGATAAAGCCTATCATGCATGGTAGTGCTCCTTAAAAATTCTTCTCCTTAAAAACTCTTCCTGGTTCCTTGAGTTTCCCTTGAGATTTTACAACAAAATCCACAAAACTCTTGCACTTGAATCCATAGAAACCCCACATTCTTTCTACCCATTTTTATTTATAGGATCTATAATAAATTCCTTTCGTTATCTCAGCCATGCAAAGGCAACATTAAGAATGCAACAGAATCAAACTTTTAGTTTGAAAAATGGTAAAATACATGTAGATCCATTGAGCTCGAACAAACAAAATGAATGGTCAAACCAAACTTATCTTTTTCCTCCATTCCATCTTAGAGTTTCCCAAGGTGGTTTCCACTTTTACCGAGATCAATAAATTAGGATAGACTATCAGTCGTCCATTAATCTTTACCAAACTGATAATTATTTTAACATTAACTAAATGTTCACAATACATGCAAATCTTCCATTTAACTATCTAGAATTTGATGCCCAAAAAATTTGTTTTGGCTTCCTCTAAGGGTGGCGTAGGCTCAAATTAAATTTTATTTATTTCCTTTGTAATGTTTGGGTTGGCACCCAAAAACCATGCCTAAACCCTTAGGTTTTAAATAACTAGAGTCAGAGCATAGGTTAGGTTTAAGTCCCCCTTAGGTCCATTTTAAAAATAGTGCCAACCTTAGTCTATATTAGGATATTAATGGATTCCTCTAGTTAGCTTTGGAATTAGAATCCCATTAACAAGAATACATCAAATCCTATCTTAGAATAATATGTATTTAGGGTAGTTAGGTTTACACCAAGAATAATTATCACAATAGTGTGATTTCTGTTAGGTAACTACCAACATATATATTAACTTAAACATTAACCAAGGTCATTACTAACATATGCAAACATCACAAAGTAATCAGATCTTACTGAAAGAATATATGCACCAGATGTTACTAGGTGCTTCCATGGCATCATTTCCTTTGAGCCTGTTGAGATGACATGTTTGTAATTAAGGTTAAGTCAATTAGACTTAATAAAATGATTGTATCACTTATCGATCATAGGCATGCCTTGGATCACTAAAATTGATCCAAGGTATGACTATCCCTTCATTGGAAATGAATAAACCAAGGTTCACATTAATTAATGTAACTTTAGTATCTTACCAGCACAGTCCATTGGACAACATTTACCTTAAATCACCTG